>CM046671.1:26289359-26908645 GCA_025594165.1 Tamias sibiricus
GTGCTCGCAGAAATGCCTCTGACTGATTTGGTGTTCTGTGCAGGTGTGCTTTCTGGAAGACCATGTCCCAGCACGCTGACCCCTGTGCTGGGTCAGGCGAATACCTACCTGGCCCTGCCCAACAAGCTCCCTCTGCCTTATAGGTGGGCATGCCTCTGTGCACCTTGAAGCTGTGTACCGCCCAAAGACATCACTCAGGCGACACCATAGTGTAAAATCAGATATTAAGAAACTTAATACCTGCTGGGTGCGGTGGCGCACGCCTGTAATCCCAGCACTTTGGGAGGCTGAGGCAGGAGGATCGCGAGTTCAAAGCCAACCTCAGCAATGGCGAGGCACTTAGCAACTCAGTGAGACCCTGTCGCTAATAAAATACAAAAAAGGGCTGGGGATGTGGCCCAGTGGTCTAGTGCTGCTGAGTTCAATCCCAGTACCAAAAAAAAAAAAAAAAAAAAAAAAAAAAAAAAAAAGAAAAGAAACTTAATACCTAGTTAGCAGCAACAATTGACTCAAATGGGAAGGTACCACATGCAGCCTTGCCTTGTTAGCAGTACCTACCAGCAAGCCACATCTTGAATGACAAAGTTGATTTGAGGGCCAAGTTTGGTGCTGTTTGCTCCAATAGCTAAAACAATAGCTAAAACTGCTGGTTAGTATCTGCTCATTTGGTGGTTCTGGGGATTGAACCCAGGGGTTCTCTACCACTGAGCTATACCTCCAATCCTTTGGATTTTGAGAAAAAGTCTCCTTAAGTTTCCCAGGCTGGCCTCTAACTTACTATCTTCCTGCCTCAATCTCCCAAGTTGCTGGGTCCACCATTGCCTTGCTCACATGGCTTTTACTGTTGGAAGCAGTTCAAACTAAATGGCTCACAGAAACCTTTCCTTAACGGGAGGCTAGAAGATTCTAGCCCTCTCCACTTAGTTTGGAAATTCTCCATCTCCTTCTTTCTCCCCACTGTAGTCTTGAGAGTCACCCAGCTGGTATCATTTATGGCTATGTGAGAGGAGGAGAATCACCAAACAAAAGTGGGGTCTGCCGAGGAGACTAGAGCCCAGCCCTGCCCACCAGTGAGCATCTATTCTAACATTTTGAAAACCACTGGGATTCAAGGTGAGGTCAACTGGATAGGAAAGTGGGAATGTGGGAAGAGAGACAAAACCGCTTACTCAAGGGGCAGAGAACAAAGGGTGCTGAGGTCAGGTAACATTGCAGGAATCTAAGTCTGGCAGCAAGAATGGAATGTGTGTGTGTGTGTGTGTGTGTGTGTGTGTACTTTTAGGGAGATTATTTTAGTTTTTTTTTTTTTTTTTTTTTTTTTTTTTGTCACTGTGACCAAAATACCCCACAAGAACAGCTTAGAGGAGGGAAACTTTATCTGGGCTCAGAGAGGTCTCAGTCCATAGATGGCAGATTCCATTACCCTGGGCCTAAGGTGCGGCAGCACATCATGGGATAAGGGCCCAGCAGGGGAAAGCTACTCAGCTCTTGGTGGGACTGGGAAAGAGGGTGGGGTTAGGGTGAGGGTTAGAGAGAAAGGATGCACTCACTCTTCCAGGGCATGGCAACAGCAATCATCTCCTCCAGTCAAGCTTGACCTGCCTAAAGTTACCACCAAATGAGGGCATTCAAACTAGGATGGAATGAATAACATTCATGATCTATTCTTGCATTAACAGTAGCTTTCATCCAGTCTCCTCCTCCTCCTCTCCCCTCTCCTTCTTCCTCTTCTCCTCCTCCTCCTGCTCTTTCTTCTTCTTCTCCTCCTCTTTCTCCTCCTCCTTCTACTTCTCCTCCTCCTCTTTCCTTTTCCTTTCCTCTCTTCCTCTTGCTTCTCCTTCTTCACCTCCTCTTCCTCATCCTCCTGCCTCTTCTTCTTCCCTTCCTCCTCTTCCTTATCCTGCTCCTCTTTCTTCTCCTTTTTTTTTTTGGTACCAGGGATTGAACTCAGGGGCACTTGACCACTGGGCCACATCCCCAGCCCTTTTTTGTATTTTATTAGAGACAGGGTCTCACTGAGTTGTTAAGTGCCTCGCCATTGCTGAGGCTGGCTTTGAACTCGCGATCCTCCTGCCTCAGCCTCCCAAGTATTGGGATTACAGGTGTGCACCACCACACCCAGCTCAGCAATACCAATTTTAGGACAGATATTTTTGAAGTTCTTTGAATATTACCTGTGATTTTACACTTATAAGAAGGTAAATTGTTATAATTCTACAAATGATCTTTCAATATTTAAAAAAATATTTCTCATGGAAGAATGAAATATTGGCACTGTTTTCAGATATTATGTAGAACCCCTGTTGGCTCTCTTCCTTCTGTGGTTAGAAAACACCAAAATCAAACACCTGACCTTATCTAATTCAAGGTGCCGCTTTTGTTGTCAAAGTACAATTTTTTTGCAAACTTCAGTTATAGATCTTAGGCACAATATTTATTACTCCATTAAATAAGAGCGCTTAATCTCACACCTCTTTTGCACCAATTCAAGAATTATTGCATATTTTCTTCATTATTGTTCAAGCAGCAGCAGCAGCATTGTGGAAAAAATAATGGGCTGTGGTCTAGGTTTGAGTCAGCCTGCCTCTGCACTTACCATTTGAGTTATCCTGGGTAAATTAACACCTCAGGTCAGCCCAGCAATCATTTTTTTCATCCATAATTGCAAGGCTGTTGAGGGATAAATGAGATTGTTATAAAATGTTTGTATATAGCATGGAGGAAGTGATACTATCCACTGTCCTGGTGCTTACTAATGTAGGGATATTCACCCACCATTTTACAACTGAAAATGCTATCAACTCAACAGCATGAAAAAAATGTAATGACTTCAGATTTATGGGTAGGATCAGATTTACTCATTTTGTAACAGGTATAATTAGTAATAAGCACTTCTGTAATTATTCATATTAAAAAACATATAAGAGCCGGGCGCGGTGGCGCCCGCCTGTAATCCCAGCACTTTGGGAGGCTGAGGCAGGAGGATCATGAGTTCAAAGCCAGCCTCAGCAATGGCAAGGCATTTAGCAACTCAGTGAGACCCTGTCTCTAATAAAATACAAAAAAGGGCTGGGGATGTGGCCCAGTGGTCAAGTGCCCCTGAGTTCAATCCCTGGTACCAAAAAAAAAAAAAAAAAAATATATATATATATATATATATATATATATATATATATATATATATATATATGATACTGGGCACTTTTAAGATTGTCCTAGCTGGGCGCGGTGACACACGCCTGTAATCCCAGCACTTTGGGAGGCTGAGGCAGGAGGATCATGAGTTCAAAGCCAGGCTCAGCAATGGAGAGGCACTTAGCAACTCAGTGAGACCCTGTCTCTAATAAAATACAAAAAAGGGCTGGGGATGTGACCCAGTGGTCGAGTGCCCCTGAGTTCATTCCCCAGTACCACACACACACACACACACACACACACACACACACAAAAAAAAAAAAAAAAAAAAAAAAAAAGATTGTCCTAATGAAAAGGTAAAAATGTGTCCTAAAAATAAATTTATTGAAACTGAGCATCATATTTACATTATACATTTGTGTATGTCTATATTTTAAAATTATACAATAGTTTTGCAATGTATAAACTTCATAAAATACTAGTAAGCAAACAAGGAAAAATAATCCCACTAGAGATAAATACTGTTAATCTTTTAGTAAGTCACCTTTCAGAGTTGTGGGGGTAGTTATGTTATAAGCAAAGGCAACTTAAATTGGACTTGGACTGTCTCCACCTGATAGCCCATTGACCCACCCTTGATGGTCCATTAACCTACCCTTAAACCCGTCTCCACCTGAGGGCCTGAGGGCGTATTAAACCTGTGCTTTATAAACCCTGCCCTTGCTATGAGCTGGCGCCATTTTCTACTATCCTGCTTTGTGCTGGACATAGTTGGTGGCCCTGGCCAGAATAAAGGCTTTATTGGCTATTACGTGAGTGGCTTGTGAGACTTTTTTCCTGAAAATTGGGTACAACAGTTATAATAAAGTACTTTACACAGTATTAACAATTGGTGATGTTTTATCAGCATGTTTTTTGAAGTGTTTTTGGAGTGAATCAAATTCATATGGGGCTGGGGTTGTGGCTCAGAGTGTTAGGGTCCAGTTTTGCCTTTTCCCACGAATCACAAAGAGCTGGACAGTATGTAATATACAAACGAAGTTTATTGAGCTGGGGTCAAGCTTTCCCACAGACACGCAGGAAGGGCAAGACCCCGCCCCCCCCCCCCCCCAACAAAGGAAAGCCTCAGGTTATATAGTATTACCTATGTCATTGCCCATTCGAAAGTGAGCAAAGGGAGCTTCAGATTACCCTGTTGGAGCAAATAGCCCAGAAGTGCGAAATTCAAATAGCCTGCCTCGGGGCTTAACTTCCTAGCTCACCTGGTGGTGGGGTTTCTATCCTACTATCCTAACATCCCTTCTAGCCCGTGTTTACTATCCTAACATTCCAGCACACCTAGGGGCGGGGGTTACTATCCTAACAAGCGGTAGAGCGCTCACCTAGCATGTGCGCGGCTGGGGTTCAATCCTCAGCACCACATAAACATAAATGTATTGCATTGTGTACAACTAAAGCAAATAAATAAATTTAAAAAATTCATATGTAACTTATCTTTTTTTTTTTTTTTTTTGTGGTACCGGGGATTGAACTCAGGGGCACTCGACCACTGGGTCACATCCCCAGCCCTTTTTTTGTATTTTATTTAGAGACAGGGTCTCACTGAGTAGCTAAGTGCCTCGTCATTGCTGAGGCTGGCTTTGAACTCGCGATCCTCCTGCCTCAGCCTCCCAAAGTGCTGGGATTACAGGCGTGCGCCACCACGCCTGGCTTTTTTTTTTTTTTTTTTTTTTTTAAATATTTATTTATTTGCTTTAGTTGTACACAATGCAATGCATTTATGTTTACGTGGTGCTGAGGATTGAACCCGGGCCGCGCACATTCAAGGAGAGCGCTCTGCCGCTGAGCCACAACCCCAGCCCTGATTTTTTTTTTTTTTAATGCTGGGATTGAACCCAGGGCTTGAGCATGTTAAACACAGGCTCTACCACTCATTACATCACAGCCCCTCAAACTATGAATCTGAATGTCAGTGTCCATATGAGAAACAGGATGAAGTACACAAAGGAATGTATAAATTCTGAGTATTTGGTATCAGATGACAGATGAAAGTAGTTAGTGTATAAATATCAGAGGCATGTGCAAACAACAGAAAACAGATTTCATCCTCATTAAACTTGTCCCTGTGTATGTGTCAGTTACCTAAGCTCTGGCTACCTGATTGAATTTCTTGAACTTGACAAAAAACTGTAAGTACTGAAGATCCACCTCATTTGCTTCATATGCAAGTCTCAAAGCAACTGGCCTAAGAGAGTTAAATAAAATAAAAACACAGCCGACAAAAGACAAAAATGGTACCATTTATTTTTTTAAATATTTATTTATTTACTTTAGTTGTACACAATGCAATGCATTTATGTTTATGTGGTGCTGAGGACTGAACCTGGGCCGCGCACATGCGAGGTGAGCGCTCTGCCGCTGAGCCACAATCCCAGCCCCGGTACCATTTATTTTTAAAATTATAAAGTATAAATAGATTTTTAAAAAATGCAAATAGGAGGGTATAAACATGAAAGGTAAAATGTCCTTTAATTTATGTAACTTCTAGTTCTCTACAGCTGCAGTCTAATATGGCAGATACTAGCTATATACATAGCTAAAACAAAAATTAAAAAATGTGGTTTCTGCCGGGCCCGGTGGCGCACGCCTGTAATCCCAGCACTTTGGGAGGCTGAGGCAGGAGGATCGCGAGTTCAAAGCCAGCCTCAGCAATGGCGAGGCACTTAGCAACTCAGTGAGACCCTGTCTCTAAATAAAATACAAAAAGGGCCAGGGATGTGGCCCAGTGGTCGAGTGCCCCTGAGTTCAATCCCTGGTACCACAAAAAAAAAAAAAGGAAAAAAAAAAAGTGGTTTCTCACACTAGCTATATTGCAGTTGTACAACCACACAGGGGGCTAGAGGCTAGCACACTGGAAGAAAAGTTTTATTTGAGGGCTTATGGTTTTAAAATTCTTAGTCCATAGAAGGCTGGCTCCATTCCTTGGGGCCTGAGGTGAGGCTGAACATCAGGGCAGAAGGAAGTGCTCACATCATGATCAGAAAACAGAATCCACTTGCCAGATACAAATATATATACCCAAAGCCACACCCCAATTCCCACCTTCTCCCGCCACACCCTACCACTTCAGTTACCACTCAGTTAAACCCTATCAGGATTAAATCCCCTGATTGGGTTAAGACTCTCTTACAACCTAATCATTTCTCCTCTTTCTTACACTGTCTCACATGTGAGCTTTTGGGAGATACCTCATATCCAAACCATAACAATTCCCAAATCAACACTTGAGGAATATTGTGGTCATTTATAGACAGTATAGACTAGTGAAAAATTTGTCACCCAGAACACATGTTCCCAGGTGAGGCCTAACCAGGTGATGCTCTGCCTTCTTGCTTCAGTTCTCATGGAGATGACAAAAGGATGAAGGTGGGAAGCAGTTCAGTGTAGTGCAAGAAGCTCTGGCTCAAGCTGGACAGGATTTGAATTCCAACTTTGGCACCTGTTAGTGGAACAGCCTCAGGCATGTCACTGAACACTTCTGAATCTCAGTTTTAACCTTTTGTAAAATAAAGGAAACAGGGGCTGGGGTTGTGGCTCAGTGGCAGAGTGCTCGCCTAGCATGCATGAGGCACTGGGTTCGATTCTCAGCACCACATAAAAATAAAATAAAGGTATTGTGTCCACCTACAACTAAAAATATATTAAAAAAAAAAAAAAAAAAAAAAAAAAGCTGGGCGCAGTGCCGCACTCCTGTAATCCCAGCACTTGAGAGGCTAAGGCAGGAGGATCGTGAGTTCAAAGCCAGCCTCAGCACTTTGCAACTCAGTGAGACCCTGTCTCTAATAAAATACAAAAAAGGACTGGGGATATGGCCCAGTGGTTGAGTGCCTCTGAGTTCAGTCCCCGGTACCAAAAAAAAAAAAAAGAAAAAGAAAACAGAATCTGCCTGGATGGGCTGTTTTTAATATTCAAGCTTATAACCTATGTGAGGCATACCTATTCCTAGGAGCAATGGTTCCATATGGGTTACTAATTCAATGTTGTGGTTACTTTATGGAACATAACTATTGTGAATAATGAGAGCTGATTATATATTAGCTTAAATGATTTTTAGACATTAAACCTTGAATTTCTAGTATAAATCTCACTTGATCACGGTATGTAATCTTTTTATATGCTGTTGGATTCAGTTTGCTAGTAATTTATTAATGATTTTTGCATCTGTATTGATAAGGAATATTGATCTGTAGTTTTCTTATAATATCCTTGTCTGGTTTTGGTGTCAGGGTAACATTGGCCTCACAGGATGAGTTTGGGAAATGTTCTCTCCTCTCTTTGGGGAGAGTGTGCAAAGACTGGGTGCTGATTTTATTTCTACGTGGTGCTGGGGATCGAACCCTGGCTGCACACGTGCTAGGCGAGCACTCTACCGCTGAGCCACAACCGCAGCTCCTGGGTGCTGATTTTAATGTTTGGTAGAATTCAGTGGTAAAGCTATCTGGGCCTGGAATTTTCTTTGTGTGACTTTTAAAAATTACTAAATCTTTTTCCTTGCTATTGCCAATTTTCTTTTAAACCTGCTTTTGTGTAGGACACAAAATGATAAGGATATTATCTCTTAAGCCCATTTAAAATTATCAATTCTCTATTTTCCCTTGTTATTTTTAGTTGCATTTCAATCCAGCTTTTAGGTAGAATCACAAGTGATAAGAATATCATCTTTTAAGTCCTGTTAAATTTAAGAAGAAGCCGGGCGCGGTGGCGCACGCCTGTAATCCCAGCACTTTGGGAGGCTGAGGCAGGAGGATCGCGAGTTCAAAGCCAGCCTCAGCAATGTCGAGGCACTTAGCAACTCAGTGAGACCCTGTCTCTAATAAAATACAAAAAAGGGCTGGGGATGTGACCCAGTGGTCGAGTGCCCCTGAGTTCAATCCCCGGTACCACAAAAAAAAAAAAAAAAAAAAAAAAAAAAAAAATTTAAGAAGAAAGCTGGGCAAAGTGGTGCATGCCTGTAATCCCAGCAGCTTGGGAGGCTAAGGCAGGAGGATCATGAGTTCAAAGCCAGCCTCAGCAACTTCTTGAGGCCCTAAGCAATTTAGTGAGATCCTGTCTCAAAATAAAAAAGGGCTTGGATGTAGATCAGTGGTTAAGCATCCCTGGGTTCCATTCTCAGTACCCCACCAAAAAAAAAAAAAAAAAAAAAAAAAAAAAAAAAAAAAAATCAAGAGGAAAATATATGTCATCAATGTTTGGAAGATTCAGATAAACAGCTACCAAAATTACATTTCTATTTTTAACTCTGCTGTCTAGCTTCAACACAGATAAACATTTCCTCACCTCTTCTGTGGCTTTGTGAAATTATGAACAAGAAATTTCAGCCCATATCTGACACTTGACACTTGCAAAGGTCCTATAATTACTAACTGAAGTTTATACATTCCTCAAAATAATATACAGATATGTGTACCTACCTGTCTTTCAACTTATCTACAAAAGTAACACCTGTCTCAGAACCTGTCAGGAAAGCAGGAGTAGAGAAAACATGGGAACAGAATTCTGGAGGTCTCAGTTCTGATGTAAGCTCCAACTTACACAAGAGATTTTTTTTTTTAATATTTATTTATTTGCTTTAGTTGTACACAATGCAATGCATTTATGTTTACGTGGGGTGCTGAGGATCGAACCCGGGCCGCGCACGTGCGAGGCGAGTGCTCTGCCGCTGAGCCACAACCCCGGCCCCACATAATAGATTTTAATCTGCTTCTCCCACTGATAAAACTAGGTTAAGTCTGATGACCAATAGGATTCCTTCTGGTGTAAAATATATAATGACTTATTCTATAACAATGCCATTCCCATTACTAGTACTTCAGAGTGATCAAAATGAAAAGATTTTAGCCGGGCGCGGTGGCGCACGCCTGTAATCCCAGCACTTGGGAGGCTGAGGCAGGAGGATCGCGAGTTCAAAGCCAGCCTCAGCCATGGCGAGGCACTTAGCAACTCAGGGAGACCCTGTCTCTAATAAAATACAAAAAAGGGCTGGGGATGTGGCCCAGTGGTCGAGTGCCCCTGAGTTCAATCCCCGGTACCAAAAAAAAAAAAAAAAAAAAAAAAAAAAAAAAAAAAATGAAAAGATTTTGTTATATACATGTGTACACACACACACACACACACACACACACACACACATATACACACCGTCATTCTTACAGAACAAATCAACCACTATTACAGTCTTAAAAGAGAAAAAGAGCAAGAGGAAGTCTGTGGTTAAATAATATAATTCCAACAACTCAAAGTTCTGAGCCTGCTATGAAACAGTTTTTGCTAATTTTCTTTGTACATATATATATTTGCCTTTTCACAATGCCTCTCTTTTATTTATTTATTTTTGGTGCTGGGGATTGAACCCAGGGCCTTGTGAACACAATGCCTCATTTTAAAAGCACTATTTCATGTGAGGCATCTAATAAGAAGGTCACTTTTCAGAAATCATGAGCCTGTCAGAGAAATTGAATGGCACTTCATCAGTTGTCTCGACTGGCACATTGCTTCTACTGAAGTGACAGGAGTAATGGTGGGTATGATAATTTGAAATAAATGCATTAGGAGTCCGGCTGCAATGACATCTGTCTGATGGCATTACACTGTTTGAATTACTAAGATGTGAATGGTAGATACCATGGAACGAGTCCTGAGATGAATGATAGTGCCCTGCTCCCCCCAAGGTGGGTGTGGAGCTGTGGTAAGGCCCATCAGACATAAGACACGTCTGAAAGCAAGTCTTTCTGCCCAGACTCCGGTGCATGTCTAATTTAGCGATGAGAGGCTTCCCAACGTTCACTTCCTGCTTCTCCTCCACAGTGTCTTCCAGTCCTGAATACTGATAAGACAAACATACTGTGAAGATTAGATGTTCCTAAAAAGGAAAAGAAATGAGATTTACCATTTTATCAATGTGAAAAAATATCAATTTTAAGATATTATTCCCATACACACAACAAAAAGCCATTCAGCCCTCTATCCCAGGTTCTAATTCTCAAGGCATCCTCTCTCTCTCCCCTAAATCAAAAAGCGCTGGCCATTAGCCATCTTACTTTTCCTTCATTCAATACCTGGGAGTTTAACAGAACTCTAGATCTTACTACTATAAATAATCAAAATCACTCTTCCTGATGAAGAGTGGAAAAGTATTTTCCAAGCAGTGGGGCTCTGCAACCTTACCCTCTCCTATTATTCGAGGTGGGGAATTATCCTTTAAATATAATCTGGCTTTACACCTATATCAAAAGCTTAAGATGTTTTAAAAATACTATGAAATAATAATCCATGATCATAGGGGAAAAAATATAACTGAACAAGATAGTGAGTTAAACCTTTAAGAGAAGAGATGACCTTAAGTAGATTAGCTATGACAACAGGTGTTGCCGCCTGCAGCTGCTGCCGCCTGCAGCAATGATACTGCGGGAAAGAATTCGGAGGCAGACTGGGAATGAGTAGGTTCTTTATTCTTGCTTCTTCTGCTGACTTATCTCTCCAACTCCAACAACAACCCCCTCACAACTCCAACCCTACCCGGTTAAATACTCTTCACCTTAACAAGTATACACGTGTCACAAGCTCAACTTACAGGTGTGTCACACAGTGTTCACGGGCACAGAAAGATTCTTAGTTGATTACATTAAGGTCAGGAGAAAACAATTAAACGCCTCCTCTTTGGCTCTCAGCCAGATGCCATCTTAGCTACCTCCTCATTAAGGCTCTTACAAACAGGTGTATGTCTAATGTCCTCATGTAACTGTCAAGTGCTTATTCCATTCCCTGAACTTTGGCTAACACATGGTCATGCAGCTATGAATAAATTAAAAACTCAACTTTTCTAAGGATATGATTTTATTAGAAAGTTTAACTATGCAGAGCTAGCTTCTCATTAGCAAGTCAACTAGAAATTTAAAAAAAAAGACTAAAGAGAAATTCCATACTAATTTGCTGTATGTTTTTGTGGAAAGTCACAGAACAAGGAAATGAATTGAAAATGCTAAGATATTTAAAAGTAGAATATGCTCTATTTTCCTAACTTCTCAGCAGTATGGATGATAAGCACATATATTCTCACACAAAAGTCCTCAAGCCACTATTGGGGACAGAATATAATACGAGAAAGGACACTGAGAGGACCCACTGTAGATCTGTTATCTCAACTTCAATTTAATACCCAATAAAGCAGCATATGTATGGATTATGCCAAGAGACTTTTCAGTTTCAAACAATTTTTCATTAGTAGCTATAATTAGGAAAAATAGTAACCTTTAATTTTTGCAGTGAACTGAGTCTTGTATACAGGCAATGCTTGGGAAGATCCTTTGATACTAAATAGCTGCCAGTTTCTTCAGGAGTTCCTTTATTTGCATCTTTTGGATCAATATCCAGGTCCTGTGGGGGGGGGGGGGAACATCAGTGAATGTTATTAATAAAATCAATCAGTCACAACCCTGTCTATGATAAAACATCTTGACAGGTATTGCTCTCATGAATTTGGCCTGAGTAGTAATCCCTTATGCAGGATTAAAGAAGCAATGAAAACCACATTCTGTGATTTTTTTTTTTTTTTTTTTTTTTGTACCGGGGATTGAACTCAGGGGCACTCGACCACTGGGCCACATCCCCAGCCCATTTTTGTATTTTATTAGAGACAGGGTCTCACTGAGTTGCTAAGTGCCTCGCCATTGCTGAGGCTGGCTTTGAACTCGTGATCCTCCTGCCTCAGCCTTCCAAGTGCTGGGATTACAGGTGTGCGCCACTAAGCTCGGCCACATTCTGTGATTATAATAGAATTGTAAATTCTGTACTAATAGATTTAAAAAGTAAAGTTAGCTCTGAAAGGGTACTTTCCTTTTAAACTACTCCTTGAAACATTTATTACCCCACTCAAGTTTCTTTTTCAGTAGAGAGAACCCCATTTAGTAATTGGCTCCTGGATTCTTTCTTGTTATCATCACATGTTTAGAATATTTAAGAAGAATAAATGAATAAGCTAAAGTCAGCCCTTCCCTTTTGTTTGTTCAGAGTCAACCACTGGTGAAGGATAGTGCCCTTCTGCTTTTCCAGAGGGAAGCCCAAGGCTCTGCCCCAGCAACATTGGGCAGCCTAACCCAAGCAGTGCTACTATCACTGGAGGCCAATTGGACCTAACTGTGGGATTCTGTGCTAAATCATTTGCTCTCACATGAAGCAATAGGTTCTATGAAGTCTCTATAAATAATAAAAGTGACACTTTGGATTTGGTTCTCTTAATCCTTGCTTACTTCTCAATTTGTCATACCTATGTAGAAAGAGGGGTACTATTTATTGGATTCTTTCGATCAAGAAAAAATAAATATTATAAATAAATGTTTGGAAAGAATAGAATTAGATTTCTATTCTTCCAATATATGACCATAACTTTACAGGTAAGTTTTATGCGTTATAATAACAAATTTGAAACATTAGTTTTTTTTTTTTTTTTTTTTTTTTGGTACCGGGGATTGAACTCAGCGGCACTATACCACTGGGCCACATCCCCAGCCCTTTTTTGTATTTTTTATTAGAGACAGGGTCTCACTGAGTTGCTAAGTGCCTCGCCATTGCTGAGGCTGGCTTTGAACTCGCGATCCTCCTGACTCAGCCTCCCAAAGTGCTGGGATTACAGGCGTGCGCCACCGCGCCCGGCTGAAACATTAGTTTTTAAAAGAAAATCCCCCTACTCTATATATGTATGTATAAATAAAATATTTTGTTCTTCTACATTTGATATCCTATTTAAGGTCTAAGAAAGACATCCTTTCTGAGTGGACTTTAGACATTTTTAAAATTAGACAAACTTAAGGTATTTTGGCAAAATAATGAATATCATGACCAATGTTTCCAAACTACAAATAAGTAACACTTATATAAATATATTTCCCTTATATTTACCATCAACTTTTAAGTTTTTAAAAGTTTAGGAGTTTGTGTGTGTGTGTGTGTGTGTGTGCGCGCCTGCTAAGTACTGAACCCAAGGCCTCACATGTACTAGGCAAGTGCTCTACCACTGAGCTACATCCCCAGCTCAAAAGTTCAGTCTTTAACATCACTGATCTTTTTTTTTTTTCCCTTCCCAGAACTGGGGTTTGAACTCAGGGGTGCTCTACCACAGACACACATCCCAAGCCCTTTTTTATTTTTTGAGACAATGTCTCATCTTGCTAAGCTGCCAAGATGTTCTTGAACTTGTGATTATCCTAGCCTCCTGCCTCAGCCTTTTGAGTTGCTGGAATTATAGGTAAGCACCACCATGCCCATCTAATATCACTGATTTTTTAAAAATTTTATTTATTTTATTCATTTTAGTTGTTGATGGACCTTTACTATTTATTTATATGTGGTACTGAGAATCGAACCTAGAGCCTCACACATTTGAGGCAAGCACTCTACCACTGAGCCATAACCCCAGCCCCTAATATCACTGATTTTAAATAAAAGGAAAAAGGAGATACTTACAAGTGGGAAATCAGTAACATACGCATCACACATTATTATCTCGGGTGGTTTGTGGACTATACTTGTATAGATTATCATGACATTGGAAAACTCAGCTGCAAATCCTAATTGAATCTGAACACCACATTGAAATTTAAGACACATACTTTCTGGAAGTTCTGAAAAAGAATAATAGGGACAACTTATAAAGAGTACTTGGTAAGTTTTCTGATAGAATAGCTAGGCTGGGGTTGTGGCTCAGCGGTAGAGCGCTTGCCTGGCACATACGCAGCCTGGGTTCGATCCTCAGCACCATGTTAAAAACGCATTGTGTACAACTAAAAGCAAATAAATAAATATTTTTTTAAAAATAGCTAATATCCTGTATGGGATAGAATACAATTAGAGACTTCTTTTGCTTAAAAATATTATATAACCAATATTGTTTAAACACACATAATTTTTTAAAAAGCTCATTCTGCTGGCTAAACATATAAAATCTTTTGCTATAATTCTTGTCTATCTGCATATATACTTTTCTTAGTGGTAATCAAAAGTATATGCACAATTGTAGATATATTTTCACTGATGTCTCAATCTTCATGATAAGAATTTTTTCTGATGCTGGAATGAAATCCAGGGTCTCATGAATGCTTGGCAATGCTCTACCAGTGAGCACTTTCCACTTTTTATTTGGAGACAGGGTCTTGCTAAGTTTCCTAGGCTGGCCTTGAACTTGGGATCCTCCCCCCTCAGCTGCTGGGATTACAGGTGTGGGCCACTGCACTACCTTCTCTTACCATTTTATATTACTATAAAAACTATCTACTTATTAAATTTGTTACAAATACCTTCTACCTGAATTTCTGGTCTTATTTTATAAAAGGTTTTGTTTCCTACTGATCTTTACCACTGTCATTTTGTGTTGTTCAGACTTATTTTGCAGAAAAGACATTCAATTTTAATTACTATGCAATTACCTAGAATGCCAAGATAATATATTTATAGTACTTTACCTTTTAATGTGCTCTAATATGTTAATTTACTAAAAATATATCTTAGAGAACAAAAACTATTATGAAAAGAAATGTATAGGAGTTCAATAATTATAATGACTTTTCAATTATTTCTAGTAAGAGATTCATGGAATAGATATTTGGAACTCAAGAGAAAAATCTAAAATCTTTATTTCAGTCAACAATTCAAATTTATTTTTTCACTAAATCATAAAAGGTAAATTGCAAAAGAATTACCAAAACATAATTAAGCTACAGATAGGATTTTTATCTCATCTTTTCCCCTTTATAACACCAATACCAATCAAGTGTCACAGAGAGAATGGCAGTAATATTCATGAGCCATGCATGTCTCTCAATCTCAGCAATCCTATACAGTAGAGACTATTTTTCACCTTCATGTTATAGATAACATGTTACCACGTGGTAGAAACCAAGTCAAAACCCAGACATGACTAGACAGCTACACACTTTAGTAGTTACAGTATAGTGCTGGGGATATAGCTCAGTTGGTAGAGTGCTTGCCTCACATGCACAAGGCCCTGAGTTCAATCCCCAGCACAGTCAAAAGAAAAGTAATTACAGTATAAGACAAGCTAAAGATTACATACTACACAAATAAAAAAATTAAATCATTTAAAAAACATAAGAATAAAACATAATCAGTTAAATTTTATCAATGGTAAACACAATGGGCTAAAATTTTTGAAATCTTTAACATTAAACAAATTGGTACAATATCTATAATTGAAATATTTGAATTTGCCCACTAGGCCAAAAATTTTCACTATAAAATTGGGAGGAAATCTATTTAGTCAGAATAAAAAACTTAATAATTTAAAGTAAGTCTATGATAGAAAGATTTCACAAGAAATCTACCATACCATGAGCCTTGGCCCACTGTAGATTGCGCACTAGAGATTCTGCAGAATGAGCCGTGCCCTGAATTGGATCGGTGAGCGCTCTCTTCTCAGACAAACTGCTTCGAATCTCTAGAGCCTGTTTGCCTTTGGTAAGGTGACATTTACCCATATCTAAAAAAATAAGAAAGTAAATATTATTTATAAAGCCAGCAATTCTTTTGTTATGTTTGAAACATTTAGCCAAGAACTCTCTTATAAATCAGGTTATATTCTCAAAATAATCCGCTGACTCGGGGCTGGGGTTGTGGCCCAGTAGTAGAGTGCTGGCCTAGCATGTGCAAGGCCTGGGGTTCAATGCTCAGCACCACATAAAAATAAATAAAATAAAGGTATTATGTCCAACTACAACTAAAAAATATTAAAAAAAATCCACTGACTCAAAAAATGCTTACTGAGCACCTACTCAGACACAGATCAAGGTGCCAGGGCTGTAGCAGTAAGCAAAAAACAAAAATATTGGACCAGTTTCAAAGAGCTGAAAGTATTTTTCTAAAAAGGCAGTCATGATAATTTTATGTCTATATTGGCCTACACTATGACCCAGCAATTCTAACTAAATTTATACCCCAAAGACACTCTTCTAGGCACACTCTAGGAGTCATGTACAAGAACGTTACAGCAGCACTAGTCCAGTAGCAAAATGCAGAAGTAACTCAAATGCCCATCAACAGGAGAGTAGGTGGAAAAAAAACCTAGTATGTTTGCATAGTGGAATTTTTACATAGCAGTCACAATGAATGAACTATAGTCATGCAATAACATCAATCTTGGTAATATAATATAAATTGAAAAAATTCTAGTCAAGTCCTGAGAGACTATATATTGTGTAATTTTTTTTTTATAAAGTTAAACACAACCTAAGACAACAATATACATACTTTAGGGGAACAAATGGAAACACTTTTTTTTTCCTCCCCCTTTCTTGGTACTTGGGGACTGAACCCAGGGGCACTTGACCACTGACCCACATTCCCAGTCCTTTTTATTTTGAGACAGGGTCTCTAAGTTGCTGAGGCTGGCCTCAAACTTCCAATCCTCTTGCCTCAGCCTCCCGAGCTGCTGGGATTACTGGCCTGCACCAACCACTATACCTGGCAGAACATATAGAAACTCAATAAAACTATGTAAGAAAGAAACTGAGGGATGGGATGTGGCTCAGTGGTAGAGATGTTTGCCTGGCATGCATGAGGCCCTGGGTTCCATTCCCAGCACCACAAAAAACTAAACCACAAAATTCTCTCTCTCTCTCTCTCTCTCTCTCTCTCTCTCTCTCTCACACACACACACACACACACACACACAAAAAAAAAAAAGAAACTAAAGGAATGATAAATGGTGGTATTTAGAAATGATTATTATCATGGAAAGTGGCAGGGAACAGACAGAGGAAACTAATTAGATGTAGATTTCTGTAAATGTCCTAGATTCATATTGTGCATCTGTTCACAATACATACTGTCAGAAGTATGTTTGTGGGTACTACTAATTAAATAACCTTTTTTCTTTTGTTTCTGTAGTCCGGGATCAAACCCACATGCTAGGCAAGTTCTCTACCACTGAGCTACATCCACAGTTTTTATTTTATTTTGAGTCAGGATCTTACTAAGTTGCCCGGGCTGTCCTTGAATTTGGGATTGTTCTGTCTCAGTCTCCCAAGACACTGGGATTATAGGCTTGTGCCACTGCACCTGACTAAATAAGTATTTATTTATAACAGGTCTTGGAGTTTTAATATCAAGATCATTTTTAGATATCTGAAAGCCAAACTGACGAACTAGACTAGTGAGCATTCATTTTGCCATTTCAATCAATTGAACAGGCTGTACTAAATAGTATAAAAAATTAAATTCTGGAGCTATAGCTATCACAGTGAGCAATTTATTTCACACTTTGTTTTACTTGTACATAGTTGAAATTGGCAGTTTTAATTAAGGAAACATAGTAGGTCTGAAAAAGATCAGCAAAAAAAAAACTTTTCTAAGAAGTTTATAAGAAATTAAAATATAATCACAGTACATACTAAGATGCCATTTGTTGCCATGGCAACTTAGAAAATATCCTATATGGGTAAGCATGGAGTTTTTTTTTAAATAACTTTATTCAATTTATTTATTTTTATGTGGTGCTGAGGATCAAACCCAGTGCCTCAACTGTGCTAGGTGAACACTCTACCACTGAGTCACAACTCCAGCCTGATGCTTTTTATTGTTTTAAAATAGTTGAAAGATTCATTCATTCATTCATGATACTAGGGATTGAACCCAAGAATATTCTGCCTCTGAGCTACATCCCTAGCCCCCCTCCCCTTTTTATATATTTATCTATTTTAGTTGTACACATGCCTTTTATTTTTACATGGTGCTGAGGATCGTACCCAGGCCGTGCACATGCTAGGCGAGCGCTCTACCGCTGAGCCACAACCCCAGTCCCCCTAGCCCCTTTTTAAGAATTTAAAAAGTTGTCCAGGCTGGTATGTGATCCTCCTACTTCAGCCTTTCAAATAGTACACCTAGCTTAAAATATACTTTAAAAACGAAATTAGACTAAAATACTTTAGAGGCTCTGAAGTACCTTAATGGACCTTAGTATTAAAATAACTGATATAATCCAAAGGTTTTACTTTTTTGTGTTTTAAGCAGAAGAACCTTTTCTTCAATTGAGCACTTGTAGGGAAGCCCAACATGTAAAAGAGATAAAAGCAGAACTTCTCTGTAAAAAAGCAGGAGGGTGGGGAGAAAATCCAAAGCTCTGGCAGGCTACATTAAATGAGAGAGTGGTTAAAGTCACGGGGTATAACTAAAATATCTACATTGATAAAAACATGTGACTGATAGTTGCTAGTGAAATAACTTACACTTAAACTGTCATCTCTGGAACATCCATGAAACTCATTTTTTAGGGAGTGCTAGTTTGCAGCATTACCTTCTTTTTGGTCTAGCTCATAAGAGGACATTTCCAAAATACTGTAATCTATTGATGTAACACATACTTATTCAGACCTGACATGAGCACAGACAGCAAGCACTGTACTAGAAGGTAGGGCAGGGGACAAGAGGATATAGAAGATGCAGCATTAGACCTGTAGGATCAAGCCCTTAAAGCAGGCTTCAAAAACACTAAGTTCACCAATTAAAGAATAAACTTGTTTTTTTCTATCAGGGTGTCAAAATTTCTGTAAGGTTCTTTTTCTAATCCCAGAAGACACTGTTCACTGGCCTTCCTGTCCCAGTAGGCGAGGAAATGCCAGGCAAGTACAGTGGGCAGCATCAAGACACTAGGTACAAAAACAAGGTACAGGGCTGGGGTTGTGGCTCAGCAGTACAGCGCTCGCCTGGAACGTGCGTGGCCCGGGTTCGATCCTCAGCACCACGTACAGATAAACCCATTGTGTACAGCTAAAGCAAATAAATAAATTAAAAAAAAAAAACAAGGTACAGTTTCTGAGGATTATTTTGCCACTGTGCCTGATGTCAGCACTGTCAGCTAAGTGATACTGCATAGATGACATGCAGCTAAGACTGCATGGAAAGAAGAAAGGAATTAGAGTCAGGTACGGTGGTGCACACCTGTAATCCCAGCAGTTGGGAGGCTGAGGCAGGAGGATCCAGAGTTCAAAGCCAGCCTCAGCAATGGCGAGGCACTTAACAACTCAGTGAGACCCTGTCTCTAAATAAAATACAAAAAAGACAAAAAAGGACTAGGGATGTGGCCTAGTGGTCGAGTGCCCCTGAGTTCAATCCCTGGTACCAAAAAAAGAAAGGAATTAAATAGCAGGAGCTCTGATGAACATTACATTAAAAAATTGTTTTATAAAATAAATATCAATTCCAAATCCACATGGTACTAGTAAGAATAAAATCACCAAACAAGGAACCCTGAGTTGGTTTATCTCTCACTCCTTTTTCTGAGTTGTTTGGTTTCTTTAAATTTTACCTTCTGCAACTTCATCCAGTAACACAGTAATTTTTTTATCTTCTAATAACCTATCTTTTAAAAATTTCATGAAGATTCCATTTGCCAATCCAGAATGCTGGATTTCAAAAGCTTCTGCTCCTTGACACCTTAAAAACACCAAGAGAAAGAAGTGAAATAAATCAGGCACAGAAAGCCAAAAGCCGCATTCTTATTTACACATGGAGGCTAAACAAATCAAACACACAGAAGCAGAAGGCAGAATGGTATTTCCTGGAGACCGGCAAGTAGGAGGAGTGGGACTTGCTGGTCAAAGGACAAAATGCTTCTGTTAGGTGGTAAATATCTGAGGTGATGAATATGTTAATTTGTTTGATCAATCACTCTACTTTGTACTCCATAAATACATAAAACTATAATTTGCCAATGTCCATTGAATAAGAAATTAAAGAAGTTTTTATTTTTATTTATTTATTTTTTTGGTACTGGGGATTGAACTCAGGGGCACTCAACCACTGGGCCACATCCCCAGCCCTTTTTTTTTTTGTATTTTATTAGAGACAGGGTCTCACTGAATTGCTAAGTGCCTCACCATTGCTGAGGCTGGCATTTAACTTGAGATCCTCCTGCCTCAGTCTCCCAAGTGCTGGGATTATAGGCGTGCGCCACCGTGCCTGGCAAGAAAGAAGTTTTTAAAGAAGCAAACACTCGCTGCCTAGGGTGTTCATGTACAGTGATGAGCTTCATTCTCTCTCCTCCTCCCTTACAATGACATCCCTACTTGAAGAGTTATCTTTAAGCAAGAAAAAATGCATTGGTGCTTAGTAATAAGATACCAAGATATTAGGTGCTGATGTCAAGTATTTAAAACTTTGCACCAAGAACATCAAGGAGGCAAATTTATGCCTGGGTATGTATGGATATATCTAGGTCTCTCATCCAAAGGAAACATCAAAGAATAAATGAAGGAATCTCAACATAAGCATAAAATTTTCTTACGTGGCATATCCAAACACAATATTGGCAGTGACTTTTAGTGCATCCAAGATTGGAATGGTGTCATCATAATCATTTCTATATAAATGGAGGAACGGAGAGAAGGACAGATACAAATATGAAAAGTTAAACAGTATTCTTTACAGAATATAAATAATACAGTGAAAATATAATACAATACAGTTTTAGTATAAATTATTTAAGATTACAGGTTCTAAAGTGCTTCATCTAGACCTTAAGTGCTTGCTTTTTGCCCGTTGACCAGATAACTAAACTATCTGCATTATCTATGCAGCATGGGGTTTTTATTATTTTTACCTAAAGACGTCTCTTTTTGGTAATGACAAACGTGTTTTTTAAAAAAGCCTGGTTTTTCTCAATACACCTTTAAAGGTTTTTAAATTGTTTCATATCTGGTCAAGTGGAGATTTTTAAGAACTTCATTTTTAATTTGTAATAAAAGTTTACAACTTGATTTTTTCAAAAAAGTCAACAAACTGCAAGCACCTGTTAATAAAGGTCTTAAATAAAAAAAAAAAAAAAATAAAGTGCTTCATCTAGTCATCAACTTATTTACCAAAAATAATGTTGGGCTCTTACACTACTAAGGACAGATAGTTACACCTTCTGTTAGCTTTAAAATTGGAGGTGCATTTGAACTTGGGCATTGGGTTTTGATTGGTAAATGCTGAGCAAGTGAAAAGCAGTAAATCTGTGAGAAACAATCATTGGTTCTGTTCCTTAGTGATGCAGTGGTAGGCAAATGGGATCCAAACCTTTAAACATTTGCCTCAGCTATCCTTTCAATACTTGCAGATCCAGGGCTGACTAGTGATGTGTCCTAATTCTAAGGGTGTTTTTTTTTTTTTTTTTTTAAATTCCTGAAGGAATAACGGTAATGATTGTCAGAGACATGTACAGGCATTCTGGAGAGCTGACTCTTTGTAGTATGATAACCATACCTTTTAGTTCTTCACTTTTGTTCTCTGGCAAACAGGAATAGAGTAAAAATAATTTGATATACAAAGAGAAAAAGGAATTTTTTCCCTAGTTTTCTTCTTTCAGTTTCAATTTATAATCAGAAATTCACAAACTCAAATGGTTCTTGGCTTCTTACAAGTTTGCCTTAGGTTCAATTTGTCAAGGCTGATATTTAACAACAAGAGTAATTTAATAAACATTAGAAAATTTACCTTTTTCTACACATATCCAATAAGAATACATTGAGTCCAGTTTCTTTTTCTTGCATCAATTTCAGTATATTTTGTACACACAGGCAATTTTCAGACCGATATGGATTTGGAGCATCTATAGGGACCATAAAACTGTTCCCAAAGTTTTCATAACCATGTCCTGCATAATATAATAACCCTGGAGAGAGGGGCAGGGAGAAAAAGAGATAGTTGTTAACTCTAAATGTACTCTGAACACACAGATAAGCATATTAAAAGCATGACTTTTAAGTTGATGCAAACATGTTTAAGAAACATGCAATTATAAATTCAGTCAATGTTAACTTCCATTTTAAATTATTGTGGCAATAGTCTTTACTTAAATTCTGCATTTAAGACATCAAGATGTAGTGTGAAGTGTAATCTAATTCATACAAGAAAAATATTTATAATATGGATTGCCGTTTTATCTCAGGTTAAAGAAAAAGGGCCTAGGACTGTTGTCCTGGCTCATTTATCTCTTCCAAAAGGTGAAGATCTCCTTTAGTGTACAGAAGTCTTAAATTCACCTGTGTATCCTGGCACAGGGAAGGAGCTTAGGAAATATACAAAGGATGAACAGGCAAGTGATGTTCAACATCATGAGCCACTAGGCAAATGCAAATAAAAACCACAATAAGATATCATTTCACACTTACTAGGTTGGCTACAGTAAAAAGACAATATTTATGCAAGTAAAGATATAGATAAATCGAGACCCATTCACTTCTGGAGGGACTATAACATGGTGTAAGAAGTTTAGAAAGTTTAGCAATTCTTCAAAAAGGTAAACAAAAAATTACCATATGACCCAGCAATTCCATTCCTAGGTACATACCCAAGAGAACGGAAAACTTAAGCCCACACAAAAATGTGTACCGAAATGCTTACAGCAGCATTATTCATAATATCCAGAAAGTGAAAACAATCCAAATACCCACCTGCTGATGAACAGACAGGAAAGATGTGGTATATTCATATAATGAAATATTATTCAGCCCTAAAATAATAAAGTCTGATACAGGCTACAATATGGATGAAACTTGAAAACATTACACTAAGTGAAAGAAGGAAGACATAAAAGACTACATGCTAAATGATTGCATTTATATGAAATGTTCAGAATAGGCAAGTCCACAAAGATAGAAAAGGGTAGGGTATGGAGGAACTGGAGTGATACTAATGGATTTCTTTTTGGGTTGAAGAAAACAGAGACTTGGTGATCACCAGTATACAACTTTGGGGATAGTCTGACCCACTAAATTATACATTTTAAAAGTAAAATTGATATCTTTACCAAGTATTCAAAGTATGACTCTATTTCCCATCAGTCTCTTCACTGCTTATTTTGAATCTTCATGTCTTTTATTCTTTGATTGCCCTCTATTTTAACCCATCCTCAAGGAGCATTTCAAGTTCAGACTTGTGGGCAAGATATCACTTGCTTGTATTTTTCTAACATACTGCAATCTCTCCCTGCCTTGAAAAGTGGTGGCAGTACTTTTTAACAAACACTGGCTTTGACTAACATTGTATAGTTGTACACACACTTCATTTTTCTGATAGAGAATGATCATGGTGACATGTACTTTCATACAATCTAATTTTAATACATATAACACAATCTATAAATTATCCCTACCTATACAGATGAGAAAATTAAAAAGATTAAATGATTTGCTTAAATTCATACAACTGATAGATTGTAGAGACTCCACAGACAGTGCTTTGTCCATATATATATATATATATATATATGACTTTTATTCTTTGATTGCCATATATATATATATATATATATATATATATATTTTTTTTTTTTTTTTTTTTTTTTTTGGTACAGGGGATTGAACTCAGGGGCACTTGACCACTGAGCCACAACCCCAGCCCTTTTTTGTATTTTTATTAGAGACAGGGTCTCACTGAGTTGCTAAGTGCCTCGCCATTGCTGAGGCTGGCTTTGAACTCATGATCCTCCTGCCTCAGCCTCCCAAGTGCTGGGATTGTAGGCATGCGCCACTGCGCCTGGCTTGTCCCATTATATTAAGGAACTATAATTTTCTTGGGATGATGGATCATTTTCTTTATTCTCTATATTACTCTCAGTAGTAGCACATTCCTTATTTGGACTGTGGATATGATAGGAATCCAGTAAGTACTTACTGAACTGCATTATATCATACTACACAAACTGATCAAGACAGAATCAGATATAGAGCCCTTTTGTAAAGAGTCTGATTTAAGTAGAAGTGGTGCTATTCTAACTACGGGTATTAGAGGGAGCCAACCAGAAAGCCTGGGTGCTGCCCATATCACATCATCAAACGTGTAGCTCTGGTAAGACTTGATTTAGGAGAGTATGCAACTCTGAGGGAAGGTTTCGTTTCCATTCATCTAGGGGAAAGCTAAGTATGGTTCTACTGTGTCAGTGTCATATACTCAGCCCCCAAACTGCTGAAATTAAGGTACTTAAACCAAAATATGTCCTCTCCTTCCCAAGATGACTCATGAAAAGTATAAACATTTTCTATTAAAGCCTGCAACCAAATTATATTAAGTGTTTTTATGTAAACTAGTTGAGATGTATTTTAAAAATTCTATCTCCAGTACTGCTTATTTAATAAACTAACTCATTACTCAAGGACAGAAGACAATATAGCTATCTATAAGTGTCAAAGAACCTAATGTAGTCAGAGATATAATTCTGCACATCTTTAGGGCATTTTATTTCTCTGGAATATGATTTTCAAGAATAAATTTGCCAAAGCTATTTATTTCTGACCACAGAGAAGATACTTACTTCTCTAGAAAACTTTCCCACTGGACTGCATCTGCACTCCACCTAGCACAGTGCTCTGATGAGGTCAATGCCACCTCTGGGAGACTTCAAGATTGTGCCAAGCCCAGCTCTAGGACAGCACTTCAGTTATGTGACCTCATATAATCTTCGGGACAAGGTAGATAATATAATCAGTCCCCCTTTACAAATGTGAAAACAGATGATAGGTAAGTGGTAAACTCACCTGAATTCAAACCACTAATAAGTGAGAGAATCAGAATTTGAAGGTAGGCCAGTTTACTATTGTGCTGTATTATACCATCTCTATTATTTACTGCTGACTTTTTAGTTAACATTATTCTCAGAAAATATAAAGTACAAAATGTCAGTATACCAGTTTTTCACCATTTTACTACAGTATAGCTTTATAAACTACTTCTTTTTCCTCCGAAGAAACCTAATGGAGGCCCAAAGCAGAATGCTGCCTAGTCAAAATCCTCAACCTAAAAATAAAGTTTGAATTAATTTCTTTAATAAAATTTCAGGAAATCATCATTGTTGCAATATTTTGAGCACTTAGAGGTGCCAGGCATGGGAGTAATTATTTGCTCTTACTTCTCCTTTAACAACCCCATTAATTTATTACTAATCATTTTTTGAGATCACTTTTGCTTAGAAAAGGTGAACCACCTTAGTTACACCGCTAGGGAGCAGAAAATCCAGAGCCTGAGCCTGGGCTAGCTTACTCTGAGGCCCCCTTCTTAACCATGAGCTACCATGAACTGAATGGCGAACTCTTCCTGGGTGAACAAGTCTTCTGCCATCTTTTTGACCAGACACTTTTATTTCTTCTTCACAAAAGCACAACTAAGCTAGTCAGTGATGAACGTACTAAAGCATTTGGTAGATTGACAGCAGGCCAAAAGCTACTTTTTACCTCAGCTATCTATATAACTATAAATTTTTATCCTTACTTATCTTTAAGGACATGTAATATAATTCAATTATTTCTGTTTTTAAGCATTTGTATACATAAATTTCACGTTTTGAAGTGAATTACTTATTTTCTGTTCTACTGTAACTTACATTTTACAAGCCTGTAAACATAATAATATAATGGCATAAACCTGAGTCCCTACGTTTTTCTTACCTAAAGTTGTTCATGCTGAAATCCCCATGACTCTACCTTCACCTCCTTCCCACCCCCTCAGGTACTACTAGTTATCTGGGGATATCAACCAGAGTTAAAGGCATAGTCCAAACAAAAATGAAAGGTTTATTTATGACATGCCCTAAACCCTCAGGCCTTTAACACACTTACATTTAATGTAGATGTGTCTGATGTTTTGGATAGTCACAATACTTCAAAATAAAATGCAGCCACCCTGTTAAAACATGAATCAATGGGATTTAAAAATGTTCTAGCTTCCTTAAGCTACCATTTTGCTCTAACATGTCTCTTTATTCTGTATCCCAAGATGATATTTTTATAGTGGGGCAAAACATTGGCCTAAACAGAAATCTTTCCCCAGCTTTTTATATTTCTGGTTCTCTACTTAGCAGGGATAATTAGAGGGTTTGATTTGATTAGCCAAATAAAAGGCTTAAAAAGCCAAGGTGACAGTGTCAATAAAAATGAGAATAGATACTCAAGTACATACTTATTCATAGAATTCCTTCACTCTCAATATTTTACCAATTCAGAAATCTAAATTTACCAATATTTTTTTCTTTTATCTCATTGCTTCTAATGAAGTTTTGGAAGTCTTTTCCTGTTTAAGCCATTTAGGTACCTTAAACACTGAGATGAATACACTTAAACAATTCGCCTGAGTCTAGGATGAAAGTATAAGTCAGTTACAAGAGGGCATCTCAGTACAGTATATTTTTTCCTATTTTCATAAGAAAAATAGATGGGTGTATCCATCAGTTATCACCCCCAGTGCTCATCAGCAAAGTTATATTATTACAACATGAACATAATAGCTGAAGTTGCAAATAGTAGTTATCTTGTTAACTTCAGTTGTGTCACAGTGGTAATCATCATTATTCAGAAAAGGAAAGTTATTTAAATAAGATTTTCTTTTTCTTTGATACTTAACCACTGAGCCACATTCCCGGCCCTTTTAAATATTTTGTTTAGACACAAGGTGTAACTAAGTTGCTTAGGGCCTCACTAAGTTGCTGAGGCTGGTTTTGAACTTGCAATCCTCTTGCCTCAGCCTCCTGAGCTGCTGGGATTACAAGTGTATGCCACCATGCTGGGCTAAATAAGATTTTAAGACCTTCGTCCATCTCTTATACACAGTGTGCTAAATGTTTCTTGAAAGAAATGCTTTTTGTTCCATTAAAAATTCTACTTTGAGAACTATGAGCAACAATTCTGCCAACTTGCCTTATCAAATCAATCTAATTATAAATTAAAAAGCAAAATCCATAAATTATTAAAGTAAAATTACTTGAAACATATAAAAGTGAAATTGATACTTTTGTTGACTGCTTGTATGCCTAAGGACAGGCCTGGAAATGTTATTTTCCTGGCAGTCAAATGTTATTGCTCAATGTCATGGTAAGCACAATCTTCAGAAATACAGTTCAAATGAGCTCAACTGCTGGCCTCCTGTTGTTTGAGGTTGCGCATATTAAAAGAAATAAATTGACAAAGAAATTAATTACCACTGACAATATATTCTGTTGCTTTAAAAATTCTCTACTAGACATGCAGTGTCTTAATATTTTTAAGTAAAAGAATGGGAAAAACCATTAACATTTGAATCATATCTATATAGGCTCTCCTCCACCCCCAACCCAGTACTGGGGATTGACCAAGGGCACTTTAACACTGAGCTACATCCCCAGCCCTTATTATTTTTAAAATCTGACACAGGGTCTTGTTAAGTTGCCCAGGTTGCTCTTAAAACTTGTGATCATCCCACTTCACCCCAAGTTGCTGAGATTATAGGTGGGCCCCACCATGCCTGGTTATCTGGACTTTTAATTTCTAAACTGACTGGGCTGAGGGTATAGCATAATGGCAGAGCGCTTGCCTAGCATGTGTGAGGCTCTGGGTTCAATCCACAGCATCACAATAAAAAAATTAATATACCTTGTTCACCAACATTTCCGTGTTAAAATATAGTTCCCACTTAAAAAAAAAAAAAACAACTACAGAATACTATGCAATAATTAGAAAAAAGAAGAAAAAAACCCCCACAATATATATTCTGGTACAACTTTTTAAAAAAAAAAAAATTTTTTTTAGTTGTAGGTGGACACAATACCTTTATTTTATTTATGTGGTGCTGAGGATTAAACCCAGGGCCTCACACATGCCAGATGAGTGCTCTACCACTGAGCCATAGCCCCAGCCCCATAACCTTTTATATTTATTATTTTGCATATATGAAAGTATGTTTTCCTATTTGGTCACCAAGCTTTACTATATGGTAGCTCTCATAATCAATAAAAAATAAAATCACAAAAGACAGCTAATAAGTCTAATAAGAACAATATTGTTTTGATGAAACAAGAAACATAAAAGTGAAGGCATTGAGTTAAGAAGTTATCAGTTATACATGGAATGAAGACCAAATTTATCTTTTTTATAAGAAAAATAAAACTTTTCAATAATGTATTTATCTTACCTTCACCTAATTTTCAATTCTTAACTATACAATGAGAATCACAGATAATTATAAAAAGATTATAAATATCTTACCATATACTCCTTTGTCTAAAAGCAGTAAAAATTCATCCACAGCATTACGCATCTCATATTCCGTAAGATCCAATAATGAAACAACTTTGAAATCTAGCTGTCTTAGTAAGTTGGTCAATTCATACACATCCACCAAAGGAGCTTTAAGCTTGGGGTGCTCCCAGTAATTCATATTTCCTATCAAAAGAGCGACTTTGTCCTTTGCTGTAGAAAAAAAAAAGGGGGGGGGGGTGAGTTTAAAGGAGGATATACAAATTAAAACCTATGGAAATGATACCATTATAGTGTACGTTTGCTTTAAGATTGTATCAATTCATTTCAAATAAGATTTCATCATGATCTAATTTCATTTTAGTACTATAACTTTATGTAGGAAACCAACACATCTGGAGGGACTTAAGAGGCTACATGAACAAACAACTGAAATTAAGCTTACAAATGCTTTTGAGAACCAGGTAAAGGACATTTGTTAGATGCAAAGAAATACAATGGTAACTAACATTAAAATATACTTTATGGCCAGAAGCAGTGGCCATGCCTATAATCCCGGTGGCTTGGAAGGTGAGGATTGTGAATTCAAAGCCAGCCTCAGCAAAAATGAGGTACTAATTAACTCAGCGAGACCCTGTCTCTAAATCAAATACAAACTAGGGCTGGGAAAGTGGCTCAGTGGTCGAGTGTCCCTGAGTTCAGTCCTGGTTCCCCCACTACCCCCAAATACTTTTATGGAATTACAACAAAAGAAAATAATATAATATTCAACTAGACTTTCATAGCAAATTAAACAAGAAATTTTTAGAATTGGGTTCCCATCAAATTAGGCCCTGTTTTGTTGAGAACAGAAGAGGTAAAAACAAAAGAAATACCTAAAAAAGAGAGTCTTTTCAGAGTAAGTAAGAGGAAAGATCAGAGAAAAGAAGGAACTTCAGCAGGACTATATTATTTGTTTCTACAGTAGATCTGTAAAGCTACTACTGTCTTCTCCTAATTCTTTTAAAAATACTTCCTGTCTGTCATGAGGCTATTTGAGGGATATGTGAGCACAGTGTACTGAGACTTTGCTGAAGAGTATGTTCTGATAAAAATAGGCTTTTCTTTGTGTGTGTGTGTGTGTGTGTGTGTGTGTGTGTGTGTGTGAGATACCTATACCTATGCCTTAAAAGTACCAGCTAGCTTAATCAGGTGTGTGGCTTGCTCTAAACAGCCAGAAGGCTGGTTGCAGCTTAGGGCTTAAGAGACTTTCCACTATCTTTCTTTGAGGGTCTAGGGTGGGGCCAAAAGGTGTAAACAAACCTACTATGCAGCCTGTCATATGAAAATATAGCACATTCAATGACCTATAGGACATACTTGAAAAGGACGATAAGTGACTATGCTATTAGTTTATATATTATAAATTAATCAGTATTATTGTAGAGTGTACACCTTCTACTTACATTAAAAGAAGTTTACTATACAATAATTGCCTTGTTATGCTGATGGCAGTCTCATACATCTTATGTTTACTATATCTCAATTGTACTGGGGCCTCATTCAGTAATTGACTACATGGCCTAACAAAGCATTTCTCAGAACATTCTTGTCATCAAATGACATAAACTATATTTGCAAAAAAAGAGTACAGTTTATAGAATGCCAAGGTTCAATAATTTGACAACTACACGTCTTACAATGTATGTATCAACAATAATTGCCCATAACTCTTCCAAAAATTTCCCCAATGATAGCTTTTAATAGGCAGTTCCTAAGATCCCTTAGAACATTTTCTTCAACTTAATGTTAAGAAAATTTACACAAGTAAATCCTACCTTGCCCCCTCTACTTGTGAAGCAGTTCCTTGATGGCAGGAGAACTGGGGTGGATTTAGAACAGAGAAGCAGATGCTATGGTTGAAATGAGAGTTGACAAAGACTTATTCCAGAAAACTGGTTGTAGAAAGGGAAAGAAAGAGTCAAACTTTAGAGAAAGGACAGAGAAAGGAATGGTAAAATTTAAATTTGAGGAGTTAAGGCAGAAGAATAAAGAAAAAACTTCAAAATAGCAACTATACAATTTATGATGGGTTTTCAGATAAAAAATAAATGCAAGAAATTTTCTATGAAAACATTAACTAAGAACCACCCACAACTACTTGAACACCACCCACTTAGTGGAAAAAGAAACATGGGGTTAGGGGTGTAGCTCAGTGGTAGGGCACATGTTAGCATGCATGAGGTCCTGTGTTCCATCCCCAGAACTGCTACCCCCAAAAATAGATTAAAAAAAAAAAAAGGAAACAAAAATGCCAGTTGATTACACAAAAGAACAATGAAATTATTTCAGAAGGATATTTTAACTACATGATCTAGACCTCTTCTGGAGTTTAATGCAGTGTTCTTCAAAAATTGGTAAAGTATTATATGATTAATTTTGTACCTCATAATTCTAATTATTATATTACTTATTCAAATGAGTTAATATCCCTAAGCACCTAGAAAAGGGACTGGTACATATTAAGTGCTATTAAATATTTGTTAAATAAAAAAATCTTTGGATACTCATCAAAAAATTGAGCAACAGCATACAATTTGACTGGCTGAATATATAGTCCTTATTATTCTGGCACATTAAATTTTTTAATGAATCTCCCCCCATGTTCTACAAACTAAGGTCCAAGTTCCTTAGTCCAACAAACAAACGAGGCCATTCCCATTCTAGACCATGTCTATTATCTTTCCAGTTGCAGTAACAGATGACTCTCCAAGGAACCATGTATTCTTGCCCTTGTGTGGTACAGTCAGACTCACTTCTGAATTTGGGCAGCTCTGTGACTTTTGCAGAGCAACATAATGTGGTGTGACACACCGCCAGTTCTGAGTCCAAGCCTTAAGAATTCCTGACAGTGTCCATTTTTGGGATCTAGCCACCATGTAAAGAAAGCAGCAGATCAGTCAGTGAGGGAGAAGGTACAGAAGGAGGGGAGTCTTCTATCATTCCTCACTAAAATGCGTGAGCAAAGCTATTTTGGATGCTGCGGTCCTGATCACTAAGTAACTGCACACAAATGAGCGGTCCTAAAGGAAAACAGCCAAGAATCATCTGCTGAACCCAGCGGACCTGCAGTATCATGAAAGAGAATAAAACTCTGTTTTTAATATAGTAAATTTTGGAATACTCTATTCAGCAATAGACTGTATTACCACTCTAATCCACAAAGTCCTTTCCTAGGACTCTGCCTTCCTGTAGTACTGACCTGCTTGTTCCCCACCCGTGTCTCACATCTCCATGCTCACCATGCTTCATTCCTTCTGCCTCAAACACTGTTCTCACTTTGTCTACTTGGGATTCTCTCATTTATCTGAAAATTCTCACCTGGGCTTTGCTTTTTAGGTAAAGCCTTCCCTGGGTTCTCCTTAGACAAATCTGATCACCATATTCTATGAACAGTTTTTGAACAATTTCTAAATCCTTTACCTATTTCTAGTATGGCATGTATTACGTATCTGCTTCTGTTATAGCATGCATCATGTATTATTCACTTAACATCTGCCTCACTTATTAGGATTGCAATGCCCTGAGTTCAGGAACCAAGGCTTATTCTCTTACTTCATTAAGGGTAGCACAGATGAGACATTTAATGTTTGCAGAATTTCATGATAAAAGCTGAGCTGAGCCGGGCGTGGTGGCGCACGCCTGTAATCCCAGCACTTTGGGAGGCTGAGACAGGAGGATCGCGAGTTCAAAGCCAGCCTCAGCAATGGCGAGGCACTTAGCAACTCAGTGAGACCCTGTCTCTAAATAAAATACAAAAAAGGGCTGGGGATGTGGCCCAGTGGTTAAGTGCCCCTGAGTTCAATCCCCGGTGCCACAAAAAAAAAAAAAAAAAAAAAAAAAAGCTGAGCTGATCTTCAGTTTATCTTGCTCTTCTTTCAATTAGTACAGTTTGAGAAAGGATACCTGACACAATGGAGATAACAGAAGCTGTGGATCAGAGACTCCTGGGTATTGATCCTCAGCTACTAAATTATATAATCCTAAACAAGTTTCATTAAACACTTAAGAGTTTTAGCTGGGCACAGTGGCTCACGCCTGTAATCCCAGTGACAGGAGGCTGAAGCAGGAGGATCACAAGTTCAAGGCCTGCCTGAGCAATACAGCAAGGTCCCAAGCAACTTACAAGAACCTGTCTCTAAATAAAAAATAAAAAATGCTGGGGATGTAGCTCAGTGGTAAAGTGCCCCTGGGTTCAATTTACAGTACCACCACCACCCCAAACCACTTATAGCTTTAAATTATCATCTATAAAATAATGAGGAAAGAATCTACATCTCAAAGTATAATTATACTTTTCACCAAGTGAAAACACTTAGTTTACTGGTATTACATTAATATTAAAGTATTTGCTATTCTACTAAACCATCTTAAACTCAGCCAGTTACATTTGGACCTCATCATACTGTGTACTTACATACATACATGTCCTTGTCACTAAAGGATAGAATAGCCATGGCTTTGTTCAGGATACTATTTTAATAGAACTTTCTTAATAACTGAGGTTTAGGGATCTAGAGGAAAGATAACAGAGCTGGAATGCACAACGACTTACCACTATGAATGGAAGAGAGCAGCTTTTTAAAAAATGCAGTAATTCCTAGTCCCTCGTCTTCTTCAGCACCAAAGGCTTCACCTTCACTGTTGCCAATTCCATGAACAAACCCTGAACCTTGCTGTCACCTAACCTGCTGCACCTCTGTAATCCAAAATAATGTATTTCCTCTCTGTAACAATGGCAGCCTCTTATTCCTTAACATTTCTGCCCCTACTATATTTTTTCTTTCAACTCAGTGAACTCTTAATCTCCTGACTCCTCATATTCTCCCACTTTTTTTCTTGGTAGTCCTGGAGGTTGGACCCTACTGGGGGTAGAACATGCTAGGCAAGTGCTCTTTCACTGAACTCCATCCCCAGCCCATCTACTAAACTTTTTAAGGCTGTCTTTCCCTGTGCAGTCTTTATCCCCTGTTTAATTCCTCTAAATACTAACTTCTCTTGCTCCCTCTGGATGTGCCCTATAAACTCTACCTCAGTACCTGACTTGCAGAAAGGAACAGGAAAACTAGTTCATCAGTCTTCCTACTCTGAAAAGCTGAATTGTTACAGAAAAGTCACAAAACTGATTTGTACTATTATAAATTCTAATTTTTGAAAGTCTTAGTTTGACTCCTTCAATATTCTTGGAGATGGTAGCTTTCATTTTCTTTAGCCCCTAAATCTCTGCTATTGCCCAAGTTCTATATTTAATCTTACTCTACTCCTTTCCTCAATCCTTTAAGCAGAATTACCAGACAGGAAAACCATCAATTGAAAATGTCAACTTCTTTACAAATCTTTCTACATCTTTACCAATCTCTCATCCTGCTAAATCACCCCTCTCTCTCCCACAAAAAAAAGGTTTAAATATTCCACTTAGAGCCAATTTCTCCCTTTCCATCTTGGCCCAAATCCCTAATATCTCCAGGAACTCACTCTGTAAATTGTCTTCTCTTTGCTGGAACCCTGCAACCTCTCACCTGCAGTTTCAGGAGATCCCACCTCTCAAATGTAAAGTCTCATATTTCTCCCACCTTTTCAGGAACATTGAATATACACCTATCTAATGAATCTTGCATTGCCATTTTTTCCAACAAACTAATTTGCATTTGTTTTCACATGTTCACTTCTGAATCATTCTTTATCCATTAGACCACACATTTTACCTGCATCTGAACCACCAGCAATAGCTCAGTGACTGATTCATGTTAGGTGGGTGCTGTTGACATTTCACTGAAAGTAAAATAGCTTCTTTTTTTTTTTTTTTTTTTTTTAAATATTTATTTATTTACTTTAGTTGTACACAATGCAATGCTTTATGTTTATGTGGTGCTGAGGATCGAACCCGGGCCGCACACGTGCGAGGCGAGCGCTCTGAAGCCACAATCCCAGCCCCTTAGCTTCTTCAGGAGCTAAATCCAGTGGATGAATTTTAGACATTACCCTACCTGACTTCCATTGGAATCAAGATATTGACTGTTTTATCTTTTTTTTTTTTTTTTAAATTGTATTTACTTAAAAACATTCAGAATGTCAACAAAACAGCTGCAACTTTGATCTACGTAACAGGCACATGTTTCTCTTTGATTACATATAACCAGAAACATAGAATCCCTCCACAGAAATTGACCCCAGAAATGGAATTTGTCACCTTTTAAAAGCATCTTTCTTTTCTAATTTCTTCTAAAAATATTAAAAATAAAAGCTTGGTCCCAAATGGATTACACCTGTAATCTTAGCAATAACTTGGGAGGCTGAGGCAGGAGGATTGCAAGTTTGAGGCCAGCTCTGGCAAGTTAGCAAGACCATGTCTCAAAATAAAAATAAAAATAAAAAGGGCTCGGAGTGGCTCAGTGGTGAGAGTACCCTGCGTTCAATCCCCAGTCCCAGGAAAAAAAAGATTTTGGTCTCAATGTTATTCAAATGTTTATAAAACCAAGTTAAAATATCTTAAAACCTTTCATAATCATCATAAAATAGAATTAAATTCTGTTAATTATATTTGATTATGCACTTTAAACGATACTCACCCAAAGACTGGTCAGTGTTGTTTGCTCTTTATTATCTATACAAATATAAAGAAAGCAAAATAAATATTATTATTTATGATACAAATATTTCAGAGCTAAAGATGTCAGAAAAGCAATGAATGAAAACATCAGCAAAGTCATTAAAATGCAGAATATGGTAGAAGAGAATTCACTAGAGACTGAAAAGGGGAGGGGAGATAGCCAGAAGGTAGATGATGGGCACCACAATGCAGAGGAGGGGAAGCAGTTCTGTCATACAGTACAAAACAGCAGCTACTCTAAGATTTCATCTCACTCCAATCAGAAGGGCAGCTATTAAGAATACAAACAATAGTAGGTGTTGGTGAGGATGTGAGGAAAAAGGCACACTCACACATTGCTGGTGGGACTGCAAATTGATGCAGCCAATATGGAAAGCAGTATGGAGAATCCTTGGAAAACTGGGAATGGAACCACCATTTGACCCAGCTATTCCACTCCTTGGTCTATACCCAAAGGACTTACAAAGGACTTAAAACAGCATACTACAGGGACACAGCCACATAAATGTTTATAGCAGCACAATTCATAATAGCTAAATTGTGGAACCAACCTAGATGCCCTTCAGTAGATGAATGGATAAAGAAAATGTGTTATATATACATAATGGAATATTATTCAGCATTAAAAGAGAATAAAATTAGCATTAGCAGGTAAATGGATGGAGTTGGAGAATATAATGCTAAGTGAAGTTAGCCAATCACAAAATACCAAATGCCAAATGTTTTCTCTGATTTAAGGATGCGGATTCATAATGTAGTTGGGGCGGGCATGGGAAGATTAGATGAACTCTAGATAAGGCAAGGGGAAGGGAGGGCGCATGGGGGTAGGAAAGAAGGTGGAATTAGATGGACATCATTACCCTAAGTACATGTATGAAGACACAAATGGTGTGACTCTACTTTGTGTACAACCAGAGATATGAAAAATTGTGTTCTATATGTGTAATATGAGTTGTAATGCATTCTTCTGTCATGTATATACAAATTTAAAAAAAAACAGCAACTACAAGTCTACAACATACACATTTCAAAATAAATTAGAGAAGCATTTGAAGGTTCCCTACGCATAAGAGTGATAACATTTGAGATGGACATGCTAATTAGCTCGAAATAATCATTACACATTATATACATGTATCAGATTACACTGTGCTTCATAAATAAGTACAAATATTATATGTCAACTAAACTATAAAGAATTTAACCCTGGGTTAAACTACAAGCAAAACAAAACAAAAGAAACAAAGACTTTAAAAGGAAAAAGAAATACATCTAGTTGCTAATAATTAATTTACTGTTTTAAAATTTTCAGATTTTTAAAGTTAGTGCTTTAGAGTTATGCGTAATAGCTGGTTCATCCCAACAAATTCATATATGCATGGAATTCAATTTCAGATCATGATCCCCCACTTTTCCCTTCCATTCCTCCCCTGTTCTTCTTCCTCTACCTGCTGTACTCCTTTTACTCATCTATTTATATTTGGTTATTCTTACTTATACATAAAGGTGAAATTTCCCTGATATATATGTATACATGATTTTTAAGAATTAATTCTGCATTGCCCTCCCCTTTCCCATCCCTCCATTCTGCCTCTCAAATCTTCTTCTACACTATTGATCTTCCCTTTAAGACTTTCAGATTTTTAATAAAACTATATAAGGATAAATGGAATTTGAATCAAGTTAGGGGGATTCTTTTGATAACTGAATGACACAACTGGGATAATAATCCTTAATACTTTACTAGCAATTACAATCTGAAAATGGGAGTGATATTAAGAATAAGTAGCAGCAGTAACACTGATGCTTTGGTTGGCTCTGTTATAACTGCTCTCTAAATATAACAGATTTAATCAGACCTCACTTTACCCCATAAAGTATGTCTTATCATCAACTCCATCATACAGATAAAGAAAGAGGTTCAACTCAGTCACTTGCCCAAAGCTGTCAAGCTGGTAGTAGCAAATCTAGATTCTGACTGAAGGAGTCTCATTCTTCTTTTTTTTTTTGGTACCAGGGATTGAACTCAGGGGCACTCGACCACTGGGCCACATCCCCAGCCCCTCCCCCCTTTTTTTTGTATTTTATTTAGAGACAGGGTCTCACTGAGTTGCTAAGTGCCTCGCCATTGTTGAGGCTGGCTTTGAACTCGAAATCCTCCTGCCTCAGCCTCCCAAGTGCTGGGATTACAGGCGTGCGCCACCACGCCCGGCTCAGGAGTCTCATTCTTGATGCTACACTCTCACCATTATTCTACATAGAATGAAATCCACAGCAAGGAGACTGATATATTGGTGATGGTGGTTTTTTGCTTTATCTAGGTTGCCAATAGGCAATCAGCACAGCTCAAACAGCATTTATAATGATAGCTCTTTATTAATAAAATAGGAAAATTTGTTAACTAAATACTTTATTAAGGAAATAGAAAATGGGAGCTGAGGTATAGCTCAGTGGTAGAGTGCTTTCCTAGCATGCACAAGGCCCTGGGTTTGAACCCTCACATTGCCAAAAACAAAAATCAAACAAAACCCCAAACAAAAACCACACAAACTAGTTATGTATGTTAAAGTAATGAGACATAATAGCTTTCTGTAGACATTAGATTATATAATTGCCTTCTTAGTGTATTGTTGCATGCTTTTATTTTCAAATCTATTCACAGACTCACAAATCTATCTGCACCTTTTAGAATGCTCATAAGCTATACTGACATCCTCTGTCTTTACATATTGATACATGTTTTATCCCAGTTAAAGCCTTCCTCCTTTATCTTGTTCAGAAATCTGTTCTGACTGAAATCAGCCTAGATTCTTAACACAACCTGCATATTCCTGCCATCCGTTAGTCTCTTAATGGTCACTGACAAGGCTACCTGCATAATGCCAGCTTTCCCCACTCATACACATCTCACGTCAGGTAAAGGTCACCTGCCCAGCTACTTCAGATGTGTTCTATGTCTCTGTAATGGAGAACCAAGGGCTCAAGTATGACCTGTTCAGAAATGTAGCCTGTCACTCTTTTGCAGTGCTGTGGATCAAACCTAGGGCTTCAAGCATGCTAGCTAGACCCTCTACCACTGAGTTATAGCTCAGCCCTATCACTCTTTCAAACATACTTCCCTTTTTCCAAATTAAAGATCATATATATTCCCCATTAAATCTTGTTTATGATATAAGGAATAATGCACAATTATAAAAAATACAATGGTATTTTATGCTGCCTCAAATACTTAGTTTTCTACTATTATAGTTTTATAATCAAGAATGTTTTTATGTTTCGCTTGCACGAAATTAAACTTCAAGTAATTTCAACTCTAAATTATATTATTTCAACTACTATTATTATTGTACCAAGAGTTATCTATGGTGTCTTTACTGTATTCAACAACTTAAAAATTTAAAACTAAGACATTTTATGTTTGTATTACTCACCAGGATGCCCCAAATCATTTAATTCATCTGAAACAGAAAAAGGGAAAACATATTACTTTAAATAATCTGCCAGTTTAGCACAAATGGTCTAGAGAAGTAGTTTTTGAGTTCTTAAATTAGATTATAATCTTTTATTAGTTTAGAACTTTTAAAACTAAATGAAGAAGCCATGCAAATATTGCATAGGAAAGAATGCTGTTGTGGACATCTTTTAGGACTATTAAGCTACTGTTGCTTTCATTAAATACTAAACAATTAAATAAATTCATTCACAATTTGTTCAAAGTTTTAGATATTCTTGCCAATTAGGAAAAAACAACAACAAAAACAAAACAAGAGGTCTATTTGTGGCAACTGTAAACTTCTTGAAACTAACAATCTCGAATGATTAAAAAAAAAAACCTTTTAATTATAGAACACTGCAAAATTTACAGAACTACTGCAAGATGGTGCAGAGGGTTCCTGTACTCACTGACCTAGTTTCCCTATTATTTATCCTCTTAGGTTAGTATGGTGTATCTGTCATGATTAATGAGCCATTTTATGTTTTCTTTTTTTGTTCTAGGACTCCATTTAGGAAACAGTTGCTCACACATTCCTTATTTCCAATGAACTTGACAGTCTTGAGGAGAAACTGGTCAGGTATTTTGTAGGATGTCCCTTAACTGGGAATTATCTGATATTTTCCTCCTGGTTACTCATGTTTTCTCAAAGAGTGATTATGCTTCAGGGAAGTAGAGTGGTTTCAGAATTAACCTACACCCACTCTGGGTCATCAAGAACAGTTAAAATATTCCAAGCAAATGTCCATTCATTATAGCCACTATTTCTTACTTAAAAAATTTTATGAAGATAAAAATTAACATTAACAATATATTGCAAATATTATACTATTCATAAAGTGTTATGCAGAAATTTTATTATTATATATGGCATAAATCAATCTAAGAGTGGTATGAAGCAGTGCATGGGATGTGGAAAATTTCCTCTACCTTCAGTCTTAGACTACACTCATTTCCAGTCATTAGGTCAGCACGTTCTCAGCAAGGCTATTTCCATGTTTGTCATATAGTTAGGTGCTTTTGGCATATTCTGAATTCCATTGTGGGGGCCCCTTCCTCTGGCCTCCTAACTGACTATTTAAAATCTATACATGTGCATTCACTGTTGCAGTTATCATACAGGACAGTTTCAGTGACCCCAAACCCCTGGGCTTCACCTATTCACCCTCCACCACTTATCCTAATCAAAAATTTTAACAAAATGCTCAAAATGAAATAGAGAACATCATGGTCTGTAGGTTAAAAAAAGATATAACACAGTATACTGTTCATAATATGTGTCAATTCACCAAGTATAAAATATCTCATCTTTATAGGCTCTTTAGAAAAATTTGGATCTAACTTTTCCATCTGAATTTTTTGGAGCAACTTCACTACTGGACTTTTATCCCTATGTGTTTGGAATAGAGTTGTCTGAAAAAAAACTATTTTGTATTTTTTTGCAACTGAAAAAATTACATGACAAATTGTGCAGGTATAGAAGCAGCATGGCAGGGTGATAATCACATGCACCACCCTGAAGCCAAATGACAGTGCTCTCTTTTTATTTATTTTCACAGTGGTCAAGTATCTGATATTAGGATATTTAAAAGAAAACATGCAATTAGGCAAAAACGAGTTAGAGAGATGTTCAGTAAATCTTCACATGGCTCTTTCACCTAGGGTTAACAGATCATGGATTAGAGCTCCCTTATGTGAGAGAATTCTTATTCATTACCATGTATCAGGATAAAAACAATAGTTACAGTATTTTAAAGTGATACCATAGAGATATGAAAGACAGGAAAACCAGAAAACATATGATTTAATATTATTTTCTTACTTTATCCAAGTAGAACCCAAGATTATGTAATAGTTTGAAGAGGCAGCAAGTGAAAAAAATACTTTGTTATCCACAAACATAATTTTACAAACCAATGTGACATCACACTAAGGGAAGGTGACATCACATTCTTTACTCATTATAATTTAAATACAATGTTTGGCTAATTAAAATATATTAGAAGTTTGTATTGAAATAGATTTTCCATTTTCTACATATTATGGTACAGGTGACTATAAAGCCTTGTAGCTTTAAAAAAATCCTTGTATTATTTTCATAACATTTATTATGTGATAAAACATGTATTAAACAACAAATCTCCTATCCTGAAACTTTTATAATAACTACATTTGCATTTGGGGGGCATCATATAAAGGCTAAAAGATAAAGTAATCTAAACAAATATTCATGACAATATAGTTACATATTTTTATAAATTTTATTATGATAAAAATCAACATTAAGGATTAATCACAAATTTTCATCATTCAAAACTTGTTATGCAGGAGCTCTGTTCTATTTTTTTAAATTTTTTTTTTTAGTTGTTGATGGACCTTTATTTTATTCATTTATTTGTACGTGGTGCTGAGAATCGAACCCAGTGCCTCACATATAATCAACTGAAGATTAATAATTTTAGAATTTCAGTTTAATAGCATCTGTGGTAATTCATAAAACTTCAAAGATTAAGATACATTATTCTTCAATCAAAATAATTTCTCAGAGCTAGTATTTTTTCCATCACTGCACTCAGTAAGTCACCAGTCCCCAGAGCAACCAGCATGCAAGAGCCTTGGTCTTGAACCAAAGAATTATACTACCTTCAGTGCACTCCACTGCCTCATCTGTTCTTCCTTGTTTCAGAGAAAACAAATTTGAATATATTATAATTTGTGATCTTATGAAGGACAGCCATCAAGCAGAGAGATAAATAGCACAGAAACGTGGGCATACCAACACATGCATCAACGTCATCTACCACTAACAACACGATCACCCACATAGTAAGCTTCAATAGTGCAAACTCCCCAATTATGCTGTTCATATTGGGGATTGTTGAATAATAATTATGTTTTCCTTTATGAGTCTGTGATGTTTACTTTTTAAAATGTTTTATTAAAAATATTTTTCTAGCCGGGCGCAGTGGCGCACACCTGTAATCCCAGCAGTTGTGAGGCTGACGCAGGAGAATCACGAGTTCAAAGCCAGCCTCAACAATGGCGAGGCACTTAGAAACTCAAGTGAGACCCTGTCTCTAAATAAAATACAAAAAAGGGCTGGGGATGTGGCCCAGTGGTCGAGTGCCCCTGAGTTCAATCCCCGGTAACAAGAAAAATATATATATATACACATATACATATACATATATATATATATTTCATTTTTTCCTACCTTTTTTTGTACCTAAAGCTTTAAAGAACATATTTTTGCCATGAATGTTTAAGATAAATTATAACATTTCAAGAAAATTAAGATCATCTAAATGGCTTTTTTGGGGTTCTTTTTGCTCCTTGTATGTGAATCTAGATTATGAATTTAGTGTGCATTCTCTCAAATTCTATATAAACAATATAACTCCTGACACCGAACACAGTGTTAAATAGTATGGGGTGAAAATGTAGAATTTCTTTTGTGTAAGTGTTTCAGTTTATATAGCTTATATCAAACTGAGTAATACAGCTTACCTATGATGACATCTACCTTCTTGCTATCCTGACTGTCTCGATCATTATAAACATGACACCAGTAGGTTCCTTGATGTTCTAAATCCACATAGGGCACCTGTATCAATATTAGAACACATACATATTTCATCTTCAAATTTCAATTTAAATTGGCTTAGAGAAAAGTCATCTTGTGTTAAAAAAATCTCTAAAACATTTCAGAAGACTTTAAATGTTCTTAGATTATTTCCATTTACTAGGCTAAATATTAGCAAGCAAATAAGATAATTTCAATAGTGGTGAGTTTGGTGTAATACTATTTGGAATTTTACATAGACGCCTTGGTTGAATTCTAATTTAAGAACCAATTAATTTTAAATCGAAAGGGACTTGAAATAAAAATATTGAAAACATTAAAGCACCTTGAAGAATATGAGTTTTAGTGTTCACTTTTCATTTTAATTCTACCATTTATTTCACATATTAACTTTCCTCAAACTCCCCAAATCAACTACCTACCATGTATAGCTTTTTTGTCTCATGTGGTAACGGTGATTCATTTTTGAACCACTGGTAGTGAGGAATAGGGCATCCAACAGCAACACACTGTAAAACCAATGTGCTGCCCAGCATTAGCTTTTGGGACTTTGGTTCAACACAGATTTGCAACTTGGATTCAGACAAGCTATCCGGACTTCCTTAAATTAAAAGAAAAAAATCTCTAGGTTAAAAATAAAAACACATTTTTCCTATAATTAAAAAAAAAAATAGATGAGTCCAAGTTCACCATTCAGTTTTTACAATCTTTAAGAACATCTACCAAACTAAGTTTTATAAAACTATAGTACTACCAAAAATATTAAGAGATGTTCTGAGGATAAGCAAGTGCTATGACAAATAAGTTTTGAAAATTCTGAGTTAAGCAAAGTAAACAGGCAGGTAATGGTAAGCTTGAGTTAGAGATGCTGTGCATGAAGGCAGAGTAACAGGTTATGGAAATTGCAGGGTGGAGGAGCTCGGCAGCAGGGACCAGACTGAGAAGGTTCTGTGTAATCCTAAAAGATGGCGTGAGCATGCAAGTGTGTGCATGTGCGCACACACACAAGAAAGATGATTAAACCACATGGAGTCAAATCTTAGTGACCAGTGACAATGGATTGGACAAAGTACACATGTGAACTTTTGGTACTATATTGACACTTCAAAGTTCTTTTAAAGTAAAGAATTAAGGCAATTCTTGAGTCAACATTAGACTTCTTTTGTCACTTACTCCGGAAGCTTTCTGCTACTTCTGTCACATCACAAACATCCAGCTGTGACCACTGGCTGAATTCAAAGGTGAGATTATTATTAACACGACAGACATAAAAGCCTGCATCTTTTACATGCACAGTGTTAAAAAATAAGTTCTGATGCATTTCCATATGGAATCTGTGGAGGAATAAGGGAATATATAAGTGAATGAATTATAAAAAATGCATCTTAGAATATATGACATAATCCATGATATAAATTTGGAACTTTTTTTCTCCTCAAAGTTCTAAAATACTTGTTAGTTAAAAAACAAACAATTGGCGCACGCCTTAATCCCAGCACTTTGGGAAAGGAGGATCGCGAGTTCAAAGCAGCCTCAGCAATGGCGAGACATTAGCAACTCAGACCCTTCTCTAAAAATAAAAATACAAAAAAGGGCTGGGGATGGATTCGAGTAAGTTTTAGAGTTATTTAGAAAGTTATTAGAAATCAACAGTCTTTTAAAAATTCATTAAAAGAAGTGAGACGTCCTCCAAATATCTTCCTGAAACTCACTGATAGAAAAGCTGCTCTGCTATAAAAACAGTTCAAATGTTCAGTACTGAAAGGATTTACAACTGCAATCTTTATGAGTTAAGTAGCATATAACATGATAAACACCACTGTGGTGTGGAGAAAACACAGAGTTAGACCCGGCTATAACTTTCAGTTCTGACCAAATGAGCTGTGAATACATGGACACATTATTTCACCTCAAGACTTTACTTTCTCATCTACAAAATTCTGTTAAGAGGATAATCTCCTTAAACAAACCATATCCAGCTTCTTTCAAGGGCTGGGCAGAAAAGGGTTATAGAAAGCAAGTAAGTGACGGGAGGGGATGGCCATCTGAGGTCTACCTGAGTTCTGCCTGGGCTCTCTCAGTGTAGTAAGGTATCTTTCACCTTTGCTGCTCCCAGCAATTCATCAACTCCACCCAACTTGGGCACATTGCCAAGGGGCTTCCTCAAGTGCTGCCTCATTGTGTTACAGCAGCCCCTTGCAAAGTTATGTCAACAAGACTGCAGCTCTTCCTTCACCCCAACCAACTCAACTCTCAGTACAGCACAAGCCCAAGAGCATTTCACTGAAAATGGAACTACCAGGATGAGAGGCTGCACTTAGCATGGGCTGACAATCCTTTCATGTTACCCTGCTAAGCCTGCTTTCCCATTAGATGATTCATGTATACTTTCAAATCTCTTGCAATCCTACTTCTCTCAGGCATTGAATGCAGAGAGAAATTCTTTCCTCTTCCTGCCACTGAATCACAAACTCACCTATCAGTGCCCATGCCTATTTATAACTGCCTTCTTCCTTCCTGTTCAGATGGAAGATGCATCTTCCTAACAAAGACTGCTTGGGCTAAAGACCCATGAAGACCCACTTGGCATCTCAAGAGTTGGTGTGGGGGCTGGGGTTGTGGCTCAGCGGTAGAGCGCTCGCCTAGCACGTGTGCAGCCGGGGTTCAATCCTCAGCACCACGTAAAAATAAATAAAGGCATTGCGTACATCTAAAAAATGAATAAATATTTAAAAAAAAAAAAGAGTTGGTGTGAAGATTGTATTAAATGGAAGGCATCTGGGATTCAACAGAAGCAGATAAAAAGACTCCTTAGGCATCTCTTTTTTGACCAAAAGAAGGAACTTCTGGGAAATGAGGCTGCCATAAATTCCCTCTTGGGGTAACTTCTGCTCTGTGGAAGGAGACCAGAGTAAACCTACTATAAATTCCCTCTCCAATTTTATGGGCATGAAGAACAGGAAAAGACTCAGCACCTCTCAAAGATTATCACAAACTTTCCTACTCCCCTTATTCTCCTAGAAATTCTTTATCTTTTCTGAAGAAACCTATCTGATTTTCCACAGAAGTTTCTCTGCAATTTAGGTATATAAGCCTCTAACTTTAACCAGTTAGTAAGTTACATCTTTTGTAGATTCCTGCATACATATGAATAACCCCTTTCTCTTGCTATTTGCAGGTTCCCAGCACTGAAGGCAGATGAAAAACTGTTCTTTCCCAACAATCCCATCCTCTCTGACTTTGCTCCAGCAATGCCCTGTTTTAGTATATATTTCTCCCATTTACTCTATCACTCTCCAAAACATACTCTAGTGCCTTCTACCTTAAGCCAAAAACCAAACCTCCCTTGACTCCACATGCCTCCTCCAGGAAGCACTGAAGAAGCTGGCCACCCTTTCTTCTTGAAATACTTTCCTTTTTATTCTTCCTGGTTTCTTTACTGGTTCATCCTTTGCTACTGAACTCTCAATGTTATATCACCAGATATCCAAACTGCCTAGCTGATTCACTTGGATGTGTAATAGATATTTCAAATTTAACATGTCTGAAGTCAAATCCTTGATTTTTCTCCCTAAATCTACCGCAGTCTTCTCAACAAATTAATATGTCCCAGATGCTCATGTGGAAAACCGGGTCACCATGCTTCACCTTTCTTCCTTCTTCCTCATGTTCCACATCCTAGCTATCAGCTGGCCAACTCTATCCAGAATACAAGCTGAAATACCCTGTGATTCATCTCCACTGCTTTACCCAACTCCACACTAGGGCTATTTCTTTTCCATCACAGGCATTAGATACCTGGTCTTCTTGCTGTTCTCTGTTTCCTTCAACTGTTTGTGTGTTAAAACATAAATCCTCCCATGCTACTTACCTTGCTTAAAACCTTTTGTGGCTTCTCACTTTATGCTTATTTTCTTACCACATGCTTATTTTCCTCCTAGCTCTGAACTCAAAAGAAATGATCACATTTGCTTACTGTCCCCTCCCCCAAAATGGGCAGAAACCTTGTGTGTCACTGCTCCATTATCATGCCTTAGAATGTGGCCTGGCACAAAACAGGTGCTCCACAAATATTTAAGTAGATATCTCCTAAAATAGACCGAGGAACATAAAAGTGGTCAGGTAAACCTTGACTTGTCAGAATTTAAAATCCATTAAAGGGCTGGGGATGTAGCTCAGTGGCAGAGCATTTGCTTAGCACATACGAGGTCCTCATTTTTATCCCAATAGGACACACAAAAAAGTCTTTCCTAAAATTCATTATAGTTCTTCATACCTAAGATGTACTATACAACCACTACATTTACACCTTTCTCCAATCAGGAAAAACCTTAAAAATGTATGCTTAATGCAGTAGGGTTTTCCTATTCTCTTGCAAAAGGTATTTACTCAAATAAAAGCAAGTTTGCAATAGGAAAAAAATGGTAAAAATACCTTTCACTACTATTTCCCTATACAGCCTACACACATATTTAATTCTTATAACTCCTGATGGTAGGAGTTCATGTGGTGAATAACAGTAGTCAGGGTTCCAACATAGACCTGTCTAGTTCTTAAACCTACATGTCCTCTTTTTATTACATTCCACAGTTGCTCTACTTTACCTATGTAGGGATGGAAATAAAAAAAATGCTATGAAACTACAAACTTCTTCTATGGTATAAGGTGGCATATGGTATAAAGCTAAGATCATAATATCATGGCTCTTTTACTTGGTTTCAGATTTGCAAATGGAGCCTTGGCATCAAGTTTGGAAGGATGTTGAATTTAACATGTTGAAGAGAACATGTACGGAGCTTCAAGGTGTAATGTAGGAGGAAAGTGGGTGAAGGAGAGGGAGTAAAACAGAAAAGCCCACAAAAGTGGGTATACATGGGACAACCAGACAGAAACCCCTAGTGACAGGGTGGCTCAAAAAACTTTCAAGAAAAGATAATTCTAATATGTGATTTTAAATTACTTATTTGGGAGGTGCAGGCACCTAATCCTTCTATAAATGGAATAGATGTCCCACTCTGTGAACCTTAATTTTACTCAAGAATGGATAGGGCCAGAGGTAAGGCTCAGTGGCAGAGTGCTTGCCCAGCACGTGCAAGGCCCTGGGTTCAAATCCCAGCAAAAAAGAAAGGTCTATATCTTTTTAAATAACACAGTTCTGTAGAATTCTTCAAATAATAACATGCATTAGCTTTACATGTGGGCTTCAAAGTTTTTAGCTAAGAATTGTGGTTGAAATATAATCTGTTGTAAAGAATTTGGAAGATATGTTAAAATATACCAGTGATGGTTCCTATTTGCTAACAGTGTTGCCCTAAGTAATCCTTATTTCCCACAATTTTTATAGTGGAAAACTGATTTCATTATTGTTTACATTGTTTTGGTAAGATAATTTTGGAATTATGTTACCATAATAAAGATTATTGAATACTTCATTAATAATATTAATAATATCTATCAGATTCCTTAGACAAATTCCTAAAATTTCAGTTAGGACAATAATGTTAATTAATTTTCAATTTTTTTCTCTTCTTAAAGAAATTAAAACACTTTTAAAAAGTTACCTCTTTATTCATTTTGAACCACTGGTATTGTACAAAAGGATGTCCAGTTGCCCGGCAACACAGTTTCACGAACTGTCCAGCCAAGACTGCCTTTGATTCTGGGTTTACAGTGATCTTTAATCCTTTAAAAAAAAAAAAAAAGTTTTGTAAATAAAGTCACAAAAGATGGGTTCTCCTTTATATATCTAAAACCCAAAAAGGAAATATTTTGAAAATAACCTCTATATTCATCTTTGTCACAAATGTGTTTATTTCAAATAAAAGTAACTTCCTTCTAGATTAGTTTATGAGTTTGTGAGTTGTAGGCTTTGTAGAATCTTTTTTTTTTTTTGGTACCGGGGATTGAACTCAGGGGCACTCAACCACTGGGCCACATCCCCAGCCCTTTTCTGTATTTTATTAGAGACAGGGTCTCACTGAGTTGCTAAGTGCCTTGCCATTGCTGAGGCTGGCTTTGAACTCGCAATCCTCCTGCCTCAGCCTCCCAAGTGCTGGGATTACAGGCGTGCGCCACTGCGCCCGGCTGGCTTTGTAGAATCTTGAGGAAAGAAACTTACCTGCAAAAGACTTTGATTTAATCAACTTTCACATGACTGGGGGAGAATTACTTGCCACATTTCTTCAATTCTTAGATACTCTGTTTTCCCTACATTCTAATACTTCTGAAATCAGAATGCACTTTACAGCAGACGCTTGCCAGGCAGCAGTATACTGTAGTTCTCAGGCCTGTTCATGCAAATACCTGGTCCAAAATGCTCATATGGCTGGGACTCCAACTGAGTTAGGTGCACTATTAGTAAAACAAGAATTAAATTTAAATGCCTGCTGTGGTCTCAATGTGTCACCTAAAATTCATGTGTTGGAAATAGTCCTCCAGACAACAGTGTTGGGAGGTGGGCCAGTGGGAGGGGTTTAGGTCATGTGGGCTCCATCCTCACAAAAGGACTACTACACTATAAAAAGGGCTCTCAAAAGTGGGTTCACAGGGCTAGGGTTGTGGCTCAGCAGTAGAGCGCTCGCCCAGCATGTACGCGGCCCAAGTTCGATCCTCAGCACCACGTAAAAATAAAGGCATTGTGTACAACTAAAGCAAATACATATTTAAAAAAAAAAAGTGGGTTCACTCTCTTTTGCTTTTCTGCTATGTAAAGACACAAGAGCCATGCTTGCCATTCTGCCTTGTATCTTGTGAAGCTGCAGCAAGAAGGCCCTCATCACATACCTGTGCCTTGATCTTAAACTTTCCAGCCTCTGGAAATGGAAAAGTAGACTTTGTTCTTTAGAAATTACCCAGTCTGGCTGGGTGTGGTGGCACATGCCTGTAGTCCCAGCAGCTCAAGAGGCTGAGGTAGGAGGATCACAAGTTTGAGGTCAGTCTCAGCAATTTAGCAAGGCCCTAAGCAACTTAGTGAGAACTCATCTCAAAATAAAAAATAAAAAAAGCTAGGGATGTGGCTTAGTGATTAAGCACCCCTTGGCTCAATCCCAGGTTTTAAAAAAAAAGGTGAAGAAATTACCCAGTCTGTGGCATCCTATTTAGTAGAACAAAACAGATTAAGATGATATCATAAAAGTGTCATGAAATAATCATATTATGACTTAGCACTGAAATGAAACCTAAACTTTGGGGTAATCTATTATGCAGCAATAGATAACTGATATTAAAAAAACCTCCAAAGTTAGAAGTTTTACATTTGCCAAAATTATAATCCATAAAACTGGGTTAACCGGTTTTCAGGAAGAAGAAGTGATCATTAAAACTTCCTGATCCTACTTATTTTCTCACCTATCCTGAATGTGATCTCAAAACTGTTTTTTCCCCTCTATAACCCATTAATCCAAAGTAACAAAACAAGATTACAAGTAATGAGGAGAGATTAGAAATAACAGCAATTTTAATATATCAGAGGTACTAAGCTTTCTATAAAAAAACTATATAAAAGTAAACTATGTATGTGAAATCCATACCAGAAAGATACCAAATAAAAATAAAACTTGAGTAAATATTTATTGCATACCTAGCACATTTGATGATCTGGAGAAATCCTAGACAGTCTTTAGCAAATATAGTACAACTTCTCAAAAAAAAAATTAAATCAAATTAAAGCTCTTGACAGGGGAGAGCATTCAGTTTCATTAACCCTTTATACTGAGGACAAGTTAGCCTAGGATAAATGAAGTTCAGAATTTTTCTGAAATCTGTGACACATATTGGTGGGAAAGTCACGACACTGTATTTTAATGTCCCCACATCATGTATCATTTATCTACCTGGGAAGTCTTAGAGCACAACTCTAAAACATGAACATTCTGATTTTCCAAGTTTAGGGATGATAAGAGGGGGAAACAGTTGCAACAATGATGAAAAGGAAAAAAAGATAAATTTGAAAAATATAGTTTTGGTTAAACTGGCTTTAAATTTGGATGGCCCCAGTACCTCCTGACACAAAACAGACTCCTCTGCCAGTTCCTGCAGGTTTCCAATGGGGAAGGTTGCAGCCTACCATCGTCTGTCCAGTTACTCAGGATTAAAACTTGGAGCAGTCATCCTTGAATGCCTCCTCCTACTTCCTCATTCTGTACTTGCAATCTGTAGGCAAGCCCTGTCCATTAAGCTTTTCTATGTATCACCATCTTTCAGTGCCACATCTTTTTTTTTTTTTTTTTTTTTTTTGTCACCAGGCGTTGAACCCAGGGACTCTTAACCTCTAAGCCACATCCCCAGCCCTTCTTTCTATTTTATTTAGAGACAGGGTCTCACTGAGTTGCTTAGGGCCTCAATAAGTTGCTAAGGCTGGCTTTGAACTCACAATCCTCCTCCTGCCTCAGCCTCTAGGCGTGTGCCACTACACCTGACTGAAGTGATGCAATCTTAATCGAAGCTACTGTCAGCTCTGGAGTGATAATAAGCCTGTTCCCTTATTTCCTTGCTTCCAACCAACAGTCTAAATATCTATTAAAACATAGATTAATTCATAATCACTCCTGCAATGAAAACCCTCGAGTGCCCTCCCACTATACTTGGAATAAAATTCCAATTCCTTACCACAGTTCAGAAAGCCCCACATGAGCTTTTCTCATCATTCAGGTCTCTTACTAAAACGTCAGCAGCTTCTCTGGGAAACATCTCTAAATTAGCTTCCTTTCCACCCCAAAAGTTCCTTACTACCTGAAATACCCTTTCTTATTGCCTGTCTAACCTACTAAAATAAACACTCTGTGTTTGTCTTAGTCACCAGTTTATCCCACACCTAGAGTAGTGCCTGTTATGTATAGGGATACAGTTGTTAAGTGAATGTGCATAATAATAAAAATTATTGTAGTAGCAATTTACTGGTTGTTTAATATGCATTAGGCATTTTTATCATTACTCTCCAAAATAAGTATAAAATGTAGATATGAATTTTATCTATGTTGCAATAAAAAGAAGTAATTTGCAGTAGGTCAAACAAATTACCTCTTTTTTCCTTGGAAAAAAGCCAGAACAAGGATTTGAATCTGTATTTTTCTACCCCAGTGATTGTCAATGTATTCTCCACAGTAATCCCATCTTCTACCCCAATAAGCCTTTCTTACTGAAGAAAGTGTCAGGCAGAGCAACTCTGTGCCATAATACTGCTTACAAATTAAGCATGGCACATATCTCTGTAATTATATAAAAAAGACAAGAGACAATAACTACAGAAATTAAAAGGCTTTCTTCCTAGAGAGTCTTACAATGGGATGAATGACTTTACTGGAAGAGAATCACATGGAATAGATGTTCTAAAGGCATCTTTGTGTGGGACACAAAACTAAATGATTTCTAAAGATGATTCCAATTCAGTTTGTAAACCAGTCCTATATCAACAATTTTAGTACAGTCTAGTCTTTTTTTAAAAAAATATTTATTTATTTGCTTTAGTTGTATACAATACGTTTATTTTTATGTGGTGCTGAGGATCAAACCTGGGCCACGCACATGCTAGGTGGGCGCTCTACCGCTGAGCTACAACCCCAGCCCCCACACAGTCTAGTCTTTAACAACCACAAAAACAAATATATTTATTTTGTGGTTGTGTATATATATGTATGTATATATGTATATATATATATATGTATATATATATAGATACACACACACACACAGGTATATGTATATATATACACATTTAAGTATATATGTGTATGTATATATATATAATGTGTGTGTATATATATATATATATATATATATATATATATATATATATCTCAATAAAAAAACTATCACTTATTGCTTCAAAGACTGAGAATTTATAGGCAAAATGAGATCTGGAAACTATCCCCGGTTAGTAGTAAACCAAAGAAGTTGCAACACCTCCCATTTAAACCACACACATTTCCTTCCTCCCACGAAGCCTTATATGACAGGGAACCATGGTCAAACTTTAACCACCCCTGTGCAGAGCCAACTAGTCAGAAGGTGCTGAACAAAGGTAAGGAAAGAATCTGGCACCATGCAATGTAGGATGCAGCAAGGTACACAAGCGAAAGTTCTATTTTAAATGGTGAATGCACAGTTTCCTGGCAAACAAGCATATTTTCAGATAACATCTGCAAAGAAGTCAAGAGAAGTTACTTGATTTCCTGTAAGCCTGGGAGAATGTGACTAGGTATGATGGAGCTAAGGATGTGCTTTACACACACACACATACACACACACACAGAGATACATGATATTAAGCAATAAAACAGGGTTGAAAACATTGCTAGTATTACAAAAAAGGTAAATTAGGACGATTCTTGGTCTGACAAAAGGATTCATCATAGGTTCATTTTAAGTTATTTTCACAATTCACGTAAATATTGATGTAATTTACAAATACCCTGTCCAGAAACAGATCTACCAAATGTGTTTAAATACATCTACTTTCAGAGGCCATGAACAAAACAATATATTTTTGTATCAGCTTCCATCTAAAATGTTTTCTCTAAAAGTTACTCTAAAAATTTCAAGCTATGACAGCAAACTACCTTTGTGCCCTACAGCTTTCCAGAATAAACACCCCTCCTCTTCCTGTAATGTCTCTCCTTTTTTTCCTTTTTTTTTTTGTGGTACCGGGGATTGAACTCAGGGGCACTCGACCACTGGGCCACATCCCCAGCCCTTTTTTGTATTTTATTTAGAGACAGGGTCTCACTGAGTTGCTAAGTGCCTCGCCATTGCTGAGGCTGGCTTTGAACTCGCGATCCTCCTGCCTCAGCCTCCCAAAGTACTGGGATTACAGGCGTGCGCCACCGCGCCCGGCTATGTCTCTCCTTTTATACAACCAGTGCATGCCCATGAGTGTCCCTTTTACATGTCAATTTAATTTGAAGCTACAAGGCTAAATCTAGTCTCCCACATCCATCCCTTTTTCTGCCATAGTGCCCAAGACTGAACACTCCATACCCAGAAACACATTCTTTCAGACCTCATTTAACACTCCTTTTTCAGCTCTATTTCTTTAATCTTTTTTTTTTTTTTTTTTTTTTTTTTGTGTACCAGGGATTGAACTCAGGGGCACTCGACCACTGGGTCACATCCCCAGCCCTTTTTTTTTTTGTATTTTATTAGAGACAGGGTCTCACTGAGTTGCTAAGTGCCTCACCATTGCTGAGGCTGGCTTTGAACTCGCGATCCTCCTGCCTCAGCCTCCCAAAGTGCTGGGATTACAGGCGTGCGCCACCGCGCCCGGCTTATTTCTTTAATCTTATTCCCATCCATACTATCTTTGTCTTTTTTCACTTCTTGATATTTTCTTTTTCAGGAATAATTGCCAATTTTCTGGATCCATGAAACAAGCAAAGTCCCTTATAAATAAGAAATAGTGAGAGATCCAAGATGGCGGATTAGAGGAACCCGCACTTCAGGACAGTTCCGTAGAAAGAATCCAACAAAGCAGATAAAATTGCCTTTCATTATATATATATGGACTGAAAATACCGATATCCTGGATGGTTTGATTACCACTACCAGAGAGAGAAAGAGACAAGCTGTCTGCAGCGGCTGGAGCCGCGAGGCTCCTGCAAAACCGCCTGGGCGGTGCACAGGCCGTGCGAAACAAGGTCAGGGTGAGGAGACCGCGCTACTGCTGCAACCCCAGCCAAACTCACTGCACACTAGCGTGAAACCGGCGATAAAAACCAGCGATAACAGCCGGCGGGATTGGTGCTGGGGAGCCACGGGAGACCGCGGGTCCACACACCAGTTCGAATCCACACTCCGCCTGACGTGACCCTCGGTGTGGCTTCCGGTGCGATCGGCAAGGATACGGGAGTCTGGGAGTCTGCGGAGCTACTGTTGACTGGAAGGAGAGCGCCGCCATCTTTGAAAGCTGCAGGGGCTGGTCCTGACAAAGGGGAGGAGACGGAGAGCAACGGCTGCATCCACCCAGGGACTCTACAGCTCTCTGAAGACAACACACAATTGGGTGAGACTTGGTTGGTCAGCAGGGGAAGGCGTTTCTGAGGCTGGCACAGCAGCCACAGGGGACTGCAACTGTGGGTGGGCTTAGGGAGGTGGTGCCTTCTGGAAGATCCCCCTTCCCGGCGCCATTCATCTGCTGACACACACGGTCCCCCTGGGCCACTCCTTCACTGAACCGTGCAGCCGCTGGCCTAGGATGCAGCCTTGATTTCACTGACAGGATCACAGACTGTGATCCAATAGCAATTGGTTTGAACTGGAAAGGAAAAAAAGTGGGGGGCTTCCCAGGGCCCGTTTTGTCTGAGACTTGGGGTTTGACTTTTTTTTGTTTTGTTTTGTTTCCCTTTCTTTTTATTGGTCTGCTTGATTTTCTGGATTGCAGGGAGGGGTTTTTTTTTGTTGTTGTTGTTGTTGTTGTTGTTTGTATGTTTGTTTGTTTATTTTTCTTTTTCTTTTTTTGGCTTTGTTTTGTTCTGCTTTTTTTTTTTTTTTTTTTTTTTCCTTCCGCATTGATTGTTAGTGTGTTTATCTGCTTCCGCTCCCTTTTTTCTTTCATTCTTTTACTCCTTCTCACCCTTGTATCTTTTCTTCCTCCTTCATCTTTCATGTTTACATGCTGCCAGTGCATACTAAACAGAGCCAAAAACAAGTTATACGCAAAACTTGGGATTTCTAGAACCGGCGCAATTGAATTGGGTAGCAAAGTGGTGTTATATACAGTTTACTCTCTATTTACTTGATTCTCTCTCTCCTCTCTCTTACACCAATTCCTACTCTTTATCATTTTTTTTCTTTTCCAACTTACTATATATATAAATTGATCTTTTTACCTAATTGTCAACCCCATTCTCTTTCTTCCATCGTCTACTGATACTAAACCACTTCCACTAAACCATTTCAATAGATATCTCTTTTCATACTTTCCAAGAAAGAACAATTCAAGACACTTCCTTCTTCCCAAACATAACACCTCTGTATCCAATACTTGAAGCTATAAAACCCTATCAGAAACGTACAGAGTAAATTGGAAATAATATCTGGGATAACAAAATCTGTACATTGTGACCAAACTTGGATTTTCTGAATAGAAAGTGTTAGGTTTTAAAAGTATAAAGGAATTATAAGGTGATCTGATAGCATTGTACTACAGGAACAACATAAGGCTTTAAGGTAAAATCGAAACAGTCAAGGTCCCACAGTGCAGGAAGAATAGACACACAAGCAACATGAAAAAACAAGGAAAGAAAATGACACAAACAAATCAAGATACCTCATCGGCAGATGTCATGGCAAGCACAGTTGGTCAAATGCCAGAGATGGAATTTAGAAATTACATATGCCAAATGTTTATGGAACTTAAGAATGAACTCAAAAATGAGATGAGGGAGCAGGTACAGGAGGCAAAAGATCATTTTGACAAAGAACTCCAAAAACAAATACAGGAAGTAAAAGATTACTTCAATAGGGAAATAGAGGCTCTAAAGAGAATCCAAACAGAAATTCCAGAAATGAAAGAAGCAATAAACCAAAATAAAAGCTCAATTGAAAACATCTCCAACAGAATAGACCATCTGGAAGATAGAACCTCAGACAATGAAGACAAAATATATGTCTTAGAGAAGAATTTAAACCATACAGCAAAACTTGTTAATAATCATGAACATAACATCCAGGAATTATGGGACAGCATAAAAAGACCAAACTTAAGAGTGATTGGCGTAGAGGAAGGGGCAGAGTTTCAAGCCAAAGGAATGAGTAATCTATTTAATGAAATAATTACAGAAAATTTTCCAAGCTTGAGGAATGAAATGGAAAACCAAGTTCAAGAGGCATACCGAACACCAAACAAACAAAATCTCAACAGAGCCACACCTAGACACATTATAATGAAAATGCCTAATACACTGAGCAAGGAGAGAATACTAAAAGCCACAAGAGAAAGGAAGCAAATTACATATAGGGGAAACCAATCAGATTATGTTCAGATTTTTCAACCCAGACCTTAAAAGCAAGAAGATCCTGGAATAGCATATTTCAAGCTCTGAAAGAAAAGGGATGTCAACCAAGAATCTTATATCCAGCAAAATTGAGCTTTAGATTCGAAGATGAAATAAAAACCTTCCACGACAAGCAAAAGTTAAAAGATTTCACAACTCAAAAGCCAACACTTCTGAACATCCTGGGCAACATATTTCATGAAGAAGAAGAGAAAGATGATAACGAAAATCAACAAAGGGAGATATTAAACTAAAGGAAATACCAACCAGAAGAGAAACCAAATCAAGCTAAAGACCATAAGTCAAATAAAAATGGATGGGAATAAAAATCACATCTCAATAATAACCCTGAATGTTAATGGCCTAAACTCGCCAATCAAAAGACACAGATTATCAGAATGGATTAAAAAGAAATGACCCAACAATTTGCTGTCTCCAAGAAACACACCTCATAGAAAAAGACATCAACAGACTGAAAGTGAAAGGCTGGAAAAGTCTTATCACTCACATGGCCGGCGGAAGCAAGCAGGGGTTTCCATTCTCATATCAAATAAGGTAGACTTCAAACCAAAATTAATCAAGAGGGACAAAGATGGATATTTCTTATTACTTAAGGGAACCATCCATCAACAGGATATAACAATCATAAATCTGTATGCCCCAAATAATGGAGCACCTACATTCATCAAACAAACGCTTCTTTAGTTCAAGAGTAAAATAGACCACAACACAGTTATTCTAGGGGACTTCAACACACCTCTCTCACCAATGGATAGATCATCCAAACAAAAGCTAAACAAAGAAACTTTAAGCCTCCTCAAAACAATTAACAATTTAGACCTAACAGACATATATAGAATATTTCATCCCTCAGTAAACGAATACACATTTTTCTCAGCAGCACATGGCTCCTTCTCCAAAATAGACCATATATTATGTCACAAGGCAACTCAGCAAATATAAAAAAATAGAGATACTACCCTGCATGCTATCGGACCATAAAGGGATAAAATTTGGAAATCAACGACAAAACAAGAATAAGAAAAACTACTCCATCAACTGGAAGCTAAACAACATGCTACTGAATGAACAAGGGGTTGAAGAAGACATCAAAGAGGAGATCAAAAAATTCCTAGAGGTAAATGAGAACACAGAATACATCATATAGAAATCTCTGGGACACTATGAAGGCAGTAGTAAGAGGAAAATTCATTGCACTGAGTTCATTCCTTAAGAGGAAAAAAAAACCAACAAATAAATGACTTAACATCACACCTCAAAGCATTAGAAAAAGAAGAACAGACCAACACCAAGAGCAGTAGAAGACAGGAAATAATTAAAATCAGAGCAGAAATTAATGAAATTGAGACTAAGGAAAACCATTCAAAGAATTGACAAAACTAAAAGTTGGTTCTTTGAAAAAATAAACAAAATTGACAGACCCTTAGCAATGCTAACGAAAAGAAGAAGAGAAAAAACTCAAATTACTAACATTCGTGATGAAAAAGGGAATATCACAACAAACACCTCAGATATACAGAATATAATTAGAAATTACTTTGAAAACTTGTACTCTAATAAAATAGAAAATACTGAATGCATTGACAGATTTCTAGAGTCATATGATTTGCCTAAACTGGTGTGGAGGCTATACATAATTTAAATAGATCAATTACAAGCGAAGAAATAAAGATGTCATCAAAAAGCTACCAACAAGGAAAAGTCCAGGACCTGAACAGCCGAGTTCTATAAGACTTTCAAAGAAGAACTAATACCAATGCTCTTCAAACTATTTCAAGAAATAGAAAAAGAGGGAGCTCTTCCAGACTCTTTCTATGAGGCCAATATTACATTAATTCCAAAGCCTGGCAAAGACACATCCAAAAAAGAAAACTTCAGGCCCATATCTTTAATGAACATAGATGCAAAAATCACCTCAACAAAATCCTGGCAAATCGGATACAAAAACATATCAAAAAGATAGTGCACCCACGATCAAGTGGGGTTTATCCGGGGATGCAAGGCTGGTTCAATATTCGGAAATCAATAAACATAATACATCACATCAATAGACTTAAAGACAAAAATCATTATGATCATCTCAATTGACGCAGAAAAAGCATTTGACAAAATACAGCACCCCTTTATGTTGAAAACACTAGAAAAAACTAGGAATATCAGGAACATATCTTAACATAATAAAAGCTATTTATGCAAGGCCCCGAGCTAACATTATCTTAAATGGAGAAAAATTGAAAGCATTCCCTCTAAAAACTGGAACAAGACAGGGATGTCCCCTTTCACCACTGCTATTTAACATAGTACTGGAAACTCTGGCCAGAGCAATTAGACAGACGAAAGAAATTAAAGGGATTAAGATAGGAAAAGAAGAGCTCAAATTAGCACTATTTGCTGATGACATGATAATCTACCTAGAAGACCCAAAAAACTCTACCAGAAAACTTTTACAACTAGTAAACGAATTTGGCAAAAGTTGCAGGATACAAAATCAATACACATAAGTCAAAGGCATTTGTGTACATCAGCGACAAAGACTCTGAAAGGGAAATGATGAAAAATACCCCATTTGCAATAGCATCAAAAAAAAATAAAATACCTGGGAATCAACCTAACGAAAGAGGTGAAAGACCTGTATAACGAAAATTATAGAACACTAAAGAAAGAAAATTATAGATGAACTCAGAAGATGGAAAAGACCTACCTTGCTCTTGGATAGGTAGAATTAATATTGTCAAAATGTCCATACTACCAAAAGCATTATACAGATTTAATGCAATTCCTATCAAAATCCAATGTCATTCTTCAAAGAAATAGAAATAGCAGTCATGAAATTCATCTGGAAAAATAAGAGACCCAGAATAGCCAAAGCAATCCTGAGCAAGAAAAGTGAAGCAGGGGGCATCAATACCAGACTTTAAATTATACTATAGAGCAATAGTAACAAAAACAGCATGGTATTGGCACCAAAACAGACTGGTGGACCAATGGTACAGAATTGAGGATACAGAGACTAATACATTTAATTACAGCTATCTTATATTAGACAAAGGTGCCAAAAATGTACAGTGGAGAAAGGATAGCCTCTTCAACAAATGGTGCTGGGAAAACTGGAAATCCATATGAACAAAATGAAATAAACCTTTATCTCTCAAATGCACAAAACTCAAAATTCAAATGGATCAAAGACCTAGAATTAGATCAGAGACAATACACCTAATAGAAGAAAAAGTAAGCTCAATTTCCAACATGTTGGATTAGGCCCCAAGTTCCTTAATAAGAATCCTGTAGCGCAAGAATTACTACCAAGAATTAATGAATGGGATAGATTTAAACTAAAAAGCTTCTTTTCAGCAAAAGAAACAATCAGTGAGGTGAATAGAGAGCCAACTAATTGGGAACAAATATTTAATACATGCACATCAGATAGAGCACTAATCTCTAGAATATATAAAGAACTCAAAAAACTTTACACTAAAAAAACAAATAACCCAATCAATAAATGGGCTAAGGAATTGAGAAGACACCTCTCAGAAGAAGATACACGATTAATCAACAAATACATGAAAAAATGTTCAACCATCGCTGGCAATTAGAGAAATGCAAATCAAAACTACTAAGATTTCACTTCACTCCAGTCAAATGGCAGCCATCAAGAACACAAGCAACAATAAATGTTGGTAGAGGATGTGGAGATTTAAGCACTTTTTGAAATCCATTAGGGTCAAACTTGAGAAGACACCGTCCAGAAGAAGATACACTAATCAACAAATACATGTAATGACACTAGAAAAAGAATGGAATTCCCAGCAAAAACAGCATATTACAGTGACCATGGGTCAAAAATGAGTATTGCACACTAGAATGGTCTGAGGTAATAAAAAAAAAGATCCACTTTAACTAAGTTGAAATCTCAAAGAGGCATGACCATAACTAGAATTTTCTAGCATTTTGAAAATGGTACTGGATTCAGCAGGCCTAGTTTTTAATCACATGGCATAGATGTTCTAAAAGCATCTTTCCTTTGTGTGGGACACAAAACTAAATGATTTCAGTAACTAACTATGACTTTGGCCAAATGATAACTTCCAGAAGTCTCATTTTCCACATAAGTATCTGCTGGTTAAGATTAAATGTTCATATTTCATTGAGGTATGAAGATAAACTGTGAAGTTAAGGTATTTTGGAAACTAAAGAATAGTGCTCAGTAGTCTCTGCACGTATCTTAGAGATCATTTGATAATAAAAATTGATATAAAAACATAATGAGTATGCTACAAAGAATTCAAGAAAAAAAGTGATATGAAATAAAAGAAAGGGGGGGGCAAATGGAAAAGATGCTACTGAAATCATGTGCTGTGTCAGAGTTATATGATAGGTATCCTCAATGAAGCATCTTTTTATATGAAGAATGAAATAAAAAGCAGCAATATCACAAATCAGGGTTGGTAAGAAACTTAGAATTTATCCTAATGAAACCCACATATACAATGTTAATTATCTTTAAATGTCCTCACATTTCCAGCCCCTGTTCTACTAACTGCAGGTAAGGACCTTACTTCCTTAGGTAATCATTTCATGATCTATACAAATATAATTGATTGTGCTTATAAATCTGTGCTCAAAATGTTTTCACTTAGAACAAAAGAAGCAAAAATATCTTGAATTGTATATCTAAATTTATCTACATTTTCCAAAAACTATATGTGCCATTTGGTTGCTTTGGAATCAGAGTCTTTGAACCTTAAATACAAGAATAAAGATCTGAAATAAAGATCTCTGGTTAAAAACAATTTTAGCACATTTGATTACCTCCTGTCCAATTCCCACAAGATGACCAAAGGAATAAAAGTAGTGAAACACTATCAGTGCTAGAAGCCAGGAATGGATACCAGCCACATAACAAACTAAAAGCAATTTCTCCAACATACAGTTCAATCAAGACCATACTGAGAGGAAGCAAGCCAACCATCTGCTGTGGAAAAGTCCAAAGAGAGAGAAAGCAGAGAGGGGAAACTTTAGCCTGGACTTCAGAAAATGCATTAGGTGCCAGAGCCTAGAGACAGCAAGAATTTCAGGATGAGTTTACATTCATCTAAGACTTCACATTAAACGACCACTGAAGCTGGCTCCAAATCATAGTGATTATTCAGTTAGAGATGGAGAAACACTCACAGTTTTAGCTACTTCTGGGCTACCAAATATACAAAGGAAACTTCGTCAGCTTCCTAAAAGACATATCAAATACTATAGTTATCTCTTAGGGTTATTTCAGACTATTGTTCCATAACAACTGGAATGGAATATAGCAAACTAAAGTTCCTTCTGTCAGAATATATATCTAGAGTCTCCCCTCTCCTTGCATTTGGACTTTCAAAGATCTGTTCTGAGGCTCACAGCATCTTTGACAGAATTCCTCTTATTAACCCTAACCAGACCCCTATCAGAGACCCTAATATCATAGAAAAATCATTTGACCCCTATTAGAGAAAAATCATCAGACTTTCTGTGGAATAAGAACTAATATCATCCTGTGAAATGATATTAACTACAAAATACAAAGAAAACATTAGAATATTTCTACATTTTTGTAGATTCAAGAATATAGTACACTGAAAAGGAAAACTAGAGATTAGATAAACTTACTTTACATATACTTATTTTTACAGTTGTCCTGGCTGTGATGTTTGCCTCTTCTACTAAACTATGACCTTCAACATGTAGAAACTATTATTTTATTTGGCTCTGAATTCACAATACTTGATGTCTGAGATAGCAAAGTATTGGAATACAGTAAAGGTTTACTTAATGAATGAGCAAAGTCACAAACTGAGGTGATTCTATCAGAGCTTGCATTCTTTTTTTTTTTTTTTTTAATATTTTTTAGATGTTGCTGGACCTTTGTTTTATTCATTCATTTAAATGCGGTGCTGAGAATTGAACCCAGTGCCTGACACATGCTAGGCAAGCACTCACACTAAATCACAAACCCAGCCCCAGAGCTTGCATTTTTAATATAATTACAATAGTTTTTATTCTCAATAGACTTGATGTTAAAATTCTTCTCTATAAATCTTACATTTCTTTATTCTAATACCTATAGTGTAAATTTTAGATTACCAATGAGCTATAGATAATAAACTAACAATAATTTACTGCTTCCTAAAATTACTGAGCTTTGTTAAATCTCCCAAATATTTCCTTTTAAATAAACAAATAAGTAATATTCAAGTAACACCCAATTCCTATTGATACCATGTGGTTAATACAACAAAAAAACTTCACAGAAACAGACTATAACTGGTAATGTAAAAACTGTTTTCCTGTTTCCTACAAAAGAGCCCTATGGAATGATCTTGAAAAAACCTGTCTGCCACATATCAGAAAAACCCCATCAGGGCACACTGACAGGAAAGTGCTAATCTTACTATTTGGAGAAAAGCAGAAAAAGCAAAATTGGATTTTTCAAAGGAAGATTACTGATGTTTACTAGGGTGGCACTTTACTAGTTGCTGGCTTGTCAAAAGTCAAAATATAAAATATTATTTAAAAAATTCAGGCAGATCATTTCATATCAATAAATATATGACTCTCAATTTTAGTGAAGTCTAGTTTCACATACAGAAAACTTTAATTGGGAACCATAGATTTCAAGGCCAGTGACTGTACCACAAATTTAAGAGATATGTTTGGCCCCTGTCACTGTCTAGAAACAATTCAACACATCATTACTCCATGTCACTCCTGCTACTGCAAGACAGAACACTCCACTCATTTTATAGAATTGGCAACCAATGGTTGGAATGATTAAAAAAAGAGAATGAGATTCAAAAGTTTTACTGAATTCCAAGAGAGCTTCTTAAGTTTTCAGAGGCCTTAATGTTCTATAAAGTATGAGAACTTAGTGTCCTAGACTGGTGGATTTTGATCCTTACAACTACTGCATACTCACAACTTGAGGTACTAGGCATATAAAAATTAATAAATACTATCTTAAGAAGTTTACTGATTGGTGATGGACAGGAGTTGCATATTGGGGCATCAGCATTAGCAGCTAGTTATTCCTAGCCTGCAACACTTGATAGGAAGAGGCATTGAGAAACAAAAGCCAAACATTCAAAACTTTGTATGTCACAAAGGAAGCATTTACTGGTGGCTTATTTTACCATCTACATTAGTAAAACTGCAATGACTTGGGTGTCCATGTTTCTTTTAATTTGTTCATGACTTTTTGGTTATATCTCCAGTATCTGTTGCCTCTGTTTCCAATCCAACAGGTCTAATTTTGTTTGGTGATACACGTGGTTCCTGGAAAGCTGTCTCAACCCAATTCTACTACTGGCTTTAATCCAGGCAAATCAGCACATTCCATGTCCCTGTCTACAGCGACAGGTTTAGGGACAGGAAAGTATACAAACGAATTAATGAGAGGGAATCTTTTGATTTTTCTGGTAATGTGGGGACAAAGATGAATGAGACCAGGAATGGCTAGCAGACATCTTGGGCTAATGAAACAGTCTTAAAAGGAAGGTTATATCAAGAGAAGAAGAACAAAGACAAAAAACGAACCAGTCCCTTAGAAATAGGCTTTTCAATCAGGACAAACAATGTATTCCCTTTATTCTATCAGTTTGAATTGGGGTTTCCGGTACATGTAAATCCACAGTTCACTGCTATATCTTCTGTCCCTAAGTCCTTATGTTAACATAACAATATATCATAACCAGGTTGGTTATATAATGAAGTGGCATACATGAAAAATTATGTAAAATAGAGAGCATTAATTCCTTAGTCTATGGGCCTTCCAAGCTTGGCTAGCCTCTTTGCTTTCAATGGGACATGATGGACCCTTGGGAAGGGAGCCTGCAGTACTGTTGCAATCAGGCAACTCTGATACATATCCTTCCTGACACCATTGCAATTGACTAACTCTAACTATAGCTACAGAGAGGAGGAACTGTTTCCTATTCCTCATTTGACTTTGGAAGTAAGATGTCTCACTTAATTTCGGTATATTGAGGAAAAACTATTATGGTTAATTTAATAACATTTCAAAGTATCGTGTTGGCAAAAAACTTAAAATAATAAACATCTAGTGGGTGTGGGGGTGCAGTGGTTCTAGAGGCTGAGTCAGGAGGACTGTGAGTTCAAAGCCAACTTCAGCAAATCAGCAAGACCCATCTCTAAATAAAACATAAAAAAAGGGTTGGGGATGTGACTCAATGGTTAAGCGCCCTGTACCCAAAACAAAATAAACATCTGTCCTACTTCCTTTATCATCCATATACATACATATACAAAAATAATTATGTGAATTCACTTTTTTTTTGGCTGTTTCAGTGTCTGTTACCTATAACAGACAATATAGTTTTATCTCTAATAATAAGATTATTATAATCTTACCTATAATTATTTTAGCATGCATCTCCCTGGAATATATTCTTCTATAGAACTACAATATTATTGCATGAACTCCCTAATTTCAAATATGTAGGCTATATTAAAAATTTTCCAATTGTTTCAAAAACATATTCTATAGCTGGTTCTTTGAACTATAATCAATGTTCATGCATTCTTATTTGCTTTTTATGTTTTTTTTTTTTTTTTTTTTTTTGGTTTTGATATGGGAAGAGAAAAATTTAATGAAATTACCTGGTCAAATGAGATGTTTTTCTCTAAGTTTTATTCCACAAACTTCTACAGAATATTCCTAAGGGAAAACCCACCTGGGGGACTGAGAAGCTGAAGAACTTCAGTTTGTTCCATAGCCTGTAGGAAGTCGCTCAATTCTGTTACTGTACAACCTTTTTCACCCATTAGTTTTAGTAAACACAGGCTTGGGCTTCCTTCAGGCTCCAACACCTTAAGAGAACACTGCTCCAGGTCCAGACAACTGAAAATGACAAATTTATTCAAGTCAATAATCTCTTTTTCAGAATGATACATCTATTAAATATCCAAACTAAGCCGGGCGCGGTGGCGCACGCCTGTAATCCCAGCACTTTGGGAGGCTGAGGCAGGAGGATCGCGAGTTCAAAGCCAGCCTCAGCCATGGTGAGGCACTTAGCAACTCAGTGAGACCCTGTCTCTAAATAAAATACAAAAAAAGGGCTGGGGATGTGAGCCAGTGGTCGAGTGCCCCTGAGTTCAATCCCCGGTACCACAAAAAAAAAAAAAAAAAAAAAAAAAAAAATATATCCAAACTATTCCAGGTACTGTTAGGAATTAATCACAAGTTGGTATGTGCTGAGAAACTATTTACATTATCAATGCTAATGTTCTTTCCTCCTCCTTCTTTAGCATTTCCTCCTCCTCTTTATTCCCTTCTCCCACTCAGTTCCCAGAGCTATTAAGGCAGGAGAGGGCAAGAGAAATCTTGAAGCAGGAAATGAGAGAAATTCAGACTTGATAGTGATCGAAATTTTTGTCTTTCATTTGAAAACAAGGACTAGGAAAAACAGAGAAAAAACTGTTTTTAACTCCTTCTTTAAAGATAATGAAGCACAGTATGATTCTAAATGAAGGTGCTAAAAGGTTAAATTCTGCTGTTTTATGAAAGGAATATGTCCTCATTCCATTAGGGAGCTACAATATCTTAAATCATGGCACATGAACAAATACAAATAGTGCTAGTAGTGCTCTGGAGAAAAAGAGAAGCCAATGACTCAAAAATGTCACTAGATAAAACAATCAATGTTACAAAGTTAGCAACTGAAAAAGACTTAAAATGCCCAAGTCAAGGAACATACATGGAAATAATATAAGGACTACTAAGCTTTTTTTTTTTTTTTTTTTAACTTACAACATAATGAGCTTATATTTAATATAGTGCTTCTCATGATGGGGATGTTATTCAATTAATACAAAGGTTGTTTTGCTTACATTGAATCTCTTCCAATGTCAATATAAAGGTTTGGTTTTTTTTGCATTAAATCTTTTCTCCATTTCAATACAATATACATTAAATACATTTTTCCAAACCTTTTTTTCCCCCTAGAGATAAATGTTTTAATTTTGGCTATTTGATATGTAAGTACAATTTTTTTTTTTTTTTTTTTTTTTTTTTTTTGGTACCGGGGATTGAACTCAGGGGCACTCGACCACTGGGCCACATCACCAGCCCTTTTTTGTATTTTATTTAGAGACAGGGTCTCACTAAGTTGCTAAGTGCCTCGCCATTGCTGAGGCTGGCTTTGAACTCGCGATCCTCCTGTCTCAGCCTCCCAAAGTGCTGGGATTACAGGTGTGCGCCACGCGCCCGGCTCTGTAAGTACGATATTAACTTGGGAGATAAAGCAAACATATAATAAAAACATGAAGAAAAAGACTCCTTAGGATTCAGGAGGCAGTGATAACTCCACAGTGGAGATCTGCTAGATTAAGGGCAAGAAATTCCTCCTTCTTATTTCCTGTGCTTTGAGAATTCTGAAACTATCAACTACTACTAACTAAAAATATGAAACTACTACTATTCATTGGGAAGTTTACATACTAAAGCTCAGGTTTATCCTCAATAACACAAAAGTTTTCAGGGCGAAGTTTGATTCAGGAGGCCCTTGAAAGTTACATCTGTCCATTCTGCTATCTGACCATTTTGCTTTCATGCATACACAACAAGGCAAGCACAAATGCCTGCAATGCTGAGAACCACACCTAACAAGAGAGCAATTGCATCCCTGGCTTCTACTGCTTCAACAACTAGCAGAACCAAAAGCAATGAAATGAGGACTAAGAACCATCGTGTTGAAACTGAGGTCATGATATTGGGATCTTTTTTTTTTTTTTTTAATATTTGTTTATTTGCTTTAGTTGTACATAAGGCATTTATTTTTTTCATGGTGCTGAGGAGCGAACCTGCGCCACGCATGTGCTAGGAGAGTGCTCTATGCTGAGCCACAACCTCAACCCCTGATATTGGGATCTTGAAGGCTGAGAAATGGTATATATAAAAATCTTTCTGAGGGGCTGGGGTTGTGGTTCAGAGGTAGAGTGCTCGCCTAGAATGCATGAGACACTGGGTTTGATCCTCAGTACCACACAAAAATAGATATTGTGTTCACCTATAACTAAAACATAAATATTAAAAAAAATCCATCTGACTTGAAATATTCCCTTTTTGGAGCTCCAGATGCTGAGGCTAAGAGAGTACACGTGATACCGCCTTCTGGGAAGTAGCCATTACAAGAATCAGGATTACTAAGTTTTTAAATAATTAAAATGAGATTTAAAAAAATAAGAATACTATATTCTAAATATATTTGTTTTATGATTCAGAAGTTTGCCATGTTCTGGTACATGAAATTAAGAAGTCATCTCATTAAATCTGATGCTTTAAACTGTTTACATTGATATAGAAACACTTTGACTTTTCTTCCCTTTGAGGAACAAAGACCAAACTGAAGTAGTCTATTTCTCTTCCTATACAAGAGGCAAAGAGAAAAGCAAGATTTTGTGTCTCCCTTCATTGTACTGATTTTCTTCATGGGCACTGGTTTTCACCTAAGGTGATGCATGTAACATACCCAAATTTTATCTTTCCTTCCTTAGTTATATTCCTGTAAATTTGCTTCCTAAGCCCTAATTTGAAATTTTTGAATTACATTTTTTTTTTGTTTGTTTTTGGTACCAGGGATTGAACTCAGGGGCACTCAACCCACTGGGCCACATCACCAGCCCTTTTTTGTATTTTATTTAGAGACAGGGTCTCAATGAGTGCTAAGTGCCTCACCATTGCTGAGGCCAGCTTTGAACTGGCGATCCTCCTGCCTCAGCGTGCAGGCCGCCACCGCGCCCAGCTATATTTGAATTACATTTAAAAACTGCTTAATTACTGAAACAAATGAGCTTTGCTTTTTATAAAATCAAATGGAAGCCGGGTGCGGTGGCGCACGCCTGTAATCCCAGCACTCTGGGAGGCTGAGGCAGGAGGATCGCGAGTTCAAAGCCAGCCTCAGCAATGGCGAGGCACTTAGCAACTCAGTGAGACCCTGTCTCTAAATAAAATACAAAAAAGGGCTGGGGATGTGGCCCAGTGGTCGAGTGCCCCTGAGTTTAATCCCCGGTACCACAAAAAAAAAAAAAAAAAAAAAAAAAAAAAAAAAAAAAACACATTAAAATGGCCTTTTTGGGGTACAAACCACAGAACTACTTTAGTCCTTCTGCTTCTCCTCTTGGTACATTTACTCTCTGGAATCTTCGTTTATTAATTCAATTTATTTATTTATTTATGTAATTAGTTTTAATTTATCAGCATCAAAATTATGCTGGACAATTTATTTATTAATCACCCAAAATAGGTAGATTTTTTCTAGGTATTGAGGATAGAGCAACAAACAAAATTTTCTACCCTTTTGAATTTTTCACTTTAGAGAAGGAGGACAGATAACACACACACACCTCTCTCTCTCTCTTTTTGGTACTGGGAATTGAACCTAGGGGCATTGAACCACTGAGTTACAGCTCCTGTTCCTCTCGCTCCCCCTCCCATTTCCCCCCCTTTTTGAGACAGGGTCTTGCTAAGTTGCTTAGGGCCCTGCAAACTTGCTGAGGCTGGCTTGGAACTCAATGATCCTCCTGCCTCAACCTCCTGAGTTGCTAGGATTAAGGGTATGTACCGCCATGCCCAGCACATCTCCTGATATATATCCATCTATCCGATGTTTTGGAAAAAACTAAAGCAAAGTAAGGGGACAAGACATACTGGTATGGGGTAATTTCAAATATTATAATCAGTAAAGTACTTATCCAGAGGACGGACTTTAAGCAAACACTTGAAAAGTGGACAAGCAAATCATGTAGATATTTGAGGAGACCACCTCATTCTGAGTAAGCAGCAGGTCCAAAGACCCTACTGTATTCAGGGGAGAGCAAGAAAGTATGACTATGTGTCAGGCCCTTACACTGTCTGCCAAGGGGATGGAAAAGCTCTGGCTTTCTGGCTGTTTGCCACATTACCACACCTTGTTACAGGACCTAGGCTAAGCAGGGGGCGTGGCTGTGAGAACTGAAACCACCCCAAGGATAGGACAATGGCTCCGCCAATGGCATCCGCCCATGCTCCTTATGTGTCCCTATGATCTTTCTGTTGATTGGCCCATGTCCTCTATAAGACCGTCCAACTTCCTCAATAAACCGAGTTCCTGCACTGACCGGTGATGGGGCTCCCCGGTATGTTCCTGGGCCTTCTAAAGGCGGGGGAGGGAATGCCGGTGGCCTTTACTTTCCCAGTCTAGTCTCATCGTTGGGGTAGGCCTCTATGGCCTCTTTTGCTAGACAAGAGAGGTCCATCCCAGGTATGGGGGTGGGGGGGCTAAAGACCCCAACCCCTTATAATATTCTGACAACTATGGTGGTGGTGGTGTGGAGATTGATTGATTAACAGTAGGATATCAGGTTTAAGAGTTAACAAGTATCTAAAAGACGGCAGAATGAGTTAGACATCATTACCCTAAGTACATGTATGAAGACACTACTGGTGTGAAAATACTTTGTGTACAACCAGAGACTTGAAAAATTGTGCTCTATATGTGTAATATCGAATGAACTGCATTCTGCCACCATATATAACAAATTAGAATAAATAATTTAATTAAAAAGAGTTAACTAGTACCTACGTGGCATTTTTACATTGAGATGGAAAAGCAACTGGAGGGTTTTGAGGAAAGGATGAACAAAATATGATTTAATGTTTTTAAAGAATCTTCTATGCTGAGAACAGACCAGGAGTAGGGGCAAAGCAAAAGGAGGAAGAAGTTGAGTGGCTATTGGAATAATCAAGGTGAGAAACAATGAGAGCTTGGCCTAGTGTGGTAGATGTGGAAGTTGGATTCCAGATATATGCTGAGGACTTGAAGACAAAAATAACATATCTAGAAGCAGAATCAGGAATGACTGAATTTTTTGGCCGAGCAACTGGAAGGATGCAGTTGCCATTTATAGAGATGCAGAAAACTGAGAAAAAGGTTTGTGGGAGAAGACATGTTAAGTTCAGACATGTTCCATTTAAGATATCTAAAAGACACTCAAGAGGAGGTGACAAATAGACATCTACATACACCTGAGGATTCGAAGCAGATATTGGGCGTAATCAACTTAATTATATATAAAGCCCCATGACTGAAGAATAACCAGGGGACTAGGTTAAAAAACAAACAAACAAAAACAAAACAGAGAAATACGAAGCCTGAGCTCTAAGGTACTATAAATTCAGAGACAGGAGATGGAGAGGAGGGAACCCTTGGCTAGAACTTTTACACATATTCTCATTCCTGTTATAAGCAAGTAAGGGCAGGATTTCTGTTGCTAAAGGAGCACCTTCTATATGCATGTGTGCAATGACAGATGGTTTCCCTTGGTGCATGTTCCACAGTCTCATTTTTAGCCCCATTTCTTAGCTTCTGACTAGGCATTTTAGAAGCCCCCCTCCCTCCAAATCTTTGCCCATCTCTGAAGCTTATAATTTACACTGTGGGCAAGATACTCAGAATCTGTGCCTATCTACAGCAGTGTCTGATATTAGATCAGTTTGGAATGGAACCACGGTTGGTTTTCATGTAGGGCATTCCCATACACATGGTTGTGGCAAACTAAACCATAAATAAGCAATCATTCTGAGTCATTAATAACCATCTGAAAATATTTACAATTATTCCTAATTCCTGGTGGACAGCTCTGAATAGACTTTTCTTGTGATTTATTGATTTATATTCTTAAGTAAATTCTCATCTAATTTGAGGAAAGATATAGAGTCAAGAAAAAAGTAAGGAGAGAAGAAACAACTTTCAAGATATTTGGGCTGTGAATCCAGTAACTGTGGAAAACTCTTCACATTCTTTTGTGACTCATTGTTCACTTGGATCAGACTGTCTCACTACAAGTCTTGCCTAAGACTAGAGAAAAACACGTTTAGGACCTTCTACCATCACAGATGCTCTTCTCCCATCAGTATGAAATCACTTCAACATAAGCTTTTTTGGTCTTAAATAGATTAAGAATCACCAGCTGTCCCAGACTCTTGGCCATCACTCCCCAGCCCCAAGTTTGCAGTGCTAACTTTTATAATAGCAGCTCAACTCTTCTGATCTCGATACAACCTTAAATATTCCAAAATTCTCCAACCCTCCCAACTAACCTACATGGAAATAATCATCATTCTGGAAGACTGGTGTGACTCACCTGTCTCATCAGACTTCCCACCCAGAATTCTCAGATTTCACAAATGCATGCCCTTCCATGCTTGTCACCTCTTGTTAGGTAACAGCCCTCCTCTCTATATTACTCCACAGAAAAGTGGCCTCAAAGCTTTCACCAAACTCCCAAAGCTAAAAGCATCTTGCAGCCTCTAGTGACTGAAGGGTGGGAGGAAAATGCAACACCCAGGATCAGGTATCCACTCCTTTTGAGATCCCAGCAGCCACACTTTTTGCTGGCAAAGCCTTACTGACTTTCTTCCTTTATCACCAAGTGGTAGTCCTCTCCAAGAAGCCCATATTCTTTCCTAACTAGATTCCTGATTAACCCCATAACAACATGGAGATCTGCCTCCAAAGACAGTTTGGGTGTGTGTGTTAGGGGGAGGGTACTGGGGATTGGACTCTTAGCTCTACCACTTAGCTACATCCCCAGCCCTTTTTTTTAAAAAAACATTGAGACAGGTCTTATCAAGTTGCTGAGACTGGCCTGCACTTGTGATCCTCCTGTCTTAGCCTCCCAAATTGCTGGGATTATAGGAATGTACCACCACTCCCAAGATGACAATTTTTTACATTATGATAAGTCTAGAAATTCAGAAATCTGTGGACCTAGACTAGCAGTATTTTGCATTTTCTTTGTACAGCTAAAAGCCTAATGTTTTTCCTAGAATAGGAAAAACTTGCACCCTATGTCCTAGCTTACCCTTATTACTTTATTTCTGCATGGGAAATAATCCCAAATTATCATTACCTTTTGCCTTAATCTCAACTTTGCAACTCAGGGTTGTTGGGAGGGTTGAAGTAGATAATATGTGTAAACACTTAGTACATTGTTGGTACTCTGTACTCAATAAAAAATAAAACCCCATTTTTATTATTACACTCAACATAGCAATTAATGTTACCGTGAATGTCTCAACATTCTAGTCCATTGCTAGATAAACCCTTATGAAGAGGAATAAAATATTTAACTTTTAATCTTCTGGAACTTTTAGCTAATAGTGGGTCTCAATAGTTTGACTCTTGTCTTAATTCAACAAGCACTTATTGTCTAAGACAAGTTCTATGCATAACAGTATTAAGAGGTGACTTTTGTTCTTAATGAGTTTATAAAGATGTGTACAAATAATGATAGTATAATATGAAGTTTGGTCACTTGAGAAGTCTAAAAAGCTGCTAAGAGATTCAAAGGAAGGCCAAAGTCATAACAATGGCATAGAGTGGTGGTTGTAAGAAGCCCTGTTGCAGTTCCTGGACCCTTTTAGGAGGTTCACAAGTTGAAATTTTTTTCATAATAATATTAAGATTTTATTTAACTTTTTCATTCATTCTCTTAGGAGTGTACACCAAAGTTTTCAGTGTTCTTATCTGTCAATTTCAACAGACTAAATACAGAGAAACATAAAAGAATCCAGTTTTGTGATTGAATCAAGACATTAGAGATTTGAAAAATGTAAATCAATATTACTTTGCTAATTATTTAAAAAGATGTTTTGGACAAGTTTGCTTTTCTGCAAAAGTGTAGTTAACTATGTAATGGGTTCTTTTAAAATAAATTAACGTCTTGGAAATTTCTTGGTTTTAATTTCAAATGTGGCAAATGTCAATATATATAATATGTAATACACATAATCTGCATAAAGGCTCTCGGGCTATATATATATACATATATTATATATATTATATATATTTTTTTTGGGGGTGGTGGGGGTGGTGGGAGGTATTGGGATCCCAACCCAGGGCTTCACTCATTCTAGGATAATTCTTAAGAGTGTAAAGGAGTCCTGAGACCAAAAATTTCAAGAATCGTTAATAGCGTGGACACGAATTTCCTTATCAGTAAGTTTAACGTATTGACTTTATGTTCATGACGAAGTCAAGAAGAAAACCTAGTAACTTGGTTTGATGGAGGAAGATGTTGAGTTTAGATTCAATTTTTCCTTCCTTTTCTCTGCATAAAAATCTTCAGGAACCCCTGCACCCCAATCCTTGGCTTCACTCCCTCTTCACCTGCACACCTGCCTCCTGACATTCCTTGGCCCCTCAAGGGCAGGGTCCACGTCCCTTTCTTCTGCATTTTAAGTTCTCTGGAATTTCATTCTCTCAATATCCTCCGGGGTCAACCTCGACTTGTCGCTTTCAGCCCCAGGGACAGAGGGCAGGAAAAGGGTGCAGCGGCCGCGGGGCCACTTCGGCCTCTCGCGCTCCACGTCCTGGACCCCACCTCGCGCTCCTCGCATTCCCGCGACTTCGCCGGCTTCGGGCTCTCCGGAGGGTGGCGGTAGCCGTCCCCACCTGCGCTCTCTCCTCACCCCGGCGACGCGCTCCAGCCCTCCGCCCCAGCCCACACGCCCGCCCGGGCTCACCTGAGCCGGAGGCGCCCCCGACTGCCGGCCAGCTCGGCCAGCCGCCTCCAGCCCCGGCCCTCGGGCGCGCGGTCCAAGGTCTCGCCAAGCCTCCGCAGCAGCGGCTCCCCAAGGCGGAGGAGGGTCGCGCCGGCCAGGGAGGCTAGCGACTGCCCCGAGGGCGCGGCCGCAGGCGGCTGCAGGGCCGGGGGCGGCGAGGCCTGCAGCGGCTCCCCCTTCAGCGACATGGCCCCCGCGGGCCGCGGCTCCGGCGCCCTTCCGCTAGCCCCTCGGCTCGCCTCGGAGCCCAGAGGCAGCTGCGGAAGGAGAACTCGGGCGGCGCGGCGCAGCCCTCGCAGGAGGAAGCTCGGCTCCCCGCCCCGCGAGACAGGTTCTCCCCGGCACCCGCCCGGCGGGCCGAGGGGCGGGGCCTGCGCTGCGCGCGTGCGTGCGGCCGCGCCTCCCCCGCCCTCCCCCACGGCCTCCGGGCCCGCGCGGCGCCCGCTGCGAACCCGTGGAGCTGGGCGGCGCGGGCGGCTGCTGCTGCAGGAGGAAGCTGTGTAGGAACTGCGCCTCGGCAGCTCCTCCTCGGCGAGGAAGCCTGCGGCGTCGGGGCTTCCCGAGGCCGTGGGAGGAGACTTGCCTTTTGCCGGGGAGGGGAGCACGCGGCTCCAGGTCTCCGGCCCCCGAGCGCTTGCTCCCGAGCCGCGCTCGCCAGACTTGGGGACTTGCGTGTGCCGGGCTACGCCACCAGCTCCCGCGTTGGGCAACCTCAGCGGACGCTTCCTCCTTTTTAGGGTTAGATGTGTATGGCGTTGCCAAAGGGAAGCAGTAGTGCTGGAGCTTCACATACTTGACAGGAATTGTCCGAAATGTCCTCCTAGACTTTAATTTTCTTTTTCTTTTTAATTTTTAAAAACTGAGAGGTCAGGCTGAGGGTATAGTGGCATACCTCAGGGTTAGAGCACCTGCCTGATGTGCACAAGGGCCAGTTTCCATCCCTAGCACTGCAAACAAAACAAACTGACCTGTGGTGTATTTTGGCTAATCAGATCTTGGAAATTGTTTTCTCTGGGTCAGAGCAGGTAACCTTATAGAGGATGCCTTATCTCTGGAATGATCCACAATAGATAAACTGATAGACAACTACACTGGAGCTTTCTCCCAGTCTTAGCTATATTCAAGGCCACAATCACACTGGAAAGTGTAGACTAACTTGGGACAAAAGCAAGCAATTCCATGAAGTCTGACTTGCCAGGTAGCCCTGAGATAACAAGGCTGAGATTCTGGCCCAGCTTCTGGGCCCATTAACTTTTTCATCAGTCCAGACAGCAGGATTTTCTGCAGCAATAATTTGTACGCCCAGATTTTCATACCTGTTAGTGAGGTAGGTGCTCCATACAAGCTCCACCACATTCCAGCATAATCAGTCATTAAACTTTTTCACGCCTGTGTAAGTTAAGAGTTCAGAATGCGGTATAATGGCAAAGAGCATTAAAAACCTGGGTGCAGGTTTTTATGACTTTGAATAAGTTACTTAATTTCTGTGCCTCCTCTGTTAAATGGAACTGAAATATAATTTATGTAGGTTTCTGTCAGAGTGAAAGGATTTGATGTACATAAAGCATTTAACTCAGTGACTTGACACATAGTATACAGTAAATGTAAACTCTTATTCTTAGCAATACAAATGCTGTTTCACATTCTGTTTGACTTGGCAAGTCTTTTCCAATCACTTTTAGTGCTTTCGTGTTTTGTCCTCCATCACTGGACAAATATTTTCTCAGAGTCATATACCAGTTAGGGAAGTTAACTCTTCTAATCTTTATTGGAATCCTACCGTTTAATTTAAATTCTGTAGACTTCTTTTCTAAACCTACCTTGTGCAGAGTGTTACTTAAGCAGCTCCTCATATGTAAGTATGGACTAAAATGGGTAGCTGGGTTATATTTATTTGCCCGCTAAGTATCCTTATCAATCTGAGCCAGTGTTTCCTTACTCAGTACAGCTCAACGGGGAACTACATTGACACTCTTTCCCATTCCCCTACTTCCTAAGTGAGGGCATCCCTCATTTCATCCTACTCTGAACCCTGTTTTCTACCTAGCTGTTTTACAGACTATCCAGTCACCCTCCCTGCCACCCTCCATCCTGTACTCTGGATTGATGTGACATTTTTATGACTGGTCTTTTTCTTTTCTTTTTTTCTACCAGAGATTGAGCCCAGGATGCTTAACCACTAAGCCACATCCCTAGCCCTTTTTATAATTTGTTTATTTATTTGGTCAGGGATTGAACTCAGGGGCACTTGACTACTGAGCCACACCCCCAGACCTATTATGTATTTTATTTAGAGACAAGGTCTCAATGTGTTTCTTAGTGCCTTGCTTTTTGCTGAGGCTGGGTTTGAACTCACAATCCTCCTGACTTAGCCTTCTGAGCTGCTGGGATTACAATGTGCCACCACACCTAGCTTTATATTTTATTTTGAGACAGGTCTCACCAAGTTGCTCAGGATCTTGATAGATTGCTGAACTGAACTCAAGATTCTCCTGCCTTGGCCTCCTGAGTTACTGGGATTATAGGCATGCACCACCATGCCCGGCACATTACTGGTCTTTTTTCTGTTCTCAATCAGATGTTAATATTTTTGCTACATAATTTTAATTTATGTTCTGGGGTATAATGGATAGTAGGAAATACGTGAACTTTAATTCAAATCTTGATACTGCCACTTATTAGTTGTGTGACCTTAGATGATTTACTTAAACTCTTTAAGCTTAAAGTTTTATGTCTGTAAAAAGCAGAAGATAATAGTACTCCAGCATATAGTGTTGGGGAGAAGTAGTGCAGTACATATAGCCACACTTTGCTTATGGTTGGGGATATGTTCTGAGAAATGTATTGTTAGGTGATTTCATCATCATGTGAACATCAGAGTGTTCTGGTGTTGTACCAAAAATGTTGTACCCAGCATAATGCCAACTAAAACTCCAATTGAGCCAATAAAAAGCCTTTATTAAGCTGATCAGCGGCCACCATCCTCACACATCACACAGTGTGACAAGATGGCAAGCAGGCAGTGATTTTTAAGTGTTTATAAAGAGAAAAATCAGAGAGGGCAGAATAGTCAGTTGCAGGGTTTCAGCCAATGTAAGCCAGCCACGGTACAGAAGCTGAATCTAGGCAGTTAGCAAGACAAAGCAATGGGTACAATAATATTTCCCACGGGACTTTCCAGGTTGATATAGCAACAATCAAGTAGAAGGGAATGGGGTTAAGATGACCCTAGTTGAGTACATGTTAGAGAATGGTTACTAACATCTAGACAATCAGTCTCTGACAAGGTATGTTGCCCAGGAAAAAGGGAAACCAAAGAGAACAATTTTACATTGTATAGGAATTACTAGTTTTATGCTGTCAAGCATATTATGCTATGTAACGATTAGTGGGTACAGAGGCAGGACTTTCCGTGTTCTATTATTTCTGAGAAACAGAACTATTTCTCGGAACTCCTAAGATGGCTGCGAAGAACAAGATGGAGTCCCTTTAGTTCTCTTATCACACTGGATGAGCTGGATGTGACATGACGAGGCAATATGATTTTATGGGACCACATTTGTATATGGGGACCCTCATTGACCAATATTTTGTTATGTGGCATGTGCCTACATTAGTACTCTACAAATTGCACATTAATTCTGGAAACAATATAATCAGTAATTCAGCTTCCTTTTCCTGTCAATTATGTTCATATAAAGATAGGAGAAAAGTTGAGAGTATGGATCCAATTTTTAAGTGTCCCTTAAAAGTTCATGCATTCCTATAGATAATATCCTTGGGAGGTTTTTTTTCATTAGTTGAAAGCCATATAGATCTTTATGAATCCAGACAATTTGCAGGAAGCTCATGGTTTCATTCTGTGGAACTTTACTGATGTAATCTTCAAAACACTCAACAGTTGTGGAAGTTGACTCATAGTTGTTTTTTTCCCCCCTTTACACAATATGACTGTAGATGGTCTCCAACTAAAAATGGCTGAATGATATATAGTATTTCATAACTGGACAGTTTTAAAAGATCCAGTACAGAATACCTGTAGGTCCTTGGATCTATTTACAACTGAGAAAAGGAAACAGGAGTTATGTGATTAAATAGTGTTCACCGTCTTCCATCTCTTATTCCATGCCTGGAACCCTTGGTGACCTCTCTGACTCAGCTCCTGTATTGGGGCCCTCAGACAAGACTTGCCTTGCCGCATCCACTGTAGCCTGTTCTTGTTAACATTTCTGAAAGGATTAGGGGAACTTTCTCAACTCAATTTCAACTTTGGAATAGTAGCCAAGAGTCACACTAGTATTCCACACCCTACTTTTAGGATGAATCATCCAGACCTAAATACTTGATGTTGACCATGGCGAAGACTACATTTACTTGTCTCACTGTATTATTTCACTAAATTATTAACAGATATGTGCTGAGTGTGCCTACTTTGTGTCAGGTTGTAGGCCAAATAATGTTAGAGGATGGTTTTTAAAAAGAAAGTTAAAGCCGGGCATGGTGGCACATGCCTATTAATCCCTGTACTTGGGAGGCTGAGGCTGGAGGATCCAGAGTTCAAAGCCAGCCTCAGCAATGGCAAGGCACTTAGCAACTCAGTGAGACCCTGTCTCTAATAAAATTTTAAAAAAGGGCTGGGGATGAGTGCTCATGAGTGAGTTCAATCCCCAGTACCAAAAAAAAAGAAAAAAAAAAAAAAAGAAAGAAAAAAAGTTAAAATCATGATTCCCAAGAAGTACAAATGAACACTTGTTAAAGGCTTTAAATCATTGAGTTACAACCACTTCAGAGAAGAATCTAAAGACTTACTAATTATGTAATTTTGTCAAAAATGCTGAAGTCTGTTTGATTCATAGATACAAAGCTGGCTTCTTTCTCATCATAGGAGGGAGAGCAACTGGACTGCCACTTCACAATTATTTAGAAACAAGAATTATATGTACTATTAAAAGTTTTCTACAAGTTGGCTTCTATTTTGCTGAGTTGTAAAACAGCCTAGTCAAAGACAATGCAAGGAAAAGATCAGCAGGTCTTTTGACCAAATGAGCTGGTCAAGATGCCCAGTACAAGCGGGGCGTGGTGGCACATGTCTGTAATCTCAGCACTTTGGGAGGCTGAGGCAGGAGGAATGTGAGTTCAAAGCCAGCCTCAGCAATGGCGAGGCACTTAGCAACTCAGTGAGACCCTGTCTCTAATAAACTACAAACATAGGGCTGGGGATGTGGCCCAGTGGTCAAGTGCCTCTGAGTTCAATCCCCAGTACAAAAAAAAAAAAAAAAAAAAAAAAAAAAAGCCCAGTACATTTCAGTCTTCTAGCAGTGTTTTGTTTGAGTTCTTAGAGTACAATGTTGACAAAATCCAAGGACTAGGAGTGCTGAGTACTCTGCTGATAGCAAAGGAAGTGTAAAAATACTGAGGAGGGCTCTTCCACCCACATGAGAAGATGAGAAGGATGCTTGGAGAAAAGGACTGGAAATTGGCCACCAAACATCATGGCGAGTTGGTGACCTGCAGTTGGTTCAGGAGAGCTGGGGAGACTCATGAGAAAGGGACAGAGACCAGGACCAAGAAGGCAGTGAAGATCAGATCGGGTCAGGCACCAGGTTTTTACCTTATAGGTCTGTGCCTTCCAGAGGATCATTTGTGCCTCTTTGGTGATACAAGATATTTTGAATAGCACACAGATGTTTTTTGTCTTCATAGTCATACACTTATTTAATACAGAAAAGAAAAAAAAATCTGCCAAAGTTGCCATTTCTCTTATAGTATTGATGAGGACAAGGCCAACTTTAAGTTAAAATGTGATTTCATTTAAAGGAAAAGGGAGTCTATTAAATGTCCAAGAATACAGGTAATATATGAATATGTCAAAACTTTGAAAGCAGGTAAATGTTTAAAGTTTGAGAAATTCTGCTTTAAGTAAGGGATGGGGAGTAATGGAAAAATTTTGAAACTCAACTTGGGCGGTACTGTAGGGAGGGTAAAGACTGGAGATTCAAGAAGTATTACAATATAGTATAGATGAGAAATAATGGCCTCTGCAAAGGGTCTTGATTCTGGACAGGAAAAGAGGGGACAGAGTGAAGAAATGTTTGGGGTTATTTTTGCCAGTCCAAGGTAGTGCTAGGCTGCATGAATCACTATGCTTTAAAGAATGTTGTTTAAACTTTCATAGCTTGTTTTAATCAGCAGGAAATGAAACGAACATTTCTAGTGTGTGGAATGTTGTAAAAGTACAATAGAGAGGGCAAAGGTATTAGAAGGTCCTGTCCTGTTGTTTTCCATTTTATTTATTAACTTCCTTTCTTCCCATGCTGGAGATTGAACCCAGGGCCTTACACATGTTAGGCAAGTTCTCTACCACAGTGCTACACTCCAGGCCTAGCCCTGTTGTTAAATGAAGAAACTGGAAAGGTAGAGATGATGAATATTCCCAAGAGAAGAATTGTGTATATATGTATCATCAGTAGGTTCTTTGTGACAATAAGATTGAATACAGTAGGATTTAAATAACTGATGATTATTCAGTAATCAGCAAAGGCTTCCTATAGGCAGTTTAGAGCTGAATCTTGAAGGCAGGGATGAAAATGTTCCATGTGGGAAAATAAAGGCCAGAGGGACTGGACATGGATTTCAGCATTCAAGGGTTGGAACACACATTGTCTTGGAGAGAGAAGTGGATAGTAAAGGGAAATGAGAGCTGTGAAGGGCTGTGGTTGACAGCAGGCTTTGGATACCAAGAGGAGTGAGTAGGGTTTGAAGGGCCAGCCATACAACGGAGGAGTGGAGTGAGGAGCAGCTACTTCTCTGGCTCTAGGGCAACATTTCCCAGGGATTCTTTAGGTTTTGGTGCCTTTACTACATGAAATTAGCTGTGACTTTACTAGTAGTCCCTCAGTATGCTCAGGGGATTGATTCTAGGCCACCCTTCCCTGCAGCTACCAAAATCTTCAGGTGCTCAAGTCCCTTGTATGAAGTGGTGTATTTGCATATACCCTATGTACATCCTCCTGTGTACGGAATAATCTCTAGATTACTTATAATACCACATGTGAATACTGTGTAAATATTTGTTACACTGTGTCATTTAGAGAAGCATGACAAGAAAAAAGCCCATTCATATTCAGGACAGATGCAACTTTTTCCCAAATATTTTCAATCCTTGATTGGTGGAATCAGTGGATGTGGAACCCAGGCATAGGGGAAGCTGACTGTCCAGCATTTCTCCAAACATATCTGCTTATTGGGCCTAGTTTTACTAAACATATCCCCAAACTAGTGTTTTAGAATTATCCACAAGGGAGTGCTGCCTAGAACCACCCAGATCTGAAGACCCGCAGCTGCTGTGTCTCCTCTCAACCAAGTGTCCAGGGAGCACTGAAGCGCCACTGCTCCTTCTGCCCCACTCACTGACCACAGTGGGTGACCTGGGACACTGGCCTTTTCCTCACATCCAGTAATGATTGTCCAAATTCAAACATGTTTTCAAAAATGATAAAACAAGACAGAGAGAGAGAGAGAGAGAGAGAGAGAGAGAGAGAGAGAGATTGATTCGAGAATGGCAAGTCTTGAGGCCTTCACTCATTATTCCTTAGGCCTGTTGTCAACATTTTCTTTCTCAAAGTTCACTCTGGGATTTCTGTATTTACCCATGTTATGCACGTATACATTCTTATGGACTTGTAACTTATATACATTGAGGTCTGGGATTAAAAAACTACAGGGAACCTACATTTATTTCCATCTCCCACCATCCTTCCCTGTTTCCATATACAGAATCCCAGTTGATTCCTGCATGGAAACAGAACCTGTACATCCAGAGAAATAGTCCAATCTGCAGACGGGGCAACAAAGCATTGCAAAAGGTAGTTGATATTTCAGAATAGACACCTGTTGGGGAGGAAGGACATATTATTGTGTAGTAAAGTATCCTTGCAGTTTATTTTCAGGTACACATTTTTGTGCCTGACAGAAAAGAATAATTTAGCAATGCTTTATGAGATGGAAGACATTTACAGGAGCAACATCCCAGCCCCCCAAGGATATTACCATCTTCTCTTTCCTGTTTAAAATAACTTATCTTGAGCATGAGTATTATGACACAAACAGTAGTAGGCATTATGATAGAAGTGGCATTATAATAGGAAAAAATACTGAATCAGATCGAATTTATTATCTACAAAGGAAAATGTCAAACACTTGGATATTTAAATTACCATGAGAGATACATTTCAACGGCAGGTAGGAATTATAATTGAGGTGTTATTTCTATTGAAAATTAGACACTTTCTTGGGATTTTCAACAGGATAATGACCACATTAATCCACACAACAGGTTTTTGAATTTGTGACAATAACAAATGTAGTAGGTTACAATGCAAATGGAATCTCTGAAGAAATTCGTTCAACAATGAATTAATTCTTTAGTACCAACTACCAATCAATATGCTCTGTTGAGTTTTTTTTTTTTTTTTTTTTTTTTTTTTTTTTTTTTTTTGTGGTACTGGGGATTGAACTCAGGGGCACTGGACCACTGGGTCACATCCCCAGCCCTTTTTTATATTTTATTAGAGACAGGGTCTCACTGAGTTGCTAAGTGCCTCACCATTGCTGAGGCTGGCTTTGAACTCGCGATCCTCCTGCCTCAGCCTCCCAAAGTGCTGGGATTACAGGCGTGCGCCACCGCGCCCGGCTTCTGTTGAGTTTTAAGAGTGATGCTTCCCATACCAATGTTCCTCAAACTTGGCTAAGCGTTAGAATCAAATGAGGGAGCAGGGCATAGTGGCACATATCCTAGTGGCTTGGGAAGCTGAGGCAGGAAGGCCACAAGTTCAAAGTCAGCTTCAGCAACTTAGTGAGGCCCTGTAAGAACCCTAATTGAGGAGATAGCTAAGATGGCAGCTAGCTGAGAGCCATAAAGGTGTTCAAGTATTTTCACCTGATATTCATGCATTTATCTAAGAATCTTTTTATGCCCGTGAACACTGCGTGACGCACCTGTAAGCTCGAGCTGTTAGCATGTGTCCTTGTTAAGGCAAAAAGTATTTAACTGGGTGAGGGTTAGTTAGAGTGGTTGGTTGGAGTTGGAGTTGGAGAGGTTGTTGGAGCCGGAGAGAGAAGTTAGAAGAGAGAAGAATAAAAGAACTTTTTCATTTCCATCCTGCCTCCGAATTTTCTCCCGCGGCATCGTTGCTGCAAGCGGCAATCGCTACAGGTGGCAACAAGGCCCTAAGCAATTTAGCAAGACCCTAAATTTATTTTCAATAAAAATTGAAGAAAAAAAAAAAAGGGCTGGGGATGTCGCTTAGTGGTTAAGCACCTTTTTAGGTTTAATCCCTGGTATCAACCCCTTCAAAAAAAAAAAAAAAAAAAAAAAAAGAATCACATGAGGGTATGTTAGTTCTTCAAAAAATTAAACGTGGAATTGGCAGACAATCCAACAATTCCACTGCTAGGTATATGCTCAAAAGTATAGAAAGCAGGGACTTGGATCCTGCTTAGGGTAAACATATCCCTCAGGTATAAATTTAGAATGGCATATTCATAAAAGCCAAAAGATGGAAACAATTCCAATGTCCATCTACAGATGAGTGGATGAACAAAAGGTGGTGCATAAACACTACTGGAATATTATTTGGCTTTAAATAAGAATGACATCTTGATACATGATACATCATGAGTGAACCTAAGGGGCTTTGGGCTAAGTGAAATAAGCCAGATAGAAAGACAAATATCATATGATTTCACTTATCTGAAGTATTTGGAGTAGTTACATTCACAGAGACAGAAAATAGAATGGTGGTTTCTGGGGGAGGAGCGGATGGAGGGGGACTTATACTGTTTACTGGGTAAGAATTTCTGTTTGGGATGATGAAGTTCTGGGAATGGGTGGTAGTGGTCATTGTTGCACAAGATCATCATGAATGTACTTAATGCTACTTAGACACAAAAATGGTTAAAATGGTAAGTTTTATGTTATACTGTTACACACACACACACACACACAATCATCTGAAGAACCCTGAATCAGTACTCCATACATGGGCCTCAACCCCAGAGGTTCCGATTTTAATCAGTCTGGGGTGGGGTGTTTTTAAAAGCTTCTTAGGTGTCTAAGGTGCAGGCTGGCCTAAGAAGGGATGCATAATCTCAGGGCAGTGGTGCGCAGTCTTGACTTGGGAATCTTAAAGTAGACCAACGTCTGGATTTTATACCTCAGATCCTTAATTGGCTTGAGGGTGCTGCTTGGGCATTGAAAATCTTTCCTGAATTCCTCAGCTGACTCTAATGTGGTCAAGGTCAAGAACCATTGCTCTTGAGAGCCCCCAGGATCTCTGCCTATTACTCCACCTTTGGAGAGCAAGTATTAAATATGTCAGTGATGAAATCCAGGTCAGGGATGAGCTTCTGGTGAGAGTCAAGGGGACAAATTCTCTACATCCTCTTGATCTTTCCTCTTTGCCTTCAAGGATTCAGAATGTTAAAAATTGAGAGGCAAAGGAGGGCAGCACAGGGTCCAGGAGAAAGGGTGAAGATCAAGCTGTCAGTCTCTCAAGGGGGAAGACTCCACTCTTCTAGGCATCCAGCTTTTACCAGCTTCCAGTGTGGGCAGGGTTCTCATGTCCCCAACCCTGTCCCTGAAGCCGGATTTGAAGATAGCTAGTTAGAGTAGTTAGGTAAAGTGGGTCTAATATCGAGTCTAATAAAGAAAATGGAGTCGTCCAGAACAACACCTGAGAGATTGAAATGTTAATGTCCCCAAGGCCCATGCCCATCTTAAAGAACCCTTAATGAAACACCCCCCAGCAAGACAGGAGATGCTAATCAAATCACCGTAGGCCCTTCTGGCCCAGATCACTAACCCCCCCCCCCCATCAGCCCACCTGTCTTTCACCTTTTGGCCTTCCCTCCTGCATCCCCCATCACACGCAGGATACAGGGAGATAAGCAAAGAAAAGGACAGGAATGTAGGAAGACAAAAGAAGACATTAGATATAAAAGGGAGAAGACCTCCCCTTTCCGGTCCCCATCTTCCTGGGGTGGAGGGTCGGGGGAGTCTTTTCTGCTATCCTTTAATAAGGCCTTTTGCTTTCCACTCTACATTTGCCTCCGCACGCTTCTCTGGTGTTATACTTCAGCATTCAGGAAGCAAGAACTCCTTGCGGTAAACGGTGGTATCATCCTTAACCTCCATTTGAATTCTCCTTTCTGCTCAGGAAGGGCTCAGAGTTCAGCCAGGGTTCCAAAAACTCTGGGCAGTTGAGATATCCCAGTCAGGGGACTCCTATGGTTTGTAGCCCAAAGTTCCTATATTGGAAACTTCATCCTCAACACAACAGTGTTAAGAGACAGGACTTTTAAGAGGTGATTAAATCACGAGGGTTCTACCCTCATGAATGGATTAATGGTGTTTATCATGGGACTGGGTTAGTTATATTGGGAGTGGGCTTCTGATAGAGGATGGGTTTGGACCCCTTGCCTTCTCTCTGATGCACTCTCCCACTTTTGGTGCCTTCCACCACATCACGATGCATCAAGGAGGCAACCTGGTGCGACCTGGTGTGACCCCTCTACTTGGACTTTCCAGACTCTAGATTTCCACTATAAACCAGATAAATTTCCATTGTTTATACATTTTCCAGTCTGTGGTATTCTTCTATAGCAGCACAAAATGGGCTACAACAGACCGTAGAGCTGGTGTGTGAAAAATGAGCCACTGTGCATTGAAAGGATCATTGAGGTGGTAGACACACACCATCTTCTCTTCCTTTGTTATTTGTATTTCTGTGCTCCTGCGTGGATGCCTGCTCAGTGTGCTTATTGGGTGCATTACATTCCTGCTGTTTTTGCTTGGGAAAGCTCTCTCTAGTCCTAGATCCTCAGAACCAAGGCCCACTAGGCAAAGGGTGGGTGTAGACTTAAATACACATCTGAAAGGCAAAGGTGGATCAAGGTATCCCTAGAAGAGAGGAAGTATGACAAATGAAGATGAGGCCAGTCCTGATCTGGGACTTGAGGTAAAGAAGTGGTTTCTCGTTATCTCATTCCATCAAGTTAGAAGCCCAAGGTAGAAGTGTTTTCTTTTACTGTAACAGAATACCCGAGACTGGATAAGTCATAAAGGAAAGAAGTTTATTTTGGCTCATGTTTCTGAAGGCTAGAACATCCAACAACATGGTAGTAGTACTTCTGGTGAGGCCCTTAAGCTGCTTAAACTCAGGACAGAAAGTCAAAGGGCAAGTGGGTATGTGCCAAATGGGGAAAACATGAGGGGTAGGCTCACTTTCTTTCTTTCTTTTTTTTTTTTTTTTGTGGTACCAGGGATTGAACTCAGGGGCACTCGACCACTGGGTCACATCCCCAGACCTTTTTTGTATTTTATTTAGAGACAGGGTCTCACTGAGTTGCTAAGTGCCTCACCATTGCTGAGGCTGGCTTTGAACTCGCGATCCTCCTGCCTCAGCCTCCCAAAGTGCTGGGATTACAGGCGTGCACCACCGCGCCCGGCTATAGGCTCACTTTCTTAACCCACTCTCAGGAGAATGAACCAACTTCCATGTGAAAGCATCAGTCCTTTTTAATGACTCAGTTACTTCTCAAAGGCCTTACCTCCTAACAGCACTGTAATGGCAATCAAATTTCAAGTTTTATGAAAACAGTATACTACAGGGACACAGCCACATCAATGTTTATAGCAGCACAATTCACAATAGCTAAATTGTGGAACCAACCCAGATGCCCTTCAGTAGATGAATGGGTAAAGAAAATGTGGTACATACACACAATGGAACATTACTCAGCAATTAAAGAGAATAAAATCATGGCATTCTCAGGTAAATGGATGGAGCTAGAGAAAATAATGCTAAGTGAAGTAAGCCAATCCCAAAAAAACAAAGGCCGAATGATTTCTTTGATATGAGGATGCTGACTCATAATGGCGATGAGTGGTGGGGAGCATGGGAGAAATGAAGGAACTTTTAAATAGATCAAGGAGAGGGAGGGAAGGGAGGGGGCAAAGGGGTAGGACTGATGGTGGAATGAGCTAGACATCATTACCCTTAGCACATGTATGAAGACATGAATGGTGTGAAAATACTTGGTGTAGAACCAGTGCCTTGAAAAATTGTGCTCTACATATGTAATATGAAATGAATTGCATTCTGCCATCATGTGTAACAAATTAGAATAAACAAATAATTTAAAAAATTTCAAGTTTTAGAGGAGACAGACCATATTCAAACCATAACATCCATCATAAGAATTTTGGCTAATTACTCACCCACATTTTCATGTAATGTTCCTATGTGATATGACCTTCTTCTATGGAATCCATGTCCTCTTGGAGCCTATGATATAGCTGAGCAGATAAATTATACAAGATGAGATGTTTGACACAAGTACTGCCAACCGTGGGTCAAAAATATTTTTTAAAATGTGTTTATTCTAAACATACACATATTTTCCTTGTCATCATTTCCTAAATAATACATAACAGCTATTTACATAGTATTTATATCTTATTAGGTATTGTAAGCAATCAAGAGATGATTTAAAGTTTATGAGACAGTGTGTTTAACTGTGCCATTTTTATATAAGGGACTTGAGCACCCATGAATTTTGTTATCCACAGGGGGACATTGGAGCTAGTCTCCCACAGATAACAAAGGATGACTTGTGCATATTTAGTCAACTGTTTAACTCTAATCATGCAATGTCAGCTCTAAAGGGCATCTTAGCTGACCTAGTCCAACACCTTCAATTTTGGATATGCTCCTTGGCATGTAGAGAGGTTTTCTCTGTCTCTTCTTTAACCTCCACCATAGTGATTCTCAAACTATGGTCCTGGGTCAACAGCATCACTGCTTTTGGGGAACTTGTAGAAATGCAGATTCTCAGTCCCCAACTCAGACTGTTCGAATCAGAACATCTGGGGACAGACCAAGTAGTTTGTGGCTTCGCAGACCCTGCAGGTCACTCTGACCTTGCTGTTGTCTGAGAACTGCTCCCCCAACACTTCAGCTTCAAAATATCTTGGGGCAGTAACTTCTCTTATATCGCTTTCAGTCACAGAGAGGATTACTTCCTGTTTTATGTCTAAATTTATCTCCCTAAAGCTTTGAAGAGTAGAGCACACAGTCTTCAAAAGTATTGACACTTTTCTCACGTTCCTTTGTAGGTATCAGCAGAAAAGAATCAAACCTAAGGAGGAGATGAAGGCAGATCTGGCACTGGGCGGGAACGTGGGGAAAATAGGGCTGATTTTTGTCACTTCCTTCCAACCACTGTTTCATAACTGGATATTCCAAGATCCACTCCAAAGAGGGGCATGGCATAGTCTGGCATGAGTCATGGGTACTTAAGGTTAATAACACTAGTCAAAGGACTTGGGGAGAAACTCTGGAGCCGTGTAGTGGAGATGATGAGAGTCTCATGTAATGGTCGACATCACTTCAGAAATTGTCTGAGTAAAGCCAGATAGGATAGAGAAGGGCACAGCCCTCTGGGTGCTGAACACAGGGGAGGAAAATATGGGCCCAGATGACTGGTTGTGATTTAGAATGTGATGTTTATTTCAAGGAATTCAGGGGAAATTTTCATTTCAGCATCCTATTGCGTGTCTTCCGTTATGGTTTGAACCTTAAATGTCTTCCCAAAGTCATGTATCGAAGGCTTGGTCCCCAGTGCAGCAGTGTCCGTTGGGGAGGTGATTTGTCACGATGGCTCTGACTTCATGAATGGATGAATCTATTACTGGACTATCAGGAGGTGGTAGAAGCTTTAAAAGCTTTAGAAGTTTTGGAGGAAGTAGGTAATTGGGGGCATGCTCTTGAAGGGTATATTTTGTTTTCAGCCCCTCCCCCCTTTCCCCTCCCCCCTTCTTGGCCATCTTGCAGTGAACATCTTTGCTCTCCCACCATGATGTTCTGCCTTGTCACAGGCCCAGAAACAAAGCCAAGTGACCAAGGACTGAATCCTCTGAAGCTGTGAGCCAAAATAAATCTTTCCTCCTTACAAGTTGATTACCTCAGGTATTTTGCTATAGTGACAGAAAGCTGACTAACACATCTTTCTTAACTTGGCATTTCCCCAGGGTCATTGATACACTAACTAGTAAATTTTAAAGCTCACACATCTTTACCATATATAAGGGCACTTTTGGAAGGACTACTACCTTCTTCCCATGAAAAGCATTTCCCTTTGTGCTCACTTCACTTTCTGCCATCAAGCCAGTGCCTAGCTGGGCATGGTGGTGCATGCCTGTAATCCCAGCTGCTCTGGAGACTGAAGCAGGAGGTCCTTTGAACTCAGGAGTTTGAGGCCAGCCTGGGTAACATAAAAAGTCCCCATCTCAAAGCAACAAACAACACCAAGCAAATGCCTGAACCTTTATGCACATGTTTTAATCCTATGTGTTTAGAAAAATTGGGGTTTTGGGGAGTTTGTTTTTTTGGTGGTCCTTGGGGATAAAACTCAGGGCTTTGTGCATGCTAGGCAAGTGCTCTACCAACGAGCTATGTTCTTCAGTGCAAAATTGGCATTTTGTGTAAAACTTTTGCTAAAGAATTTGATCACTGTAAGTAATTTGTGTCCCCTCATTTGCATAATATTAAACGATCATGCCTTCCTTTCTCTGGGTACCATGTTATTTTTCACCCTGTGGATTGTTTGTGTACTTGGATTTCCCTATCTTTATGACAGATCCCATGAACTATTATTGGCAGTTTGACAGCTTCTAGCTCAGTGGTCACCTTTAACACCAGTTTGACCGATGGTCACTCAGTTTCATCGTCAATGAATATAGCCCAGTTCTGGTGACTTAAAACTGAGTTTTCAGCCCCCCTTATTTAATTGAATGCTTCAAAGCTATTAGCTTCAAAAGACGCTGGGGACAAGACTATTTCTAGAATAGAGAGCAAAGACTAAAGCAAAGAAAGTGTGCCTGTGCTGATCCTCTCCTTCCTGAATGCACTTTTGCTCTGCCAATCTACACAGACGGCAGCAACATGGACTATGTTATGATCGTAAACTTTTGGTTTCACCTTGTTATGTCTCCTCCCTTTGTGGTTAGCCACTTGGGAGGGGATTTCCGGAGATGCAGGCTCTACAGATGGTTTCCCAAAATATTTTGCATTGTTTTGGGTGACAGAGTGGGTTGCCTACCCTAAGATACCTAGGTCTTGGAGAGCTAATATGATTTATAAAGCATAGTTACATGATCATGATTTATGCCACTGGTGAGGGAGGGTGCCTCTGTCAAAACCTGTTCTTTCATAAGAAAAATTAAAAAAAATTTTTTTTAATTGCGGTCAAATATAAACAACATAAAATTGGCCACTTAAGCATTTTTAAGTGTATGATTCAGTGGTATTAAGTTCACAATGTTGTATAACATACCACTATCCATTCCATCATCCCACACAAAAGCCCTAGTCCCATCAAACAATAACTCCCTACTATCCCTCTGTCCAGTCCCTGGTAATTTCCATTCTACTTTCTGTCTCTATGAATTTGACTGTTCAGAAGGCCTTGTAAATGAAATCACACAACATTTGTCTTTTATATCTGGCTTATTCCCTTAGCTCAAAGATTTCTAGGTTCATCCATGTTGTAGCATGTATCAGAATGTCATTCCTTTTTAAGACCAAATAATATTTCATTGTGTGTATGTGTATGTGTATGTGTAAACACACCAAAACAAAAATTCTAAGCATAGAAAATAGTTTTTTAATCCATTCATCTGTTGATGGGTATTTGAGCTATTTCTACCTTTTGGCTTTTGTGAATATGCTGTGTTGTGTACAAGGATCTTTTGGGTATGTACCTAGTGCTGGAATTATTGGATTGTATGGTCATTCTGTTTAGCTCTTAGAGGAACTGAAGAAGGACCACTTTTGAAGTACATATGTTTTCTTCACTGACTACAAGTTGACTTCCCAGGCCCCAAATGTGATGTCAAAAAATATTTCAGAGCCGGGCGGGGTGGCGCACGCCTGTAATCCCAGCACTTTGGGAGGCTGAGGCAGGAGGATCGCAAGTTCAAAGCCAGCCTCAGCAATGGCGAGGCACTTCGTAACTCAGTGAGACCCTGTCTCTAATAAAATACAAAAAAGGGCTGGGGAGTGCCCCTGAGTTCAATCCCCAGTACCAAAAAAAAAAAAAAAAAAAAAAAAAAAAAATTTCAGAATATGTTGTTGCCATTTAGAATTATGGGGTTTGGGCCTGTCAACTGCTCTAGAAGCTGGTTTGGTGTTCCTGACAAAGGGCATGTTGGAGCAGGCAGTTCAGTCTAGGGTAGCTTATCTGGACCCCATGAGATGTCTATACAGAAAAGATCCAGGTCTTTTCCCAGAAGGACCCTGATTTTTAGGGAAACTCCAAAAGTAAGCCTGCATCCTGAAGGAAGCAAACTGGAGCTTTTACAGAACTGGACTAAATCCTAGCATTGAAGCCGGGCGCGGTGACGCCTGTAATCCCAGCACTTTGGGAGGCTGAAGGAGGATCGCGAGTAAAGCCAGCTCAGCAATGGCGAGGCACTTAGCAACTCAAGACCCTGTCTCTAATAAAATACAAAAAAGGGCTGGGGATGTGGCCCAGTGGTCTAGTGCCACTGAGTTCAATCCCTGGTACATCCTAGCATTGATCCAGGTAAGACTAACACTTTCCTAAACTGCCTGATCATATTCATCCACATTCTGACAAATTCATTGCTACATTCTACTTTACTCCGTTGCTACTGCTGCAATCTGGTCTCTATTACCTTCCTTTCCCTTGTGAACCCCTTTAGTAGCATATCTTGCTGGCCTTTGGCATGTACTCTTGCACTTTATACTGTAGCTAAAATGATTCTTTTGAAATCCTAATCTGATCATATCACAACAGAATTTTGCGGTGGGAACCAAACAAGATAACTATAAAATTCATATGGAAAAGTAAACAGGTAATAATCAGAAAGTTTTTGAAAAACAAGAGTAAGGAGAAGGGACTAGCCCTATCAAAAATCAAAATAGATGATAGAAGCCGTAAGTACTAAAATGGTTTCTCATCAGTACATAGACAGATCAATGGAACAGAATACAGAGCCATAAATGAGACCCAAAACAGATTTAATGAATTTAAATTATATAAAGATGCCATTTTGAATCAGTGGGGATTTGGGGGGTGGTACTGAGGATTTAATACAGGGTCCATTTACCACTGAGGTACATACCTAGCACTTTTTTTAAAAAAATATTTTTATTTATTTGCTTTAGTTGTACACAATGCGTTTTATTCAATGTGTTTTATCTGTACATGGTGCTGAGGATCGAACCCGGGTCGCCCACGTGCTAGGCAAGTGCTCTACAGCTGAGCCACAATCCCAGCCCCTCTAGAACTTTTTATTTTTTTATTTTTTAAATATTTATTTATTTAGTTGTACACAATGCAATTGCATTTTATGTTTACGTGGTGCTGAGGATTGAACCCGGGCCGCGCAGGTGCGAGGTGAGCGCTCTGCCGCTGAGCCACAACCCCAGCCCCAGCACTTTTTATTTTCTGAGACAGGGTCTCAATAAGTTGCTCAGGGCCTTGCCAAATTGCTGAGGCTGGCATTGAACTTGGAATCCTCCTGTCTCAGCCTTCTGAGTTGCTGGGATTACAGGCAAGCGCCACTGTGCTCAGCTAGTAGGGAAATTTTGATTTTGCATAATTAGGTATTGAAATGATTAGAAAAAAATTGTTTCCTTAATTAATGCATCAGACCAAAACAATTTCAAGTATATGAAATATTTGTGTGTGTGTGTGTTGCTAGGGATCCAACTCATGACCTTACACATGCTAGGCAAGTATGCTACCACTCAGCTGGCTCCCAGCCCCTCAAAATAAATGAAAGATTTAAATAATATTTTTTTAAAACACGGAAACTATGAAGAAACAAGAAAAGAATTCAGGAAAATATTTTTATATTCAGAGTACAAAGGGCTTTTTGAAAATGGAAAGTCTCAAAAGCCTTCAAAGAAATGATTCACAAATTATTCTACATACTAATTAAGCTTTTTAAAAAAAATATTATAGGTTCGGTATAAATGTATGTGACAAATTGGCAAGTATGTTAAGGACAAGGAGTAACATACTTAATACATAAAGTACTCTTACAAGTCCATTAAAAATCAGTTATCAACAAGAAGATGGGCAAAGAACATGAACAGGCAGTTTGTGGACAAAAATCATTCAAATGGCTTTTGAAAATATACTTTGATCCTTTTTAAATAACAAAAATGCAATTAAATAACATGATAATACTAATTCCATTCATCAAATTGGCAAAAAAAAAAAAAAAAAAAAGTCTGATGTATTGTGTGGGCAAGAATATTTAAAATCCAGCATCTCCAATGTTAAGAAGAATTTAAATTAGCATTACTCTTTAAAGGACAATTTAACAAATAACTATCAAAATTAAAATGCATTCACTATTTAACCTAGCAGTTACATTTCTAGGAATTTTTCTGAATGTTTTTCTTGCCGGGGCCTAAGCCATGATAATAGATTGTTAAGCCTATACTTGAAATAGCATTGTATAAATAAACCTAAGGAAACAGACTTCTCTACCCAGGTAATCAACATTTTCTTTATTTGAAGGGCACAAGGCACTTTTGCATATTAAAGAGGGTGTCTTCTTACTGTCCCCCTCCCATCGTTCAGATTTTCATCAATGATGGTGATATCTTCAAATTGACCCTTTGAGTTTCTTTGCTTTGAGGTAAACATTTGCTCTCTTTGCGCATTCTCTTTAAAGTACAAATATTGTCCAGGCATTAAGTTCATTAAGGCATTAACATCACAGTCAGTATGTGTTTAATTCAGACAAATTTTACTCCAGCCTACTGTGGGGTGGAAGCATACTAGGTGAAACTGATGATGTAACTGGTGAAAGATACTTAATTGTTGATAAATGTCTGAAAGTAGCAATTCCAATTCCGTTGTGTTGTTCACTAGCTGCTTGCTCTCAGAGAGCTTGTTGGAAATGCAGATTTCTGGCCTTGGTAGCTCTGAATAGATAAGAATTGCTGGGTACCTAAAATCTGTATTGAACAAGAACCCCAGGTAATTCTGATGCATAGGAAAAGTTCAAAACTAACTGGTTTAGAGGTCATTTAAACTTCAAATAAAATGAGATGAAAATACCTTACAGCCTATGTTTTGTTTTTATCTCTACTTTCAAATCAATGTTAAAATTGGGGAGTGGGTGGAATTCCACAACATTGCATGGTCAGAGCAGAAGGAAAACTGGTGAGAGCGGCAAAGGACAGATAGTCGATTATCAAAGAAAAGGAAATGGGTGGATAGCACTTCAGGTTGCTAACAGCCTCCAGGGGAAGGGAAGGATACCATTTTCCAACACAAGCAATCACCCCCTGGATGGCTCTCTTCCTGTCTTTTGGTCACTTTTGGTCATGTAGGCATGAGACGAAAGAAAACCTAAAATCTATAAAGGGGCAAGATACCCCGACTCCCTTGGGCACCAGCTCTGGGCTCCCTCCTGTCTGGGGTCTCTCTCTCTCTCTCTCTCTCTCTCTCTCTCTCTGTCCTATCCCTTAAATAAAAACTTGTTCTCTTGCCTTGGTGTTTCTCGGGTGTTTAATCTTGAAGACTGGTATTAATGATATGGGGAGAACATGGAAAGTAAAGAAAAAGCCTAGGAAATGATGTTTCCAAAATGGAGTCTTTCCTGCTGGGGTTGGGACTGGCTTGCTGAGGCTTCTCAGAACAACTACAATTGATTTTACCTTCCACTTTAATGAGTGCCATTTCACAAATTAGTTTTTTGAGAGTGAATGAGGAATGTACTGCTACGAGAAGGCTATATGTTTAAGATGCTGCCGTTCATTCACTCAAGGACTGTGATCTGAGCCAGTGCCAGCCAGACGCTATATTAATTGCTGAAGACAGAAAGAGTGAGCAAAGGCATCTCATAAAGCTTACAGACTGGTTGGAGAGAGAGGGAACAAGAAAATGAAATTAACATTGATATTTATTTCCAAACTTTACGGAGGAAAGGAACAAGTTTCTATGCTAATGGTAAAAATGGCAAGCTATCCTTGTTATTTTGTTTTACTATATGAGGAAAAGCTAAAATGGGGAAATCCGTAGTGCTTATAGGCTTTAATTTTTAAAAAAAATTGTAACAAAAGTGCTATCCAAACAAGAGATAATAAGGCACCGTGGCACAAGCAATGATTTCAACAGCGATATGAATGCATCAGGAAATAATTTGTTTTAATGGTGTGGTTTTCAGAATTACTCTCTGCTCTCTGCTGCCACCAGATCTTTGGGTTTGTCTGAATCTGTCAGATGGTCAAAATGAAGAAACTGGATTAGGTAATTGTGAAAGGACCTTGAAATCGTTCTTGTTTTTCCAGAAAATAGATTTCTTCCACTTCTTAAGACTGGAAATGGAAATAGAGTGGGGGAAAAAAAAAGATCCAAGCTGTATCTTGGCTTAGGCTGGACGGGTATATCTAGATGAGGAATATCCACAACAATGCCCATTATAGGCACCATACTGTGCTAACCTGGGCCGAAAGCCAAAGAAATGAAGACAGGCCTGCAGCCCTGTAGGACTTCATAAATACAGATGATAAAATTGTACATACCAAGGGATGTCCCTCCACAGTCAGAGGGAACAGATGAATGCAGTTGGCTGAGGCTGCCTGGTCTCCTCCTGTTGGCCAGGGGAGGAGGTGAGCCCCGCTTTGCACAGTCTTCCCACCACCGAGAGTCCAGGGAACTCAAAGTGTCAAAACAAATGGGAGGGCTGGCTGGGGTTGTGGCTCAGCGGTAGAGCGCTTGCCTCGCACGTGCGCGGCCCGGGTTCGATCCTCAGCACCACGTAAACATAAATGCATTGCATTGTGTACAACTAAAGCAAATAACTAAATATTAAAACAAAACAAAACAAAACAAATGGGAGACAGCTGAGTTCAGAGAAGGGGGATGCAGGAGTGCTGGAATTGGAGTGCCTGGAAGGGCACCCCTTAAGCTGAGCTGTGAAGGAGGTGGAAGGAGTGTGGTGCAGAGATTAGCATGGGGAGCTTGGGCACAGGGAAGAGGTGGGCCTGGTTGGAAGACAGAGTGCTGGGGAGCAGGGAGCAGCGTTCAGTGGCTGCAATTCTACCTAGGACTCAATATATCATGGTCCTGGGAATGAGCCTCTGGTGGTCCAGCTTCACATTAGCTTAATGCTGGTGTAAAATATAATATTCTCTGAGAGATCTCTGAGGTGCTAATGATAAATTCCACAGGCAATCGGATCCATACACATTACGAATCCACTGAGGAGAGAGTATGGCTGACAGTTTGTAGCTGCCGGAAGCGATGGCCGCTTGGAGCAACGAAGCCGCGGGAAGAAGTTCAGAGGTGAACTGGAAACAAACAGCTTTTTTATTCTGATAACTTTTCTCTCTGGCTCTAACAACGACTTTAACACGCACCACACACACCACCAAACAACCAACACACCAAAAATGGTGCAGACCCGATCAGCAATCTCGGCTCAAGTCTCTCGAGATCCCGGCCCAAGTACCGTGAGACTACGGAAGGCGGCAATGCCCAAACATCTCCATGGCCCGTAGTCAACCGTAATCTTAGCCATCTCCCCAAACAGGGCTCCTGCAACAGTTGATACAAAAGTTGAGGCAAAGCTGGGCGCGGTGGTGCACGCCTGTAATCCCAGCACTTTGGGAGGCTGAGGCAGGAGGATCTCGAGTTCAAAGCCAGCCTCAGCAATGGCGAGGTACTTAGCAACTCAGTGAGACCCTGTCTCTAAATAAAATACAAAAAAGGGCTGGGGATGTGACCCAGTGGTCGAGTGCCTCTGAGTTCAATCCCTGGTACCAAAAAAAAAAACAAAAAAGTTGAGGCGATGTGGTAGGGAGACTGCCCCCACACTCCCTATAGGAGAGCAGACTGCAGAATCAGGGCTGCAGCAATTGATTCTGTGTTGACTTGACTGGACCCGGGTGTGTGTGTGTGTGTGTGTGTGTGTGGCCAGATCCAACATGATTTCTGGAAGTGTCTATGGGGGCATTTCCAGATGAGATCAGCATTTGAATCAGTGGACTCAGTAAAGCAGATGGCCCTCCCTGATAGATAGGTTACCCTCCCATGCCCTCAGAGTTTTCCACACCCTAAGAGAAGCAACCTTGTTTCATTCTCTGGACAAGATGTTCCAGACGGGATGTTCCTTCCCCGGGCAGAATGTTTCTTTTCCCCAGGCAAGAGCCAATAGGCTTAAAGATCGCCCTGTTCTATGGGCAAAGAGCCAATGGTGTTGGGGTTGCTCTAGTGCACCCCCCACCAGAAATCCCTATATAAGGCCCTGTTCGAGAGATTCAGATCAGACAGAGAGAGACACATGGACACAACATCGGCTCATCGCTGCTGAGAGGAGGAAGACAGATACATAGGCTCGTCGCTGCAGAGAGGAGGAAGCCACTGCAACAGCTCCAGACCCATTGCCTCCAGCCGACGGCAGCTGCCCCAGCCGGCAGCTCCAGACCCATCGCCTCCAGCTCGAGGGCCGCTCCCAGCTGACAGCTCCAGCCGACAGCTCCAGACCGACCACCTTCAGCCCTACGGCCGCTCCCAGCTGACAGCTCCAGCCTCCAGCCAGACAGCAGCTGCTTTAGCCGACAGCTCCAGAGATCCTAGCCGGTGCAACCAAACACCCACCTTCTGTCCAGAGCTTGCACACTCCCCTCTCCCTGACTCCCCTCTCCCACCAGAGCTTGCACACTCCCTTCTCCCTGACTCCCCTCTCCCACCTCTTCGACCTTCGACCAGAGCACCTCTTCTCTGGTTTTTGCTACCGGCTACGAAGGCTGTTAAAAAAATCTTTTGGCTGCATGGCTGTCCCCGGTATGATGCTTTGCCCTTCACTCCCCAAAGTGGGTGGGCATCATCTAATCTGTCCAGGGCTGAAATAGAACAAAAGGTAAAACAGGAGCGATTCGCCCTTTCTGCTTCCTGCCTGCCTGCTTGAGCCGGGACACTGGTCTTCTGTCTTGGACTGGGATTTGCGCTGTCAGTTGCCCTTGTTCTCGGGTCTTCAGACTTGGCCTAGAATTACCACACCAGCTTCCCTGGGTCTCCAGCTTGTGAGTGGAAAAACATGGGCCTTCTCCACCTCCATAATCACGTGTGCCAACTCCTCTTAACAAAACTCTTCATATGTTTCCTATTGATTCTGTTTCTCTGGAGATCCCTGACTATTACAAGGACCTACCTTTTTTTTCCCCAATTCATTTCTGGGTCAACTTCATCACAGGACAATAGAGGACTCAAGGATGTCAGTCTGAGATGTCTTAGCTTTATGTCAAGTATCAGGGAAGATTTAAAGCAAGGGAGAGAGATGAAAAACGGCAGAGTTCTAGATGACTGTCTGCGGAGCAGCTGACAGTGACTGCAGCATTGGCAAGTGGTGGTGGTAATGGTGGTGGACCAGGAGGGAAGAGGATGGGAGGCTACTGCTGTGGCCCTATCACTGTCAGGTTCAGGGTGTTGGATAGGAAAAAAGGGATCATAACTGAATGCTCCATGAAGCAAATGAACATGGAGGCGTGCAGGTGTAGCATGCACAGATGTTAACTGCTTATGTTATTGTTCACATGCAGACAGACACCTTGGCAGGTTGGGATGATAGCTTTCACTTTGGAATGAAGTTCTTTTTGTTTATCAGTGATAGATGGGCTACCCGCCCCCACCCCCCGCAGAGTTTTCCACATCCTGAGAGAAGCAACCTTGTTTCATTCTCCAGGCAGGATGTTTCTTCCCTGGACAGGATGTTTCTTTTCCCCAGGCAAGAGCCAATAGGCTTAAAGGTCGCCCTGTTCTATGGGCAAAGAGCCAATGGCTTTGGGGTTGCTCTGGTGCACCTCCCACAAAAAATCCCTATATAGAGCCCTGTTCAAGAGACTCAGAACACACACACGGACACATACATCAGCTCGTCACTGCTGAGAGGAGGAAGCCACTCAGACACATCAGCTCGACCCTGCAGAGAGGAGGAAGCCACTGCAACAGCTCCAGACCTGTCGCCTTCAGCCGATGGCAGCTGCCCCAGCCGACAGCTCCAGACCCACCACCTTCAGCCTGACGGCTGCTCCCAGCCGACAGCTCCAGCCTCCAGCCAGACAGCAGCTGCTTTAGCTGATAGCTCCAGAGATCCTAGCCGGTGCAACCAAGCACCCACCTTCTGTTCAGAGCTTGCACACTCCCCTCTCCCTGACTCCCCTCTCCCACCAGAGCTTGCACATTCCCCTCTCCCTGACTCCCCTCTCCTAGCACCTCTTTGAACTTCGACCAGAGCACCTCTTCTCCGGGTTTGCTACCAGCCACAAAGGCTGTTGAATAAATCTCTTGGCTGCACGGCTGTCCCTGTGTGATTTTTGCCCTTCAATCAGGAAGACAGATCTGAACAGCTTAAGAGAGAGAGGGCTGTGGAACAGAGGCAGGCCATGTGCTCAACAGTGCAGTCACAGCCTTGCTTCCCAAAGATGGGAGTTGGCTGGGTGGAAAAACAGCCCAGAACTCAGCCACCTGAGTATTTCATACCAAGAAAAGTTTGACCAACTTGCACAAAGCCAAGACAATACTCTGGAGTTCCAGAAAAGCAGTGAGGACAATTGAGGGTGATTGTGCCTCAGAAAGCTATGACTTGGTAAATTTTTGCTCCAGGCAAGGAACTTAAGACTGTTCCTGCTGATTTATCAATCAAGTAGAATTGATGGATCTTAACTGACCATATGACTATAAAAATAGATGGTAGGAGCCAGGCGCGGTGGCTCACGTCTGTAATCCCAGCACCTTGGGAAGCTGAGGCAAGAGGATTTCGAGTTCGAAGTCAGCCTCAGCAACAATGAGGCACTCAGCAACTCAGTGAGACCCTGTCTCCAAATATAATACAGGGATGTGACTCAGTGGTTGAGTGTCCCTGGATCCAATTCCCAGTACCAAAAAAAAAAAAAAAAAAAGTAGGGACAAGGAATATAAAATTTTGCCCAAAACCCTGATTTAAAACCAGGTAAACTTCACCATGTCTTTTGAGAGTACTGTCATTAATGTAGAATCTTGGTGCTAGGTTTTTTAAGGCCACCTGACCGGCAGGTGACCTGCAGTAAAGGAGTCTAGGAGTGCTATCTCCTGCACCGTGCAGCAATCCTGGAGCATGCTGTTTTTCCTGCCACCTTGCCTTGGTTGGGGGAACACTTGCACACACTCTTGTTATATAAGGGAGCAGCAAAAAAGACTGTTGACCAGCAAGAGTGACACGAAGTGGCTGGTGATAATTCCCATCTTAGAATTTTGGCCTTTGGGCATCTGCCATGAGGAATATCATGTTCAGGAGGATTTATTCATTTGGTATCTGCTTCTTAGGCTCATGGTACTTAAATGCTAATGAAGTTTGATTAATGATTAATGAAGCAACCATTCAGAGACACGGGTTTACCATGCAGGTCTGAGGCCTTTTTAACAGGATTCAATAAAATGTCCAGGTTGCCTGAAGCCATCTACAGATGTAATTAAGTCCCTATCAAAATACCAATGACATTCCTCACAGAACTAGAAAAGCAGTCCTAAAGTTTGTATGGACCCATAACATGACTCAAGAATAAAGGTCAGGGGCTGGGGTTGTGGCTCAGCGGTAGAGCGCTCGCCTAGCATGTGCGCGGCCCGGGTTCGATCCTCAGCACCACATACAAATAAACGCATGTGTACAACTAAAAGCAAATAAATAAATATTTAAAAAAAAAAGAATGTTTTAAAAAAAAAAAAGAATAAAGGTCAGAAAATGCCCTATTTTGAGGCAAGATAAGCAAGGGATTCATTGTTTTACTCTATATTTTAAAAGCTTTATTGAGGTGTAAATTCCATAAAATAAAATTCTTCCATGGGTAGTATATGACTCATCAATCCTTAGCATATGCATGAAGTTGTATAATCATCGCTACAATCCAGTTTGAGAACATTTCCATTACCCCCAAATGGTTCCTCATATTCATTTGCACTAATTCCCAATCCTACCTCCAGCTCAAGTACTACTGATCTGTTTTCTGTCTCTATAAAGTTTGCTTTTTTGGGGACTTACTTTAAATGGAATAATACAATATGCATTCTTTTATGTCTGGCTTCTTTGAGTTAGCAAAGTATTTTTGAGGTTTATCCAAGTTGTGGCACGTACCAACAGTCCTTTGCTTTTTATTGTTGAATAGTATTCCATTGTATTGAGTCCTGAGGTTTGTTTCATCCAGTCATGATTGACAGACATTTGGGTTGGTTTTCATTTTTGGCATAGAGGTCTTTGTTTGGACCTCTGCTTTCATTTTTAATAGCAGAACTGCTGGTAAGGTTATGAATGGTAAGGTTCGTGAATTGAATGGTACGGTTATGCTTTACCTTTTAGGGAATGATCAAACCGTTTTCCAAAGTAGCTGTGCCATTTTACATTCTCACCAGCAATGGATGAGGGTCCTAGTTTCTTTACCTCCTCATTACATTTGGTATTGTCTTTTTATTTCAACAATCATAGTGGGAATATAGTGTAATCTCATTGTGTTTTAATTTGCATTTCCCTAATAGTTAATGATTGAGCATCCTTTCATGTGCTTATTAGCCTCTCATATATTTTCTTTAGTGAAACATCTACTGAAATCTTTTGATCATTTAAAAATTGGTTTATTGTCTTTCTTTTTTTTTCTAGCTGGGGATGTTTATTTTTTTTTATTTTTTATTATTCTAATTTGTTATACATGTTTGCAGAGTACATTTCATTTCATATTACATATAAAGAGCACAGTTTTTCGAGTTGCTGGTTTAATATAAAGTATTTTTACAACAATTGTGTCTTCATACATGTATTTAGGGTAATCATGGATAACTCAGTCTGCCATTATTCCTATCCCTTTGCCTCCACCTCTCCCTCCCCCCTCTTTGTTCTATTTAAAGCTCTTTCATTCCTCTCATCCCCTCTCTCTTGCCTTTATAAGTTAGTATCTTCATATCAAAGAGATAATTCAACCTTTGGCTTTTTGGGATTGGCTAACTTCATTTAGCATTATTTTCTCCAACTCCATCCATTTACCTGCAAATGCCATGATTTTATTTTCTTTTAGTGCTGAGTAGTGTTCCATTGTGTATATATACCAAAGTTTCCCTATACATTATCTGTTGATGGGCATCAGGGTTGGTTCCACAATCTAGCTATTGTGAATTGTGCTGCTATAAACATTGATGTGGCTGTGTCCCTGTAGTAAGCTGTTTTTAAGTCCATTGGGAATAGGCCAAGGAGTGGGATAGCTGGGTCAAATGGTGGCTCCATTCCCAGTTTTCCGAGGAATCTCCATACTACTTTCCAGACTGGCTTCACCAATTTGTAGTTCCACCAGCAATGTAAGAGTGTGCCTTTTTTTTTTTTTTGGTACTGGGGATTGAACTCAGGGGCACTTGACCACTGGGCCACATCCCCAGCCCTTTTTTTTTGTGTGTGTGTTTTATTAGAAGCAGGGTCTCACTGAGTTACTAAGTGCCTTGCCATTGCTGAGGCTGGCTTTGAACTCGCGATCCTCCTGCCTCAGCCTCCCAAAGTGCTGGGATTATAGGCGTGCGCCACCGCGCCCGGCTAAGAGTGTGCCTTTTCCCCCACATCCTCGCCAGCATTTATTGTTGTTTGTTTTTTTGATAGCTGCCAATCTGACTGGAGTAAGATGAAATCTTAGAGTTGTTTTGATTTGCATTTCTCTAATCACTAGAGATGTTGAACATTTTTTCATATATTTGTCGATTGTATATCATCTTCTGAGAAGTGTCTGTTTAGCTCCTTGGCCCATTTATTGATTGGGTTATTTGTTTTTTTTTTTTTTTTTTTTTTTGTTAAGGCTTTTAAAAGCTTTATAAATCCTTGAGGTTAGTGTTCTATCTCATGTGCTTGTGGTAAAGATTTGCTCCCATTCTGTAGGTCCTCTATTCATCTCACTGATTGTTTCGTTTGCTGAGAAGAAGCTTTTTAGTTTGAATCTATCCCATTTATTGATTCTTGATATTAATTCTTATCAGAGAGAACATTTAGCCTTTGGCTATTATTTTTTAAAATATTTATTTATTTGCTTTAGTTGTACACAATACATTTATTTTTATGTGGTGCTGAGGATCAAACCCAGGCTGTGCACGTGCTAAGTGAGTGCTCTACCACTGAGCCATAACCCCAGCCCCTGGCTATTATGTTTTGTCATACTTTTTCTGCTTCTGTTGAGCTGATGATGTGGTTTTTGTCTTTTATTTCATTAACAGAGCATCATATTAATTGAATTTTAGATGTTAAACCATCCTTGCATTCCTGGGATTAATCCTAGTCAGTCATGGTATATAATACTTATGATATGTTTCTGGATTCAATTTGGTAAATTTCATTAAGGATATTTGCATTTTTGTTTTGGAAAGCTATTTTTTTTGTTTCATTTTCTTGCAACATTTTTGTCTTGCTTTGGTAGCAAGGTAGTACTGAGAAACAGTTTCTATTGACAGCTTTTTTTTCCTCTGTAAGAATATACTTTTCTAGCCGGGCGCGGTGGCGCACGCCTGTAATCCCAGCACTTTGGGAGGCTGAGGCAGGAGGATCGCGAGTTCAAAGCCAGCCTCAGCAATGGCGAGGCACTTAGCAACTCAGTGAAACCCTGTCTCTAAATAAAATACAAAAAAGGGCTGGGGATGTGGCCCAGTGGTCGAGTGCCCCTGAGTTCAATCCCCAGTACCAAAAAAAAAAAAAAAAAAAAAAAAAAAAGAATATACTTTTCTGTTTCTTTGCATGTATCATTAATTTTTGTTTTAAACTTATCATTTTAGATAGTATATTGTGGTAACTCTGAATTATCCTCTTCTTGCCAAAGGTGGTTGTTGCTGGTTGGTTTATTTGTTTGTTAGTTTAGTAATTTACCTGGGATAAATCTATAACATTTGTCTTCTCAAAGTATGTAAAAATAGATACACACACACACACACACACACACACACACACATTTTAATCTTGCTTTTTTTGTTTGTTTTTGTTCTTTGAGATTGTATCTCATTATGTTGTCCACGTTGGCCTCAAATTCCTGGACTCAACTGATCCTCCTGCCTCAGCCTCCCATGTACTGGACTGTAGGTACATGCCACCATTCCTGGCATAAAAAAAAAAAATGCTTGACTTCCTGGGGGTGGCCCCCTTGTATGAATAACTTAGTGGTCAGCTAATGATTGGCTAAAGATGGTGCCCAAATACCATGAGCCATTAAATCTTCTATCTTCTGCCAGTGAGTTAGTATATGGATAGGGGAGTACATTCAATTATCTACCCTGAGTTTAGTTTCTGCTGGGCCTTGTTGTATCTCCTCTGGGCATGCTAAGAATGTGTAGATTGCTGGGTTCTCCCTGGTCTCCAATGTGCATGTACACAGCCTCAATCTGTCAGATGTTTGCCTCAACCCAATCTCATCTTTGGCTAGTAGAGCTTTTGGCCCTATCCATTCATGGCTGCCAAGATCACATTCATCAGTAACACTGCTGGGCATAAGCATTTTCTAATGCCCCATATACAGTGAGCTTTCTTCAATCATGTCAATGAAAATGCCTATGCTCAGAGCTTGCCTGTAGAACATCTCTGACATCAGAGTAAGGAAGGGGAATGAGAGCTGTTTCAGGCAAGAATATCATAGTTTAATTGTTATTACCCAAAGTAAAAAACTTTTTCAACTACAAATGCTTCTTAAGTGTGGTATGTCTTCTGTTGAATTCCAGAGCACCAATATAGTGGTTTGTCTATATTGTCCATTTTTTATTCGTTTTTGGAAAGAAGGTTTCCTGAAATTCTTTTTTTTTTTTTTTTTTTTTTTTTTTTTATATGGTAGCGGGGATTGAACTCAGGGGCACTCAACCATTGGGCCACATCCCCAGCCCTTTTTTCTATTTTATTAGAGACAGGGTCTCACTGAGTTGTTAAGTGCCTCGCCATGGCTGAGGCTGGCTTTGAACTCACGATCCTCCTGACTCAGCCTCCCAAGTGCTAGGATTATAGGCGGGCGCCACCGTGCCCAGCTCTGAAATTCTATTTTTAATGGAGGAAAAATCCAGAGGTATCAATCCCAAGTCCTAACTATTATGTCTGCGTTAATCTCTTAGTTGCAAAAAGTTGAAGAACCCATAAAAGCAGGGAAAATTGACAATCTTAGATATCCAGATTGAGAAAAAAAGGCACAAACTTATCCAGTAAGTTAGCACAGACCAAGTAACATGAAAAAGTGGGGAAAAGGCTTGATTTGAACCCAACCTTACTCTCTACACTCTATAAGCAGTATGACCAAAGAACCTCCTACAGGGCCCACGTTTAAAAGGTCTCACCACCTCCCAACAGCACCATCCTAGGGATCAAGCCTCCAAACATGAATCTTTGTGGGGGCACACAACTAAACAATATCCAAACCACAGCAACGAGTGAAGGGAAAACACTCAGCAAAGCCGATTCCAAAAATTTAAAAAGACAACCCATGTATGGGAAAGAGTCAAAGAACTTTTATCACCTCAATAGTAGTGAAAGAAATGCACATTAAATGAGATACCAATTTTTATTTATTTTTGTAGTGCGGAGGATTGAACCCAGGGCCTAGCACATAGTTAGCAAGCATTCCACCACGGAGCTACACAGCCAGCAAGGTGAAAATATTTAAAGGACAGTGATCAGTGCCAAGAGCTACTTTCTTGGTGATGTGGGTCATCTTATAGCTGTGGTGGAAACATAATGCAGTACAACTGCTAGAGTTTTGTTTGGTAATATGTTTTTTTTTTTTTTTTTTGGTACCGGGGAGTGAACTCAGGGGCACTCGACCACTGGGTCACATCCCCAGCCCTTTTTTGTATTTTTATTAGAGACAGGGTCTCACTGAGTTGCTAAGTGCCTCACCATTGCTGAGGCTGGCTTTGAACTTGCGATCCTCCTGCCTCAGCCTCCCAAAGTGCTGGGATTACAGGCGTGCGCCACCGCACCCGGCTTGGTAATATGTTTTAAACCTTAAAAATGTTAGTAACTTTGACCTACTAATGTCACTTCTTTTTAAAAAAGACTGCTTTTTCTATTTTTTTAGTTGTGGATAGACACAATATCTTTATTTTATCCATTTTTATGTGGTGCTGAGGATCAAACCCAGTGCTTCACACATGCTAGGCAAGTGTTCTACCACTGAGCCACAAACTCAGCCCCAATATCATTTTTAATATCCTGTCCTTAGACAAAAGCAATGCACCTGAAGAGTTCTATATAAGAATGTTTATCACATCATTACTTATAAAAGCCAAAAATATGCAAGCCATCCAAATACCTAATAGTAGAATATTGGTGAAATAAAGTATAATGTTTTTATATGACAGAATAAAGTGCAGATTTTCCTGAAGAATTTTTGGTGACCTGCTCATGTTAAGTGAAAAAAAAGAACAGAAAAGAAAATTGTGCAATTGTGCAGAATAATGATCCAAATTGTGCCTATACATATGTGTGTAAACATACACAAGGGGGAAATAAAAAGAGGAGGAAATGCACCAAAATGTTAATAGTGGCTGTCTCTGGGTGATGAGGGATTTGAAATTTTTAAAGTGAAAATATTAAAAGTTTTAGTAATGAGCAATATTGCTTTTATAATTAGATGTCTTAAAGGGTAAGGTGTCGTAAAATATTTAGTATATATAACATACACAAATATTTTTCAAAATTTAAATTTCCATATACTATCCAACTAGTTAATTTTACTGAGAATTTGTGACATGGGGCTTAGGGCTTAATATATAAATTTATGAAAATTAAAATTTTACTCCTGAGAGTTGTGATGCTTTTTTGGTGTCGATTTTGAGAATAAATCATGACAATATTCTCTTGGAAATCTTTGGATTTTTCTCCCCAAGTACTTAAGTCTAACATTTAGTTAAATTGAATTTTAACCAGGTTTTGATACTTTGATACAGGTAGTTGAAATACAGTACTTCAGGAACATGATGGATTAAATATTTCTGTGTCCTATGAACCTAACTACCATTAATAATTTTGATACTCTGAGGATAATAAATTCCAAGTTCCAAACAACATTCATGTGTTTGGAAAAGATACACCAAGTCTGGCATGGGAAAAATTGAGAAACTTTTGATTGGGCAAAGGGGAGAGAAGGGAGGGGAGGGAGCATGGGGGCAGGAAAGATGGTGGAATGAGATGGACATCATTACCTCAGGTACATGTACACCTGCACATATGGTGCAACGCTACATCGTGTACAACCAGAGAAATGGAAAATTGTGCTGCAGTTGTGTACAATGAATCAAAATGCATTCTGCAGCCAGGCGCGGTGGGGCACGCCTGTAATCCCTGCACTTGGGAGGCTGAGGCAGGAGGATCGCAAGTTCAAAGCCAGCCTTAGCATTGGCAAGGCACTTAGCAACTCAGTGAGACCCTGTCTCTAATAAAATACAAAAAAGGGCTGGAGATGTGGCCCAGAGGTCGAGTGCCCCTGAATTCAATCTCCGGTACCAAAAAAAAAAAAAAAAAAAAAAAAAATTCTGCTCTCATATATACCTGATTAAAATAAATAAATAAATAAATAAATAAATAAATAAATAAATAAATAAATAAATAATTTAAAAAGATATACCAATTCTGATAAAATCACATTTTTAATTAATATTTTGCAAATATTTTAGAACTTCATCTTCTCTCTAAGAATTTTATACGAATCTGTTAACTGGGATGAAAAATGCCACAACAGGACAGAGTATTGCTTATAATATTTTTTTACCATGGCACTCGAGGAGGGAAACTGCCTGTTTACTGGGCCTATCTGAGTGACTGACAGCCATTTTAGACAGGTGAGCTGAATAAAGGTTGCAAATGCATGTTTCAGGTCATGCCCACCCAGGAGAAGCTCTGGACCCTGGAGAGGGATGAATTGTTGGGAGGGAATGCTCTCAGTGCTGGGGAGACCCTGCCCCAAATGTTGACTGCTCTGTGCAGCAGGAGTGACCTGTTTAGTTCCAGCTTGGCCAGAGGACCCTGGCAGGACCTCTCACCTGACATGTGATTGGTGTAAGTCTCAGCCAAGAATGTGTTCAGCTGGAAGGGCATGACATCACTTGTGCCATTCTACACCAGCATTTAGGACCTTCTGTGCCAAGCAGACGAAAACGAGCAGACCAACCCCTCACGTACCATCCTAACTCAAGTTATAGAAGTGAAGAACAGCCGAGAAATGAAAAAATTTGCTCTAAGTGTTCAGATTACACTTAGAGGGGCTGGGGATATAGCTCATTTGGTAGAGTGCTTGCCTTGCATGCACAAGGCCCTGGGTTCAATCCCCAGCACCACAAAACAAACAAACAAACAAACAAACAACAAAGAAACAACAACAACAACAACAAAAAAGCAGATTACATTTAAGAATCAGGAACTGATTACATCCCTGTCCCCAGCAAGCCTAGGGTGGCTGTGACTACAGTGGCTTCCATTCATTTGGGAACCCAAGAAAATAACAGTGGGAATTTTGGGAAGCCCAAAAGGAACTTTCAAGAGTTCTAAGGTTCTAAGAAGGAAAACACTCCTACAAATAGTTTTTTTTTTCCTTTTTCAATAGGTCTAGAAAAATAGATTACGTAAAACATGTTTTTTTTTTTTTTGTTTTTTTTTTTTTTATATTCCATACTGCTTGACTTGGAATGATACTTAAGTTTTTATGTCTTTACATTTAACCACAAACTCATGTATTTTTTGGTGTAATAAAGGTGCACCAACTTAGGACTTCTTTTTTTCTCCTCAACATCTTACTCCCTCCACCCCTCCTTTAATAATCACAGAAAATTCAGAGCAAGTGTCCTGAACTAATTGAGCTTAATTCCAAGGTCTCTGATTTTCTTCTATCCCTGCTCCCCAAAACCTAAGATTAAAATAAAAATTCCATGGCTGCAGGCTAACAAGTTGAATAATGAAGCAAATATGGTCAAATCAGTCATTCAGTTAGTCTATCAATCATCTATTTATTCTTCCTCTGCTCCTTTATTTTTCTGGGAGATAAATTCTAGAGATTGAAGGAGTTGGTCTTTCAACTTGTTTGTGAGAAGAAAAATTAAGTTTCACAGTGAAATACATTCTACTGTCATGTGTAACTCAAAAGAGCAAATAAAAAAAGTTTCGGGCTGGGGTTGTGGGTCAGCGGTGGAGCGCTTGCCTAGCACGTGCGTGGCCCGGGTTCGATCCTCAGCACCACGTAAACATAAATGCATTGCATTGTGTACCACTAAAGCAAATAAATAATATTTTAAAAAAAGTTTCAATGTTTAGATTAAAGTACTCCTAGGCAACTTGTCTTTCATAACCATATCACATTCATCCATTGCTTTTGGACATATGTCCACCTTCAGCTTTATTCTCTCTTGCTGTATGTGACAACATTTGTTTATTCTTTACCATTCCTCCTCCTCCTCTCTTTATTCACACCTTCTAGTTATCTCTCCTTGTCCAGAAAAGCCCCTGTGAAGCCCCCAGCTTTACAGAAAACCAACAAATACCCACAGTCACTGACCATTGGTAACTCCTTCATTCTGCTGCATTTCGAAGGTGTGTTCTCAGGAGACAGGTGTTATTTTAGAGACTCTCAGCGTTCAACATCTTTCTTCCCACAAGAAGATAATATTCACAAACAAAACACATTGATTCTAAGCCGGGCGCGGTGGCGCACGCCTGTAATCCCAGCACTTTGGGAGGCTGAGTCAGGAGGATCGCGAGTTCAAAGCCAGCCTCAGCAATAGCGAGGCACTTAGCAACTCAGTGAGACCCTGTCTCTAATAAAATACAAAAAAGGGCTGGGGATGTGGCCCAGTGGTCGAGTGCCGCTGAGTTCAATCCCCGGTACCAAAAAAAAAAAAAAAAAAAAAAAAAACAAAAAAAACCACATTGATTCTACAGTACATTTATTCATGTTTAATCGTTTTAGATAATTTTTTTTTTTGGTCTACATTCCATCAAGGTGTAGCAACTGCAAAACAACTTTGCTTTTGAGGATTATGGTGCTCATACCAGAGTGAAAATTTATAGTTATGTCCCTTTCAAAGTCACCCACTTGGAGCTGCTAATTTTAGCTGTCTCTGGGTCTCACAAGAGGTTTCTTTCTAAGCTGTCGGTATCCAGGTGTCACACATTAAAATACTTTTGTCGTGAGACAAAATAGCTACAGAAGTATACCTCTGGATTGTTTTTTTTTTTTTTTTCCCTTGGATTTGGACAAAATTCAACCAAAGAAATGCCCGCATTACAAATCGACTTTGTCAACAGGAAGAGTTTCTGGCAATTTGAAGGAATAGAGCTCATGGTATTTCTTCTGTGACTTTCTTCTGATCTTGTCTATTCTTTTATTTCTTACTAGTGTAGTCAAAATAGGAAGAAGGTGTGGATGTGCATGTGGAGGGGGAGGGGGGCAGGGAGGGAAGGGGAGAGCGGATCTTGCCTTGCTTCTGTGGCTCAGAGAACTTCCGAGGATGACTATAGTGCCATTTCCAAATGAACAACACATGACTCTAATTTTCACGTCTTCTCTGCCCTCCCTTCAGGTTTCCTATGTACTTCAAACGCCTGTTCCCTTTGGTACAAAACCCTGTTGTGTGTCACTCTAGCCTTCTAGAGCCGTTTTGCTTTGCTAAGAGAGGAGCCATCCTGCACGGGCTGTGCAAGGAGTTGTTGGTGTCCCCAGCAGCAGTCAGTGACAGCTCATCTGGGTTTCATCAGCTCTCTGGGGCAGCGTTTCACCAGGCCCCTTTGCCAGAGCCTCCCCGGCGTCAACAAGTGTCGCACCTACTGCAGAAACAGCCCTCAAGTTTCATCACAGTGATGCTCAAAAATATTCTCCAGCTTCAGCAATGACCTAGTTCATTCAAGGGCAGGGAAAAAATGCTCTTCTTCCAGAACTTGTCCGGGCACGGAGTTTTCCTCTTAGGAAGACAGGACACCCAATCGTGCTTTGATCAGTTTTTGGAAAAGACCTTGAATTTCAATCCTCGTCCCGGAAACTGGGTCACCCAATCAATGCCTCAGACACAGCCTGGGGAGCCCACCACAGAGCCAGCCCTCCAATAACATCTCTTGGACAAACAGTACTGAAAAGTAAGTATGGAGACTTTGGTTCTTACTGAAGGGATGGCTGTGCTTTAAATACGTAATCATTTACGTTTTTTACAACAAAGAGCAAAGCAGACTGCTTCCTTAAGAACTAAAACAAGATGAAACAAGGGGTGTCTGGGTGGGACACTGGGGCATACCACAGTTTTAATGTGGTCAAATTCTCTTGGTTTGGTAGTTTAAGTCCACTCTGACCTTTTTTTGAAAATTATGATTATTTTAAAATGTTTATTTATTTTGGCTTGACAACAATTAAAATAGTTTCTTTCAAATCGTGTCTGTCTTAACAACTAGAAAAAACAGAGGATGACTCAAAGGAGTGGTCTGCAGGGGCTTTGCAAAGTAACATGAAAAATTGAGACAGTTATCCAGGTAATTCTGGCTCCAGATACCACTGCCTGATATAAATGAGTATTTTAGTCAAAAGTTATTCCTCTTCCCTTGGATTATCTGAATGATTGAAAATTTGCCCTTTCTGGAGGACAAAGCAGTATTTTTTCTGATAACAGATAATGCAAGTTGCTGAAAAGTTCTCTGGGTTATTTAAAAATGACACAACAGCTCATGCAAACATTCATCCAGTTGTTAAACAGCTTTTTAAAAAACGTAAGTCGAAAACTCAGTAAAAAAAAAAAAAATGCCTGCTGATAAAAAGGCACCACTGTCATGTTACATGTTAATCAACACATCTAAACTTTAGAGCCACTGATTAAGGGTGTCAGTTACAGACATCTGACAATCATTTAAAAATAGATAAAAGCAAGAACAGCATTTAGAATTGCTTCTGCTTGAATTATTTCCTTTCCTCAACCTTCTCCTTGTGCAAAGGTAGCCTTCATTTTTGAAGAACAATTAATCAGGAATGGTAGTCAGTCTTACTGCTCTGAAGGCATACGGTTTGTTTCACAACACTGTGCCTTCTAGGGGTAAAGAAAGGGCTTGTCAGCTCTGAGCCTTCTCAAGGATGTTGCGAGATACCTTCTGAATCAGCAACTCTACAAATCCTGTACTAAAAGGTGCTAATGGCCAATAGGTATGTTCAGATCTTGGGAACCAGGATTTGAAACCAACTAAATGTATTTTGGCTCCCAAATAACATTGCTCCTTAAAAGTTTATATAAAACATTTGATCAAAATTAGGGGGTGCTTTTAAGCAGGGCAGAATTCCTGTTTTTATCACCTGAACCCCCCTGTCTCCCCAAAAAGAAGAAGGAGAAGAAGAAGAAGAAGAAGAAGAAGAAGAAGAAGAAGAAGAAGAAGAAGAAGAAACATTAGTTTTTAACGTCCCCATGCACACTTACTGTAGCTCTCAGCCTATGCAGGGGCGAGGGCCACTGTGAACAACCTTATCTGGATATAGCTGGGAATGAAGGGAGCCCGGGTTATCGCAGTCAGATTTGGAATCAACTTCTGACTCCAGCGCAGTTTTTCCAAATGTCTGAACCCCAGTTTTTTCATCTGTAAAATGAAGAAAATGACATCCACTTTACCAGAATTGATGTGTTATTAGATGAGTAAATATATCTAACATATCTGCCACATCTTAGTTTCTCAACAAAAGTTAGTTCATCACTTTTGTTCATTCGAAGCTTCTTTCTCTCTCTCCTTTTTTTGCTAAGACTTCAGAATATGATCCTATAAAGTAATAGAAACTATACCTTAGAGATATTGGTAGAGTGATTAAACAACATGGAAAACTAGACTCTGAGGAAAATTCTGTATTTGGAAATAGTGCATTTGGAAATAAATTATTTTTTGAAAAAAGAATTATATTTTAGAATGTGCTTAATAAATAAGAAAAAAAGTTTACTGAAAATCATTGGCCATATGTTTACTATCTAAAAAGAGAGGTAGAGATTTATCAACATCATTTTAGATTACTTTTAAATATGTAGCAATACCATAGTTAAAGATTAGTGTTTGGGAATGGATAGGAGTGGAAGATGGGATCAATTTATATATAAGATGATGTCCATGGTTATTATGGAAACTGTGAAAACTGAGGCCCAAATCCAGACTTTCCTCAAAGATGATAGTTGAGACTTGCATTGATTTGACATGGAGTGGAGCGGGTGGAAGTGGAGGTGAGGACTCTCTGAAGAGGACTATCAGTATGTGGGGGGCTGAGCCAAAATAGTACCCGGATGGGCCATCTCAGGAGCAGTGCAGTTTCCAGTGCTAGGGACCACCTTGCGGGCTGGAATCACAAAGTCCATGGTGAAAGTTCACAATGAACAAGGTGCTCCCTTGTTCTGAAGAGAGGGTGAGTGAGGCACAAGAAGGGCAGGCGAGAATCACCAGCAGGACTTGTGAGATAGCTCCAGACAACTCTACAAATGTCATTCTTATTAGCCCTTGTTTTTGCCATTTTGGTAAATATCACTCCATAGCTTTTCCCTAGAAACATCAGGGTGATTTTGATAATTCTCTGCTTGATCTACTGACTGGTTCATGTGGAAATGCCAAAAAGGAAAACTGGAACTGAAGAAATGTAAAGAAACTGGGAGAAAATGGTGTCATTTCAGAGATAGCAAAAAATGAGGGCATAAACACCCAGCCTACATGAGAGAAAAGAACATTTTTAAAAGTTTAGAGACTTGATTAGGGTTTCTGCAGAAGTGCACCCTCCTGGCATGGTCTAAAAGGGCACAACCAATCAGGACACTGGGCCTCAGTTTGAAGAGACAGATAGCAGGCTGAAGAGAAGCTCAGTCCTGGAGAGCTTAGGTCCAGACACCCTGCACCCACCTCTCAAGGGCCAAATTCTGCATGGCTACTATTGACACCTCTGGGGTGGCACCACTCACCTCGATCTTCAATTGATCCTCACCCAGATCTTAGATAACCAGGCTCATTTGTTCCTCAATCCTTGTTTAAGACCTTTTCCTGAGTTCAGTTGTTCTCAATCTTTCAAGTGCATCCATTTAAAGTGAATGTTGTTAAAATACCAGTTGCTGGGCTCCACCCCCCCCCCAAATTTGCATTTTTTCCTGGTGATGCTGATTGTGTGATACACTGTTTCAGACATTTCTTTGGCCTGCAGTTCCTGAATAAAACCTGTTTGTGCTTCTTATTTTCCATCACTGAACTTGCCTTCTCTCTCAAGAGATGTCAAGTCACTGATACAATGTGCTAATGCTGTGGTGAACACAAAAGAAAAATCAATCAGGTACCCTGCAGGCAAACTCATTACAGTGTAGCTGTGTGTGAGGGATGCTGGGCATAGGAACTGTACACCCTGGTAAGCAGTCCATTACTTGAAGGAGGCTGCTTTTTCCAACTTAACATATCAGGGAAGTCTTTAAAGGAAGCGAGCATTTGAACTTGGGCATTTCTTTGAAAACGGGTGCGATTTGAACAGATGGAGATGGGAGGAGGTCCTTTTATGTAAAGGAAACAAGAAAATATAAACAAGAACATGAAGGGCAGAAAGATAATGAGTATGGAGATCGGAAATTAGTTTGGTGGGTCCAGGCTTTTCACAGTTCTCAGCACTTTCTTGGGGATGCATTCTTTAATTAGGCCATCTGATCTTTGTCTGTAACGTGTTATAACTTGGTGTACGACACAGAGATCTGAAACGGCGAACCAAGGGTAGGATTCCAGGAATCATGGTCGAAGGAGGAGCGAGTGTAGATGCTTCCCTATGCCTTCCACAAGTAACAGAAAAATCAACTCAAAGTAGCGTCAACAGCACGGAGAATTACTGCTCACTCAATGGGAAAGTCCAGGAATTTGGTCAGAACCCTGGTTCTGTTTCCCTGCGTGTCTCAGCTGGGTGTCTCGGCGTCTTCCCATTTTGGTTTCACCCTCAAGCCAGCTTTCGCACGACACGTGCTCAACACAGTCGTCTCTCAAGAGAGGTACCCTGCCTTCTGCGGGCTTTCTTTTTCCTAGGGAAAAAGATGTAAGCTTTGCACTGATTGGATCACTGCCTGAAACACTGTCTGGAGAGTGCCACGTGGTGATTGGCTTAGACTTTGGTTAGTGAACCAATCAGTGGGCAAGAGTACTTATCAGTTTAGACCAATCAGAATCCACGGAGCAGGAAGTCTGCGGTCCGGCCTGCTTTAGTCACCAAGTGCCCAAGCGATCGGAGACCCGTGGAACCGTCAGGAGGACGCTTCAGGAGCTTTAGGATTTCTTTTTGGAGAAAGGTCTCCAAAATCATACCGTCACTTCCCTTAGTCATAAGGTTAGCCATGGGTAGCAGTCGTGCTTTTAAGGATTTAGGATGAACCTGCTTTCAAGTTCAGCCCAAATTAAAATATTCTTCCACAAAATGGGCTTACCTGTCAACGGAATAAACCTCGGCTCCTGAGATGCTGTAACTGGCTGAGTTGAAGGATGATAGTAAAAGATGTGCAGAAGTGACTGCCACCCACCCCTACCCTATCCCCACACAGCTGATGTGCTTTGAGTCAGTGTACTGAGAGGTGGTTTGTTCAGCATAATACATTCAGGCTCAGTATATTACTCCCAGAGTGGATCTTATTCTTGCGTGTAGGACAGGGATTGAGTGAGACAGAAGAGGACCTAAGATCTCCTAGGTTCTCTCCTATTGCTGCCTGGTTCCTGAAATTCCACATCATTTCATCTCTTGGACCCATTTAAAGTAAATGCTCTCTCCAGAGTTGCCCTGGGGTTTCTGTTAGAGGGGAAAGGAGCTGGAGGACTCTGGGCAACTGTGGAGGAGGAGAGGAGGGGCCAGAGGAGGATGTCTTTACTATACGGTGTTCTTATTGATGACCCTGCTGACACATTACCAGATTGTCCACTGCAATATTTAACTTCAAACTAGAGTGACATTAACCAATTAATTCATGAAAGTTGGCCTCATTACACCACCACGACCTGTGCATTTTTAGCCTTATAAGCTCTCCTCTCATCCCTGTCTTTACTCTGAGAGAGATCAAGGATGAGATAAACAGGGGACTGTATCCTTTGAATACAATACATTGAGAATCAGAATCAAGAAACCTAAATTCTGCCACTAACAAGCTGTGTGACCTTGGAAAATTCACTTACCCTGCCTGTATTTCAGATGTGTTTTCAAACTGTAAAATCAGGGAAGATACTAAGCTCTTGCACAGGTTTCATTTAATATTTAGCAATTTCTTTTAGCCCTCCCTTAAAGAATTGGAAATTGGCACAAGTTTTAAAGAGAGGTGAAGAGAATCAGTGGGAAGACCCTCTATCCACTTAAAAATTTTAAAAATGAAAGTTCAAAACAAATCGAGAGAAAGCAGCAGCTACAGCTCAGCCTTTATCATGTCTCTGTGAGAGTCTGTACCCAGACACTCTTGCAAATACAGAAGTGCTCACTATTAATAATTAAAAATTAAATTTCATTTCTTTATTAGCTAACATAAAGTTAGGTCCTCTTAAATTATATTCCCATCACCCACCCCCCTCCCCGGCCAAGACACTGAGGCCCTCTTTCAGGGGCAACCAGATTGCAAGTTTCTTGTGTATTTCTAAAGACATTCTATGTCTAAATAAACATATTAGGATATTATTTATTTTGTCTTTTTTCTTTTCTTTTTTATTTTTATTTTGGGGATTTAACTCAGGGGTGCTTTTCCCCTAAGCTATATTCCCAGTCCTTTTTATTTTTTGAGACAGATTCTTGCTAAGTTGCTGAGGATGGCCTTGAACTTGCTATCCTCCTGCTTCACCCTCTCAAATCACTGGGATTATAGTTGTACAACTACCTTACCTGACAGGATATTCTTCTTTTATAACACAAGGATAGTATACTCTGCACTTCTCTACTTTATTTCACTTAACAATAATATATCTTGGAGATTATTCCATGTCTGTGTGCACAGAACTGCCATGTTCTTTTTTTTAAAAATATTTATTTATTTATTTGCTTTAGTTGTACACAATGCCTTTATTTTTATGTGGTGCTGAGGATCAAACCCGGGTTGCACACTCTGCTAGGCGAGTGCTCTACTGATGAGCCACAACCCCAGCCCCTGCCATGTTCTTTTTTAATGCTCACTGCTATTTAAAAAATTCCATTGTTTAGATATACTGCAACTGTATTTCTAAGAATGATTTTTTTTTTTTTTTTTTTTTTGGTGCTGGGGATTGAACTTAGAGTCCTGTGCATGCAAGGCAAGCACTCTACCAACTGAGCTATATCCCCAACCCAGTAAGAATAAATATTTAATTTGCTTCCGATCTTTTGTTATTACAAGCAATGCTTCAACGAATATAGTAGTGCTCATTAAGTGCTTGTCTTCTGTGATAATACAAAAATTAACGTGAGGCATATTTTACATATCATATCATTCACCTTTTCTTTTTTTAATTTTTTTTTTAGATGTTGATGGGTGGGCCTTTATTTTATTGATTTGTTTTTATGTGGTGCTGAGAATCAAACCCAGGGCCTCACACATGCTAGGCAAGTGCACTACCACTGAGGCACAACCCCAGCCCTCATTCATCTTTTCTAACTATTCACTTCAACAACTTTTTAGTAAATTTACCAAATTGCATGACCATTGCCATAGATAACTTTTAGAACAGATTTGTCTCCTGAAAAAGATGCTTATCCTTCATGTGGATTTATTAGTGTTCTCTCCACCAGCAGTCGCCAATTTACTTTCTGTCTCTGTTGCTTCTTTTGGTCATTTTGTATAAACAGAATCATATAACATGTGGTCACTTGTGTCTGGCTCCTTTTACTTAGTATAATAAAAGCATTATCAAGATTCATCCATGTCATATCATGTACATTTCCTTTGGTCCTTTTTATACATCAATTGTACACCTATGCCACATTTTGTCTACCTACTTAGTGAGTAGGTAGTTAGGTGGTACTTAGTAGGTAGTTAGTAGGCACTTAGTAGGTAGTTAGTAGGTACTTGCTGGAGGTTTGGATTTTTTTCCAATTTGGGGCTATTCTGAATAATCTTGCAAAGAATGTTCGTGTACAGGTCTTGGTGCAGAAATCTGCTTTTATTTCTCTTGGCTAGATACCTAGGTGTGGAATCATTGGGTCATGTGGGAAATTTATGTTTAATTTCTTTAGAAACTTCTGGATTGGTTTTCAAAATGTCTTTACTATTTTTACATCCCTACTATCAATATATGAGGATTCTTCCTGTTCTCCACATTCTCACTGTAACATTTGGTATTTATTTTAGCCATCCTAGTGGGTATGCAGTGGTATCTCATTATGGTCTTAATTTGCATTTCCATAATGACTAATGATGTTGAGCATCTTTTCATGTGCTTATTTTCTTGCCTCTATTTCTCACATACAACCCTAAAATCATACCTAAGAAAGAAGCATAATATTTGTGTTCCAGAAAACCTGGGCTCTTAGCTCAGCTCTGCCACTTGCAGGCCATAAGAAATTAGGCTTGTTATATCAACCTTTTACTTAAGCTTCCAGGTCATTATCTGTGAGTTGGGAAAGAATGTCCACATGGGAGTTTCACTGTGAGGACTCCATGTGGTCATGTCTATGTGGTGCCCAGCCATGGGATTGACACACGGGAGGCACTAAAATGTGTTAATTGTCTCTTCCTGCATGGTCTGTCTCCACCCCTGCCCCCAAATGTCAAGAACCCATCTTTTTCCTTGGAAAACTCGGAATGGATCCACCTTATGACCCAGCCATCCCACTCCTGGCTCTATTCCGAAAGGACTTAAAAGCAGCATACTACAGGGACACAGCCACATCAATGTTTATAGCAGTTCAATTCACATTAGCTAGGTTGTGGAACCAACCTAGATGCCCCTCAGTAGATGAATGGATAAAGAAAATGTGGTATATATACACAATGGAATATTACTCAGCAATTAAAGAGAATAAAATCATGGCATTCGCAGGTAAATGGATGAAGTTGGAGAACATAATGCTAAGTGAAGTTAGTCAATCACAAAAATCCAAATGCCGAATGTTTTCTCTGATATAAGGAGGCTGATTCACAGTGAGGTTGGGTTAGGGAACATAGGAGGATTAGAGGAACTCTAGAAAGGTCAATGGGGAGGGAGGGGAAGGGAGAGAACAAGGGGGTATGAGGGAAAAAAAAAGAAGATGGTAGAATGAGATGGATATCAGTATCTTAAACACATGATCGAAGACATGAATAGTATGAATATTCTTGGTATTCAAACAGTGTTATGTTAAAAGGTGCTCTATAGATGTAATATGAAATGTAATGAATGCTATTGTTATATATACAACGTTGAATAAAAAAAAAAGAAAAAAAAAACTGAATGCAAACAGACATTTAGTTTTGCCACAGGGAGATTAATGCACCACTTGACCGAAATTGGCTAATATCTGCAGATGAGATCCTAATACAGAGCAGAGTTAATATCTTGATTTTGAGAAATCAAGGTCTATAAGCACGTCAAATTTTTTGAAGAAATTTTGACTAAAATATTTAGGTGAAAATTGGCATAGTCTCTTCAAGTAACTCTCAAGTAGTTTGGAAATAAGGAATATCAATTTATAAAAACAGGGAGAGATTGATAAAGCAACTGTGATAAATGTTAATTTGGGGAAATTCTGGCTGAAGGTAAAATGGTATAATGTTTTCTGTTATACTATTTTGTAACATTTTCATACATGTGAAAATGTATGAAAATTTTATGAAGTAAATCACACACCTGTGTGTAGAATTTCAATAAAGTAAATTTTAAACAAAGAAAGAAAGAAAGAAAGAAAGAACCCATCTTTGGGGAGGGTACTTCCCCTACCTAACATGGGACTAGGTATTAAGTGATAGTGGGTGTGGTGTCCAAATCTTCAGTAATTCAGAAGGCAAATTTAGGAACACCATTGCCATTGGATTAGGCTGGTTAATCAGAACTAATCCCTCCTGACGACTGGCTTTCCTGGCAGCTCCATGCTCTGCGTGTGGGCTGTGGCCTCTTTCATGATCCCTTCAGCCGACAGCAAGCTTCCTGCTGACAGCCGCCACGCACTGGCTTTCTGTGTGGGGCAGATTAGCCAAAATGAAAGCTGGCTTCATTTGAGTGTTTTAAATGTTCCAAGAATTCCTCTAGCCTCTCACTTGCTCTCCACCAGCTTGAGAAAAAGGCTTCGTTTTTGGAATTTTGATGATGTTAAACCCAAAGCCACTGATAACAGATAACATTTATACTACGCTTCCTATGCTGTTCAAAAGAGCTTTATACAGACTGACTCCATTTTCATAGCAGCCAAACTGAGTAGATACTGCTATTATCTTAGTTTTACGGACGAAGAAACTGAGGCAGAAAGAAGATAAGCTAGTAAGTGGCAGAGCTGAGGCTTGAGCTGGGGAGCACGGTGCAGGAATCTCTGCTCTTCAGCACTGCACCATACTGCCATTCTGCTAAGGGACCCGCTGTTGTGGAAGACCCGACAAAATGCACATGTGAATACTCTTCCACTTGACAATTCTGTTTCTCCGTATCTATTCTAGAAAACTACATGCACAAGGAAGCGTGTGCCAGGATGTTCAGTGAGACACATTTGAAAATCTAGAAACCTCCAGCCAAGCTAGGCATCATCGTTATCAGTACAAAAGCAGAGAGAGAAAGCCTGGTACTGCCATGCTGTAGGAGACCAATATCACCTCACAGTTTTTTTTTTTTTCAAGTCTTAAGTAACAATTAATTTACATTTGTGTCCCTCCCGGTGGACCATCAGCCTCCCTGATGGCAAGAGTCATTTCTTTTTAAATTTTTTTTAAAAATTTGTTTTAATTAGTCATACATGACAGTAGAATGCATGTATGCACTGTGATATATCATACATAGATGGGATATAATTTCTCATTTTTCTAAGTGTGCATGTTGCAGAATCATATTGGTCATGTAGTCACATATATTGGTGCAACCACTATGGAAAGCAGTATGGAGATTCCTCAGAAAACTGGGAATGCAACCACCATTTGACCCAGCTATCCCACTCCTTGGTTTATACCCAAAGGACTTAAAATCAGCATACTATAGTCACTTAACAGTTTTTAAGAAAGGATGGAGCCCTTTAGGGATTGGATTGATATTGTAAGATTCCTGAAACTTATTATAAAGTAAAATAAGGCAACTGTAAGGAAAGTATATGCAATTTAATGCCATAGGAACAACATAATTTACTCTCTCTCTCTCTCTCTCTCTCTCTCTCTCTCTCTCTCTCTCTTTGTGCACTGTGGTGTGTGTGTGTGTGTAAAATGAATGGTAAGTAGAAAATTCTTTAAAGGACACGATATCTTTCCCTTTTGGGAAAGTACTGAGATATTGGGATTGTGCTCTGGGGAGACATGTATATTTTTAAGAACATAATTGTATCCATTTAGGCTCCATTTAAGTAAAGGCATTTAACATTTTAAACAAGTAATAAACTTTCCCTGGACTATACAACTGAAAGAAAGGAAGAAAAAAGAGAGAAAGGGAGGGAGGGAGACAAACCCAGCGTTCTTTCCAGTTAACACGCCGTTCCTCTGAGGTCATCTGTGAAGCCCACCACGGCCCCCTCTGCTAATCCTAGCAATTCCATGTTGATTTGTCATCTCTAGCAGACAATGATAAATGTGTCCTCATGCATTCTCACCCTTAAAGAAGCCACGAAACATGAACTGTGGCCTGATTTAACTGTCCTCTTTTTTTTTCCAGAGAACAGTCAGTGCCCTTGCTGAGCTGCGTGGTAACTAACCTGCCTGTGTGACTCAAATGGGGCGTGTGTGTGTCAGTGTTTTCACGTGCGGGGTGCCACCGTCAGGAAGTAGCCACCTGGGGAGGAGTCACGGCTGTCGCACAGGGTCCTCACCGTGACCCAGCTCTTGATGGCTTGGCATGTCCTTCTTTTCCTTCCCATCCACAGCAGTGGTCCCAGGAACAGCAGCAGAAGAAGTCATGCCCTAAAATTACTTTTACAGATAAGGATTACTCCCGGAGACATGTTCACCCACTAATTGGTACATCACTTAAAAAACAAATCATTGCGGTAACCCACAGCAGGAAAGGAAACACATGAAACAAGCCAAGTCTTTCCTTAGAGCCTCCTAATTACCATTATGAAAAGCAATTATGTAACAGACTCTTACACTGTAATTGACATACAATATTCTAGTCCTTAGAACATCATCTCCTTTTACAGATGAGGAAATAGGCTCGGTACCTTGCCTAGGTAAATGGGTGTAGATTTGTCCCTGCCAGCCTGGATTGGGTCCCCAGGCCTATGATGCCTCCTGGTCAGAAAAGCATTTTCCAGCCACAAGATCCCCCAAATTGCTGGTAAGTCACTTAGGAATGTGGCGAGACAGGGTATCCTCTTGCTCAATAGTTGCTCCAAAAAAGTGTTGCAGGTTGTCCCCAAAAAGGAACTAAGTACTGATACATGCTACAACATGGATGAACCTTGAAAACATGCTAAGTGAAAGTTCTATTTATACAAATGTCCAGAATAGGCAAATCCATACAGAAGGTTAGTAGTTACCTAGGCCAGGGTATGGAAATGGGCGGAAAGTTAAAGCTAAGTGGTATTGGGCTTTTGGGGGCAATGAGAACATTCTAAAGTGATTGTTGCTAGGGTTGCACGAAAGTCTTGAGTTGTACATTTTAAGTGAGTGAACTGTATGGTATATGGATTATCTCATTAAGCCTGTCTTTATTATTTATTTTTAATAATTTATAATTTATTATTATTTTTTTTTTGTAATGGAGGATTGAACCCAGGGCCTCACGCATGTGAGGCAAATGCTGTACCACTGAGCTACATCCCCAGGCGAAACCTGTCTTTATAAAGGGAGATGTTAAGAGAGACAGCATCATTATGGGTTAACAATTCACAGGAGTTGGACTTTCTGACTTGAAGCCACAGTTTTATATATTTGCTGACACTTGTTCCATTCTTATGCTGTGCTAAGGGCAGTAGATGAGTATATGAACACAATTTGCAGCACTGGTTGTAAAACCACTGGTTGAAAAACAAAAATTTTGGGGCCTGGGTGGGTAGATCACTGGTAGGGTGCTTGTTTTACATGTATGAAACCCTGGGTTTGATCACCAGTACTGCACACACACACACACAAAATTGGACTTAAGATTTTATTCTGACATATGTTTACATTTAGCTCTAAAATAATTTGCTATATGATAAGCAATGGCAACTTTTTAATCTCAGATCAAATTTACAGTTCTGGCTTTCAATGCCAGTTTGAACCTCTGACATGGGTGCGTAAATGCACTGCTATTGACAGAAAGTTGTTTCTGCCTATTGTGTGAGGGTGGGGACAGTGTTGCTTTTCTTGGTTTGCTGTGCACTGATGGACCTGCACTCATTCTGGAACATTCATTGTAATAACTTGGCCGACTGACCTACCTTCCTTCCTTCCTTCCTTCCTTCTTTCTTCAGTGCTGGGGATGGAATCTAGGGCCTTGAGCATGCTGGACAAGGACTCCACCACTGAACTAGATGTCCTTTGTTCATCAAGTTTTCTTGAAACATTTTCATTCTGGTGCAAGATGGATGCCATAAAAGATGCCCTTTTGATGTTTTAAATTGTAGATCCTTCTTTCAACCTAGTTGGGAATAACTTGTCCATCCTAATATCCTAATATCTGTCAGCCCTCCAAGTCTGGGGGAATTCCACATCTGTGATTCAACCACTGCAGATCAAAAATATTTGGGGAATAATTGTATCTGTACTGAATATGTAGAGACTTTTTTTTTGTTACTACTTCCTTTACAACACTGTACAACAATTATTTACATTGTATGAGGTATAATAAGTATTCTAGAGATGATTTAAAGTATACAAGAGATTCTGGATAAGTTATATGCAAATTCTACATTATCTTATGTAAGGGACTTGAACATCCATGGATTTTTTTTTTTTTTTTTTTTTTGGTATTGGGGATTGAACTCAGGGGCCCTTGACCACTGGGCCACATCCCCAGCCCTTTTTTTGTATTTTATTAGAGACAGGGTCTCACTGAGTTGCTAAGTGCCTTGCCATTGCTGAGGCTGGCTTTGAACTTGCGATCCTCCTGCCTCAGCCTCCCAAGTGCTGGGATTACAGGCGTGCGCCACCGGGCCCGGCGAACATCCATGGATTTTGATATCTGAGGTATCCTGAAATAATCCCCTGAGGGATGACTGTAATAATATGAATTAAAACTGGGCTTTTTATACAAGTTGGTTTAAATTCCTCAGCCTAAAAATGTACTTGCAACCTAATCAGTAATGGAGATATCTATTTGCCTCTTGCAGAGGAGTCTTCTTGTAGAAAAATGTTCTGTGCAACTAATTTGCCATCTACACTGTGAGGGGCTTACCTGACTCCAGTCTCTCTTTGCACAACTGCATTGAAAGAAATCCTGTAAGCAAAAATAAAGGGAAATGCATTTCAAGTCTGTCTTAGAGAATGCAAAAGGATCCAATTTACAAATATTTTTAAAACTTTCTTTTCCATCTTTCTCGACAGGACCCAGCAGCCCTCAGCCTTGTCAACTTTCTCTGCTAACTTTTCTCCCAGCCCACACGGTTCTGCCCCAAGACCACCGGAGCACCTTTCTTTCTTTTTACTGCGAACATGTAACCTCTTAAGCTTTACAGTGCTTTCTACCCATCACGTGAATCAGTTTAACTTCAGGTGCAAGCTTGGAGATGCTTTCTGCACACTCTCTGAGGAAGGGAAGGCAGCATTATCCTTCTGAGTTAATATCTTTTTCCTCTAATACTCAGAGAGCATGGTTGTTTCATGCAGAGGAAGTTTGGGAATTCTTTTTGTTTTCAAATATTCACTTGAATATTTATTATTATTATTATCGTTATATATTTATTATTATAAATATTTATTATGATTATTATTGGTACTGAGGATTGAACCCAGGGTCTTGTGCGTGTGAGGCAGGCACTACCAACTGAGCTATATCCCCAGCCCCTCACCTTATTCTTAACAGAACATTTGGAGATAAAGTGAACCCTGACTTTCAGAAGCAGCAGGTGGTGTCTCAGTCGGGCCTGAGCAGGTCCTAGTGGAATGTTCCAGCATTTGTGAGCATCTGCTCAGCAGGGCTGGCTGAAGGCCCTGGGGTGTATGGTTTTTGGCCAGGGACGAGCCAGAGAAAGGTCCTTCCTTCAACACTCTGCTGTCACCATTCTAAAAACCTAATCCCACTTGAAAAAGGAATCCCTCATTTTCATCTTGAATCCTGCCACTGAGGCAAAGTCTCCAAACATCTTTGCCTCCCCCTGGGGCTTCTTCTCCTTGCTCCTGCTCATGGGAGAAGGAGTTTCAGTTGACAGCAAAACCTTGCACTGTGGTCAGGGAACTTGTCTCTGACAATCCTCTTTTTTTTTTTTTTTATATTTATTTATTTGCTTTTAGTTGTACACAATGCGTTTTTACATGGTGCCGAGGTTCGAACCCGGGCTGCGCACATGCTAGGTGAGCGCTCTACCGCTGAGCCACAACCCCAGCCCCCGACAACCATCTCTTAAACAACCTGGAAAACCTGGAAAATTGGGAGGAGAAGGTGAAGAATTGGTACAACTCTGACTCCACATAGAAGGGGTTCCCCTTCTGCATTACAACGGTGGCCCATTAGATAGGCTTTTCCCACCACAAGCTTGGCTCGGACTTCTGTCTTGGGGTCCCCAGTCTCCCTGGGATCACCATTTGCAGTCTCTGTCTTTTTCCTCTTCGTGCTCACCACACTTCACCACATTGTGGTTCCTACTTTTTCTGAGCTCTGTGGTATACGAGGGCTGCTCACCAAGCTAAGAGGAAGTGGGACCCTACTGTTTGGATAGAGCCAAATGTGATTTCAAAGCTTGAGGCTTCACACAAGTTAGTCTTGGTTGAGTGGTGCTAATGTGTGTCTGGTTGAGTGGGAAGGTGGGGTCCTCTGGATTCAGGCCCACCTGCCTTCTCAGGTCTGCCTCTTATCTGCCACGTTGTCCCTGCACACCTCTATCTGCCCACTGTGTGATAAAGGTGTCAGCCTGCACAGTCCCATAGGCAGCCTCAGGGTGGCAGCTGCTGGGGCTGTGATATCTTCAGCAGGTTGATGAACTTCTCTGAGACTCACGTTTTCATCTAAAATTTGTAGGAGGCATTAATAACCACCTTCAGGTAGTTTAAGAGAGATGGAATGAAATAACATGTGATAACTAACCAAGCACTTAATGTTTAGTTCTATCAGTGAATGCATGCTGGCTCAAAAATGCAAGCCCAAGCCCGGCACAGTGTCGCATGACTGTAATCCCAGCACTTGGGAGGCTGAGGCAGGAGGATCGCGAGTTCAAAGCCAGCCTCAGCAATGGCTAGGCACTTAGCAACTCAGTGAGACCCTGTCTCTAAATAAAAATACAAAAAAAAAGGGCTGGGGATGTGACCCAGTGGTCGAGTGCCCCTGAGTTCAATCCCCAAACACCACCTCCCCCCAAAAAAACGCAAGCCCAGTACCTGTTCTTCCCTGGGGAATCTGTCTTGTGCTCAGCAGGAAGAGTGGCTTCCCAGTTTCAAGATCTCTCCCATCTGGAGATTTGTCTGAATGTATTCCACTCTTCTTTTGGGAGACAAATATGCATATACACTTTTTGAATCCAATAGAAGAAGAGAGGCTGCTCTGGCAGTCCTAGGATTGGCCTAGGACTCTAGGACCAGTGAGTGGCTCTCAACCAGGGTTGCCCCTGCTCCACCCCAGTCTCACACACGGAGAGCTGGGGAGTGCTGCCTGTGTCTAGTGGCGAGCGACCGAGGTTGCTGCACAGGACGGCCTGCAGCGCAGTGTGCAGGTGGCACCCAGGCTGCCTGAGGACTTTCTGGAGTCCTTAGGGAAGCTGCAGAAATCCCAGAGATCGAGTGATGTTGGGCATGTCTGTTTTTCAGATTCCCGTGGCATGAAAGGATGACAGACGCAGGAGGGCCCCAGAGGCGTGCACTGTGTTTTCTATCTACACTCCTGTCCCAGAAGGTTCCCGAGAAGACAGACCTTGTGCTTCGCTGCATGATATCCGGTAATCACCCCTAGACTAAGTCACTCACCCTCTAACTTCTTCCTGCAGATCAGGGTTTTAGGCTCACAATGGCATTATGAAAACATCATTTGGGAAAATTGATGGGAAGTTTATCTTGAGGAATTATTAAACAACTAAATCCTCATGAGGGTTTTCAAGTGACTTCCTGGCTATTGGTTAGTGATCTTCTCACTTCTTCATGTTGTGGTTCTCAGCTAAGCAGCTCTCACACTGGCTAGTTTTTCCGATAATCCACTCTTCACTTCCTGTGGTACACAGGAATGGCATGAATAATTTCACTTCAGAATATCTATCCAACTCTCCAGTAACTCTTCAACTGATCTCCCCTAATTGGTCAAATCTGCCCCCCACTGCTCACTTTCCTCAGGCATGTTAGTGAACAGTGAGAAGTTTAAAACCCAAGACACAGGGGCTGGGCGATGGCTCAGTGGTAGAGCACTCGTCTCATATGTGTGAGGCCCTGGGTTCGATCCTCAGGACCACATGAATAAAATAAATATATTGTGTCCACCTACAACTAAAAACAAAACAAAGCAAAAACCAAAACAAACTCGTGACACAGAATGCCCAGCAGAGGAAAAGCCAAGGAGGGAATGGCCCCCGGACTGGAGAATAAATCACTCAGAGTTGATCAGGTATTAGTACCCCCAGTGGCAAAAGGACCAATCATCAGTACTATGTCGCTATCCTTGAAAACATGAAGGCACCAGCAGTGTTTCCTGTGTGCAGACAGAAAACTCTTGTCCCCATTGAGCCTTTTTTCTAAGTCCAGAGAGGAGAAGAGCCGGCCTTGGAGATGGCTGCATGTGGGCCAGACTACGCACTTGGGCTTGCTTTCTCCACGCTCACCAGTCATCATTGAGACAGAGAGACACAGGTTGACCTTGAGTCTCTAGGGAGAGCCCCATGTGTTAGACCCTAAACTTGGCTGCACACCTTAGCCAAATAATTCTGAAACATTCAGGAGGTGGCTCTCAATATGTGACTTAACAGCAAGTTTCAAAAAACAAGGGGAGGAAGAGCTGGGGGTGTAGCTCAACGATTGAGCCCTTACCCAGCATGCACAAGACTTGGTCCCATCCCCAGTACCTTGAAAGGAAAAAAAAAAATCAAACAAGGGGAGGATTTTTCAGGTGAGATTTCCAGCAAGTGGAGGGAGAGAAAAGAGAACCACCCACAAGGTACAAGATACCACTTCCCTAGGCAAGTCTCATTTCTGGCTTATGGTTCAGATCTATACTGCACGGAGGGAAAAAACCAGTCAGCCATGAAGAAACTTGGGGAAACCAACCAGCCCGGATCAATCTGAATGAGGAGGTTGGAATGTCATTACCCTGGCCCACCTCATGCTTATTCTATGCAGTTCCTTCAAAAGAGTCGTGTACCCATACGAAAAGAGCCATGGGACACTTCCTAACAAGGAACCTAATAAAACATACTGGGAGACACAGGCTGATAAGAACAGGCAGAAACAAACGATGATCTGGAACCTCATTGATGGTTTTTCAGGGAAGCTCATTTTGAGTAGTTGAGTCATCTGACTGTGAGAGGCTCAGGCAAACAGCAGCAGGAGAAGGATGTGTCCTTGCATGTGGCTCTACATGCTCCTAGCCCCAGGACAACTACTCAGGCACTGACTTGAAGGCAAAGCCAAGGAAGAAAAACCCACAGTTGCTAAGATGTATATTCATGGCATCAGCACAGAGAGGAGGAGGCAAGGGACTCTGAGCCTTCTAGAGGTCTCACCTTCCCCACCTCTTTTAGCTTTCCCCTTTTTTATGACCTTAGTTAGAAGAACAGGGAGATCTTAGTGATCTCTGGGGTGGCTTGCCAAAAGTCATACCATAAATAAGACAAAACACTAGAAAGTTCCCAGGATGGGTTCAGAATAGTGCGTTATTTCCAAGTACTGGACTTTTCTTCCTGTGTATATGGTACATTTTGATAACTTCTCAGGGACATGGAGGCTAGTGAGAAAGCTCTTTGGGACCCACTAGAAACTCTCCTGCCTTGTAACAGGAGGGGGAAAAAAATCCCAAGGGCTGGGTGAAATTCTTGGGGTTTTCACCAGCTTAGCCCACTAGCATCATATCTGGTTAATGATCACAGAGAAGGATGAACTCCTTCTGAGGGAGACAGCATGAGTCCATTTACGTGATGACATGAGTCACAGATGCTTAGTGCCAGCCTGGGAAATCTGAACTCCTCCTCACGAAGAAAATGGCTTTTGTGTTCTTTTAATTTTTTTAATATTTATTTTTTAGTTGTAGTTGGACACAATACCTTTATTTATTTATTTTTTTTCGTGTAGTGCTGAGGATCGAACCCAGGGCCTCACACGTGCTAGGCGAGTGCTCTACCGCTGAGCCACAACCCCAGCCTGCTCTTGTGTTCTAATCTGCTGTGTTTTCCCTTTTGTACCATAACACACACACTAGACTTTGGGCACTGTTGAAGTATCATTTTCAAAAAGGTAAAGAGATTTCCATGAAATCAACATTTCAGAGGTTTTATTCAACACATTAATTAATGAGGGAACCCAAAAGTATTAAGGTCTGAGAAGGTAGGTATATAGGCAATTTAATAATGTTAGGATAAAGTTGCTGGGTTAGGTGTATCACTGTGTAATGTCCTCTAGGGCAGAAAACAACCTACAGGGTTAATCTTCTCTGTTAGAAATTATTTGCATCTTATTGGATAAAAACCCACAAATTAACCTATAATTTCACCAAATCTGGGAATTTTATTTTATTCTATTTTATTGTTTTGGTACTGGGGATTAAACACAGGGGCACTTGGACACTGGGCCACATCTCCAGCCCTTTTTTGTATTTTATTAGAGACAGGGTCTCACTGAGTTGCTAAGTGCCTTGCCATTGCTGAGGCTGGCTTTGAACTCGCAATCCTCCTCCCTCAGCCTCCCAAATCACTAGGATTACAGGTATGCGCCACTACACCCGGCAAATCTGAGAATTTTAGTCAGTAGTAACCACTGAGTAAAATAAAGTACATTTCCCAAGATCATTTCAGGATGAGCCTTTGTCCCCCAAGTAACTTTTTAAAAAAAAAATTCATATATTTGCCTATTGGATAATTTTTCTCAAAAGATCCTTGAGATTAGGGTTGGCATTTTTTTTTTTGTTTTGTTTCCCTGCCCCTCAGTGCAGCAGCATCTTAGGCATATAACATGCCCAATAGTGTTTACCAAGCCACACGTTTATGTTGGGGGGCGGAGCTTTTCAGTTCCCCAGCTGAAATAATCCACCGTACGCATTGTTGCTTATTCTTGTTCATAACTTTGTGATTTTTCCCCCCTAAACGTACTGAAAGTTATAAGAATATTCCTAACTTTGTCATCAGGTGAGCCCAAACCAGAAGTAACCTGGTATAAGAATGGCCAAGCCATGGAACAGTGTGACATTTCCAGTTATGAGTTCTTCGAGCATCAGTATGTCCATGTGCTACATCTCTATTGGTAAGTGGCTTTGGCCCTTTGAACTATTTATTAACCTTCTCTATTCTGTAGTGTGCTGGGTACTATGAGGTAAGACCAAAAGATCGGTTCATGTTTGCTTCTGATGTCCTAATTTTGGCTGCTACTGGCAGACACCAGCTGAGGCATCCGGTGATGACTACAGTCTTCCCTCCATAGCCACAACTTCCACATCTGCAGATTCCACCAATTTCGTCTTTGATGAGTGTGGTCACCATTGACACTTCCCTAGTTTACTGCCCTTGATAGAGTTAAGCTTAATCTAGAATTTTATTTAGTGACCTAGCCATTTTCATTCACAAGATGAGCTTTTCACTTAATCTTCTCTTTAGTTAAGAAAGTGAGATAGGATCTCAGCCCTGTCATCCAACCTACCATGTTGAAGAAGAAAGGAGAGGGACTGACCTGTTCCCCAGCAAATTGATGATGAAATTAAGAATAGAAAACATGTTTTCTGGCTTTATTTTAGGAACTAATGGTGGTCCAGCACAGTGGTTCCTAAGTCTTTTTTGTTCTCCCATGAGTTCTTTATTTGGATGAAATGAGGAAGCTCAATATGTAGAGAAAAAGAGAATCACTTACTGAATTGATTACAGTGCCCTTATGGGGCTCCAAGGAGCTGGAGGGTACTTCAGAGCATGGGATGAAAATGTCAGGCAGGATAAGCACGTGCCCATGGTCCTGGGTCTGAAGATAAGAAAATAAGACAGATGTGAATTCTGGCTCTGCCATATTCTTTTTCTTTTATTCAAAGTTGTTATATATGACAGCAGAATGCATTACAATTCATAACACACATATAGAGCACATTTTTACATATCTCTGGTTGTATGCGAAGTATATTCACACCATTTGTGTTTTCATACATGCACTTAGGTAATGATATTCATCTCATTCTACCATCTTTTTTTTTAACCCCCTTACTCCCTCCCTTCCCTTCCCTCCCCACTGACCTTTCTAGTGTTCCTCTAATCCTCCTATGCTCCCCGTCCCAACCCCACTGTGAATCAGCCTCCTTATATCAGAGAAAACATTCGGCATTTGAATTTTGGGGATTGGCTAACTTCACTTAGCATTATATTCTCCAATTTCATTCATTTACCTGCGAATGCCATTATTTTATTCTCTTTTATTGCTGAGTAATATTCCACTGTGTATATATACCACATTTTCTTTATCCATTCATCTACTGAAGGGCATCTAGCCTGGTTCCACAGTCTACCTATTGTGAATTATGCTGCTATAAACACGGATGTGGCTGTGTCCCTGCAGTATGTATGTATAGACCTAGGAGTGGGATGTCTGCCATATTCTTGCTGCATGATCTTGGCCCATATTTAACCTTTGGTTTTCTCCAAATATAGATGAAGAACAAAAGAGTGACAGAGAGAATCAAATGATTTGATGCTTATAAAAGTCTTTAAATGGAGCAGTTGTTCAATAGACACCAGCTTTCTTACCCCTCATGCATCTTTTCATTTAAAGTAAGGTCAGAGATCATCTTTTCCATGTTTGATTCTTGTGATTTGCAACAGAACTACCCAGACATTCAGGGTTCCATTTTTCTGTTCTATAACTCTTTAGATAATATTCCATCAGGCACCATATGCCAAGCATTTTGCTTAATGCTGGAGATGGAGGCGAGTAACACAAACGCTGTCCACACCCTCACAAAACTTCCACTTCAGATAGAAGACAGGTGGTGAACACAGTAAGCCATTCTTTCCCTCTCCATGCCAACACACCAAATTGGCACTTGAGCACTTCAAGCTCAGCTTGAACCATCCTACCTCTTCATTCCAATATTGCCAGTGCCTCCCTCCTTGTCTTCACCTAATTTAGGTTAGAATCCACCTCTGAGGCTCGCAGGAAGTTCCAATTCCTAATGAACCTGTCCAGTCTCATTCTCTTCTCCTTTGATCTTATTGCACAGGCATCCCTGTGGGTGCTATGTATTGCATACCTCAGGATAGGTGAATAGGTTAGTAGCCTGTGGGACTCAGAGGAGTCAAGAGCCTTTCCCACTTCACAGGATGGGTCCCCTACAGCCTGATACAATGCCTTGAACATAAACATTTGTTGAAAGAATAGATGAGAATATATATGAACATATGCGTGCATTTGGTGGTATTGTTATTAGTTTATATGGATCAGTGTTGGCAAACTCTTTTCATAAAGGGCCAGACAGTAAATATGTTAGGATTTGCATGCCAGATGGAAAAATAGGCTACAGTTATTCAACTCTACCACTTACTACAAAAGCAGCCATAGATAATATGTGCTTGAAAAACAGCATAGTCATTTTCAAATCAAACTTTATTTAAAAAATCAGCTGGAGGGTCACATTGGAGAATATACATGTTAAACTTCTGTGTCTGTTTCCTGTCCTTTTTTTCCATTCTAAGTACTTACTATATATTTCTTGGTGGATTAATTTTATTCTCACACTAAAGCAAAATATAGTACTCACATTTTAGCCAGGAGAGAAGCTTGATGTCTGTTCTCTTAAGAATTGAGACTTGGTGTTAATGTTTTTTTCTTGTTTATACAAGGTTAGGTGTTAGGGATGGAGAAGGCCATGATGAAGTCCCAAAGATAGGTCTCCAGGCTAGAGTGAGAGAGAAAAACACAGGGAGGAGAAACCTAGGAAGGGAGCCTGCACTGTGGAAGGAGAAGGGAGTCACCATTCTTTGCTTTCAAGTCCAGCAAGGCAGCAGATTTTGTAAAAAAAAAAAAAAAAAAAAAATCAAAGATTTAGGGCTGGGGTTGTGGCTCAGTGGTAGAGCACTCCCCTAGCACGGCCCGGGTTCGATCCTCAACACCATATAAAAATGAAGGCATTGTGTACAACTATAACAAATAAATAAATATATATTTTTAAATATTTATTTATTTACTTTAGTTGTACACAATGCAATGTATTTATATTTACGTGGTGCTGAGGATCGAACCCGGGCCTCGCACGTGCGAGGCGGGCGCTCTGCCGCTGAGCCACAACCCCAGCCCAATAAATATTTTTAAAAAATCAAATATTTTTTCTTTTTTATTCTAATTTGTTATACATGTTTGCAGAGTACATATTACATATGAAGAGCACAATTTTTCAAGTTGCTGGTTTTATATAAAGTATTTTTACAACAATTGTGTCTTTTTTAAAAAAAAATTATTTATTTACTTTAGTTGTACACAATGCAATGCATTTATGATTATGTGGTGCTGAGGATCGAACCCGGGCCGCGCACGTGCGAGGCGAGCGCTCTGCCGCTGAGCCACAACCCCAGCCCAACAATTGTGTTTTCATACATGTATTTAGGGTAGTCATGGATAACTCAGTCTACCATTATTTTGCAACAGAATCTACTTTTTCAAGTCCTAGGTCTGCCTTTTTGGAAAGTAGCCAAACTACTGGGAGAAGTTTTTGGTTCTAAGGCAAGAAATGATGATAGAGCGATAAGACAACAGATACAGTCACATTTTACTGCTTAGTAGTAAATTTTCTAGGTACTAATGACCTTTAAAAGTTCTGACTTTTAGCACCAGTAGTTCTGAACTAGAGTTGCCGTTGGTGTCCTGGGGAACTTTTAATTCCAGTAATGTTTGGGTTTCACCAAACATCATCTGATTAAACCTGAACCCCAAGTGATTCCAGTGTATTGCCCTAGATGAAAATTGTTTTGCATTCTTAATATTCATCTTAAAAGTCAATTGATGTATACCAGGATATTAAATGTTAGTTAGGACAATGAATGGAATTTTATGCAAAATGCCTTTTAAAGATTAGAAATTAGTTGTTAGTTGTAATATTAATCTCAAATTTTCCTGCCAATATCAACATACCATAAACTACTAGATTAGCTCATAATCTAAAGAAAAGCACATTTGAAAAAAACTACTTGGGTCATTAAATCTGAGCTCTTAGATATTTGCAAGCTCCTATTTCTTTATTTCTCAAGAGCTTTGAGGGTTTAACAAATCTAATCTACAGTTCTACTTTGAGGCCAAGAGCTCTGTAGCTGTATTTATCAACCTTTGGCACTTTCTTTTGACCTGGTGGGGGCCCTTCCCCCTCATCCCTGCATTCTCCTCCCACTACTCTGGAAAAGAGGCCTCAGTGAGGCTGTTGTAACCTTTATGTGGCCACAGGTCAAGGGTGCTTGGCAGGAAGGAGAAATGGATAGGCAAGAGGACACTCAAAGGGAGAGAAACTTCAGTCATAATATTAGGGTCTATACTGTAGCTTGAAAAGGAGCTTTTTTTTTTTTTAATTGAAAAGATGTGGGATTTGAGAGGAAAATGCAAATAGATGTTTTCAACTCCATACTGAAAGCAGGCGGCACCACTATGTGTATAAATGGGGAATTGTGGTCTCTTATGAACACCAATTTAAAGAAAGGTAGCAAAACAAGAGATAAAAATCTGTCCAGGAACCCACACCTAGAAAGAGAGGCTCCTTTCTGCAGCAAGGAGGCCCCTTTTGAAGGTCACAGTCATGTTCCGTTGTGCTGAAAGAGCACAGATTACAAGTGAGGTGAGAGCGGCAAAGTTCAGCCAGTGCCTCGGCCAGTGGGGCAAAGCAGCCCGGATGATGTGCTGGCAACTCAGCCTGGTGCTGGCTGGGCTGGTGCAGGCCCTGCTGAGTACTGCTGGGTGGGGATGACAGCCAGGAGAGAATGGCAGCCCCCTCAAGCCAATCTGCTTGTGGAGTGTATGGGGCTGGTAGTAACCCCACCAAGTCCAAATCCACCTGGAACCTCAGAATGTGACTTATTTGGAAGTAGGATCTTTGCAGGTGTAATTAGTTACATTGAATTCATACTGACATATAGTAACCTCTAACCCAATGAATTATGTCCTTAGAGAAAGAGAAAATAGAGACATAGAGATATACACAAAAGGAAAAGTGAGGGGAGACAGGCAGAGACTGGGGAGATGGAGCTCTAAGCCAAGAAATGCCAAAGATTGTGAGCAATGACCAGGAGCTAGGAAGGGGCAAGGAAAGGTTCTTCCTTAGAACTTTCAGAGGGAGTGTGGCATTGAAGACACCTTGACTTTGGACTTCTAGCTTCCAGATCCATGAGAAAATAAAGTTCTATTGTTACAGATCACCCAATTTGTGGTATTTTGTTACGGCAGCTCAGGGAAGTGAATACATGTATCTGAGCAGTTGAGTAAGAAAAAGTGCTACTCTTTGCCTACCTTGACATAAAGGTTGGTGGCACCATCTGGCAGTGTAGAGGTGTCTTCCAACACTCCAGCTGAGCTCATCCAGGCCATCTGAAGGTCTACAGGGGCTAACATTTTCCAACTCTGTCCCAGATTGGGTATTGAGTTAGTCAGCTTTATAGCACTATCTGAGATAATGAACTTATAGAGAGAAATGTCAATTTTGGCTCACAGTTTTGGAGGTTCTAGTCCATGATTGGTTGGCCCCTTTGCTTCTGGGTCTGTAGATTGTTTGTCATGGTGGGAGTACATGGTGGAGCAATTTACTCATCCTATAGCCAGAAAGCAAGAGGCAGGGAGAAAGGGACTGGCCTCCCACAATTCCCTTCAAGAGAATGCATTCAAAAGACAAAGACCTCTCAGACAGCTCCACTTCTTAAAGGCTCTGTCATGTCCCAATTGTGGTCATGGGCTGAGAACCAAACCTTCCACACATGGACCTTTGGGGGACCCTATCCAAACCACAGCAGGCATTGATTATTAAAGCTTTCAAAAGAGAAATAAAAAAGATTTCCTGGGTCACTTATGTTTTTGGCCCAAGGGAACACTTGGAGATATCTGGAAACATTTTTGATAGTCACAACTGGAGTGAGTAGAGGCCAAGGATGCTGCTAAACCGTGGCCAACACACAGAGCAGTCCCCAACAATAAAGAATCATCCAATCTAAAAGGTTAAAAGATGAAGAACTAACAAAGAACTGTAAAACTGAGAGCCTTAAATGACCAATGGGTTGTTTTTCCTGACTCTGTGGGCTGGCTGGGTGGTTCTCTGCTGATTTTGCTTGGCTCACCATGCTCATTCATGCCATTGTGTTGATTTGAGGATTGGTTGGATTGGAAGGTCCAAAATGGCTTGAATGCCCTGTCTGTCAGTCGATGCTGCTGTTGGCTAGGTCACCCCAGTACTCCCCTGGGCTCTCCCCCTTACATGGCAGTCTTGGGCAGTGTTCTAATATAATGGAGCTGCAGGGCCTGAGCCCACCCCAACACCAATCCCCTCAACAGTCTCTTGGCCAAAGTAAGCCACGGGGCCAGTCCAGATTGAAGAGGTAGGAAAATAGACTCCAGCTCTTGAAGAGTGGAATGGCAGAATCACTACGTTTTCTACCACTAGAATACCTAGTTAATCTTTTATTTATTTATTTATTTATTTACCGGGGATTGAACCCAGGGGCACTCCACCACTGGGCCACATCCCCAGCCCTTTTTTGTATTTTATTAGAGACAGGGTCTCACTGAGTTGCTAAGTGCCTCGCCATTGCTGAGGCTGGCTTTGAACTCGCGATCCTCCTGCCTCAGCCTCCCAAAGTGCTGGGATTACAGGCATGTGCCACCGCGCCCAGCCCTAGTTAATCTTTTAAATCAGCTATCCATAAATGTCTTTGTCCTACTTAAACAAAACACACAAAAACCCCATGATCTGTGGCTACCCCTTGCCTGTCGAATAATTTTCAATACATTTGTTTATTAAATGAGCATTAACAGCACTTAATATGTTCTAGTCACGATGCCATATAAGGGAACGCAAAGTTTCCCATGATCTCACGGTGCAATGGAGGAAACAGAAATGTAAAAAGAGGTGGATATTTACTAGGAGCACTGTCCCCCAGACACAGGGTTTAAGCTGGTTTTGTTATACATGGTGATATTTGCGACCATGTTTGGATGGTTTTTAGAAAGTGAAATCTGTGACTGTAACATCTGTAACATCTGTAACATCTCGGCCTACTCATTCTTCACATCTGAGTGAGCAGATAGACCCCAGGAGCCTCAGGACATGATGTTACATGCCTGAAGCTGGTCTGGTTTGAGATTGTTGTAAGTGCTTGTCGTCCATGTCAAAGCCTTTTTCCAGCCCCTGGGAGAACCGTTAGCCTCTTTCTATCCATGGTCACTCAAGGAAATCTAAACCCTTTGCCAGACATTGGAACAGCACGAGTGGTTAGCTGTGACTGAGACTGGGTGGGTGAGGATCAGTGATTTAGTTAAAGATGTCCCCATTCCTGGAAGAAAGGTCTCAAAACAAACTTCTTCTAATGGTAGAATTGTCACCATCAACCTCCTTTACAAAGGACAGGATATTATTTCTCCCATTGAAAGAAAAATCTGAAGCCAAATTGTGTGGACTTAAGTCCTAGATCTGCCAGATACATCTTACCTGGCAAGTTATTTAACCTCTCTGTGCCTGAGTTCCTCATGAATAAAATGGGGATGTTAATAGTGTCTGCTTTATTGGGTTGCTGTGGATATTAAGTCAACCTAGGCAAAAAAGTTTAGAATACTTAATATATGAATATTATTTCATGTGCTCTAAACATGTTCCCTACACAGAACTATAATTTGGAACAGATTAAAATAGGAAAGTTTGGAGATAAGAGAGTTAGCTTAGATTGGCAGAATTTTTCCTCTCTGCTATTTTCTTCTTAGAGATAAAGTGTAATTAACATTCTTGATCAAGGAATCATTGGGTAGAAATAAAGATGACTAAATCTCACCATGTCTTGGCTAAGAGAGCAATGTCTTTCATCCAAGTCTGGAAGGCATTTTGTGAACTTCGTGTTCTGTGAGCTTAAGTAGGTGTAACAAGTCTTAAGGATGACTAGTTAGAACTTTCCAGCACCTGGGAGGCCTCTGTGTTCCCAGCACAGGGATTAGGGGGCTCCCATGGCATTCTTCTTGAATGAATGAAGCAGGTGTGTATCATGGTCATTGCTCACACCATGCCCAGAGCCTTGCTTGAATGATTCTGAGAGTCTGACGAGAAACTCCCATTTAGTCCCTGGGGTAATAAGTCTGTTTCGAGAATCTGCTGTCCTTCATCACATTCCAGGTGTGACTTTAGTAGGTGAATGTCTCAGAGGAGAATAGTCATAGGCCAGGCCATGGGGCACTTGCTCACCTTTGCCTGGAGTTAGAAATTTGGTGACTGTTCCCATCTAAAGATGGGACACATGCTGCATGACCCTTGAAATGTCCCTTTATTGATCCATTCTGAAGACTGAGTCACCCTTGCCTTAGGGAAGTGCTTGGTCCTGCTTTATAGTCAGAGTCACGGTTTGATGCTTGTGAAAACTGAAAAGATGTTTGACTTGTCCCATCTGTCCCCTGCTGTAGCTCTACCACCTAGCACAGCAACTGTCTCCTAGTCTACATTCAGTTAAGATTTCTGGAATGAGTTAACAGTGCATCTGGTGGTTTTGCTCTGTTCTTCAGAGCCTGGGGAAGGAAGCATTCCACGTACAGCCACCTGCACCTGGGCACATGTTTTGACTTACTGTGGCTTCTTGGTGGTGGGCCTACCAGTTTAAGGGCATTGGGAAGACATAGTGGTTTTCTAAAAGGCCTCCTGCAGTAGCTGTGGGAGAAGGTTACTGTGTTGCTTGCTCTTGTTATCATTTGAGCTATAGGGCATCAAGTGTCTGTGCATTCTGTGCTGCCCTTTTCTGTCCTTGTCACCCACCAATCTCTGGGCTGCTGCTCCAGCATGTGGAGGTTCTTCTCCCAGTTAGAGTGACTTCCTAGCCTCCCTTACCAGCCTTCTCCAATGTGGGGCTGCATCCCCCAGGCACCTTGCAGCTCTCCCCTTTGCCTGCCAGCTGCCATTTAACCCACACTTGCCCAGGGGGCACTAGAGATGGTGGGGGAGGCATAGGCATGAAGAGATGGTTGGATAAGAAGACAAAAAAAAAAAAAAAAAAAGATCACAGCAGGCATTGAGGCCCTGACAACAGAACAGCAGACAAAGAAAAGCAAGTAAATGGCAGTGAGTTTCCTGCAGACTGAAGGTCTCTGAGCCTGGTGCATGTTTGGTGAGCCAGCTTTTGAGAGAGAAAAATTTTCTGCTCTGGTTTTGCTCATTCCCCTGTCTATGCCCAGCAATTCACTTTTTTTTTTTTTTTTTTTTTTAAGCAAAACCAACTTTTGAGAGTCACAGGGTTACATGGGGCAGGGTGGGTTGCGGGGCAGACAACTTGACAGGCAATGAATAGGGAACTCAGCCCAAGTTGAGCAGTGAGTCAAGTACAGCTGGTGTTTTTCTGAGAATTTAATAAATAGACTTTTGTCCTTTGTAGGACTGTTGGCATCACAGAGCTGGAAGTGACTCTGAGAGCTGCAGCTTGAGTTTGGACCATTAGCATCAGCATCTTCTGAGAGCTTGTTAGAAAGACAGAAACTCATCTCCAACTCCAGACCTAGCCAGTTGGACATTGTACTTTACCAAGATCTCTGGGGACTTATGTGCAATATAAATGGAGGAGAAGCCCTGCTCTATGGGTTCGCCCCCTTTCTGGTCATATATGACACCTGGGGAACTCAAAAATACTTCACCTAGATTCCCTGCCTTAAGAAATTCTGCTTTCGTTGGTCAAATCCAGTAGGTCTAGTCTACTCTTTGGCCTTTATAGGTCACCCAAGGCCCAGAGGAATAATGGGACCCACCCAAAGTAACATGGCTGGTTAGGAACAAAGCTAGGCTTGGAACCCAAGAAATTCCATTAGATGGTTCACAGCCTACCAGTGCCATCCTCCAAAAATATCTACTAATGAACATGCTAGTCTATAACTCAAAAGCATTGATCATAAGGACTTCCTTTTTGAGGATTAGTTGAGGTTCTGTTATATGCCAGAGACCATTCTAGACCCTGCAGATACAGCAGTAAATTCGAGAGTCCCTCACCTCCTCAGATAGAGATAATGTGAGAAGTCAGACTTTTAACAAACCAGCAGCTTTGCAATGTGTCAGGTGACGAAGAATAAAGGAGGGTGAAGGAGGGGACGAGTCTTAGGGAGGGAGGTCTTTCAGGAAGCATCCTGTGAGCGGAAGGGGAAGCGCAGGGTGGGAGGGTGATGAGGTCATTGCCTGGGGAAAGAATGAGGTCAGAGGGTAGAACAGGGGTAGAAGCCAGAGTTTTTTTTTTTTTTTTTTTTTTTTTTTTTTTTTTTTTTGTGGTACCAGGGATTGAACTCAGGGGTACTCGACCACTGGGTCACATCCCCAGCCCTTTTTTGTATTTTATTAGAGACAGGGTCTCACTGAGTTGCTAAGTGCCTCGCCATTGCTGAGGCTGGCTTTGAACTTGCGATCCTCCTGCCTCAGCCTCCCAAAGTGCTGGGATTACAGGCGTGCGCCACCATGCCTGGCTGAAGTCAGAGGTTGGGAACATGCTAGGCCACTAGGAGGCCACTGGGACTGAGTCCGTGATGTGCAGGGGGATTGGAGGGCCGATGTGGCTCTGATCATGCTCTGATCATGGTTATTTTGAATGAGATGGGACATGTTGGAGGGTTTCTAAACAAATAAATGATATTTTCTGGTTTAGTTTTTTAAAATTAGTTTTTCAGTTGTAGATGGACACAATACCTTTATTTTGTTTATTTAGTCTGTTTATGTGGTACTGGGGAGTGAACCCAGTGCCTCATGCATGCTAGGCAAGTGCTCTACCAACTGAGCCACAACCCCAGCCCCTTCTGGTTTAGTTTTAAAATGCTGACTCTGGTTGCCAGGCCATGGATGTTTACAGAGGACTCAGGGGACAGCTGGGCCCCACTCTCACAAGCAATCATTGCAGGAATTGAGATGGTGGCTCAAGCCAGGAGGGTCCTGGACAGGTGGCAGGAAGCAGCCAGGTTCTGGCTATATCTGATAGGCGTTACCTTTGGACTGAATGCAGGAGGGGAGTGGAAGATGGATTCCGGGTTGTTTTGCTTGAGCAGTTGGTGGAATGGAATGGTAGGGTTTTTGAGACCTGAAGCAGGTTTGGGTTAGACCAGGCAGAGGCCAGTTTAGAGTGTGCTGGGCTTTTGATGAACTAGCAGCAATAGTCCTTCAGAATTCTATGCTATCTGGCTGTTCTAAAGCATGTTGAGCCCTCCAGCAAGTGACACTTGTGAAATGGGTTCTGTGAACACCTACTGTGGTCTAATGGTGCATTCTCCTCCTGTGCTGATAATGCTGGACTTTAAATCAAACTGATTTACAATTTAGTTTAGGATTTTAAAATATTGTCACAATGGTTTGGAGGTTTCTGCTACATTATTCTAGCTAGGCTGGTGATCTGTTAGGTGCTGAAAGTTGGGTATTTCTAGTTGCTTTAAGTCCTTTTTTTGGGGGGGGTACTGGGTATTGAACTCAGGGGCACTCGACCACTGAACCACACCCCCAGCCCTATTTTGTATTTTATTTAGAGACAGGGTCTCACTGAGTTGCTTATCGTCTCGCTATTGCTGAGGCTGGCTTTGAACTCACGATCCTCCTGCCTCAATCTCCCAAGCCACTGGGATTACAGGCATGTGCCACTGCACCCGGCTAAGTTCTCTTTTGACAAAAGGGGTCAATCTTCTACTAACTAAGCCTGGTGGTGGTAGTTATGCCCCAGGATTTTTTTTCCCTTCTAAATTCACTTTGCTCATTTCTTGTTCAAAGTATCTGTGGTGGGTCTGCAATGCTCCCAGGAGCTCAGAAAGCTGTCAAAAATGAAGTGCTTTTTTGCCCAAAGAAAGCCAAGAAGCCACTCTCCAAACACCCCCAGAAAAAGATCTGATTCCCTGAGACTCTAAGGCACAAGATCTAATATTCATTTAGCTCAGTGCTTCTTAGCTCTGGCTTCCTATTAGAATCACTGGGAAGCTTAAAAAAATACAATGGCAGTTTCACCTAAGATGCTGCTTTATGAGTGTGTGTGTGTGTGTATTTGGGAGGGGCCTGGCACTGGTATTATTAAATAGATTTTAGTTTTTAGAGCAGTTTTAGGTTCACCTGCTCTAAAAGTGGGCAGTAGGTCCAGAGATGACCTATATATTGCCTTTCCTCACACAGGCACAGCCTCCCTCACAAACTGCCTCCAGCGCCACAGTGGTACCTTTGCTAAAATTTATGGACCTTACATGATGACATGTGTCTACCATGACAATAATGGGCAGAGTAGTTTCACTGCCCTGAAACTCCTCTGGCACTGGTATTTTTAAAAAGTGTGCCCCAAAATTCTAACATTCAGCCAGGATTGAGAACAGCCGATTTCTTGCTTACTGCGTGCCAGCCCCTGCTCTAAGCACTTTATAGGAATCAACTCTTGATCCGTGTGTCCTTCCCCGCTGGTGTAGGTACCGCGCCGTTCAGAAGCTCGTCCAAGGTCACGCAGTGTATCGGCTGGCCTGTGATCCCAGGCTCGCTTGCTGCTAAGTCTGTCCCTTAACCACGACGCCTTACTGACTTTATGAGCTGCTCAGAGTTGCACTTGGGCAAGAGGAAACGGAAATCTGTTTGGGAGATCTCTCCCTCAGCCTTTCTCCGTGCCTTCTGCTCAGAAGTTTCTTCCGACACGACTCCTGTCCTCAGGGCCCTCTCTCCCTCCAGCTCTTCCTTCTATCACTGCCCTGCCAGCTCATAGCTTTGCTGACCCCCACACATGACCTGCTCATTTGAGCTCCAGTACATCTGCCCGGAATGCCCTCCCCTCTTTCCCACCAGGCCAAAATTTAATCCCTACCCGCTGGGTTCAAGTTCCATGTGCTGGCTCTGTTCCCTGGAGATCCAGGCCACCCTGACCTCTCCCCTTCTAGCCACCAGGAGCAATTCCTGCCTCAACTGTGCCTTTTGGAGTTCAATGACACTAGGGTTCGCAAATCGTGTAGTGCTCCCTGTTTAGCACCCGAAAGCCTTTGTTCTCAGCAACGTTGACAGCTTGCCCAGGGAAGGAGCCAAGTCAGGCCAATTTCAGTTGCACAGGGTGTGCCAGGCTTATCGGGACGTATGGGAGAATGGGGTGTTCCTGCCCAATCAGGACCATAGGCCATATCAGATGTGGAGAGCAAGTGTTCCCTCCTCACTTGGCTCTGCATGTAGAACACAGCGAGGACCTTACAGAATCGCCTTTCATCCTTCCCTGAATGGTTATTTGATCTGCTTCCCAGTGAACTGGAGCCTGAGGCCCAAACCCCTCAGTATGGGTTGGAAAACCTTCTCCTGTCCGGGCTCTGCTGCTTCTCCTGATTGACCCGGATCACCCTCAGTTTGCCTGGCATGGCCCCAGTCTCTGCCTGTTGTCTGCTATAGTAAAAACTGAGTATCTCTTTCTCACTGTTTCAAGTGTCCTGTTTAAACAGTAAAGAGCTCTACCTGTCTGCCTATTTTGCCCTCATTTTCCAAATAAAAACTGGTTGTTTCCTATGAGGGCCTGGAGATTTCCTACTTTCTTCCACCTGTAGGCTGCTCCTTGTGCCCGGAATGACCAGCTCCCTCCCTAACACCGGGCACAAGCCATCTTTCCTGCCACTATCACGCCATGTTTCCTAGGCCTGCTTCAGCTGCTAAGTTCCCCAGAAACCTTCTCTCACTCTCTTGACCTCTGCCCTGAGTCCCTGTAATTGGTGTGATTTTCAATGGCACTTAGCACACACTGTCCTACGTTACAGCTGTTTGTATGGACACTTCATTTCCCTTATTAGATGGGAAGCTCCTGAGGAAAGAACCTAGGAACCAAGCATCTTTACCTTCTATATAGTGGGTAACGCAAGGTCTTATACATGATAGATGTTTCCTATCATTTTTTTAAGGTGGGAAACTTAAGACAAGTCACATCTCTGGCCTCAGGTTCAAATCTATATCTGTATCTGTTAGGGTCTAACCAGGAAGACAAAAACAAACAAACAACCTCCCACACATTCAAGCATTTAGTGCAGAGTTTTATAGTAGCCAAGCAAAGAATAGTGAGGTCACCCTGAGATGGACATCAGCAGGAAGCCACCAATTTCTTTCTTTCTTTTTTTTTTTTTGGTACTGGGGATTGAACTCAGGGGCATTCAACCACTGGGCCACATCCCCAGCCCCCCCCCCCCTTTTTTTAAATTTAGAGACAGGGTCTCACTGAGTTGCTAAGTGCCTCGCCATTGCTGAGGCTGGCTTTGAACTCGCGATCCTGCTGCCTCAGCCTCCCAAGTGCTGGGATGACAGGCATGCGCCACCGCATCCGGCTAGGAAGCCACCACTTTCTGAGATACAGAGACCAAGGGAGGAGCGAGACTAGCAGTTCTGGGTCACAGACCATGAGCCAGAAGCGAGACCCTTGGTTGCTGTTCTGTGGAACCTGGAGCCACCACAAGTGCAGCCGCATGTGTGAGTGATACTTGAAGCCGACTCTCCCTTCTTTCCACCCTCCAATCTTCTGTCTCTCCTTCTTCAAACACAATAGAAAGCTGGAGGCCATGGAAGCCTGGGAGTGTGGCAGCCCCAAGGGGTCAGCCCCAGTGGTAGAGAGCAGAATAGGGAAGGACCAAAGTGGGTGGGAGAAAACCAGGTCCAGGCACAGCTCAGAGGTCCCTTTTAGGTGGGTTCAACCCATCTGTTGGATAAATTATGGATAAATTGGTAAATGTATGAGGACTCTCCTCATTCATTTTGAAAGATATCTAACAGATTGTAGAAAACATAACCAAGAAATTCTGTGTTTCTAGTATTATAATTCCTCCATTCTATGACAAACAGAACTTTGGGGCTTGGGAAAGAAAACCAAAGTCTTGGGCTGTGGGTGTAGCTCAGTGGTATAGCTCATGTTTAGCTTGGAGGATGCCCAGGACAAACCAAAAGAAAGCAAAATGGATAAATACCAACAACAACAACAACAACAAAAAACCCATCAAAGCCTTCCTATTTCTTCAGTTGTTTTGAATAATTTGATTAAGATCATTGACAACATCAGTTAGGCAGGTAATAAAATAGAGTAACATTGCCTAAGAAAACATTATGACCTTAACATGGTGCTATGACCAAGAAAAGGACACAGATGTCATCGTGCAAGTATTTCTCAACTAAGCCCTCTTTCCTTTCCTCATGGCACGGGTGTGCAAGGCTTATACAGTTGATAGCCAGGTGAGAAGCTTCAGCCGCCTCTCTACCCCCACAGTCCTGGCTGCTTGGGTGAAGACCCTGCAGATGGGTCCCTCTCAGATCTTGTTTTCTTTCACAGGAAAGTGGGATGCATAATAAAATGGAACGCTGGTGGCTGTATAATACCTAAAATCCAGAGGGGATTCCAAATCTTACCTCTAGCCCATAGTTCCAACTTCTCCCATGAACCCCATCTTCAGGGCACCTGGTCAAGTGGCAGTTTGAATTTCAGCAATTTTAGGACTGCTGGTAGTGTGGTTTGGGAGTGGGAAGATGGCCTGGGGTAGACAAAAGGCAGGGCAGCAGCAGATATAGCCAGGGTAATCCCCAGTTCAAATGGGAAAACGTGTCCTGATTTTATTTTTATTTGTGCCAGTGGGGTCACTCACCTTAATGGCCAATGGGACGTGTGAATAATGCACAGAAAACACAGAATCCTTAGGGCTGTGTGACAATGACCACTGAAATGTGGGGATTTAAAGGTATCAGTTTTGAGAAGCACATTTCTCTTTCTAGCCAGAGAAAATAAATTGCTGCTCTGTGTTTTCCTTTTGTACTCATTACATCTATTTCCTAGCCTATTGCTTTTATATTTTTAGTTGACAAAGTTACTAGACTTGTGAATTCTTGTCCCTCTTAGTTTGTACATTTTTACCCCTTGTTCCCAAAGCGCAAAATCCTGCCTAATTGGTTGGGTCATGAGGAACTTCCAGGATTAGCTCTTCCAGAACTGATAGAAGTAGCTTCCTTTGCCCCCAGTGAATCACATAGGCCCATGCATTAAGCACTGAGTCAGAATCTCTAGAGGGGGAGCCCAGACATCTGTCTTCTTTCCCCTTGGCAAATAAGGAAAAACAGAGATGAAGTCATCTGCCCAAGAGGACCCATCAATGGGTCCAACCCTCCCAGTGAAGGTCCATCTTCCAGGTTCCAACATTGGGTGTTATCCCATGAGAGGACTCTGCATGACAGCTTCCCTTGGGAATAGCTGTTCCCAATAGTGGTTCTCAAAGTGTGTTCCATGGATCTCTGGTGGTTCCTAAAAATCGTTGTAGGTATCCATGAGGTCAAAACTATTATCACAAAACACTCAAGCAGTATTCACATTATTTGCCCTTTTCACTGCATTGGCCCATGCACTGAGGCAATGGAGGGTAAATAGGTTGGTGCGTTTGTGTTGAATCAAGGCAACAGCCCCAGAAGGCATTTGCTGTCATAGGTTCCTTCACCACCAGATAGCTATAGTTAAAACCAGCAAAATGTTTTACTTAATAACATCCTTGATGCATCAGTAAAAATGGCTATTAACTCTTGAAAACTCAGCCAAAGCCCTTTTAGTGCCCATGTGACCAAGTGGGTAACATGCAGCGGTGCCTCTGCTGGACACAGCTGGTGAGGCAGAGCCCCCGCATCGCTGCTTAAGTTGCAAGCTGAACTAGACACTCTTCTCACGGATAACAAGTCTTTCCCTGAAAGAACAATGGACAAATGATCGTTTTTCAACTGTGGATATTTGATAGATGTTCCCCAAATGAACAATGTGAGCCTGGCACTTCAAAGAAAACCAAAAGTATTACTCAGTCCTTTCTCTGAACTAGCGATTTGCAGTTTCCTCAAATATTCTTTCTTCCTCTTTCTCTGTTTCCCCTCCTCTGACATTCTTGTAACAGTGGTCCACTTCATGCTTTGAACATAGCCCTTGCTGCTCTGCTGCTGTGACTTATTTTTCAAATGGCCATGTTTCCTTCTCTTCTTCTCTTCTACACCCCCCTCCTTAATCTCAGGGGAAACAGGATTGCCCTTCTTCCCCATTTTGGCCAGAGTTTTCTGTCCTTGAGCACACACCCACCACAGGGACAAAATAAGTCACACTGCAGCCTTTAGGGATGGTGCCAGAAGATCTAAGAAATGACTCTGTCCCCAATTAACATGTGAATTACAACTCTGGACAGGGAACACCTGGAATGGAGCCTTTGAATCATCTTTTTAAAAACCCTCTGTTCCCTCTGATGGGAGAATTACAGACTCTGGGACAGGAGTTCCTTGTGTTTCTCCTTTGTTAACAAAGCAATAAATTTCTTTTTTCATTTTCTCAAAACCTTAATCTTTATTATTGGATTGGTATGGGGACAAGGACCAAGCTTCGGTAACATTCTCATTAAGTCTATGTACGTGACCAGATTTTCTTCATATTCTTTAACCCAAACACTGTATTTCATCACATTGAATGCACGAAAAGATTTAAAAAAATACAGCTACCTTTGATTAAGCTTCATATTGAAAATATATGAAAAAATTTAAAGCAATGCTCCTGTAATAAAATTTTGCTTTGTTTTGGAAAAATAGTTTTCATAAGATTATTATTTATGCTAGTGTGTAATGCATTTATTTTTATTTTTATTGAATTAATAAATAGTTAACATTTTTCTTAATTTTAATCTTTGATTGATAAAATGTTGATAGATAAGAGCCACATAAACAAAGGTTCTTCAGAGTCCTCAGTTATTTTGAAGGGCAAAAAAAAGGCTTGATACCAAAATGCTTCCAGAACTTCTAGTTCAGACTGATTCTGGGGGTTCGGCTCAGAAGAAGCCCCATCCAATACAGTTACATGGACATCTTTTACTTTACTAGGAAATGATTAATTTAGAAAGAACCTAGAGAATTCGAGGAAGGCTTTCACTACCTGGTGGAGAAATGCTATTACTTCCTTTAGCCACACGAAAAGATAGGCAAAGAGGGAAGTCACTTGTTGAGAAAATCTCTTCAGGGATGGCTTTGCATTCCTGTCAAATCACTGTGGGGCACACAGGTCTCTCTGCCAGCATCTTGCAAAGATTCTACACTTCCCCTACCCCCATCATCTTAGCCACTCCCACTAAAGTCCCTTCTGTGAGCTCCCTTCTTCCAGTGTGGACTGTACAGCTTAGCACAGAAGTGACCCACCATGCTCTCTGAGAATTTCTTACCCATCTTCTTGGCTTCTCCTCAGCAACTAACAGTGCTGGGCACCAGCACATCTCCTACACATGTTTGCCAGTTGATCAAGGCGAAGACTTGAGACAGAGACTCTTCCTTTGCGCAGTGACCTCTATATCCCACCATTTCCTTCTCTGAGCTCAGTTGTCTAACAGCACACACAGAGCTAGGCATTGGAATTGGAAGTCTCTGCTTTTTTTTTTGGGGGGGGGGATTGAACTCAGGGGCACTCCACCACTGGGCTACATCCCCAGCCCTTTGTTGTATTTTATTAGTGACAGGGTCTCACTGAGTTGCTAAGTGCCTCGCCATTGCTGAGGCTGGCTTTGAACTTGCGATCCTGCTGCCTCAGCATCCCAAGTGCTGGGATTACAGGTGTGCGCCACCACGCCCGGCAGTCTCTGCTTTTTCATCCCAGTTTTACCACTCTCCAGATTTGTCATTTGGGGGAAATTGCTTTACTCTTTTGAGCCTCTGTTTTGCCCACAGGGAGTAGCTAGATGCTGTGTTATGGTTTTGGATATGAAGTGTCCCCCAAAAGCTTGTGTGTGAGACAATGCAACAAGCATTTTTAGAGGTAGAATGATTAGATTAAGAGTCCTAACTCAATCAGTGGATTAATCCACTGTATGGATTAACTGGGTCCTGACTGTAGGCCGGTGCCGTGTGGTTGGAGGAGGTAGGTCACTCGGGGTGTGCCTTTGGCATTTATAGTTTGCCTCTGTTGAGTGGAGCTCTTTCTCTCTCTGCTTCCTGTGACCATGTCCTGAGCTGCTCCCACGCCCCGCCCACCATACTCTTTGACTGTGATGCGCTGCTTCAACTCAGGCCCAGAGCTATGGCGTTGGCTGTCTTATGGACTGAGACCCCTGAAACCATGGGACAAAATAAACACTTCCTCCTCTATGTTGTCATTGTCAGGTTTTTGGCCACAGTAACAAAAAAGCTGACTAAATTAACACAGAAGGCACTCAGCAGATGCTGGGATACTTTTCTAATTGCCTCCTCCTCTTTTGTAAGCTACTTAGTGATAATTATCAAAGATGTGTCAACTGCAAAGCTAAATTATGATAACCTCCTATTTGTTAGCCATTAAGTTGAATATACTTAATTATTTTCTGTACATTTTTCTAAAATTCTTTTTGTTGTCTCTCCTTAAGTCTTGGGAGTCATCTTTCTTCCTCTTGTTTCTTAATTGGCCCTTTGAGCCTCTCAGTCTTATTTTCTTTTTCCCTTTTCTCTTCTTTCCACCCAAGTCATGGTACCTCAGGGTAGGTGGTTTCTGTGGCAGAGGTTGCATGGGCTAAACGGGTCAGGAAATCTGAATTATTTGGGAATTTCCTGTAATCCATGGTGTTCTTTTATGCTCCCTAAAAAAATCTTGAGGGCTAAAACACCAAGAATTAATTGACAACGTTCCTGAAGGGAGTGACATTTGTAATGTGAAACTGCAGCCAAAGTCACTCTTCTTCAGCTAAACATTTGGCTTCCACCAGGAGACCGAAGCCCTGTCAAGGAGGAGGAGGATGCGGACAGCTCTGAGCATAGCTGTGTGTTCTAGAATGGCTCCAGATCGTTAAAAACATGTTCTTGGTTCTTCAACCAGGTACTCTAATCTAAGAAGTTCCAGTAGAGTGTTCGGATGATTCTTCTGCATGTTTCTGAAGTCCTGTCACTTCCACATTCTTGGAGAACATATCTGGTGCAAAGTTTTGGCTTTATGAAGCTCCTTCACCCTGATTTTCCCATTCAAACCTGAATAAGTTTGCAAAATGGACAGGAGCAAGTACTGTTTCCTCCAGAAAGTTGTCTTAAGTTTCAGAATTCCTGAGCTGTTGGCCAGGGCAGAGCTCTGGGTCATAGTCATATCAGCTCTGGGGCATGGTCAAGCCTGACCCACAGTGGCATCTAGGGAGCCAGGTTACCAATAAACAAGACATTATTGACATTGGAACTAATCTCTGATTTCTCAAAATGAGGCCCATGTGAGTAGGTACCTGGTGAATTAGGGCTTGTGCGCACATATGGGTCTGAGAAGGCCAAGGGCTCCCTCCAGTGAGGAACAGAAAGTACGTGGTGGACAGAGTTACAGTTTCTGTGTCTAACATTGACACCTCCACCCCACCCCGAGTTAGACATCTGTGCCTCTTTTACGCAGGGAATCGTCAATGAAGATCTAAGCATTACTCTAAGTCCAAGTGAGACCTACAGCTCCTGCCTTCTGAAAATGCTTGTTGACTTCTGAGCCAAATGACACATAGAGGGAAATCGTCAATATCACAATGATATCAAATGCAAGAGCAACAACAATGCAGCTTACACAGATATAACGAGATTTCTTGGGACTGCAAAGCCTGGGAAAGGATCCTAGCAGGAAATGAGGCAGTAAAGCACACCAGGCTCCAACTCACTGTGGCCCTAATCAATAAAGAGGAGCCACAGGAGCATTGTACCTCCTGGAACAGGGAGAGCAGGTGCAGTCCGATCCAGGATTCTTTTCTTCCCTGTTGGGCCAAAGCCAAGCACCTGGCTTGATCTACGTTAGTTGGGATGACATGTGGATACAGCCAATGGGTGTCATGGCTGTGATTTAGATCTTTTAGTCACATTAAATTAAGGAGGAAATGGCACTGCCCTTCATACACAGTCCTGCTGTGGTGCTGTCTTTACAGCCTCCTGGCAAGAAGCTTGCCTTCTCAGTGTGGTCTTAAAGAGAACTACCATGGACTATGTCCTACCCCATGAAGTAGAATACCTTAGTTACTTGTGTACAATGTCTCCTTCCAGAAAAAAAAAAATTGCTCTTTCAAATTCCTGCAACACAAAACTGACTTAAAAGGGGAGAAGGAGACACTAAATAAAACATTTCCTCTATTTATCCAAGAAATGATTGGCATTTTCAATTTGGGGTAAGATTGTGGAAAGCTGTAAGGGGAAATGCTGAACTTCCCAGGATTTCAGCACTAGGGGCAGCTGACCACAATCCCTTTTCCCGGGAATACCACAGATCTCTCTGAGCACGCAGTAAAAGGACAGCTATTTTCTCATGCACCATGATGTGTGAAATGTTGGCGTGTGTGTCCAAACTTACCTGTCTGTTCTCTTCCTCCTAGCTGTACCCAAAGCGATGCTGCCGTTTATCAAATCTCAGCTAAAAACTGTCTGGGGATGATCTGCTGTTCTGCTATCATTGAGGTCGAGTGTCCATCAGAGAACCCACAACTCCCTCCGGACCTGGGAGATGAGAGGGACACAGGGTGGAAATGTGACAAACAAGAGACAAACGAGAAGGAAAACACAAACCAAACTGATGAGAGCAAACACCCTCGTAAGGAAGAAGGAGGCATCTCTGCGGGGGCTCCCACACCAGCCAATCCTTTCTCCTTCAAATTCAACCACTCGTGCTCACCCCAGTTATTGGCCAATAATGACATCAGTACATCCAGCTCTGAAAAGGCTCCGGATGTTAAGGGAACAAGGCAAACGGCAGAGGCTTATGATCCAAAGAGCACAGGAGAAATTTTCCTTAATTCAAATAATACTCCTCAACAACAAGATGTATGTTGCCCCAGAACAGAGGGTTCCACAGTCTCACAGCCAATGCATGGAGGTCTAAACAGTGATGGCCCCAGTGATGGAATCTTACCCTCTGTTCATCAACACCCCAAAGCACAGAAATACATCAGCTTCAGCCTTCCGCTCTCAGAGGCGACCGCATGCATTTACCCAGGGGACAGTGCCCCTGTCAACAAGCAACCTAGTCCCCAGTTTTCCAGCGAAGATTCCGACAGTGACTATGAACTTTGCCCAGAGATAACCCTAACCTGCACGGAGGAGTTTTCAGATGATGACCTGGAGTATCTGGAATGTTCCGATGTTATGACGGATTACACTAATGCAGTTTGGCAAAGGAGCCTGCAGGGGACTGAGCATGTTTTTTTATTAGAAAGCGATGACGAAGAGACGGAATTCAGTGAGTGTGGCCTGGGTGGGCGTGAGCATTTCCTCAGTGAAATGGGTTGTGGGCCTCGGGTGTCGGGTGACACAGGGCCTATGGATGCCACCACTGGCTTCTGTGGTTATCACTCACAACTCCAAGAAGTGGGGGTCAAGAGCAGCGGAGCCTCCAGACACAGTCCCTCATCCCTGGGACCAGGGATAACTCTGACTTTGGGACCTCACCAGGATGGGACAGCTTTAGTGAGTGAACAGGGGAGATGTCCCCTCCCCGCACTGTCTGAGGCTGCTGAAAATGATTATCCAGGAATTCAAGGAGAAACCAGAGACAGCCACCAAGCAGGAGAGGAATTTGCCAGCGACAATCTGCTAACCATGGATGAAGCGGTGACAGGGACTGAGGGGAAGCCCTCGTCTGGGGGGTTGGAAAGGACAGGGGTGAAACCGAGTTTGGAGATCACGGCTGAAGAAAGAGGAGAGGAGAGGGACTTAGGCAGCAGGAAGGGCATCCAGAGACCTGCCAGGGTGCGGCGACCGGGGGCGAAGGGGAAAGCCAAGAGGCTGACCCCCAAAGACAGTGCAGCAGGAGGCACCCTTGCTCCCCCTCCCCAGGGACCCGCGAGGCACCCACCAGCCTGGAGCCATCACAGAGAGACTCCCCGCGCCAAAGCAGCAGCTTCTGGTGGGGATTCCCACTTGCACACAGGAGGATGTGCAATTTCACCAGAGGCAGAGCAAGACGTGAAAACCCCTCCAGCTCCAGCAGACTCTCTCCCCAGGGAAGGGACTACAAACTTGGAAGGAGACGGGATGCTGGTGAATAACCTATTTACAACAAGCCAGGTCCCAGACCCGAGCGATCACCCTCAGGTAAGACCCCTCTTCTTAAAAACTACGAGGTAAACAGCGATGTGTGTGTGTGTGTGTGTGTGTGTGTGTGTGTGCGTGCGTGCGCGCGCCCGCATGCTTTCCTTTGCTTTACAGTCATGATTGCCGTACCATAATGTAAATCAAAATAAGCCTCCCAGTACCATCAGGGTACTTGTGAATGACAGCTGCTGCTGCTAGGAAGGAAATCTGGTTTTGAAAAAGGCCCAGATAAACCCTAAGCCATCCTAATTATAGCAAAAGACTGATAGAAGTGAGAGGCACTAATGGGATTCTGGACAGCTGGAAAAAGAAATCTGATATTTTGTCTACTGCATGTGTTTTACTAGGCAATGTTCACTATTCAGAAAGTTTCTCAAGCAGTGATTTGGGGCATAGGCTTTAAAGGGGGAAAAGCACTTCTTCTTTTTGAGGGGGTCTAATTTGAAAATGGTAGATTTTGATTTTAATCAGAACTCATAGTACAAATGTAAGGATTTCAGGGTGTCTGATAGACTTACAGGGTTTACTTGGTGATGCCGGAGAAAGGAGACAAAGTTGATTTTGCCATGCTGGGGGGATGGTTTTGATAAGATGTTTGTATTATTTTGCTTTTCTTAGTCCACAAAGTATAAAAAAAAAAACGCCAAGAAAACACTGCCAGGAGGAAAATTCATTCTCCCCTAATACTGATTTAGGATGATTTTAATCCCAATTTTAAAGAGACAAAATTACATTCGTAAGAATAATTAATGTACAAAGAATTCTGTGCTGGATAGCCACTTGCATTTTACATTTTAAAGAATTCCAAATGGACTTTGGACTGGTGCTGTACTGTGGCCAAAATTTGACTTTTGTAAATAAATACCTTTAAAAAGTCATTTATCAATTATTTTGGCTACTCTCCATGTTTCCTCTTCCCCCAGTTATAGTAGGAATCTGGTATTATTTTTGTAGAAGACAAAACAAAATATTCCCTAATGCAAATTACTGAACTCTCTGTGAAATAACGGAAATTTATTATTCTGCTTTCTAAAGATCCTGTATTAAAACAGCCAGTCTACAAATCTCCAGATCCGAGGTAGCTTTGACTGAGCCAATCATTCTTTCTGTCTACTGATCAAATTAGCCAGATAAAAGCCACATTTCTACTGTTATTTTTTTTCCTCCATGCAAACCAGCTTGATCCTATTTAGTTCTTCAAGCATGCCACTTAGCAGTGCACACACCAGTGACCCCAGATTCATGCCTGAGATAAGTTTACGGAGGTGGCTGGCCAAATACTAATACAAAATAAAGCAGCAGTGTTAACTTTTTCATGTCAATAAACACAGCATTTCCTTTTCTGTTCATTAATCCTCTTCCTTGCTCAGCTAAGTGCCTTTTTGCAGTTGCTTATCCATTGATAGTGTGTTTCATTGGACAAATCAGTTTTATTGCTATAGGTTGGGGGAAAGATAAAGTGGCCCAAAAGGGGTAAATAGAAGAGAAAGGGCTATTGACAAAGGCAGTTTTAAGTTTTAAACTCATGGCTATGGGAGGCAACATCTCCCTCCTCCAACTGTGGGAGATTTTAAGGAGCGGCAGGAAAGAAACTCTGTTATTATTCTCAGTTTGTGGCCTAAACTGAATTCTGGGGAGAAGAGCCCCTTTGACTAACAGGCTTGTTTGCTGGCAATACAACTAAATAAAATGGACCATGTCTGGGACAGGATGATTATTGTGTGTAATCTATGGAAGTTCTTATGGAACTCTCTCTCTCTCTCTCTCTCTCTCTCTCTCTCACACACACACACACACACACACACACACACACACACACTCATGACTTCACATCCACCCCACCTGGACCTGTGTTTTGTGGTATGACTAAAGGCAATTATCTCCAAACTGAGAACATTACTATTCAGAAAGCCAACCAAAGAGTTTTGCATTTTCTGCAGGGAATGCGACTGAGTCTCACCTTGCAGTGGTCAGTAGCAAGCTGACCTCTCACTCAAGGGACAGCCAGAAACTTGAATGGAAGCTGGACATTCAAGAGCAGTCCTGCATAACATTAAGTTAAAAAGGGATCTTTGTTCCTGTGGCATTACTTTTCCTGGACCAATGCAGGAAAGTTTTGCCAGAGGATTGGCATATTTGAAAAATGCAGATTCCTTTACCCATGCAAAAAAGTGACTATTTAATTGTAGGAAATGTTTGTATTTCTAACACACTACAAAATGTGGCTAAGGTGATAGAACATGGTTAATTGTCATTTCAAACGTGACACAGAAATGTGGGGGTCACTGGGCACTAAACAAAACTTTTTAGAACACTGTTCAGGAAAAAAAAAAAGTATTGGTGAATCTTCTGTAACTAAATCCAAAGACATTTTATATACTTATTCTCAGACCTTTGAGTCTTGTGGGCACCTAAAACTTTTAATGACTAAAAATCCTAGGTTAGGGGTAATACTAATAAATCTTCCCACTCTTCGAGTCTTGCCTGATTCACTTACCTTGAGTTGTCTTTTTGTAGAAAGTGACCAGACCAGCAGCTTATGTTTTTGTATCTTCATCTGCATATTGCTTTTTGCTTTCTGAGGAAAATTCCATGTCTCTAATTTTCTGTTTTATGAACAAGGCTATCTTGCAGAGTATCTCCTGCCTAAACATCGTGTCTAGGTGCATTTACGCCTCTCTCTCTCTCTCTCTCTCTCTCTTACACAACACAAGGCCATCTTGTTATGATTAATCTTGAAATAGTACTTACCCAAGCTAGGATTGGAAAGCCCCCAATTTTTCTACATTTATGGAAGATTCCAAAGTTAATCCTAGTTTGGGAGTGGAAAACAGAGAGGGTACCCCAGGCTAACTTGAATTCTCTTCAAGGGTCACACCGCCAACTTTTCACCTTGGTTTTGAGCTCACTTTCCTGATTCAACTCAGAGGCAAGGCCTGCCAATCTGCCCATCTTAAGTTTCCTTCTCCAGTCACCCTGGGGTAAGATCATTCTCACTCTTAAATCAGAAGTGCTGTGTCTGTCCTTCTGCAAAGCTGCCCAGCTTCACCCCAGAGAAATTTGCTTTTATGTTTGTGGTCATGAGATAGTACATGTACAGCGTGGAAATGCATTCTCAGGTTCTGGTAGTTAAGAATCTTTCTGGCCAGGAATCAGCACTAAGTATAGAAAGTGAACCCCATATGGGAGGTAATTTGTTCAGTGTAGTTTGCCACCAATAAATCCCAACCTCTGGAATAGTAACTGCCACATAATCGTTACTCAATCATTGAAGCCGTGTAATACAAGATTAAATGCCTAGTTATTGCAATTCTAATCATCACTGATCTGAACCACCACACAGCCTTTATTTTGCCCTCACATACAAATGCTGTTGCCAACCCCTCACTAATAGGATGTAACTTCCCTTGGCTCTTTTGGCCCTGGGAAAGGATTGGTTTGTTCTAAACCATTACACTCTGCATTTCCCTTCTGGTGATTTACTTGGCATTGGTCATGCTTTATTAGCTCACAAACTGCTAATTGGACCAGAAAGTTCTTACCACATTCACCCAGCATGCAGGACCTTCTACCATTTTGATTTTGTCTATCTCTGAGAAGCAAAGCAAGTATACATGCTGGTACATGCAGTGCATTGTCGATTTTCTTGTCTGGAATACCCACCTGCTCACCTAGTTTTAGCTCAGCCCTCCTGGTGCTTCAAGGCCCAAGCCCTTGAACTTACTTTCCTCATCCCTAACTATGATTTCTTCTTTCAGAGAAACCCATGGCATTCTTGTTTTCATTCTTTATACAGTAGTCTTCCACTTCTTCTCTATAGTTTTGCTTCCTATGGTTTTGGAAATAAGCAATTCATAAATTTTAAATTTTGCACCATTGTGAGCAATGTCATGAAATCTTGTGCTATAGTTTTGTTGTGCATGACTCACGAATCATCCCTTTGTCCAGAATGTCCACACTGTATGTGCTACCCACCCAATAGTCACTTGTAGACGTCTTGGTTGTCAGTTTGATTGTCGCAGTATTGCAATGCTTATGTTCAAGTTACCATTATTTTACTTAAAGTACAGTGGTGATACTGGAAATTTATATAGGCCAAAGAAAAGCTGTAAATTCTTCCTTTAACTGAAAATGTGAAAGTTCTCAATAATGAAAGAAAAAAAAAAACCCACATGCTGAGGTTGCTTAAATCTATGGTAAGAATGATTCTTCTATCTGTTAAATTGTGAAGGAGAAAGAAATTTTGTACTAGTTTTGCTATTGTACATCAAGTTGCAAAAGTTATAGCTACAGTGCATGATAAATACTTAGTTATGATGGAAAAGGTATTAGATAATAAGGTTTGTACTATCCATGGCTTCAGGTACCCACTAGAAGTCCTGGAATGTGTCCCCTATGGACAAGGGGGGAGCACTGTATAGGATAGTAGCTTGAGACCTGAGTTTGTTTATTACTTACCTTCTTAACACCTGTCCTTTTTCCTCATATTAAAGACTTCTGGAGACCTGGCTGCAAATGGCTTTAAACCTGTTTTTAATTGAAAATTTTATTGAAGTAACTGTACATTCATGTGCAGTTGTAAGAAATAATTCTGAGATGGCCCAGTTTCCTCCAATGATAACATTTTTACAAAACTATAGTATAATATCATAACCTGGAAATGGGCATTGATACAACCTACTGATCTTATTCAGATTTCTCTAGTTTTACGTGTGTGTGTGTGTGTGTGTGTGTGTGTGTGTGTGTGTATGTGTATTAAAATCTATAGACATTGGAGCTGAGGGTGTAGCTCAAAGGTCGAGTGTGTGCTTAACACATACAGGCCTTGGGTTTAATCCTCGGCACACATACACACACACACACAAAATCAATAGTACTTATCACATGTAGGTTCCCATATCTACCACCCAAGGTGAGATACAGCTCTAACACCATAAAGATCTCATAATAATCACGTATACTTCTCTCCTGCTCACCCTCTTCCCTGGCAGCCACTAATCTGTCCTTCAATTCTAAAATTTTATCAATTCAAAAATATTATGTAAATAGAATCAGAAAGTATATATAAACTTTGGAGAACGTTTTTTTTTTTTTTTTTTTCCCCACTCAACACAATTCCCAGAGATTCATCCAAGTTTTGTGTGTCACAAGTTCATTCCTTTTTTTGCTGATGTGTGGCCTGTGGGTTGTCTAATCATTCACCAGCTGAAGAACATTTGGGCTGATTCCAGTGTTTGCTGTTATGAATAAAACGTGTGTACAGGTTTTGTATGAACATAAGTCTTTATTTCTCTGGGGCCAATACCCAGAACTGCACCCTCTTAGATGGTGGCAGCATGTTTAGTTTTTAGAGAAATTGCTCACTCGTTTTCCAGGGTGACTGTGACCCTTTATATTCAAAGCAGCAAGGGTTGATGGTCCAATCTCTTCCCATACTTGATGGCACTTGGTATTGAAGGGCAAAAGTCACACCGGGGATGGCCGTGCAGCCAAGAGATTTATTAATTGGCCTTTATGGCTGGTTAAGGGTAGAAAAAGAATGGGGAGAGGAATCAGGGAGAGGGAAGTGTGCAAGCTCTGGTGGGAGAAAGAAGTCAGGGAGAGGGGAGTGTGCAAGCTCTGGTGGGAGAAAGGAGTCAGGGAGAGGGGAGTGTGCAAGCTCAGGAAGTGTGCAAGCTCTGGTGGAAGAGTGGCTGGGGCAGCTGCCGTCAGGCTGGAGACGGTGGGTCTAAGGCTGGTGCAGTGGCTGCCTCTTCTCTGTCTCCATGTCTTCTGTCTCGTCTTTTTCCTCTTCTCGTTGTCTCTCTTCTCATCGTCTCTCTCCTTTGGTCGTCTGGCTTGCTCGTTGTCTCTCACCGTCTCCCTGGCCCCAATGGATGGGAGCCCTTTTATACCCCCCTGGACCATTAGGTTGTCCGTTAAAACCGTTGGTGGTGAAGCCTATTGGCTCCTGTCCAGGGAACAGAGCAACCTTTAATCCTATTGGCTCCTGCCTGGGGAAAGGGAAATAAGGTTGCTTCCTGCCTGGGGGAAGGGAAACAAGGTTACTTTGCTCAGGGCATGTAAACTTCCTGGAGGGGGAGGGGTAGCCCATCTATCAGGTATTATCATCATTTTTTTTCCTGTAGCCATTCTGATATGTATGTTGTATATATATGTATGTTGTAATATCTTAATGTGGTTTAATTTGCATTTCCCTAATTGCTAGTGATGTTTAATATTTTTATATGCTTCTTTGTCAATTATACATATTTTTTGGTGAAATGTTTGTTGCATCCATTTTGTAATTAGACTGTCTATTTAGGGTTGAATTTTGAGAGGTCTCTATATATTCTAGATACTAGTCCCTTTGTTGGTTTACAAATATTTCCTCCTAGTCTGCGACTTGTCTTTTCATCCTCTTTATGTGAGCTTTCACAGAGCTCATGATTGGACTTTTTGATAAGGTCTAATTGATCAGTTTTCTCTTTTATGGCTTGTGCTTTTTTGTCATTAATGGTCTCTTTGGCTGGCCCTAGTCCTTGAAATATTCTGTTTTTCCTATAAGTTTCTAAGCTTTATGTTCTATAATGAGTTCTGTGATTCATTCTGAGCTTGGTTTTGTAGAAGGCATGAGGTTTAGATTGAGGTTCTCCTTATGCCTATGGATGTTTAATTCTTCTAATACCATTTGTTGGTAAGGCTTTTACCTATTTTTAAAAAGAACACTCAGTACACCTCCACTCACCCAGTAAGTGCTCAATAAATATGTCAAAGTCTCATCCCCTTTTTTAGGTCCGATAAAAGCTATTGACTACTTTTCTGCCAGAGGTTTTTCTCAGTGGCCAGGACAACAGCAACCTCACAGTCAAGCACTGGGATTCTAATTAGGAAAGAGGGGCCCAGATGGACCTATCAGACCAAATAGACACTCAAGCGCTGTTGAACTAGGGGTCAAAGAAATCAAGGGAATTTTCATTTTTAAGGGACCATTGGTGTTATTAGGAATGAAGGGACAAACCTAGATGTGCTCTTGTTCCTAGATTGCTCACATTCTGAGCATTGAAGAATTTAAACAGAAATCCAGAGGTAAAAGAAACAGAGAGATTCTTTGAAGTCCAAGTCCAGCAGTTTTACTGAATGATACATTCATGCCTTGTGGGTAAGCATGGCTCCTAAGGTGGCCGGCTGCCACCCTTGACTAGTTTGCAGCTGTTTTAAGAAACAACAGAGGATTTACCTCTTCAGGGCTAATCAGATTTGACCTGATGGGGGTAAATTTCCTGTTAATATAATTTCAATGTAGGTGCTCAGTAGGCAAGACAAGAACAAGGACATAGCAACTGTTGTGTGGCTATCCAGCAAACAGGCAGGGTGCATAGCAGGTCTCTAGCGAACATATTTTGGGAGTGTAGGAAAATAAAAGCAGATAATCAAAACCTTGCAATACAGTTTTCATATCTGGGACAGAATAACCTGAGATTGTTACATAACAGAACGTGTGGTAACCTCCTCCAAATAGCAACTATTAGTACAATGAATGTTCCAGAGAGGCCTGGTAGCCAGACCTCACTGATGATGGGAAGGGCAGAGGTTACACGGGCTCATCTCTCAGCACATGGCAGTGGAGCCTCTTGTCAGCACCACTCCATAGCTGACAGAGGGAGTAACACAAACATTTGTTTTGTTTTTAATCACAAAGCCTGCTGCACCACTTCTGCCAAATACCAGTAGCCATCCTGGGTGGACAAGATGCTTTAGTGTCCAGGCTGTCTGCGGCCACTATACTCAGTCCATGTAAGTAATCAAGAACAAAAGCCATTATTAATATTTGTAGATTTGCAACTCACTGTGTGGTCTGGACCAGCTGGTTAGAAATGCAGACTCTAGGGCTGGGGGTTGTGGCTCAGTGGCAGAGCGCTTGCCTCGCACACATGAGGCCCTGGGTTCGATCCTCAGCACAACATAAAAGTAAATAAATAAAGTGATTGTGTCCATGTATACCTAATGAAAATATTAAAAAAAAAAATGCAGATTCTATAGCCTGGGTCCAGTCCTACTGAATCTGCATCTTAACCAAATTCCTAGGAGATTCCTACGTACACTGAAGTTCCAGAAACTATGGTCTACTGAGTACAAAATCTTTCTCAGATGAGAAAAGAAAAGACCCCAAGTAGTCTTATCCCTCGCTATACATGGAATCACCTGGGGGCTCCCTGAACATGCCAACCCCTCACCCCCTGCCACCACAATGCAGGGATTCCAATGTGATTAGTTGTGCAGTGTGGCTTGTGCATCAAGAATTTTAAAAGCTGCCAGGTGACTCTTTATCCCTTTAAGGTGGAGGACCCTTTGTAACCAATCTTGGTAACTTCTAAACACACAGATGCCCAAGCCCTGTCTGGGAGGTCCCAATTCTGATACAGAAGTTCTAGGGTAGGGCTAGGGCATGCGTGCCCTTTTGAAAGCTCTGCATGACTCTATGTAACTTGAAGCACAACCTGGACAGAGTCCTGGAGCCCAGGAGTGGAATGCAAGGGTTGTCCTGGGGGCTCTGGGTTCTACCCCTGCCGAGTAGGACTGCAGAGATGTAAAGGGTGTGCATATCTTGAAAAGCTTCCTCAGGGATTCTGGAGCCCTTCCCCTGACTTCCCACAATTTTGGCCATGGAACAAAGCATCTAATTAGTCAACGCTAAACAGTGGCAACCGGTATTCTTTCCACTTAAGATGTGTCTGCCCTATATGTGGTCCCGAAAGATCTCATATTCTGCAAAACCTCACACTGAACATACTAGGGCTTCTGGGGGAAAATCCAAGTCCCTGGCAGGTTATTTAGGAAACAGACCTTTAAAAACCATTTAAAACAAAGCATACTGAGGAGCTCATTTGAGCTGTCCAGGGAGGTAGCTCAGAGGGGCTAGTGACTGCCAAGGCAGATATTAAAAATATACAACACAGCAAAAATGCTGGCCACCCACTGGTCAGAACAAGCTGGAGGTTCTGAGACCTCGAAAGCAGAAGTGTTTCTCTGGGCCATCCTGGCTGCTGTTGAGGTAGGCCTGGGAGGCAGCGCAGCCTGCTCGTTGACACCCAGGCCTGGAGTGAGCTGCTTAGACAAAGGATCCCTGGGTCAGGCTCTATTTTGAATTTTGCTAAAGTTTACGCCTTGAAAGGGGCCTTGCTGCAGAGACAAAAGCTGAATTGAAAGCTTTGTCCTTTCCTGCCCGAGATTCTAGAATGTATTCCAGCTATTTAGGCTCTCTCTACTCAGGAGATGCCGCACACAGATCAGGGCAGCGACATGACTGCATTGACCTTACTTCTCCCCTGTAGACCCATCTCACAGCGCCAACTCACTTGTGTGGTATCCATGGGTGCCAGTGTGTTACAGGGACCCTGTGGCAGCAAGGGGACTGCTTTGAGGAACCACCGTCGCCTACTGCTCAGGTGGCTCAGGTTTGCGCTGAGTCCTCAGGTCAGTTTCTCGAAGTCAAGGTCTGGATTATTGGTATTGGAATCACCTAAGGAAATGAAGACCTCTAAATTCACCCCAGGTTTCCTCTCTCCTCTCTCTCTCTCTCTCTCTCTCTCTCTCTCTCTCTCTCTCTTTGGTACCAGGGATTGAACTCAGGGGCACTCCACCACTGGGCCACATCCCCAGCCCATTTTTGTATTTTATTAGAGACAGGGTCTCGCTGAGTTGCTAAGTGCCTCGCCATTGCTGAGGCTGGCTTTGAACTCGTGATCCTCCTGTCTCAGCCTCCCAAGTGCTGGGATTACAGGCGTGCGCCACCGCGCCTGGCTTTCACCCCAGATTTTCTGAGCTTGCATTTTTCATAAGCTATCTGGACAATAAAGCTTGGAAACCAAAGGTTTAATTATGCAGACGTGGAATGACTACTACAGTTGGAGTCATTTCTCTACAGAATCACAGGAGTATAGAATCAAGAAAGGTTAGGGCTTGACCAGCATAACTCTTTACCCTAAGAGGAAAAAACAAAAACAGGAAACAAATAAACAAACAAAAAGCCCTCATGATTTGGATTCTTCTTTGCTTTCTAGTTGGCTCTAGAAACTCAGTTTGTTCTTCACCTGTCCACACTATTGAAATAAACACAGGCCCTGATTTATTGTAACTAATCCAAAACAGGTGTGCCATTTGCAGCTGAGTTTTATTTTGAGGAGTAGTGCAGTGACAGGAATTTGGGTGGCAGCAGGGGAAGCTGGTGGGAGGAGGGTCACTTGGCTGCAAGGATGGTTTTTTATGCCTATAGCAAGCAGGGTGCTAGAGACATGCTTTGAGGGTCACTTTTTTTTTCCATGAGTGATGATGATCTTGCATCTTTGAAATAAGCTGGGAAAGTATTAAACTAACCAACTACATATTAAGACAATGATAAAGCTGGGGTAATCAAAACAGTGTGGCAGGAGCCCCCAGTACATGAATAGATAAACTGAGAGTACAGAATCAAATCCAATACTGGAATTTGGTTTGTGACAAAGGTAACCTTTCAATTTTTAGGGAAAAACCAACATCTTCAATGTTGACACAACTAGACATCTTGTAGAGAAAATACCAGTATGTCCCAATAGACCCCAAATAACTTCAGATGAATTTCTGGGTTAAACATAAAAAAAAAAATTATAAACTCCTAGCCAAACTGCTACTATTTTTATGATCTTTAGAGGGACTGCCTTCTTGGGACACAAAGAATTTTTTAAAATGAAGAAAAAATTGCATGATTTTGATGATACCTAATTAAATTTTTCTATATAAAAAGGAATATCAAATTAAGAGAAAGTCACATAATGGGAGAAACATGTGACAGTAACAAATGTAACAAAGATTGATTTCCAAAGTATTTTATAAGCAGATAAGAAAATACCCTGAAAAAATTTTAAAGGTAAATAAATATGAAGTTTACAGAAGAGACAAATGGTTAATAAACACAGAAGATGCTCAAGTTCATGACTAATTAGGAAAATGCAAATTTTAAAAATATAACAGAAAAAGAATAAAAGGGTGATAATATCAAGTTGAGCTTTGGGGGAAAATGGGTACATTGCCAGCAGGAGTGCAGTTTAGCAATATCTTTTAAAACTAAGATGGGTATTACCCATGACTAAATAGTTTCATTTCTCAATATCTATTTCATTTTTTGTACCAGGTATTGAGCCCAAGGGTGCTTAACCACTGAGCACATCCCCAGCCCTTTTTTTATATTTTATTTAGAGACAGAGTTCCACTAAGTTGCTTAGAGCCTCATTAAATTGCTTAGACTGGATTTGAACTTGTAATCCTCCTGCCTCAGCCTCTTGAGCCACTGGGATTACAGGTGTGTGCCAGTGTGCCCCACTGTTCTCAATATCTATTTTTAAAAGATAGTCCTTTCCTCAAAGGAAGAGTGTTTTAGTCAGCGTTTTCACTGCTGTGACTGAAAAATCTGACCAGAACAACTGTAGAGGAGAAAAGTTTATTTGAGAGGTTTCAGAGGTCTTAGTCCAGAAAAGGCCAGTCGCATACCTCCCGGCTCAAGGCGAGGCTGAACATCATGGCTGGAGAGTGTGGCGGAGGGAAGCAGCTCACACCGTGATCAGAAAGCAGCGAAAGAGACCCCACTCGCTAGATATAGAATATATACCCCATAGCCACACCCCCAGTGAACCACTTCCTCCAGTCACACCTCACCTGCCTCCAGTCCCCACTCAGTTAATCCCATCAGGGAATGATTTATTGTTTGGGTTAAGGCTATCGCCCAATCATTTCTTCTCTAAACCATCTTGCATTGTCTCACATGTGAGCTTTTGGGGGACACCTTATATCCAAACCATAACAAAGAGGCTAAACACAAAGATCTCTAGGTTTCCAAGGCCTGTGAATCCTGCATTTTGTGTCAGCCGTGAAAGTGAATATCAATAAAGTGGAAGAAAATATGGCTCTCAAGACAAGGAAAGACTTTCTAAGCATAAAAGGGGGAAATGGATAAATTTGATGATGTAAGAATTTGCATAACCTCCACCATAAGCAGAATTGAAAAACTGATGAAAACTAGGAAAGTGTTTGTGGTATACAAAGAAAATGATGTAAGAAAAGGTGTTTCCCTTAACCAAGAGTGTGCAAAGGAATCAAAAGGCAATTCACAAAAGGATGTCTAAATACACCATAAACTTATCAACTCCCATCATCCTTCCTTCTGTCCTTTCCTCTCTTTCTCAATTTTCCAAGATTATTTTGAAAGTATTAATACAACTGATAAGACTGAGGAAACAGGTTTTCTCCTGATGGAAGTGCAAATTGCTACAACCTTTCTGGATGGTAAATTGACACTATTTACTAATATCTTCATATGTAAATTCCAGCCCAGTCATTAACCTAGTGAGATTATCAGAGATATAAACAGATTCATCCGGACAATGATATTCTTTTTTTCCTTTTTTTTAAGGGGAGGGGGCACTGGGGATTGAACTCAGGGGCACTCCACCACTAAGCCACATCCCCAGCCCTATTTTGTATTTTATTTAGAGACAGGGTCTCAGTGAAGCAAATTACATATACATATGTATTATATATATGTCTCTCTGTGTGGTTTCATGGCAGAAAGGTTAAGATATTTGCCTGTGGTCACACCATTTTGTCATTGGCAGACCCTAAGTCACATTCCTTCTCATGTTTATCAGTTTAATGCCTTTACGCCTCATTGTGATTCTAGAATAAGTCAGTCAGTCTTGAGGTTATTTCTTTTGCTCTTATTTAGAACAACTCACAATATATTTATAGTATTAAAAAAGCGCGGTGGCGCATGCCTGTAATCCCAGCACTTTGGGAGGCTGAGGCAGGAGGATCACGAGTTCAAAGCCAGCCTCAGCAATGGCGAGGCACTTAGCAACTCAGTGAGACCCTGTCTCTAAATAAAATACAAAAAAGGGCTGGGGATGTGACCCAGTGGTCGAGTGCCCCTGAGTTCAATCCCCGGTAACCACAAAAAAAAAAAAAAAAAAAAAAAAAAAAAAAAAAAATATCTCTGCTTTCCTCTAGTAACTACTTTACGATCTTCACTCCATTTTACTATAAAAGATAGTTTATATATTACAACACTATAGCTTTTCTAAATCCTTTAAGAGATTACCCAAAAGCTAGCAAGAGGGTGTTTTTCTCTGCTATCTGAGAGGATGGCATGGACATGAACACAGAGTGTAAAGTTAGATGCTGGATAGAGGCTCCCTGAGATCCCAAGGCTCTAAATATGAGTTAATATTACACAAAGCAGAACCAATCAATGTTGCCGCCTGTAGCTGTTGCCGCCTGCAGCAACGATACCGCGGGAAAGAATTCGGAGGCAGATTGGGAATGAGTAGGTTCTTTATTCTGCTTTCTCTTCTGACTTCTCTCTCCAACTCCAACAACAACTTCCCCAGCCAGCCCTACCTGGTTAAATACTCTTCACCTTAACAAGCATACACATGTCACAAGCTCAACTTACAGGTGCATCACACAGTGTTGACGGGCACAGAAAGATTCTTAGTAGATTACATTAAGGTCAGGAGAAAACAATTTAACGTCTCCTCTTTGGTTCTCAGCCAGCTGCCATCTTAGCTACCTCCTCATTAAGGCTCTTACAAATCAATATGGGTAAAATCTCCTTTATTATCATTTTTCTAGAATCGTGTTCTATGAGACTGGAGTATATGAGGTACCCAATCCCCATAAGTGGGAAGCGACTCAATCATGGCAAGTAAGGTTGAATGTTTGTGTCCCCCAAAAACTCATGTTGAAGCCCAAACCTCCAAGGTGATGGTATTAGGAGGAAGTGCCTTTGGGAGGTGATTATGGGTAGATGAGGTTATGAGCATGGGGCCCCCGTAATGCAATTAGTGCCCTTATAAGAAGAGGCACTGAGAACCCGCTTCCTCTTCCTTGCTCTGCTATGTGAGGACGTGGTGAGAAGGTAGATGTCTGAAAGCCTCAAAGAGGGGCCTTACTAAGAACTGATTCATCTAGCACCTTGATTTTGAAAGGCTCAGTCTCCAGAACTATGAGAAATCAGTGTCTTTTGCTTAATTTAGCCTCTTTGTCTATGGCATTTTGTGACAGTAGCCTGAACTAAGACATGAGGCTACACTTAGAATCCTAAGTAATTATATTCAGAATCCCAAGTCATTTGGAATTTGGTACACAAAAGTAATAAACTATGAAAAGGTCCCCCTGTAGTCTCAAATACCTTTCCTATGTATTTAGTATGAACCAGAGGTTAGCGTGTTCACTGGAAGGTTCTAAGTTCTTATGGATGATCATGTTGATGTTGTTGTGCTCATAGCATGACACTTGGATGACATTGTACTGAGGCACTTTTCTGAAATAAAATTGTTGTTTACAAAAACCAAATAATAAGTCACAAATCCATTCAGTCCATTGTATAGTCAGAAAGCCCAAAGATGAAACCATTCTGGGAGGTCCACTTTCAGATCACCATTTCAACTTCTATACCTGGTCAGAAATTTGAACTGATGATAGGAAAAACAAAAGTTGTTATCATCTACCAAGAAATAATCATTGATTGCATGTTTATTCCCAGTGCTATATTAAAGCATGACGTTTGGTATTTCCTGTAATTCATATTGTGTGGTACTTACACAATTGTAACTTACACAATTGTAACCTGGTAATAGGGCTCTAAGCAATGGAGTAACATGCCCAGGGCACACCTATTTTAAGTAGCAAAACTGGGACTCAAATTCCATAAGGAATTCAGACCATCACAGGACGAATGAAAGTTGGTAGAGATTATGACACCACTGAATTTTGACTGAGAGTAGAGCCAGAATCATTCAGGCGAAAGAATCCCATTGACTGGCTCCAACATCTAGACTATTTTTGAAGTTACCTTATTGTTTCTGAGGCAGATGCTAACAATGCTGTATCCCATAGCAACTTGGTCCACCTGAGAGTTTCCAGCACCTGACAACTCCCCAATGCCTGAGAACCTTCTTCATGTCCTGGGAGGTTGCTTGGCCACGCTGGACAGTGCATCGGGAGGTCAGGGAAATTCTTAACCAGTGTGTGTGTGTGTGTGTGTGTGTGTGTGTGTGTGTGTGTGTGATGGGGCAGTTGATAGATAATATCTCAGCATCTCCTGCTCATGGAATGATTCTCATGCAAGTGCCACACAACATGGAGGGTCCCCATGTGATCAGACCCCAGTTGTCCTCATAAGCAACATATTCATTCATGCGGAAAACTTGCTATTTTCTCTTTCTCTGTCTCACATCCCCCCTCTTTCTCCATGCTTCCCAGGAACACCTCCCAAATAAACTAACTGCATTCAAGTGCTTGTCTTGGGGTTGCTTTTTTGGTGGAAACTCAAATTAAGACAACTTCCTAAGGCCTCCCATGAAGGTTGATATCCCAGGATCCAGAACACTGAGGGTTATTCCTATAGAGGTTTGACCTTGAAGGATTCTGGCCCTCTTTTGAAGGACCAGGGTTCAAATGTTGCTTATTTCATAGCACTTTCAAGACCTAATCTCCCGCATGACCATCCTGTCCTGATTCATGCCCTCCTCTGTAGTCCTGTTACTCTTTATTTAACTGAACTTAGAGCCTTTGCTGTAAGTCACCCTGGATTAGATTGACAGTATACTGGTTTGTCCCCCTGCTAGACTATAAATTCTTTGTGGGTCAGCTCTTAGCTTTATTGAGCACACCCAGTACCTGACAGTGAGAAGAACTCAATAAATGTTGAGTTGGAAATCATCATGGGGTCCACTGGGTTCACAGTGTGAAAGGGATTTAAACTCAGCAGGTGTGACATGGACTTTGGAAACATCATAAACAACAACCACCAAAATAAATATCTGAACCATATTAATTTATTTTAAACTATATATAGGCATAAATATGGACCAGTGGTTTATAAAAGTCTTAGTGGCCATTCTAGGGCATAGATCCACAAGAATTAGGATCTGGAAAGTTAGCATATAACTAGCTCAAAACTCAGATTGAATAAAACCCCCAACTCTAGAAAGGAAAAAATGCTAAATTCCTCTTCCTTATGGAATTTAGGCTGCAAAGTGTGGATAAGAGACATCTCAACAGATTTTCCATTTCCACTTAACTATATGCTAGGCAGAATAATGTCCCCCCACCCTACCCCAAAGACATCCTCATCCTGATCTTCAGAACCTGTGAATATGTTACCACTGGGCAAAAGAAATGGGATTTAGTTATTGACCTTGAGATGGGGAGAGTTTGAATTATGCGGATGGGTCTGTGTAATCACAAGGTGATTAGTAGGTGAAAGAGGAAGACAGGCAGATTTGAAGGACTACTCTGCTGACTTTGAAGATGGAGGATGAGACCATGTGCCAAGGAATGCTGTCCCTCTCTAGATAAGCTGGGAAAAGAAAGGGATTCTTTCCCCAAAAGTCTTCAGAAGGAACACAGCCCTATTCACACCTTGATTTTATCCCAGGGAGATCAAGTTGGACTTCTGACCTCCAGAATTGTAAGTAATAAATTCATGCACTTTTAAGCCACTAAGTTAGTGGAATTGTTACAGCAACCATCAAGAAACTAATACAGACAGAATGGGTAGTTTGAAAACAAAGTAGGCCAAAGGATATCCCTCTTCAGCATCATTTCTTCAGCTATCAGATGAAAGAGCCTGTTTGTGACACAGACTTTGCAAATTTCAGTGGTCTTTGGCTTGGAAAATCTGAGGTGGAAGAGAAAACAATAAGAAAAATGGCAATCTATCTGAAACAGGCCAGCTTAAAGTAAGTTCAACATTTTGGGACCCAGAAAGCCTCAGAGAGTAAAGCCAGAATCAAGGTCTCCAGTCAGTCACTGTCGTCTAGGCCACTACTTAAACTGTTCCATGTCTACAGAGTCACTGTTGTCTCGAGGAGCTCAAGGCCTGGAGATGCCTATTTGTGGGTTCTAGGAGAAAGTCTTCAGGCAAGGCCACACCTGGAATCTGACTCTGGGGAAATGGAAGGAGAAGGAGATGGTGCAAAGGAAGCAGTGATTGGAGAAGGGGACATCTGAGCAGCCTTCCTCAAGGGTTCCCAACCTCCACATGACTGACATCCTGGTCACAAACAGGTTCTTTTGTCTGATGGCTGAAGAAATGATGCTGAAGAAGGATATCCTTTGGTCTACTTTGCTTTCAAACTATCCATTCTGTCTGTATTAGTTTCTTGATGGTTGCTATAACAATCACCACTAACTTAGTGGCTTACAAGTGCATGAATTTATTACCTTACAATTCTGGAGGTCAGAAGTCCAACTTGATCTCCCTGGGATGAAATCAAGGTGTGAACAGGGCTGTGTTCCTTATGGAGACTTTTTTGGGGAAAAAAATCCCTTTCTTTTTCCAGCTTATCTAGGGAATTCTTGGTTATGGACAGCTGTCCTGTGCATTGTAGGATGTTTGGCATCATTCCCAACCAGTAGAGATCTTTTCCCTCACCCTGCCCCAGTGGTGACTATGAAAAATATCTCCAAACATTGCCAAATGTCCTCTGGAGTGGAAAGAAAGTGAAAGTCAACCTTTATTGATTAGCTCTGACTAATTGGGGGAAGAAAACAGCTTTTTCACTAAAATCAACTTTGTCCAACAGAAATTAATACAAGTTACACATGAAAATTTTTTTTGTAAGTACATCTATAAATTGTGTAACCATCACCATAATTTCATCTCAGAATATTTTCATCATTCCCCAAAGGAGCCCATACCTGTTAGCAGGTACTCCTTGTTAATTAGCAGTCACCTCCAGCCCCTGGAAAACCCCGATCTACTTTCTGTCTCTGTGGATCTGCTTATTTGGGATATTTCATATAAGTGGACACATACAGTTTGTGGCTTTTGTGTGTCTGATTTCTTTCATTCAGCATCATGTCGCCAAGGGTCCTCATGGAGGAGCATTTCACAATACTTGATTTCTTTTTATGGATGAATACTACTACAATGTATGGATAGACCACACATGTTTTTAGCCACGCAGAAGTTGATGGACATTTGGATTGTTTTCACTTTGTGGCTCTTATGCGTGGACTTATACTGTCAGTTTTCTTGGGTAAATACCTAGGAATAGAATTTCTGGGTAACACTTGTATCATGTTTGGAGGAATCATCATGGCGGTTTTCAAAGCAGCTGTACAACTTCACATTCCTGTCAACAGTGTAAGAGGCCACATATGTAATTTTACATTTTTTGGAAGCCATATTTTTTAAAAGTACAAAAATACAGGTGACATAGGATTTTTTAATATCTATTTTTTGGGTGTAGACGCAATATCTTTATTTTTATTTATTTATTTTTATGTGGTGCTGAGGATCGAACCCAGGGCCTTGCATGTGCTAGGCGAGCGCTCTACTGCTAAGCCACAACCCCAGCCCCAGGTGAAATAAATTTTAATAATGTATTGGATTAACTCAATTTAACCAAACAATTATTTCAATGTATAAGCAATATATGATCGTTAATAAGATACTTACATTGTTTGTTATTATGTCTTCAAGTCTGGTGCTTGTTTTACTCCTGTGACATATCTCAGTTTGGGTGCTAACTACTCATTGGGAACATTTGATCTGTATTTAGAATTCACAAAACTAACAGTTGAAGGAGTAGATTCATAAGCCCAAGTTGTTCTGAACCTATTTAAAAATTTCCCTCACAGAATCACACAATAAGTATTTTAAAGTTTATATATGCATTGATGAAAATTAAATAAAATTTAAAGTTCAGTTTCTTTGTCATTCTAGGCACATTTCAGATGCTTGCTAACCACAACTCCTGGGTTGGCTAGGCCAGCTCTAAGTCATTTTGGTTTTCATTTTTTTTTTTTTTGGCGGGGGGGTGGGGGTGTTACTGGAGATTGAACTCAGGGGCACTCGGCCAATGAGCCACATCCCCAGCCCTTTTTTTTGTATTTTATTAGAGACAGGGTCTCACTGAGTTGCCTAGTGCCTCGCTTTTGCTGAGGCTGGCTTTGAACTCGTGATCCTCCTGCCTCAGCCTCCCGAGCCGCTGGGATTACAGGCGTGTGCCACTGTACCTGGCCTCATTCTGATTTTTTTTTTAAAAAGTCTGCTGCTAGCCACAACCTTGGTTTCCTTTCCTCTTGGGTAGCTTATCCAGTGATGAGCTGAAATTCTCTTTCTCTGTGTAAAAGTAGACATTATTTTTCAGAACAGATTTTAGTTCACAGCAAAACTGAACGGCAAAACTGAAAGTTCCCCTATACCTCCTGCCCCTACATAGGCACAGGCACCCCCATTGTCACAGTCAAGGACCCTATATGACATCACCATCACACAAAGTCCATAGTTTATATCAGGGCTCACTCTGGGTGTTGTGCATGGTACAGGTCTTAACACATCCACCACTAGAGCTGCAATTCTGTTCTAAAGGCCTTTTTCCTGTGTGCCATAGATTCCCAGCCAGGGTCTACTAGTTTGGAACAAGTGGCAAACAGCAGAAGTGATCACCCGGGAGCCCCTCTGGCCTCTCAACCCCCGCAGACCTTATTTCTAATGACCAGCTCTGGCTAAGGCCGCCCCCGCTGCCGGGGCTTAGGTGTCCCAGTTGGCATCCTGGCAGCCCTGCTCCTTGTTGGGCAGGCTCCACCGCGTCTCTTGTATCACTTTAAAAACAACATGCCACTCTGCCCCGGGGTCATCTATCAGGTTACCCAGAAGCTACAGGACAAAAGAGGACACGTTCCAGTCATCTTTGAGGTCACAGGTTATTGGGCTTGGGAGATCAGCTGTGGAACAGCAGTGGAGGGACGTGGTGGGAGGGATGGGCGTGTTGTCGTGGGTTTTCATCACAGCAAGTCCAAGGGCTCGTGCCTGCAGGTAAAGAAAGAGTAGCACCGTCTTCCACAGGGCAGAGAGCGACAGCCCAGGCCCCTCAGGCTTTTGGGGATCAGATGGAAAGTGCCTGTCCTCCTGGGAGCTTGTCACAGGGCAGATTTTGACTCAGCAGGACTTGGTCAGGGGGAGCCTGAGATCCTGAGTTTCTAACAAGCTCCAGGGATTTCCAGTGACTACACTTTGAGTAACAAGGGCTCAGGGCTTTCCCCAGAGTTCAGCTTGCCCCATCTGCTCCCACCTTCCGCTGCCACACTCCGCTGCCCAATCGCTGATCGCAGCTGACACGTACTGAGTGGAAATGTGTGCCAGGGACTGTGCTAAGCCCTCTGCTTGGGTTAACTCAATTCATTATCTCAACCACCCTGAGAGATAAACCCTGCTCTTATCCAGGCTCTTCAGTGGGAAGCGGTGACGGCTAGCTTTGGGCAGAGTTCGACCGATTGGAAGCCCTTGTCTCTGTCCACAATGTGGAACAGCTTTCCTAATGCCATTTTAGGTCTGAGTTCTGTAACTTTCTTTGGAACTAAAATAAACTCATGGATAAGTGTGGTTGCCTCTGGTGAAGGGGATGGGGTGACTGGGTGGCTGGGGTGGGAGGGACAGGTATTTGTCACTATATTTATGCTGGATACCTTGTGGATTTCAAAACTATTCATTAATTTGTAAATTAGTGAATTAATGTATGAATTAATGAATAGTTTTGAAAGACAATTTGTCAAAAAGTAATTAGCCTGTAGCCTTCATAGTTAAAACTGTACACCAATAGCTGGGCCTTTCTCAGGCCTCCGAGTTGGGCACAGAATGAATCACTGTGGAGGCCAGGCGCGGTGGCGCACGCCTGTAATCCCAGCACTTGGGAGGCTGAGGCAGCAGGATCGCGAGTTCAAAGCCAGCCTCAGCAATGGTGAGGCACTTAGCAACTCAGTGAGACCCTGTCTCTAAATAAAATACAAAAAAGGCTGGGGATGTGGCCCAGTGGTCGAGTGCCCCTGAGTTTAATCCCTGGTAACAACAACAACAACAACAACAACAAAAATCACTGTGGAGACGGGGAAAGGATTTCTTTGGGCCCTGGTGGAGCATTTTGCATCCTCTGGGAATATGCAGAACAAGGCTGGCCTGTAACTTCCCTCCAGAGGATAAATGCTACAACTGCTACCTGGTGGCCCAGGACATTTTGCAGTAGGTAGACACTCTAGTATCAGTTTGCAGAGTGGATAATAATGGTAAAAATGGTGCTCTTCAATTCAGATATGAGAATTTCTTCTTTCAGACAGCTTGGCAGGAGTCTGAACTGCACAGTGCTTATCTTTTGTGATATTTTACATTAACAAAGAGGAGAAAATTGTATTAACCAAAAAAAAAAAATGTTTGAACTTAGCCATTGTGGGCACCCAGATATGATTCAAACATTAGTGCCGTCTTACTAACTGAAGCTAATTGCTGTGATCATAAAAATGTGAATTTTAACATGAATTCTAAAGCAATGAAAGTTAATTACTTCCAAAACCATCTAGCAGCGAGTGTAATTGTTAAGAAAAGTTTACAGAAAGAGGTTCTGGTCAAACCAGTTTTTACTGGATAGATAAGCTTTCCATTCATGAGTCATAGTTAAGGATGCCCTTATTGGAGAATTAATTGGCTTAGGGGAAGGCAAAGGACCAGTGTGACGGGAACATGGTGTACACAGATGACACTAGGAAGCTGGTAGGGCCTATGGAGTGGGGAGAAATGCCTCCAAATGCCAAACAAATAACATGTTTCTGCAGTATTTGAAATAACTTTGGACATCTCTACCCAGCCCCCAAAGGAGCCACTAGTCCTAACATCTTGATTTGCTTCACACACATGATGAAGCACATCTAACCACATAGTCCTGTTCCTCTGATCATGCCTGTCCTTCACAGACATAGTATAGGCACCTGTGCACAGTACGTCACACAGAAGGCCCTGGAATAAAGCTCAGCCCTGCTCTCAGGTGTAAGGATCGCTGCAGCTCTGCCTCAGGGCCCTTTGAGTCACTTCCTGCAGACTGCAGGAAACACACAGGGTATTTTTGTGGATTCTCTTCCCTTGTTCCACAGGGTGTGGCAACACTGTCCTTATGCTACTCGTCTACTGAGGTCACTGCTAGGAGGTGGCCATCAGCCTGACCCAGGTGACCTCGGGTCTTCTGACTCCCTGCCTTTTGCACCAGGGGCATGATGTCCCATCTTGTGCCCTCCGTAGGCTCCTGTTGCCTCCCAAGCAAGAAGCCTCCAGGAAGCTGGAAGGAAAGGCACCCCAGAGTTTTCCTTTTCCTTCATCCCCGGACCAGTAATCTCTTTCTCACCTGGGGGAAGTCGGCCTCCCTTTGTTTCTGGTAGAAATGCTCCTTCCATGTCCTTTGATCATTCAACAAGCACTTTTTGAAAACACACTGAGTGCTATGCCCCTTTCTATGCCAGGGCTGCAACAATGAGCAATGCCAAATCCCAGCCCTGAAGGCGCTGGCCTTCTGGTGGGGAAGAAGGCTGCCGTGGACCCACGGGCATGCCCTGTGGCCTCAGCTAGTGATGAGTGGGAAAGGCAGACAAAGCAGGAGGGGGAGCAGCGAGGGATGCTACTTCAGGAAGAACAGCGAGCCTCTCTGAATCTTCTAACTGTTCTGAAAAGCCTCCAAGTTCCTCTCAGTTTGACCAGGAACCTGACGGTTTGGAGTGCTGCTGATTCTCCTCCAAACCCTCCCCAGGCAGAGAGGAATAACTTTCTGCTTAATAGTGACAGAGCAAGGAGAATCAAGGGGAAAAGCAACCAGGGTGTAGCACCCTTCAACGACAAGGAGATGGAAAGATGGGTGGGAACAGGGTCCCGTCTGCAGCAGGGGCCTCGCTGTCCCTCTGATTCCACCAGTTCGAATTTCTGCATGGTGGTTCCACCGGAGATATCTTGCCCTCAAGAGGACTCACAGGAGTGGCCACAGGCAGCCCAAAGATTGATGGAAAGCAAGAACATTCAGAGCTGTGAACACACTAATCCTATGTCTGAACCTGGCCTTTATCATTGTTCCTGGGCTCCATCTTTCACAGGACCCAGAAACTCAGGGGATTGGCTTGAAAAGGTACAAGCAGGCTGGAACCTAGAGAAAGTCAAAGTTCAGAGCAGCAGGTGTGGCCTCAAACCTAAGCAAACTGCAGTCAAACCCTCAGCTGCTCCCTGGTGCACCAATTTCTTCTCTCAGTTACTTTCATCTACAGGGGCAAGGGCTGGAGGAAACTGAGGACCAGAACAGGGAAGATGACATCTGGCTCCCATCTGACATGTGGCTCCTAGATTTTTTCAGATCTCCTTGTAACTTGGGTTTTCTGTGATGCTTTAATTTCCCATCCTCTTGGTATGTCATATAATAAGATTGCAGATTCTGCCACACGCAGGCTGAATTAATTCCAGCAAGTCAGTCTGGCCACATCCTTCAAGTCTCTGAGCCTCTGAAATGAGGATGCTCAGAAAAGCCTGCAGATCTGTGATGGATCCAAAAGACCAATGGGGACTGCAGAGACACTCATCCTGGCCATCTCAGGCAGGATCCTCCAGAGAAGCAGAGGCTCAGGAGATAGGGCCGGCTGCTGGGGAGAGAGCGTTGCATATCTGGTGGTCATTGCCCACTGAGAGATGTCACTGTCCAGGGATCATGGCAGGAGGAGCAAAGTTCAGAATATGGCCTGAGGTGACAGAGTGTGAAATGAACTCTGAACCCCACCACACTCCACAGTAATGGGGTGCCTAATGTCTTCCCCAGGCCTCTGCAAGCTGAGACTTGGGGGGCAGATTTTCTACTGTTAGGTTCTGAATTCACTTGGCACCTGCAACAGCACTGGCAACTGACTTCACCTTCCCCCGATGCACCTGGAACTTTGATACAAATGACTAAGTTGTACAGGGGCTCCCATACGGCTCCAGACATGACCACTGAGCAAACATGTTTGCTACACACTTACTCTGTGCATCCGGTACTGTGGTAAGCAGTCCAGTCCCTCAAAGAGCTGTTTACAGTGACCCTCTGAGGAGTCTCTGGACCATTGTCCTTGATGCACTCTTAGCCTTCCTGGGTCTGATCAGTAGCCAAATCCTGTCGTTCTAATTCTATGGGATCTCTTGAATTAGAATTTCCCCCTCTGTATTAGGTTCCTGTGGCTGCCATAACATTACCATAAACTGGGGGACTTCAAACAAAAGAAATTTATTGTCTCACAGTCCTGACAGTCAGAAGCTTGGAATCAAATTGTGGGCAGGGACTGTTCCTCTAAAAGCTCTGGAGGAGAAATCATTCCACACGCTTAGCTTCTGGCGAGTAGCTGCATGGCTCCTATCCCTGCCACCAACATCACGTGGCCTTCTCCCCTCTGTGCCTCTGGGTTCAGATCTCCCTCTTCTTACAAAGACACCAGTCATTGAATCAGGGCCCAGTCTCATCTAGGTTGACCTCATCCTAACTGGATTGTACCTGGAAAACCCCATTTCCAAATAAGGTCACATTCACACATTCACAGGAACCAGGAGTTGTGACTTGAACATGTCTTTTTAGAGGACACACAGTTCAACCCACTCTCCATTTCTCGAGCTACCACTGTAGCACAGTCCTCATCAGTTTATCTGGACCAGTGCGATGACATTCCTTCTAGACCACTTATGATTTTCTCTCCTCATAGAACATCTGCTGACCCTAAGTCTTGACCACTTACCTCCCTGTACAGAATGTAAGTTCCAAGAAGACAGAGACTTTGGCTGGGAATGTTCTTTCCCCAGAAGCTAGGAGAAGACCTGGAACACAGAGGGCTTTTAACAAGTACTTGTCGAATAAAGGAATGAGGTAATCGATAAATGTGAATGTATAGACAGCATTTTTTGGCATACTTACCCCTTCTCTTCTCCCCCAATTAGAATGATTTCTCCCTTGTCGTGGTATTTCTATCTCTACGCCAGACTGTACTGTGTAATAGAGTCCATTTGTTTGCCCAGCTGGGGTGTTACTCTGTGCATTACCCGGAAACAGATGCTGGGACTGGTTCATTTTTGAAGGCCCAGAACAAACACAGTGCCTACCAATATTTGTTGAACTGAACTAAATCTAGTTTAAGAGGCAAGACAGAAATATGAAAAGCCATCTTCCCCCACCCCCTCCAATTTGCTGCCACCAACGTACTTGCAGACCTAGAGAGGGGGTGAGAGGTGGGGCAGGAGGTACATTTGAAAATTCTGTAAGTTCCCCTTTCTGCTGATGCTAGAAAAATTATCTTTCTGAGTCAGCACAGGTATTTTGATACTGTCTTGAGATTTGGAACCTTTTTTTAAAAAAAAAACCCAATAGTTTAAAAACAAGTGCTTTCACATTTAATCCTGATGGGGCTGAGCAGGAGAATAACCACTGCGAGAACCACTCACCCCTTCGTCCTTTAGAGTCCCGGTTCAGGGTCCAAATCTGACAACAAGCATAAGGAACTCCCTGGTCATGGCCTCTCCGTAGCAGATGGGGACCATCCAGCTCATGGATTAGTCTTCATAAACACACTCTGAAGTGGCTGGCACTGATTACAGCATCTGGAGGGCCGTGTTAGTGACAGAATGGTGACAAGGGGTAGACTCTTGCTAGTCTGATTCTACTCTCAGGACAGGCTTTGTTTACAAACAAGCAGGCCTAAGAGCCAGGCTCCCTGTAATTGCTTTGTTGTTAGAGTATCATTCTAGACCTTTCTATTCTCAATTCCATACCATCCAATCAAGTAAGAAAGCTTCACTACAGAGTGTGGCTGCGCCAGTGGAGATGGCGGGGCAGGGGGTTCAGGGTATGGTAGGAAGGCCAGGAAAAGAAGGGTATTGGGTCAAATAGTGTCCCCTCAAAATTGGTGTCTACCTAGAACCTTAAGATGTGATCTCATTTAATAATAAAGTCTCAGGTTACAATTAGGCAAGACAAGGTTATGATGGACTAGTGTGGGCCCTAAATCCAGTGAATGATGTTCTTATTAAAAAAAAAAAAAAAAAAAAGGAGGGGACCCTCAAAGAGACATATGGAGGGAAAATGGCCATGTGAAGATGGGGGCAGAGTTTGGAGGGTGACATTTCCAGGTCAAGGAGTAGCCAACATTGCTGGGAGCCACCAGGGGCTGCAAGGGGCAAGGGAAGATCCTCCAGAGGGAGCAAGGCCTTGGGGACACCTTTATTTTAGACTACTAGCCTCCAGGACTGACAATAAATGCCTGGCATTTTAAGTCAACCCATAGTTGTGCAGTCAGTCGTTAGTTACTGAATGAAGTCTAGAGAACGTGAACAGTTGACAATATAGAGGGAATTAATCAGAAAAAAATGTTCATTTCTGCCTCCAGGGCCCTCTTTCAAAGCATCTCTAGATATTGAGATGACCCCAGGGATGAGGTGGAAATGGTGATGGGGATCTTTTAGGGATGGAGATGATGGTGGGGTGGTATGGGATGGAGATGATGGTGGGGTGGTATGGGATGGAGATGATGGTGGGGTGGTATGGGATGGAGATGATGGTGGGGTGGTATGGGATGGAGTTGATGGTGGGGTGGTATGGGATGGAGTTGATGGTGGGGTGGTATGGGATGGAGTTGATGGTGGGGTGGTATGGGATGGAGTTGATGGTGGGGTGGTATGGGATGGAGTTGATGGTGGGGTGGTATGGGGAGGGAGATGATGTTGGAGTTATACTGCAAAGAAAACAGCTGAAAAGAAAGAGATCTGTTTGTTTTTGTTTAAGCAGATCAATGGCATTTAAAGTTGGACTTTGTTGAGAAGGGAGTTTTCTAGATTTCTTTCTTTTTCTTCATTCAGAGAATCCTACCTCTGCATGATCATAAAAGTGGAGTGAGAGAGAGTGTGGACAAGTGGGCTCTCTCTGCCCCCTCAGAGATGTGTGGGGAGGAGGGAGCTGACAGACAGAGTCAGAGCCAGAGGGGTGCTTGGGTCCTGACTTCCTTTACCTGCCAGTGCAATGGCATTAGAACAAGCTAAGGGGAACCATGGCTCAGGAGTTTGTTTTGGGACACAGGAGCTCGCCACTCCTGGGCTTACCCACGGGGTAGCTCAGACCTCAGCTTCTAGAAGAGCAGAACAAGGGAAGCAGAGCTATAAGCATGTAAGTATTCCCTAAGGACGCCCAAGGATTGGATCAAAAGCAGTTTAACCAGAGAGAAAATTGTGTAATTCTCTGCTCATCTCCCAGATCTTCACATGTGATGGACTGGAGGGGCATGAAGGAGAAAAAAAAATCAATTCCAGAGACAAAATAAAAGACTTGCATTTACTCACACCTCTGAGAAATAACGTGTGTGAGTGTTCAAGGCATCAGAAGCAAATATCAACTCAGAACCTTTTGGCCTTCTGAGCTTGAGCTGCCACACTGAATCCCAGACATTTCTTTCTCCCTCTGTTCAAAACGTTTCCCCACCAACGTCAGCTTCCCGGAAGCTTCTTTGTGAATCACTTTGCTTTCCGTCTGCAAGGGGAAATTTCCATTTGATAGATTCCCTCCAAAGGCATGCCTGAGTTTTTAGTTTCATCTCCTCCTTGCTTGTCTCCACTTCTTATCCTTTGTCTTGAAAGAACTAAAGGTGCCTAAACTGAACCCTTCAGTTGCACATTGTAGTTCTACGACTCTGTGCCCACGTGAATAGGACGTTGCCGCCTTGGTGCCCAGGGCCCTGTGAGCGTTGGTGCAGTTGCGCTCACGTCCTCTGGGTGGGGTATGTTGGATATGTTGGAAACCTCAGTTGTTCATGGGGCTTCAGAAGATAAGGAAGACGTTTCTCTCTACTCAAGCTTTTGGCTTAGACCTACAAAAACCAGGACAACCAGACACCAAGATATTCCTGCATCTCTTGTCAGAGGGATGTTGGGCCAACATCAGTTTGGATGGATACTCACTTTCTTGACAGAATTTTGGAGCACTGACTATGTATTTTGCACCGAGTTGAACAAGACTAACCCTGTCCTTCCTCTTGTGGTTGTCAATAGCCAGGGAATTTTGTGTCTCCTGCTGCAGGAAGCTGCCTCTGAATTCAGTCAGGTAATAACATTACTGCCTGCTGGGTCCCCTGCCCTCCTGTAACCTACTCCAAAGGGATGTTTCCTGTTGATAAGAACACCAAACCTGAGGACCCATAGCTTTCCTCTAGACCTTCTGTAGGAGATCTGTAGGATACATCAGGCCCCCAAACCTGTGTGCCCTCCTCGTCCTTTGGTAACGAACATCTGTGGCAGGCAATTTGCGTGGTATTTATGTTTACATTCAGATTTTCCAAGTACCGAATGCCACCATTACTGTATGCTTTGAAGCCCACACTGAATAGGCAAAGCTCTCGTGTAGTAACTGTGACAAATATTTCCTGTTTCTAAAGTTTACAAGAACTTGCTTTGTACAAGATATTATTGTCAGCGTGGTACAGTAATTGCTACTACTTTGGTTTTGATTTTGCTCACAAATTCTAGAAACTGTAAAGAGAGAGATTGATTCCGTAACATTCTCCCAGAACCTAAGTAAGATTTAATTTTTCCCCTTATTATCCAGACTGAAATCTGCAGTGAGGTTTCAGTCTGTGGGAAGTAAACAATCCCTCTCCAGGTCCCCCCAGGTTTGCAGTGGACAGCAGGGTTCATTCTGAGGCTCAATGGGCATGCCCCGTGGCCCTCCCTTCTCCAGACCGGGGTCTCTCCCTGGGGCCCCCAGTGGCTCATTCTTGAATCTGACACAGCCTGCTGTGTCCTTTCCCTGAATGACTCTCACAGTTACTAGACAAAATTACATCTAGAAACCTTTGCAGTCAAAGGAAAATCTGATTTCAGATGAAGGGTGAGGCTTCAACCCCATTTCAATGTTTGTATTGTTTACATGACAGCAGGTCACGGAACACCGAAGCTGTGGAGGGCCACGAGGTCCTCACCAGCCCTCTTAATTTACTGTGGAGGAAACACACTCAGAGATCTTGTGACTTCTCCAAAGCCACTTTCCACGTACCAGCAGATCCAGGACCAAACCTAGGTTTTCCGAGTCTCAATCCTTTTTCCATCACCTTAGTCCACTTTCACCTCTGCATCCAAGTCCTGGTCTAAGTCGGGGTGACACCAAATAAAACAAAGCCACAACAACAACAAAAACACCTCAGACTCTTCAGAAAGGGCGAGTGGAATTCACAGCCCCAGGTTTTCCTCTGTTTGCAAGTCTCCCGGTTGTACTTTATGGAAATAAGAACTCTCTCTTTCATCTCCCAAAGCAGGAAAACCTAGATGCATGCAGGAAAGGGAGGGAATGACTCTTCTGATCCATTTTGCTTGAGAGTTTGCCACTAAATGGCGACATCCTGTGTTGGAATCTGTGCATATGACTCTCCAACGATCCACAGCCCCAAGTCCTCAAGTGCTCCATTTCCATGCCATTTTACGAACACAAATGGTGTCAGGTGCGTAAAACAGCACAGGGCCCACCACATGTGGAGGGCTCCATATTGCTGCGCGGTCAGAGCACTGGCTCCTGCTACGGTAAGATGCACAGTGAACAAGGAGGCTCCTGGCTCTTATGTTGGGGCCTTCTGCTCACACCACATCACCAGGCAAAGACCCCACTGCACATGCAGAGCCCCTTAGCCCTCTGGAGTGTGGAGTTCTGGAAACCTTATCCTCGCCCAACACATCAGCATGGTATTTCCCAAACTCTAAGGCTGTCCCTGGAATTCAAGATAGGATTGTAACAAGCAGTTGCTGGGAAATTTCTTATCTCTCTGGAGGGAATGGAATGAAGACATGCTGTTCAAATGACAGGAGTGTTGGGAGCCAGCATGAGCCCTGGGGACTTTAGATGACTATCAAACCAGACGCAGCACTCCACTTCACGATGTGTTATTTTAACAAAGTCTTTAAGTGAAGTTTCTTTCTGGGCAATCAGGCAACTTCTAAAAATAAATTCAAGGTCTTGAAATATTCTAGTTTGCCTTTAAGCTCTCTTTGGCGGGGGACCTGGCTGTCTATTTTTGGTTTCGCAGCCCCAGGTGGTATGGATTTGATCTATCGAATGACAAATGACCGAGTGACGCTGTGCCTGCCGTGAGGGCTCAGCAGATACTTAGGAAAGGTTATCTGTGGGCGAGGCCACAGCAGCCCAGGATGACTGGGGACAGGGGAAGTTCTCATTTAAGGATTCCTGGAACCAGAGGAGGAAATTGGTGATGTGTAGACAGACGTGAGAAAATAGTGCTTTTTGGACCTTGTCCAGGAAAGGAGAAAAGAACATTAAAAAGAGAACTAAGAAAAGGGAGGAAAACAGTCTTCCCACAGTAGTGCAGGTTGGCATAGGAGGCACTGCCCAGCCAAAGCTAAGCTCCACCTGGCTCCACCGCCCTGGCCCTGGGTGGTTGTATTTGGCCTTTAGGACCAAGGCCTCTGTCCTTTGGTGATCCTTCTTCTCATATTTCCCCATTCCCCCACCCTGACTCTACTTCAAGTTCACCTTGCCTCAGGCCCTTTTGATCCCTTGGCATCTTCACCAGGCCCTTGAGCTCCCTTCCCAGGAGCCACACCCCTCGCCCGCTGTGACACTGTCCTTCCTTCTAATTCCTATCATGGTCTGCCCAGTGCCTCGGGAGGCTCCTGGGTGAACCTCGCACGCTGCCTTCTTCATCCTTCAGGGATATTGTTTGTTTTATCCACTAGGAGGATATTAGCTGTGGTTAACAAAATAACTAAATCATAGTGGCCTAAAACACAGGGCCTTACTTGTTCACAAGGAGTCTGGGGGAGGACTTCTTGTGTCAGTCCAGCACCTGATGGTGCCCGCGAACTCCCAACTTCCTTCTCTCTGCCCTGCCAGTAAGTGTGTCAGCTTTTCCTTCTTCTGCTGCCCCCACCCCCCCAGGGCTGGGATAAGACAGTTGAAGTATCAGGCATTGCACTTTAAGTAAAGGAAAAGGAGGGGTTAGACAAGGCACCTATAATATCTGCATCTGGTACAGTTTTGAATGTTTCTTCCCAAATTTCGTGTGTTGCAAACATAATCCCCAGATTCGTTTGTTAGTGACATCTGGTGGTGGTGGGGAGCCATTGGGAGGTAATTAAGTTTACATGAGGTCATGAGAGTGGGGTCCCCTGATGGCATTGGTGGCTTTATAAGAGGAGGAAGACAGACCTGTGCCATCACATCTTGCCATGTGATGCCCTTTGCCTGTCATGATGCAGCAAGAAGGCCATTACCAGACGCCAAGCAGATGGTGGAGTCATACTCTTCCTAGACTCCAGAATAGTGAACCAAATAAACTTCTATCTTTATAAATTACCTGGTATCAAATATTTCATTATAGCAAGAGAAAACAGTTTACCATATCCTCCTCTTATCTTCATCCATCAGTTTATTCATTCAGTGATTTGATTTCATTCTGTTCACTAAGTTTTGGATACTTTGAAATGAATAACGAGTGTTCCTGCCCTTAGAAATTTTGAGGAAGCAGATAAATCAACAGATGGCCATGTTATATGCAAGGAGGAGCACTGGAGTCTTATACCCAAAGTGCCTTGGAGCTCATAAGTTCTAGATTTAGGTTCAGGGGAGTTCCCAGACTTTGGTGGGTTGGGGATTGTTCTAACTTCTCTGATTAGAAAAGCTGGGTTTAGGGTTGGGGTGTAGTTCATTGTTAGAGCACTTGCTTAGCTTATGTAAGGCTTTGGGTTTGATCCCCAAAATTATAAAAGAGAAAAGGAAAGGGAAGAAGAGAGGAGGCTGGGTTGGAAATGTCTTTGTAGCCAGACAGATGTGGCTCTGCTGTTGCCCGTGGGACTCCAGGGAGATTTTCAATCCCTGAACATTACTGACTTCCCTTAACACTTCTCAGCTCTGAATCCATCCTTCAATATGTGTTCCATGGTAAAAAGAAGTCCCCTTTTCTCTTTTAAAGTGCTGAAAGGACATTTCAGGAGAAAGAGGATTCCTGTCATTTCAGCATTGGTGACGTTGATGAGATGGGTGTGTGGTCATCCCTAGAGTCTGCTCCAGCCTCCAAGCCCAGAATGTGGTCCATCCACAACCTTGTAGCCTTGGCGTAGTGACCACCGTTCTGCAACCCTCTGTATTTGGGAGTTAGTGTCGGGCATGGCTCTCCCACCCTGACAGACTCCTGCCTGCACCAACACCTGGACGCCCTCCCCAAACCCCCATGTGGACCACACGTGGCCACCAGAGGCCTGGTACACATGGAGCTTTTATCCCCTCTGCAAATTCCACCCTCGTCACACATGGTCTGAGGACTCAGCCTCTGCCCGCTCAGTGCTCAGACTCCACTGAAGGCTACGCCACTGGAGGGAACCACCTGGTCCCTGCCTGCATTTGGAAGGGTCCTCTGTTGATTGCCCAGCAACTTCAGACAAGCTCTGTATGGATAAGCCAGTGAACTTCTCTGCTATCTGGTGACCTGACCATACCTTCTCCAACTAGGACCTAACCATACTTTCTCCAAGCCATCTAAGTCTGTCCTCTGTGACTTCCCTTCATGGAAGGGTACCAGAGAGCGTGTGTGTGTGTGTGTGTGTGTGTGTGTGTGTGTGTGTATACACACACACATTTTTTGGGGGGGTGCTGGGGATAGAACCCAGGGCCTTGTACAAGTGTGTGTGTGTGTGTGTGTGTGTGTATTTTTAAACCTTTATTTTGTTTATTTATTTATTTTTTAATGTGGTGCTGAGGACTGAATCCAGGGCCTTGCACATGCTAGGTGAGCACTCTACCACTGAGCCACAACCCCAGCCTCTACCCTTATATTTTATAGTGCTCTTCCGTCATGGTTACCACTTCTTTAGATTTAACTTAAGTCATACCTACTGTGTTTCTACCTCCTGATTGGAGCCAGGCTCTTCACCTTCTCAGTAAAGAGGCATTCAGCATCTTTATTTCAGATTTATTTTTCAGAACAAATGAGAAAGTCCTCATCAAGCCCACACAGCTCAGGGTTGTACTCATCGGGGCTGCTCAATTTCCTCTTTGCCCTAGCTGCTACTTCCTTTTCACAGAGAACAAGGAAACTGATGTCAGTGAGTGCCTTCCGGGCACCAGGCAACATACCAGGCACTTGACAGGATGGTGCTGACGTGCATGTGGTTAGCCTTACAGGAGGAGACAAAGGGTCAGGGAGGTTAAAGAGACTACCTGGGGTCGTGCATGCTGTAGTGGTCTAAGCTGGGCTATAGGCCCGGCTTGCCAGTCCTATACACCACACGTGACAGTAGACTTTCTCCTAGAGCCCCTTTTTGCCTAAGCGAGAACAATTCTCCTATATAACAAGCCCTCCTGAGTCTCACTAAGTCCCTCCGCTCACTTGGTGGTGAGAGCAGCTGAGCAGCAGGAGTGCCATTTGCTGGAGCTCGTCTGTCCGTCATGATTTGACTAAGAGGCCCACTCCTATAAGAAAGGTCTGACTCACTGGAAAGGTGTGAGCCTGAGGTTTCTCTCTCTGAGCTGGCTTCTTAGTGAGGTGAGGAGCCTGCTCTCAGAACTGCTGTTTAAGCCTCGGGGACTAGGAACTGGGCTGCCAAAGGCTCTACTTTGAAAAAATCTCATTGGTTAAAGTCAGATATATGGGATTTCACATCAACGGTGGACTCATCCTATGGTTTGTTGCTTGAACGTACCTCCCAGAGGCCAGCCATCATTGTCATGCTCACCAGTGCTCCCAAGGGCTTAGAACAGTGCCCGGTGTGTGGCAGACAATGTTTGTCAAATGTATGAATTTACACTGTCAAGGGCTCATCCTATGTCTGGCCCTGTGGGGCTTCACTAGGGTATTTTCAGGTAGGATTTTGCCTTAAAAGCAAGAGTAGGAAAAAGTGAATATACCACAAGAGGAATATGACTTTTCTTAATCAAGGTATTATACTACTGCAGTGCCGTGACCAAATTCATCCTAACCAGAACTTACCTGCCCTGAGTTTCCCTCTGGATGTTTAGCCTCTTTTATGAATCAGCCTATTTCTCTGTTAATATACTAATCATTGATAACCAGTAGGTAAGAATAAAGGTACAATCCCAGAAAGTAGTTTTTAAAATGGAGCCCTTTGAAAAAAAATTGCCCGGTGCCTGGCAGAGAACTCTCTACTTGGCAGTGACTCTATGAATGTCTATGGCACTGATGATACTGTGACGATAGCAAGACCCCAAAAGAAAGGACTGACATAGGTGGGGCTGATTCAGGCAGAATTAAAAGGCCTGAGAGTCGCAGCAGGGTCTTTGACTGGGTGGTCTCTGTACTCATCTCAATCCTAAGAAGCTTCCCACGCTTCTCTACTTAAATAAAACATCTAAACCAAAATAGCAAAGGAAAAGAACACTCTCTCCATGTGTTATAGGTGATCAGATATGGAGAGGACCATTTTGAGGACAAAGGTTGCTCATTGCTACTTTACAAGTACTATCTATGTATGTCACTTGTCATTAAACTCTTTGATGCTTTAGGAAGGCCTTATTTCTTACGTCCCCCAAATTATCTCTCTTGTTTCTCCTTTACCATGTTAATATTATGAGGAAGAAAAAAGGATTTAGAAAGAACATAAATGTAATTCTTTCTTTTTAGAAACACAAGAATTTGAACCAGTGGTGCTTCTGGTTAGAAGTCTCCTTTAAAATAGGGCTGTTGCAGATACTTGTCAGAGGAAGATATACAATCAATCAACAAATATATGAAAAAATGTTCAACATCTCTGGCAATTAGAGAAATGCAAATCAAAACCACTCTAAGATTTCATCTCATACCAGTCAAAATGGCAGCTATTAAGAACACAAACAACAATAAATGTTGGAGAGGATGTGGGGGAAAAGGCACACTCATACATTGCTGGTGGGACTGCAAAATGGTGCGGTCATTATGGAAAGCAGTATGGAGATACCTTGGAAAACTGGGAATGGCACCACCTTATGGACCCAGCTATCCCACTCCTTGGTCTATACCCAAAGGACTTAAAAACAGCATACTCCAGGGACATAGCCACATCAATGTTTATAGCAGCATAATTCACAATAGCTAAACTGTGGAACCAACCTAGATGCCCTTCAGTAGATGAATGGATAAAGAAAATGTGGTATATATACAGAATGGAATATTACTCAGCAATAAAAAAATAAAATCATGGCATTCGCAGGTAAATGGATAAAGTTGGAGAATATAATGCTAAGTGAAGTTAGCCAATCCCAAAAATCCAAATGCTAAATGTTTTCTCTGATATAAGGAAGCTGATTTACAGTGGGGTTGGGACAGGGAGCATGGGAGGATTAGAGGAACACTAGAATGGCCAATGGGGAGGGAGGGGAATGAAGGGGAAGGGAGGGAGAAAAAGGGTTAAAAAAAAAAAAAGATGGTAGAATGAGATGGATATCATTACCCTAAGTGCATGTATGAAGACACGAATGGTGTGAATATACTTTGTATACAATCAGAGATCTGTAAAAATGTGCTCTATAAGTGTAATATGAAATGTAATACATTCTGCTGTCATATATAACAACTTAGAATAAAAAAAATTGGCAATAAATAAATAAAATAGGGCTGTTCCAAAGTTAGGAACAGATGAAAGATAAAACGTTTTTCAAACATGGAGGTTTAATGGGTGACCTGGTACGTGCTTCATTCATTTATTCATTCTTTCAGCAAATACTTATTAAGCACCTACTATGTGCTAGTCCCTGAAACAGGCCTTGAATACTACATAACACGGAACTCTTGTGGAATTCATAATGAATTTCTTCTTGTTCTGTTAGCAGTTTTATGCCAACAAAACCTGGAGTTAAGTGAATCTCAGTGTAGCTTAAGAAGAGAACTAGGAAGGATGACGGACCGGCAGGTGGCAAGCAGTGTGGGGAGAGAGTGGTCAGGGTGACGTCATGCTTCCCGCTGGCGGTAGGTGCAGGGACTGCCGGCCAGGCAGGAAGACCCCTCATGTGGGAGTCATGGAGATAAGCCTCAAGACTCAGGGGCTCCCTGCACACACGAGTCTCTCAGTTCTGCCTTGTCGGAGGCTGGAGGGAGGCTCCACTCTTCCCCCTTCCCTCTCTAAGGCGGTGCCTCCTTTCTCTGCACATTTGCATGGGGCTCTCCCAAGCAGGAGACCTGGGAGGCAAAGATGGAGTCACTGTGTGCCAAGAATTAGCACTGATTCCCTTCTCCATGGCTGGACGTAATTTTGTTTTGTTTTGAAATAGTCAATGGGCTGAACGTTTCAAGAGACAAGACTGTAGTCAGAGTTTGCTGCTTCCTTGAACGGTTTCCAAAATCTACAGCATTCAGATGGTACCAAGATGGGCTCAGTCCTCAGGCGGGGAGAGTTCTTTCTCCCACCCACTTCCCTCTTTTCCTCCCTTCGCTCCTTTCCCCTTCCCTTTTCTCAACAACCTATGCAGTCCTTGAATCCCTTACTTCTTCGTCTTCTTCTTTTTTTTTTTTTTTTTTTTTGCTACCAGGGATTGAACTCAGGGGCACTCAACCACTGGGCCACATCCCTAGCCGTTTTTTTGTATTTTATTAGAGACAGGGTCTCACTGAGTTGCTAAGTGCCTCGCCATTGCTGAAGCTGGCTTTGAATTCACAATCCTGCTGCCTCAGCCTCCCAAGTGCTGGGATTACAGGCGTGCGCCACTGCGCCTGGCTCTGAATCCCCTACTTCTTGTGGAGGCTGGTTTACCAAAGGTCACAAGGCCTCTGTTTTAAAGTCTGGGAGGCACGTCAGGGTTTTAATAACCTTTTCAGGGGCAAAAGCTGATTGGCAGTGCTGATAGCCTATTATAACTCCATTACTTCTTTAGAGGTAGGCTCAAAGGACAGGCCTCTCTCTGTTCTTTAGTAACATTATTAACTAGAAAACTGTCATATTTGGGGGACAAAGATCACTCATTGCTACTTTGCAAGTTACTGTGTATTTCCTTTGTAATGGTCAAGTGAAATTCATCTTTCTAGAAAGTGGCACACAGGGGCTGGGGTTGTAGCTCAGCGGTAGAGTGCTCGCCTAGCACGTGCGCGGCCCGGGGTTCGATCCCCAGCACCATGTAAAAATAAAGGCATTGTGTCCAACTAAAACAAATAATAAATAAAGATTAAAAAAGAAAGAAAGTGGCACACAGATCAATTTGTGACTTATTAGAGCAAAATCGTTAACATTCAATTTATTTCCATCTCTTTTCCTCCGAGAGAGAAAGAGAAAAATTAATCAGTAAATGATGAGTGTCAGGTGGTTTTCTGCTTATGATGGTAAATTTGGGTGAGGGTCCTGTGGAACATAGAATTGCTTAGATTTGTATTTTGCTGGGAAGTCTCTAATAGCTAGAGTCATTTGGGGGGTTAATGTTCAGATTTCAGTCACTCCTGCTCTTGTTGTCCATTATTACAGTCATGGAGGATTAACACTCAGGACTGCAGTTATGTCCTGCTGTGGCCTCTCCCGGGAATAACTCTATTAATACCACTTTTCATCTTCCCAGGGGCAAATTCAGGAAACAGCCAGGGAGAGAAGTTCTCTCAGCCAGACGCCTGCTTTCCCAGAGCCTGCTGGGAAGGACTCTCCGTTCACCGGGACCACAACGGATTCCTTCTCCAATTTATGGGGGGATCCGCAAGGACAATGCAACTTTGACCCAACACCTAGAGGGAGGAGGTCGTGCTCAAGGCCCACAGCAGGAGGGAGAGCCAGGCAGAGGAGGCCACACACCTGGCGGTTCCAGGACAGATGGAGAACATGAGCAGAGCACCCAAGAAGCCAATGCTGGAAAGATGTCCCCGGCTGTGCCCTCAACACATCTGGCCTGGGATGCCGGTGCTGACTGCAGGGAGCCTGAGGCGCTGGAGTCTCTGTCTGCTGCCTCCCGGGGCTCTGCAGAGACCGGCCTTCCCTGGGAGAAGGCGGAGAACGTATGCAAGGGCTCAAGGGGCACAGAAGCAGCGTGTGTAACAGAGTGTTTTGGAGTCAGTGACCAAGGAATGTGTTGTGATACCATGGATTCTCCTGTTGGGGCACCAGCTGATAAATATTTGCCTCAAGAAATCTGCTGCATGGACGATGAGCTGACAGAAGGTCACAGCAAAGTATGTGATTTATGTCCATCTGATGACAAGACACTGGCAGTTCTTTTACAAACACGAGGTTCTGAGCCTTCACAGTCCACATCTGAAAACAGCAAGGTCAAAACCACAGCTGTGTCCCCTCTCTTCATCAGTACCGTCACCTGGAACATGTCACAGGAGGCCGATGCAGGGGGACACCAGGCTGAGGTAGAGAATCCCTCCTGCGTCTTGTCCTCCATGGCACCAACAGCCCAGGAAAGCCCACCCCCCCCTCAGCTTGGGAGGGCGTGGGGACACACATCTCCTTTCTTCTGAGGATAACTCTTTCCTGAACTTTAAAGAAGTTGGTGACCAGAGTCCCAGTGTCCAAGTCACCACCGGCCCACCAGCCAATCATGGTTCAATCCTGAAGCTTTGGCAGGAGCAGTCGACAGCATTGACTGCTGAAGTTGAGGGTGTTCAGGTGGCCAGGGAGACTGAGGACAAATCAATGATTGCTTTTGCCACCAAAGTCCACCCAGCCAAGTGCCAAGGTGCTTCAGTTTCTGAGAATAGCCTTGCAGATGGTGCCAAGGACAGCTCACCTGAGGCGCCGGATGAAAATGTTGTTCAATTTCCTTCCAATGTACAGTTGGGTCACATTTTTGGTGGTTCCACAACTGAATCTACAAAAGATTCACCTTGCCTTGCCCTCAGTGTTCCAGAAGTTTCGGGTCATGTTCCCCCACCCCCTGAGGGAGAGGGTTTCTGTACCATTTCCCCTCTTCCGATTGATAACCAGTCTAGAGAGGTGAGTCAGTCCACGGGCCGAGCAGACACTGGGAGACCTGAAGCGGATTTCCAAGAAAAACAAAGTGAAACAAAGCAGAGTATCCCGCTGGAGAGCCCGTCCTGCCAGGGTTCTCGTTCTTCAGATGATTTCCAAGAAAGTTTGCCCCCGGCACCGGCTGCACAAGAGGAAGCCAGCAAGGTCCTCTTGGAGCCCTCTCCAGCAAAGCCCAGGGAAGAAAGAAGGTGCACCTCAGGCCCGGGAACCAGTGTCTCCATGATGGCGGAAGCAGCTGTGGAAGAAGGTAGTCAGGCTCTGAGCAGGCTTCCCTTGGTCCCTGAAACACTCCAGGAGCAGTTTGGACTAGGGATTTGGGAAGCAGGAGCCAAGTTGAAGATTATAACCCTAGAGGCTTCTGTTTCTGAAACTTGGCCACCAAGACAAGGGACAGACCCTGAGAACAGGGAGGCAGAAGCTGGTTCCCCGGGTCCCGACAAGGCCTGGGCTCTGTCTGACGCTGCTGTGTCTGAGGCCCACCTGCTGGAAACAGCAGCCTGGGCTCACGGTCCTCGGGCTGAGGCAGCCCCAGCTCTGGCCAACAACAAGGAAACCTGTGAAGGTGGAGCACCAGCCAGCGGGGCCCGTGGGAGCACTCCTCCTTCCCGGGATTTGAGCCAACCCAGACTCCTGGAGTCCTCTGTGGACCCTGTTGATGCAAAGGAATTCCATGTGGCCGATTCGCCATCGGAGGCTTCAGAGTCTGGCAGGAAGGAAAGTGTTAACCATGCGAGTAAAGACCAGGAGGGCCACCAGCTCGAGGCGGATCCCCCTGCCTTCTTCAAGCAGCTTCTGACCTCCCCTAACATCCTCGAGTCCTCTGTAGATCCTCTCGAGGATGAGGCAGGGGTGGTGGAACACCCCAGGGCTGAGCAACCGGAACCTTCTGCAGCCACACCAGAGGCCATCAGAGAGGGGAACACAGCAGCTGATGGAAACTCGGGCCAGAGAGTGGACATCCAACCTGCCATTCTGCAAGGTCCATGTCCCCAGGACGCTGGGGAAACCATTCCAAGCAAAACCAGAACCCACCAAGACCAAGTAGACAGGGAGAGAGAAGAGAGTCGAACGAAGTCCATATAACCAGGCAGAGGTGCAAGACCAACCTGCCAGCTGGCCAGCTGAAGAAGGTGGGCAAAGAATTCCGCGTGCACGCAGGATAAGCCAAGTGCAAGAGGGCGGTGGCAGAGCCTCAGGGGAGGCAGAACAAGGGCAAAAGGACACAGCGGAATTTATTTCCCCCACTTCACTTCTTTCTGGTTGTCTTTCAATAACACACGCACCTGTTGGGGTTGATGCTCGCAATGCCACAGTTCATCATGGACCAGAAAATGATGTTGTTGAACCCAGAAACCATCAAGATGTATTTTCTGACTCAAAGGAAAGGGGAACTACGGAGAACAAGTGTGGGAAACGTGTGCCCTTCTCCAGTGATCTTACGCTGTCGCCTGGCGCCTCATCTCCTGAGGGAACCATCTCTCGCTCTTCACTGAGCCACAGGAGTGAGGAAGTGAAACTAGAAGAGCCTCAAACTGGGGAAACCAAACCCCCAAGCTCATCTGGCTCCCCCCAGATGACTCTGGCTTTCATTTCTGGGGAATGTGAGTCAGAGAACACCTCTGAGTTCCTGCAGGACCTGTGGCAGAAAAGCTTCCCCGTGGGCAGGGAGGAGAAGCTGGGGTGGAAGAAGCCCAGCCGTGTGGCCGCCCAGACTGGCAAATTACCGGGGACCCCTCCAGCAGTGGCCACGTCGGAGGAGGTCAGGAAGCAGCAGGAGACCTCCGGGAGTGGACATTTAGCCGAGGGAGTAAAGAAGAAAATTCTGTCCAGGGTGGCAGCCCTGAGACTGAGATTGGAAGAGAAGGAAAATGTCAGAAAGAACTTGAGTCTTCTTAAAAAGATCCCTAAGCTCGAAAAATCCTTGTCGTGCACAGATGAGAAAAAAGACCCGAAAAAGGTAGCTTGCAAAAGAGAAGGAAAAGGTGAGGCTCTGTGGCTTTCTCTCATTGTTGAAGTTCAGGTTTGTAAGATGAGGTGTGAAGTTCCTACGTCCTCTTGAGCCCTTAGCAATTCAGGTCAGCATCCAGCAGGTGGCCAACGATGCCACGGTGTGGCCAAGTGGTTTGGGACGCAGGCCTGTGGGTCTCTAACTTGAACAGGCACCAGCATCACTGGAGGGCTTGTTACAACCCAGATTTCCTGGTCCCACCCCAGAGTTCTGATCCAGTGTTCCTGGGAGGTGGGCTCAGGAACCTGCACTTCTACCAAGTTCTCAGGTGATGGGGACAGGGTGGCGCACCTGCGAAGGGCTGGGAAAGGCTGCTCTAGGTGTGTTTGATTGAGGGAGTGTGATTACAATCCCTTTCTATTTAATTATCCTTTAAAAAATCTATTTAAAATAGATAAACAATGTGGCTAATTAGGATAATTAAAAAGAACACAGCAGGATATATAGAAAGAAATATTCCAATAATACTTGGGATTCTCCTCTTTGATCACTGATGTTCATTAAAAATGGCTTAACTTAACCTTGGTTTTCCTCCAAATTTGAGTATAAAATTTCTTTCCAACTCACCCTCCCGCTCTCTGAACTTAACCTCCTCTAACCTCCTCTGGCGGCTGAGTTCCAGATTTCAAGCCACTTGAGCCTCAAAAGCCCTTGTAATTGCAGTTACAGAATCACTGCAGCCCCAAATTCCGTTCCAGAGCCTGGATCGGGCCTCTTTTATTTCAGTTCTTCCCTTCTACGCACTGAGCAGAAATTGGGAGGGAAAACAGCGCAGAGAGCGAGTGCGCAAGTGCTCGGGCACAGAGCTCTGGCCGCGGTGACCTGGAGGAGAAATTGTGTCCTCACTACGCCTGGGTCCTCTGACCCTGAGGCCAGTGCTTTACCTTCCCAGACCTCCTCAGGCATGGTTCTGAAAGGTTGGCAGACAAAACTGCCTTCCGAAGAGAGGGGGTCTCCAACAGCTTATTAGTGCATATTTTGGAATGTATTGAAAGGGAGGGGAGCAATGCTTTTTAAAAAAAATCTCAGAAGTGGTTTCAGCCCAGAGGGAAACAATATATTTGGGATTCTTTTTTTTTTGTTGGTACCGGGGATTGAACTCAGGGGCACTCGACCACTGGGCCACATCCCCAGCCCTTTTTTGTATTTTATTTAGAGACAGGGTCTCACTGAGTTGCTAAGTGCCTCGCCATTGCTGAAGCTGGCTCTGAATTTGCGATCCTCCTGCCTCAGCCTCACAAGTGCTGGGATTACAGGCGTGCGCCACCGAGCCTGGCTTATTTGGGATTCTTGTTCACAATTATTCAAGTTGCCCGTGGAAGGAAGGACGATGCTGAGAGCCGTGCCCAGCACTGCCACCCCAAGCACCGAGGGCTGCTGACAGGGCGAGCGACATTCTCGAAGGCACGGTGCTAGCCAGGCAGGGACCAAGGGCAGCGGGCCACAGACTCAGGGCCCTGCAGAGACCTTGGGATAGACACAAACACTTTTCCAGGCCAGACCAATCCAATGTGGCAGCAAAGGACATTACCAATGTCACCAGGGTCATGGGGACCAGAAAGAGGCAAATGAGAGTCGAGATGTTTGCGGGTGTTTGAGCACGTGGGGGAGGAAGCTGAGACACAGTGGTTTAGGGCACAGATTAGGAGCTGGATTTCTTGGGTTCAAGTCTGGCTTTTGCCAGGAACTGGGCAGCCCTGGACAAATGCCTCAGCCTCTGGAAACCTCACTTTCCTCACCTATAGAATGAGGGTGCTGATAATAGGACTCATCCCCACATAAAAGTGCAAAGGAACACGAAGGAAATGTCCATGAAATAAATTCAGAACTTAGTTCAGACACAGACAGGGTCCTTGTGTCTGGGTTGATACCAACTCAGGCATAGAAGAAAGAGTGCTTCCCGGATGCACAGCCTCTCTTCTCTGAGGAACACCAGGCCTCACAGAAAGGGGAGCCAGCTGGTGAGGGACATGCAGCAGACCTTGAGTCCCAGGAGGGCTTTGCTCGCACCCAGCCAGGCCCTGACCCTGTGGTCCTTCCCCAGTGGTGGGAGGGATGCCTGTTGGGTGGGTCTTTCCTTCTCAGGGAAAGGTAGGACAGTGCCTCCACCCCTTTAGGCTTCCCGATGCTGGCCCTAACTACAAACAAGCCCCAGGCCATTCCTCTGGAAGAGCCCTTATCTGGTGTTCAACTGCCTGACTATTCCTTTATTAAGGACATGCCATTTTAGACAGTGACCCCAATTACTTATGACAATTAGTGCAGTGAGTACTTATTCAATAAGAATCTGCCGTATGCATCCATATGAAGCAACAAAGCCAAGGACAAGTGACAGGAGAAATGATTCTCTTCTAGTGCTTACCACTTGGGATGGCAGATTTTGTAGGCTTTCCACCCCCCCCCCCCACAACAATGCTCTGCCTCTTTCTTGTAACTTATTATCTTCAAGTTGTCCATCAACATGAATTCTATGACCAGCATTTATTTATTTATTTATTTATTTATTTATTTTTGATACCAGGGATTGAACTCAGGGGCACATGACCACTGGGTCACATCCCCAGCCCTTTTTTTTGTATTTTATTAGAGACAGGGTCTCACTGAGTTACTAAGTGCCTCGCCCATTACTGAGACTGGCTTTGAACAGCGATCCTTCTGCCTCAGCCTCCCAAGTGCTGGGATTATAGGCGTGCGCCACCGCGCCCGGCTTATGACCAGCTTCTTTTAGAACCTACTCCACCAACACATACTCAAAAGATTTTTAGTTTTGTTTTTTCCAGGGTAAGGTGCAGTAATTTCATTTTTTTTTTTTTTTCAATGTCACCACTCAGAAGACATCGGCTAAGAAGTTCACATTCTGCCTGGTGCAGAGTCCTCATCTCTGCTCTCAGTATTTATTGCGCTTCAGACCCGTGGTGACACCTTGCCTGTGTGCCCACAGTCTGACGCTCACCCCGCCCTCCCTGGAGCAGCCCAGATTCCATGCCCCCCACCAGTGACCTGGGGGGCTAGTAGTTGGAAGTGTGCATGTAGCAGGGGTGGGGAAGGACTTGGATGATTCTGAAAGAAAGAAACAAAGGCCGAGTAACCTTTTCCTGGCATCCTCAGTACGGTGGAAGCCTCTCTTCCACCAGAGGACTTCTGTGTGGTGTTCGCGTCGCTCCTGGGCCTCCTCTGCACTTGGCTTCAGTGCTATTTCTCTCTCCCAAGACCCCCAGACTCCTTGCAGAGCCAGGGTTCTGTCTCCCAGAGCCCAGCATTCAGTTCCGTACCCATGTAAAGCCTTTCTCTCCACCCTCCAACCTTTTTCATCTTCAACATTTAACAACAGCCTTCAGAACATGTAGGTGTCCCCAGATCGCCCAGGAAGATTGCCACCACATGGAAGGGACTTCAAGGGAATAGCCCCAGAGGAGGTGAGTTGGTCACGACCTGGGTCCAAGCATCTGAGATCACAGCCTCAGCTTGGCCAGGAGTCCGTAGAGCCCAATGAACCAAATGAGGTTTGCCACCTGCAAGGACGCGGTGTGTTTTCTCTCTTGATGATGGCGCACTTGGCTCCAGTCATGTTGTTAGCAGTCTCAGCTACTCTCTGGCTCAGGGATTTGTTACCAACCAGCCCATCGCCACTTCCTGGGCACGTATAGTTTGCTTTTAAATACGCATTCTTCTAGCCAAGGGTCTGCGGGGGCCCAGGAAAAATGGGAAGCTCGTTTAACACAACACGACTTCACTGGAGTGGAACTGGAGTAAATGAAGCCTCCCGGGGGGATACTCTTGGCTTGCCTGTGGATCACGTAATGTTTGTAAAGTTTGTTCCTGAAGCTGCACAGCACGTTTGCAATCATTTGGCACATCTGACTTCGTCCTCATGGCGTTCTGGTGTCTATGCTGCCACCCAGTGGCTTGTCTGACTAATTACACATCTGCCGGTCAGGCTCTGCACTGACCAATAAAAATAAAAAGGTGATATTTAAAGGTCTCATTCCAGCCCCTGAAGTTATTTTCTTTTGGTTCCTGTTTCATTCAAGTAGACACCTCTTTTGAGAGTGAGAGTGATATCCACATCACCCCAGTCCACAGGCCATCTTTAGCAAAGACAACTGTGACTAGGGGGAAAGAAGAATGAGCATTTTTCAACAAATAATTCAGTATTGAATTGTCTTTTACATTTGGAGACTTGACTGCAGTTACCTGAGTAGTCCAGATTTTATTCTACTTCCTAATGTCCAGATATAATTTTGACTTGGATCACCTGGTAATTATTTAAAAGCATCTTTATTTGGCCCAAGTCCTATAAACTAGTTTGCTTCCACCCTTTAAAAAAAAAAAGTCTCTCAAGTTCTGTCTTACAGAGGGCACTTTGGACCTCACTCAAGGAATTTAAAGTAATGGAAAACAGGAGTTTCCATTAGAGTGGTTTGCTCACTTTCCTACTGTTCAAGTAAGGCACATCACTCATTTTCCTCATTCATAAATTGGGGGTGTTATTCCTGTCTCCCAGAATTGTGAGAATTAAATAAGATGCCGTGGGAAAGTCTTCTGCGCACACTGACCTACGCATCTCTTGTTTCTAGCTCCAGTATTACTGAAAAAGATCCAAGCCGAGATGTTCCCCGACCACCCTGAAAATGTAAACTTAAGCTGCCAGTTTGCAGAAGTTCATGAAGATTCTACCATCTGGTGGACAAAAGATTCAAAGTCAATAGCTCAAGTCCAGAGAAGGTGGGGTATTTGATTCTGGTTGCTTTTCACAGGTGTTACTTGTTTGTTTCTTAGTGTAGTTGTAAAAGAAAATCATAAATGACAGGAAGTCAAAAAGGCAAACGGAAGCAGAGATCCCACGCCCACAGCCCCAAGAAGGGTTGGAATAGCGTTCAGATGCCCGAGCAGGAGACGTGGTGGACGGCTCTCACCTGGGCTCTGCTGCCCTTGAGCTCTGTGTTCTTAGGAAGTCATGGGACCTTTCATTACAGTTTTAAAATCAGGAGACATGTTAGTGTTCTCCACTGAGGACTGCAGTCTCAAGGCTGAAGAACTCTCTTCTGTGTGCCTGTGAATTTTGCTCATGGGTGTTTTCTGTTTCATAAATTCTTATTCATCTGCCAAAGGTGAATCAAAAGAAGAAAAGTTCCGTGAGTTTACCCATAAGTAATAGCTACTAAGGACGGGAAGACCAGTTTGTTTCTGAGTCTCTGAGGTGGGAAGACTGGTTTGTTTCTGGGTCCCTAGGACAGCACAGGAGGGGACACTGAGGAAGAGATGAGTGAGGATTCTTACCATGAACACTGGTGTGGGGCGAACCTGCCTCTCGGCAATTAATACCTGTTCAACTGAACTGATGAACTCAGGCTTCGTCTGGTGCATTCTAGACACAAATCACCTGGCTCCATGAAACTGGCATAATTCAAACAACTGCAGACGCCCCTTCCTGCTCCAGGAGGCCCCAGGTCAGCCCATGAGTCACAGAAGGTGTTCAATCCCCTTCAACTGGTTATGTATAGATTGCAAATGGAAGAAAATCAGATAGTTTCTGTGCAGTTAAATCAAATTTGTCTTCTTGGGACATATGTCTGGGAATTCTTTCCTAAACCCAGCTATGGAAGATGAGAGCGGTGGTTTCATTTCTATTAACATTAGCCCCAAAAATCTAATTAGACTGTGATTGATATAATAATCACAGGCCTAAAATGTCACCATGATCCTGCCTATCTTATGTGTGGTTTAAAAAGATTATTATAATGGAGAAGAAGTAGCTTGATTTTTAAATCAAGGAGGTCCCCTAGAGCTTTATTGAAAAAGTACTAATTATTCATTTTAAGTTTTTTTTCTTTTCTGTAACTGTCAGCCAGGAACAATTAACTAGCATTTTCAGTGTTTTTCAATTAATCAGTCTTGCTTGGTGCCTGAATTTTCCATTTGAGGCATATTTACAAAAACCTCACCTACCTCTAGGGAGCATATGTCATTAGTAAGCATTTAAGGCTTTTAAATTCTTAGTAGTAGTATTTGCTTCATTTTGTGTTGGCAATAGCTTAGTTGAACCCATCTGCTTTATACTAACACTTGAGAGAATGTTTGGAAGTCATAATTCCTTTGTATATTGAGAGATCATTTACATTATTTCAGGTGGCTTTTCAAATATTCGATAATCTCTCTAACCCCTACTTTCAGTTGAGTGTTTTCGTTTATAAGTCCCTCCATGAAATATCTCACTGCCTTATTGTGTTATTCAGCTTTCCATCACTTATGACAAAACACCCGAGATAATTAACTTATGAAGAAAAATGTTTCATGTTGGCTCACACACAGTTTTTGAGGTTCCAGTCCAATATTTGGCAGACTTGTTGCTTTTGGCTTCTGGTGGGTATGCTGGATGGCAACCTCAGGGAGCATGTGGTGGAGCAAATCGCTCACCTCATATCTGGGAAACAATAGAAAAGCAGACGGAGGAAATCAAGAAGAAAGTGGTAGCATGCTCTGCCTGTGCATGTAGCAGTGAGATGTTTTGGCTGTGTGGAGGCCCTTGGCTTGAATTTCTCAATGTCTCAGTGTCCTCATTTGTGACATGAGAAGAGTAACCACCTTCCCTCTGAGGTCATTCTGAGCATGGACCTCCAAGTGCTTTAGCACCATGCCCGATACCTACCAAGCGCTCAGTATACATGAGCTCTCATCACCTCCAGCACCAATACCTGCCACAACTCTGTTTTGTATTCGGAGCACAATGTCTGGAACTTAGTGATATTGGGGAGGTGGGTGGTATTCACTAGGGGAAGACATTATTTAAAAGGACCTCTCGGCTGGGCGTGGTGGTACACACCTGTAATCCCAGCACTTGGGAGGCTGAGGCAGGAGAATCGCGAGTTCAAAGCCAGCCTCAGCAATGGCGAGGCACTTAGCAACTCAGTGATACCCCGTCTCTAATAAAATACAAAAAAAGAAGGCTAGGGATGTGGCCCTGTGGTCGAGTGCCCCTGAGTTCAATCCCCGGTACCAAAGAAAAAAAAAGACCTCCCCGCCAAATCCAGGCATGGTGCCACACACCTGTAGTCCCTGGTGCTAGGGAAGTTTAGGCAGGAAGATCACTTAAGGAATTCAAGGGGTTGGGTTTATAGCTCAGTTGATAGAGTGTTTGCCTCACATGCACAAGGCCCTGGGTTTAATCCCCAGCACCACAAAACAAAACAAAACAAAACAAAACAAAACAAAACAAAAATGAGTTCAAGACCAGCCTGGGCAACACAGCAATACTCTGTCTTTCAAAACATCATCAAAAGGAGGGGGACCTCAGTGATGAATTTTTATGTAAAACAAAGGACCCTATTCTGTCCCCTGTTGTCTGGGTTTAGGTTAGGCTATGGAGTCACCAGATTTTCTTCAAGCACAGCACACCTGTAATTGAGGTGGATCCTGAGCAGATATGCTGTCGACAGCTCCCAGAATTGAGAAGTGCAACTCTGGCAGTTGAGCCTCGGTCTTGCTTCTGTGTCCCCGTCCTGCCAGTTAGAGTGACAGTGTTAAACCAAAGGGTCGTGGTCCTCTGCGGACCAACAGATGCCCAGAGAGCCCATCGTGTCTGGTCCTTCCGCTGGACCACTGCGGGGACACACGAGGGGGGAAACATCACCTTGTCTCTCCTTTAGGGCACTAGGGGAATGCGACTTTGGAATGACTAGCCGTGTGAATGTTAATGTCCCCCTTTACAGCGCAGGGGACAACTCCGCTGTTTCCTTGACCATCGTTCAAGCCAGTCAGAAGGACCAGGGCCTCTACTGCTGCTGCCTCAAGAACAGCTATGGGAAAGTGGCTTCCGAGTTCAACCTCACGGCCGAAGGTAACCGGCTTATCAGTCTCAGGGGGAAGCCCCGGCCCAGCCCACTTCCGAATGGGCCCCTGTACTGAAGCCAGTCTCTTCTTTGTCTTCTTCTAGTTCTCAAACAACTTTCGAGTCACCAGGACAGTAAAGGTAAGCCAATGTGAGTTGGCCTACTAGAGAAAGTGGGCTCCCCACAACAGCTCCCCGCGTGAATGGCAGCCCGCTGTCCCCTGGACCCTCCCACTCCACTGGGTAGCTCAGGAATGGCTAGAGAAACCAGGGACATTTCAGGAGCCGTTTCCATGAGATCGTAGGGGCCGTCCTCCCCTTGTCCTTTCACTGGGCTGCAAACACCCTCAGGGGTATCATTTGTGAACGAGAGTGGCCTGCGGGGGTGCAGATGCTGGGAACGCGTGTTGGGGGGCGTTTGGATCCGACTTTTTTCTGTGGAGTCCACACTGGCTGGCGCTCAGCCCTGCTGTGTGGGGGTTTCCAGCCTGTGACATGTACACGGCATGTTTTGTTTCTTCAGTTGCCTTTTTAGATTGACTAGCTGAGCAGAGAGCCCCAAGGGCTGGGTACAACCCTATTTGTTTGCATCTCAATGAAAATGAAAGATGGGTTTTTGTGCTTTGAATCTGGTGTTGCCACAGCCTAACAGCTGCAGCTGTTAGCTGGACACTTCTGTCACCAGAAGGTCATTGGCTGAGTCTCCCACAGTTTGGTGGAATCCACATTTGTCATGTATTCATTCCCTGTTAGGGAAAATCACTCATCCGCCTGTGTCTACCCGTGCCCACCCCTACCTTGTCTGTAGTTTTCCAGTCTCCATGGTACATATGCCCAGAGCACGGCTAATTTTATACTACCAGTGAGACCACAAGTTGTGAAGCTGGTGGAGATGCCCACAATCAACTCTAGGGAGCCAGAGCAAAGCAGCTCCGCATACCCCGCGGCACCCCCCACCACCACCACGGTATTACTAACTCTTGGCATGGCGTAGGACCCTTGTTCAGCTTTAGGGAAAATGTGGGTAAAACTCTGATGATGAAATTGGCTTAGCATCTTAAAGTTGTATTGCTAGTGCTGAGTTAGTTTTAAAGCAACCCAAACACCTGTGATCTCTGTAAAACTAGGACAATAGAAGTGATCAAGGTGCACTAAGATCCCGTATGCCAAAAGCAAGAAACTGGATCAAGGCTGGGAATGGCCTAGCAAATATTGTGATATTTATCCAAAACAATAAATTTAAGCGCAAGCTCTTCACAAACCCATTCAAATGCTAACTCCCTGTCTTCAGCGTGTAGTGTACTTGTGCTATAATTTAAAATCCTTCCCTCATTTCTGCTTCACATCCCAAAAGTCAAAATATGCAAAAGAATCCATTCCCTTCCTCCTTCTGTTCTAGAAAACAAACGGACTTTGACTAGGGTTTTGCTATTTCCATCAGTTTCTTAGCCCTGATTGGCATTCACATCTGATACTTGCTATGACTTTCTTAATTTTGGTTTGCATAAACTCACGTCACAAGGCTTTTACCAGTCAAGAATGAGACCCCAATGGGAATCTGTGACAGACCACCAGATGGCAATGGTACTGCTGGTAGGGCCTGTTCACTCCAGCCACAGAGTTTGGGTCTGGACCTTGAAGACATCCCCTGCCCCCAGCTTCTGCCCCTCTGTGACTGGGGCATCCCCTTTTCACTGACTCACCAGGCTGGGGAGGCCATTCCTGGTGACCCTGTACCTTTAGTGGGATCAGCTGAAAATTACTTTTAATCGCTTTTTTTTTTTTTTTTTTTTTTAGCGAAATCTCTCACTAAATATTCATTGAATTCTCTATAGGAGGGACAAAGAGCATTTTGTAAGTCAGTCTCTAATTAAAAAACTAATAAAGTTAAACTCGTGGAAAAGCCTGAAATGAATGATGGTCCAAATTAAACACAAGTAGCCCAACTTAATGATGTCATTACATTGTATGAGTATATTCGTGGGTTGCTCTTCCCCACCTCCTAGCAGTCTTTGGTACAGGGACTGCAGGTAGCCACATGGTTACTCTGTGTGTTTAGGATTTGGATTTTGCAACTTATGGGAGTAGCAGAGAACCTTGAGGAGTTGTTTTGATCTCCTGACACTCCCGGGCACCTGCTGGGTTGATTGATTGCCACAGAGGAGCCTTTCCTGGTTCTCTCACAGGACTGCCCCCTCGGGCACTTGAGGCAGGTACTTGTGTTCCTGTTATCTGAGTCACTCTTCCCCGAGAAGAAACTGGTCTAGATAAGGCATGCTTCCTGCCACCTCTTGCTGCAGAAGAAGTCTGAGCTCTGAGATGACACCTTCGGGAATGGTGACATTTCAGGAACTGCAGCAGCAGACAATTTTGGTTTGGTTTGTTTGTTTTTTTGTGGTGCTGGGGATTGAACCCAGGGCATTGTACATGCAAGGCAAGCACTCTACCAACTGAGCTACATCCCCAGTCCAAGCAGACAACTTTGGACAGGAGATCATCCCAGTTTCTATCAAGTTGCAGGTGCAAAACTGCTTCCTCTGCAAAGCGAGCCACATTCCAGCTAAAACTCCAACTCTTTCCCCACAGAGCTTTCCAGAAACAAAGAACAGTATTAAGATTTTTTTTTTTCTTTCATGGTTTATTCTTGTTAAGTAGACATTTCTATTGGAACTCACAGGATTGTTAATTATGCCGCATGTAATACTGTACCAAATTTATTTTTCTTATTTCTAAGTACATTGTCTGGAACAACTTTTGTTTTTTAATTAAATTTAATGTGTTTTTTAATTTAAGATTTTTGGTTTGTTTTAATGGAAGGAGGTTTGTAGCACAGGTATCAAATCCAGTGCCTAATGCATGCTAGGCCAGGGTTCTACCACTGAGCTACATTCCCAGTCCAGATTTGATTAATTTGAAAGCATAAACCTAAACTTTTTACCTTTGAATTTTATATTTGAATTTTAGAAATCTGGGGATTTTGAAGGAAAACAGGATGTGGCAAATATGACTCATGTTTATTGGGTTCTGGCATTAAAACATTTTCCATATTCTTTTTTTTCATTTTTTAATTTTTTATTCAAAGTTGTTGTATTTATAATAGTAGTATGCATTATAATTCATAATAAACATATAGAGCATCTTTTTACAAAACACTGTTTGTATACTATGTATATTCGTACCATTCAAATCTTCAATCATGCATTTAGGATAATGACATCCATCTTTTTTTAAAAAATATTTATTTATTTACTTTAGTTGGACACAATGCAATGCATTTATGTTTACGTGGTGCTGAGGATCAAACCCGGGCCACGCAAGTGTGAGGCGAGCGCTCTGCCGCTGAGCCACAACCCCAGCCCGACATCCATCTTATTCAACCACCTTTTCTTTTTTCCCCTCCATCCCTCCTTTCTCCTTCCTTCCCCTCCCTCCCCTTTGACCTTTCTAGCATTCCTCTAATCCTCCTATGTACCCCGACCCAACACCACTGTGAATCAGCCTCCTTATATCAGAGCAAACATTCGGTATTTGGATTTTTGAGATTGACTAACTTCACTTAGCATTATATTCTCCAACTTCATTCATTTACCTGAGAATTCCATTATTTTATTTTCTTTTATTGCTGAGTAAAATTCCATTGTGTATATGTACCACATTTTCTTTATCCATTCATCTACTGAGGGACATCTAGGTTGGTTCCACAATCTAGCTATTATGAATTGTGCTGCTATAAACATTGAAGTGGCTGTGTCACTGAAATATGCTGTTTTTAAGTCCTTTGGGAATAGACCCAGGAGTGGGATGGCTGGGTCATAGGGTGGTTCCATTCCCAGTTTTCCAAGAAATCTCCATACTGCCTTCCATAACGGCTGCACCATTTTGCAGTCCCACCAGCAATGTATGAGTGTGTCTTTTCCCCTACATCCTCTCCAACATTTATTGTTGTTTGTGTTCTTAATAGCTACCATTCTGACTGGAGTAAAATGAAATCTTAGAGTAGTTTTGATTTGCATTTTTCTAATTGCCTGCGATGTTGAGCATTTTTTCATGTATTTGTTGATTAATTGTGTATCTTCTTCTGAGAAGTGTCTTTTCAATTCCTTAGCCCATTTATTGACTGGGTTATTTGTTTTTTTGGAGTTAAGTTTTTTGAGTTCTTTATATATTCTAGAAATTAGTGCTCTATCTGATGTGCATATTAAATATTTGTTCCCAAATAGTTGGCTCTCTATTCACCTCACTGATTATTTCTTTTGCTGAGAAGAAGCTTTTTAGTTTGAATCTATCCCATTCATTGATTCTTGATATTAATTCTTGCACTACAGGATTCTTATTAAGGAACTTGGGGCCTAATCCGACATGTTGGAAATTTCCATATTCTTTAAGTGGTATTTGAAGCAAATTGTTAAAATGAAATTAATCATGTAACTAGATTTGAGAAGGTTTGGGTTGTATAAAGAGCAGTCCCTAGCCGGACCCTGTGGTGTACACCTGTAATCCCAGCACTTGGGAGGCTGAGGCAAGAGAATCGAGAGTTCAAAGCCAGCCTCAGCAATGGTGAGGCACTTAGCAACTCAGTGAGACCCTGTGTCTAAATAAAATACAAAAAAGGGCTGGGGATGTGGCCCAGTAGTTGAGTGCCCCTGAGCTCAATCCCCGGTACTAAAAAAAACAAAAACCAAAAACAAAACAAAACAAAACAAAAACAGTCCCTATCCATTTTTCACCTATTTAAAAAAATTTAACTGCTAAAAAAATAAAACTGCACTCTTCAGTATAAATTAAACATTTCGGTGAGGCAGGAGGATCGCGAGTTCAAAGCCAGCCTCAGCAATGGCGAGGCACTTAGCAACTCAGTGAGACCCTGTCTCCAAATAAAATACAAAAAAGGGCTGGGGATGTGGCCCAGTGGTTGAGTGCCCCTGAGTTCAATCCCCGGTACCACAAAAAAAAAAAAAATAAATAAATAAATAAATAAATAAAATAAAAATAAATAAATTAAACATTTCGGGCTGGTGTTGTGGCTCAGCGGTAGAGCGCTCGCCTAGCATGTGCGCGACCTGGGTTCGATCCTCGGCACCATGTAAAAATAAAGGCATTGTGTACAACTAAAAAAACAAATAAATAAATATTTAAATTTTTTTTTCTCCTGGTTCTGTCATTTAGGATGCAACCTCTGTTACAAGTATCACCTAAGAACTTACCTGAGAAAACATCCCATTGGAATCCAGGGCAGTTACTCAGGAGTTGTAGGGGAAGAAAAAAAAAAATTTTTTTTCAACCCTCTTGAGGTCTTAGTTGGAACAGGCCCTTAAAACAAAAGACAGGTCTAAGGAGAAAAACAAGCAGAAATTTACTACCATGTATGTTTTACATTTACACTGGAGACACCCAGGAAATGAGTAATTCCCTGAAAGGCGATTTTGAATTCCAGTTTATATAGCATCTTCAAACATGAAACAGTAAATTATTGGAAAATTGACAAGACAGAGGGAAGAACTTTTGAGTTTCTAGGGATGGCTTCTTGCAGAAAGCAAATAAATGGTCCATAAGGGCTAGCAAGTGAGGCTTATTAATGTAGATTGCCTGGGGCCATCTCCAGACCCTCTGGGGTCCAAGCTGTCCACAGTGCATAATCCTTATTCTCCCTGGTAGAGGAGGGTCGGTGAGATGCCTTTTGTCTTTATAAATGTATGTTTGGATTTGGGCAAATAGAGAAGGCCCAGGGCTTTCCTGCATCTGCTTCTTAATTGCCTGCAGTTCCGCAGTCCTTTTGCTGAAGAGGTGCATCTGGGGGTGGCACATTCTGGTACCCCCAGTCTTCAGATGGCCTTTGTGAAATCATTTACAGCACTTTTCTGAAGACCTTCTTCCTTCTGGCAGCCTCCAGCAATTCACCCATGTTTTCTATTTGAAAATCTCCCACCTTCCACTTTCTTTCTGATAATAACTAGGCCTAGACATGAAACCATATTCTTTAAACATAGGCTCAGTTTCCTTCTAGTTTTAATAGCTAGTATGACTCACAGGATGCTCTTGAAGCATATGATTTGAAAATATTTTGTAAAGAAGAGAAAAATATTTCTCTAAACATACTGTGTAAAAACCAAATTGATTTTCACATGACCCCTGACTACTTTTATCTTTTAAATGTTCAGAAAGATATCAGCTCTGAGAAGTAGGTGTTTTTAAAAATCTAAACAATCTTGTTTCATTGAAAGCCAACTGATTTCCTCCTCTCAGCAAGTCAGAAGTCTGATTTGGTCATCTCTAGTTTAAAATGGAACATCCTGATTGAATCCATTATCATCTGAAGCGTGTGTAGAATCAACTCTGAAAAACAGCTGCTTGGAAACTCAGGAAACAATTCTACTTTCCTTTTTACAAATAAATCCAAAATAAGTGTACTCTTTTCAACTTTTCTTCAAAGGCAATTCTTTTCATATTTTATTTTATATTTTTGCCTAATTCACATATATCATGAGCTTTCTCAATTGAGGCAGTACCACCTTCAAGGGGGCAAAAAAAATCTTACTCTTTTTGCCTATATAGTACAGAACACATATATAAAATTTGTAGTGTTAAGATTTCACAGGGAAATACTCAGAAAAAATGCCCCCAAATGGCACCAATCATGATAAAAGATTGATACAGTGCTATCAGATCTGGTCATTTGTCCTTCCTCCTTCTTCTACATTCGCACTTGGCCCATCTTTTTGACTTGCTTTTAATTTCCAGATCTGTCTGCAGTTCTTTTCCTGGTCGCCCCAGTTTCACTCCAACAGACCTCCTCGTGCACGTGTCTCTCTGGGGTCTTGACTGATCCTCCTGCATCCTCCTTCAGGGACACTTCCTCTCCGCACAACCCCACCCATCTCTCCCTCTAGCTATGTCTCTGTTAGGAGTTAAGTGTGGTTCCTCCCTCTTGGCTCAACAGGTCAACCTTGTCCTTACACGGAGACACTAGTTCTCCGAGGATCAGGACTGGGGGCGTGTCCGGTCAATCAAAACTGTGCTATGTTTTAGGATGCGAAGAGATTGAATTCAGCCAGCTCATCTTCAAAGAGGACTTCCTCAATGACCACTACTTTGGGGGCCGCCTGCGTGGTCAGATTGCCACGGAGGCGCTGCACTTCGGGGAAGGGGTCCACCGCAAAGCCTTCCGCAGCACGGTGATGCGGGGCCTCACGCCCGTCTTCCAGCCCGGCCACGCCTGCGTGCTCAAGGTGCACAACGCCGTCGCCTATGGGACCAGAAACAATGACGAGCTCATCCAAAGGAACTACAAACTCGCTGCCCAGGTGGGTCTGCCTGCCCAAAGGGGTCTCCTCAGGTAGGCGAGTGACCATGATAACCTGAGATGAAAATCAGATTCAGAATGAATGGGAGTGTCTCCCAAAGGGCGTTTCGCTTTTTGGAGGTGCGGAAATCGAAGCTGACTGCTGGGGGTTGCTCAGTTTGGGGTGTGGATCAAAACCAAGTGCTGGGGGTCGTTTAGTTCTTAGAAGTAATTTCTTGGTCTCATACCAGACATTTGGGACTTCACCAATGCCTGGAGACCCCTCCCCAGTTCTGACTTGAACTATGGTCATTTCTGTCCCTAGGAGGCCCCAGGAGGTCCCTGGGGATTTGAATCTCCTTGGACCTGAGATGATATAGCAGGTGGAGGTTGGAAGCAACACTAGATTCCAGGATTCCCAAGGACCTCAGTGACAGATACAATCAGCACTAAACTCTTGAGTGTTTCTTTTTGTTTTATGGAGGGGACAGCAGGGGGTGCATTCAGAAGGGTCAGCATTTGTCTTGTTTTCTACTTTCCTGAGTTTGGTTCCATGTCAGCCTATAAACTATAAAGAGAGATTGGCTCAAATCTCCAGCTAAGTTCCTATCTCTCCTGTCACTGAGTTCAGAATTTGAGGCCAGAGGGGAGGTGAGGACAGGGAGGACTAGGGGGTGGGGGAGCAGGGGAGGGCAGGGGAGGGCAGGGAGCATTGACATTCCCCCTCCCCCCCTCCACTCACCTTAACCCCTTGTGGTTCACTCACAGGAAGGTTGGATTTGGCTCTTTCACAAACTAAGTGCCCTTTTAACATTTTTACCTATAAGCTAGTGGATTGTTCTTAGATGAGTCTCCCGGGTCCTGTCAATCCTAGATCATCCCTGATTCAGGTGTGGTGATGTCTGTGAGACCATGTGCTTATGGGGGCAGCCACTCTTCTCCAAGTCTGGGCTTTCCCCATCATGTTCTTTCTCCTCTGAATCCACAACGCTTGTTCTTTTCTTTTTTTATATCTTTATTTTTGTTTTTGCTTTTATGTGGTGCTGAGGATCGAACCCAGTGCCTCACACATTTGAGGCAAGCGCTCTACCACTGAGCCACAACCCCAGCCCTCTTGTTCTTTTCTTTCATTGAGCTTTCCATCTTGAGTATGGCCAGCCATAGAAAATCCCTGAGCATGCAGACTCCCACTCAGAAAAGCCCCACAGTGGGGGAAGCAGGATGCACTTTGCTTTTCCTGAGCCAGAAATCTTGTCAAGGTGTCCTTATTTACTATGCAAATTACAAATTAGAAAAGGAATTGCAGGAGAGATCTCATAGGAAAACAGGAACCCTCAACCCCAGCCCCTGTCATCATGCCAAGGGGCCAGCCCCAGTAGTTCAGGGGTGATAGTAGTTCAGCCATGCTAGTTTAGGAGTGTGATAGTTTGGGATACCTGGCCCTTGAGACCCCTTGACCTTGGCCTGGGTAGTCCTTTCATGTCTCAGAGCTCCTCTGTATATGGCCAACTACATACAGGTTATGATAATTGCTGCTTCAGGGACTGGAGCTGTAGCTCAGTTAGAGAGTATTTACCTAGCATGTGCTGGGTTTGACCCCCAGGATCACCAAAAAAAAAAAAGAAGTAAATAAATAAATGTGTTGCTTTTGTGACCCCAACCAAAACATGGGTTCAGGAATCTATTGGTATGACCTATACTGGGAAAATTGCAGGAATGGCATTACTGGGTGATACTCTGTCTGAATCCTTTTAATCACTTGGATTTTCCATGCATTTGGTGATGTAGGAATGCTATGTTCAAAATACTGCCAGACACTATGCCAAGATCTACGCTGCTGAAGCACAGCCCCTGGAAGGCTTTGGAGAAGTGCCGGAGTAAGTGTGTCTACCCTGCCTTAGTTACCACTCTGACTTGCTGGGGACTTGGAGGCCTGGAGGGGTGAGGGTGAGAAGTATGTCAAGTTATAAGGTTGGTCTCTGTCTGTAAGTCCCATGAGAATGGCATTCCTGTTGTCCTGTTTGTCTGGACTCCAGTGACACACAGAGAGATACCTGATAAATATCCTTTAAAAAAATGTATGCGAGGGCGGGGCACAGTGGCCCATGCCTATAATATAATCCCAGAGGCTAAGGGGGCTGAGGAAGGAGGATTATGAGTTCAAAGCCAGCCTCAGCAAAAGCGAGGCACTAAGCAACTCAGTGAGACCCTGTCTCTAAATACAAATACAAAATAGGGCTGGGGATGTGGCTCGGTGGTTGAGGTTAAGTGCCTCTGAGTTCAATCCCTGGTACCCCCCACCAAAATATGCATGGATAGATGAATGACTGGCTAGATTAAATAGAAAAGAAAATGTATCTATTTTCCCAGATATAACATTGTCTAAACAATAAGCAAACACAGGACACTGTCCAAATGTGACTAATCCTATGATGAAAATAAGACGTGGTGATGTGACAGGGAAGAGTGGACCCAGTGATCAGGCTACTGGGAACACAGTGGCCACTTCCTGGAATCCTACAGAGATAAATTATACTGATTGCATTTATCCAGTCATTGCAGCAATACTTTTTGGCCTCAGCAAATTTAGGGGAGTCTGGAGCTTGCGTTTACTGGCCTGTGTGTCTGGGTGTGATCATATTTGCATGCTAAGTGGAAGGAGGAAGCTGCTGGAAATCCAGGCAGAGCAGCCACTTATACAGCAGTAAGCCTGGGAGGGGAAAGAAGGAGGGGACTTGTCTAAGTGGCCCTGTTGGCTCACAAACTGGTAAACATACTTTCCCTTAGGTGGTGGTATGTTGTTGAGCAGACCCAGTCGTGTCTCAAATGCTTTCTTGCTTGTTTTCAAAAAATACTTAGCATACTTATTTAGTACACAAGTATTTGTCAGCAAATGAAAAAACTTAATGTAATGCAAAGAAAAAACACAATTGCTTTTGAAAGCACATGAAAGAAAATACAAAATGAAAAAGAAAATGAGGCAGACCTCAACGGACCAGCCATGCTTTAATAAGCAACAGAGGGGCACTTTTTTTTTTTTTTTTTTTTTTTTTTTTTTGGTGCCGGGGATTGAACTCAGGGGCACTGGACCACTGGGCCACATCCCCAGCCCTTTTTTGTATTTCATTAGAGACAGGGACTCACTGAGTTGCTAAGTGCCTCACCATTGCTGAGGCTGGCTTTGAACTCGCGATCCTCCTGCCTCAGCCTCCCAAGTGCTGGGATTACAGGCGTGCGCCACCATGCCCAGCAGAGGGGCACATTTTTGAGGGGAAAATGGGGGTGGGCTGCAATAAGGGTCTGGGTTTTATAGGGTTTTAGCAGGGCCAGGTCATGGGAGGAATTTTGGTGGCAAGCTCATTTAGGGTGGGGCAGGAGAGCAGGTAGTGCCTTAGTTAGGGAAATTCCCTAGGGCCTATTGTCCTTATCCTTCAGCTTTTCTGTTAAATATTCTGAGACGGCAATCTGGGATGAGTTCAGTTCTGTGTCACAAATCTCACCCTGTCATCCTTCTTGTTTGGTCCCCCCTCTTTCCAGTCTTCCTGTCAGGTTCCTCCTTCAGGAAGGGAAGATTGAAGCCACTAATCTTCCCCTGCAGGGGTAGACCCAGGTTTTGTGCAGCTTGCCTCTTGGATATTTGGGGCCCTCTGAGAGAAAAGAACACAAAATTACAAAGATCAGATTGGTGTAGGGATTTGGAAAGGGCCTGTGCCAGTGTGGGGGGTGGGTAGGAGCTTAATGGGCTTCTTCAGCAATCAGCATTGCGGTAAACAAGCCAAGACCCCCCAACATAGGATAGAATATATGTGAGGACAGTTTTTTGCTCTCCTTTTCTTACAATGGGAGGATTTGTGATCACATGAATGTGATCATATAAAGAGGGGGTAAGTGCCCTCAGAAGGGCATCTGGGTGAGATTCCTCAGACATGGCACCTAAATCAGAGGATTTTAGAGGAAGAACACACACACACACACACACACACACACACACACACACACGCAGAGCCAGCCATGTACATTCTTGCTTTCTCTCGAAGCCGCCATGCTTGACCACAGTTGCAGCCTAGAGAGAGGCTCTGGACCCTTGGGGTGACCCCTGTGTTTAATTCCAGACAATGGAGCGGGCCTGGGGAAGTTCTCTGATAGGAGCACGTGGGATCTTGAAGAAAAAAACACTCCACACTGGAGCAGCTTGTTTTTGAATTCATGAATATCAATAGCATCACATTGTCCATGCAAATGGGTCCCACTGGGCAGAGACCAGGCTAATTAAGAACCTGAATAATGCCCAACCTTTGTTTCTGTCCCTGTCCCTCCACCCTGCCAGGGCTGCATGATTAATAAGAACCCAGACAAACCCTGAACCTTTGTGCTTGGTACAGGGTCTTTGGCCAGGGGGGGTCCTCAGAGCGTCCCTCGAATCCTGCCAAATTGACAAGCACAACAGAGGAAGGCTTGGCAGCCAGGCTGATTGCAGCGAGAGGGCAGGACTACTGCCCCAAATGTGCCCGCTTCTATCTGGCTGTGGGCCATTCTGTCCTCACCTGGAGCACCTGAAATGTCTTTCACAAGACACACAGAGCTTTCATCCTAAAATGAGAACTAGTTCTCTCCCATTTCTTTCCTACCCCTGGAATGACCTTGCCTTAGAATTTCTCATGGTCTCCACTCACTCCCCACAGGTCTCTCCTCAAATGCTCTTTGTTAATCAACAAGGACTTCTCTGACCCCCCCTAAATGTAATGTCACCCTTTCCCACCCGTGTGTCCCCTCTCCGCCTCTTCCTATTTCCACCTAACACTCAGCTGCGTGCTTTTACTTGTTTATGGTCTGTCTCTCATTCAATGTAAGATCCATAACAGCAGAGCCTCGGTTTTCTTTACTGCTGCTTGTGGAAGTGTCGGGAAGAGTGTCTGACTCAGAGGCTCCCGAATGAATGTCTGTGGACTGGATGAAGGAAAGGAGGATGAACAGATGGATGAGTGGAGGGGAGGTGGGATGGGCAGGGAGCTGGTGGATGGAGAGATGGATTATAATCATTGACTAATACGATATTAAGATAAGACTATTATGAAGACATTCATTTCTACATGAGCAATTGAAATAAATCCTAAGGAGGAATTCCTAGTCAATTCTAGAAATAAATAAAAACAGAAATGCATCTTCTTACTCGTGAAATAATAATTGGGGGATTTTTTTTTTTAGTCTAAATCTAATGGATAGGGGTGGGGTATAGCTCAGTGGTAGAGCCTTTGCCTAGCATGTGCAAGGCCCAAGGTTACACCCCTAGTACAAAAAAAAAAAAAAAAAAAAAAAAAAAAAAAAAAAAAAAAAACAGAATTAATGGAACCCAGAACCCAGGGGTGGATTCTGCAGCTCCCTGCTGCTCCAGGTGGGCACAGAACGGCCCAGCAGTTTTTCTTCCCATCTGAAACTCAAGGTGTGTCCACGCTCTCTGCCTTGCAGGATCATTCCTATTTTTCTCTCATCCATCGGCCTGAGAACAACATCCCTTATGCAACAGTGGAAGAGGAGCTGATTGGGGAATTTGTGAAGTATTCCATCAGAGACGGGAAGGAAATAAACTTCTTGAGAAGAGAATCGGAGGCTGGTCAGAAATGTTGTACCTTCCAGCACTGGGTGTACCAGAAAACAAGCGGCTGCCTCCTGGTCACAGACATGCAGGGTGAGGACCGTAGCTTGCCCGCTGCAGGGATACTGTGGGTCTGGGGTGCTCCTAAGGGGGAGGAGCGAGGAAAGGAGGGGAGGGGAGGGGAGAGAGGGTCTGCTGCACACCCCGAGGCACCTTTACCCAAAGAAGGTGTTCCTAATATCTCATCAGAAACAAGGTTTGACAGAGGAGCCTGAAATGGCCAGCTAAATGCATTAATAAAGTTCTCTTTAATATTCATGCCAATAATGCTTTCCCACTACAAAAGAGGTTGGCTTCATTGTTATATCCCCAAGAGGTGCAAACTCAGGAGTACACGTGAAAATCTAGATGCATGAAAAGATAAATTGAGATGTAACATTCTATTCTTAATGCGTGGTGAAGAGGCCTTTACAGTGCTTCAGATATCTCACTCCCTGGTGAGCTGACAGCAGGCTTTCAATGTACACACAAATGTTTAGGAATACCATGTCTTGAATGAAAAGGGGTTGTCAAAATTAGGGTTCACCAGGAACAGACCAAGGCAAGTACTGCTATCCCTTGGTAATACAGGGGATTGGTCCCAGGACCACTGTGGATACCCAAGTCTTTAGATACTTAAGCCCCTTACTTAAAATGGCATAGCGTTTGCACATAACCTACACACATCCTCCTGCATGTTTAAAACCATCTCTAGGATATAGTACCTAATACAATGTAAATGCTAGGTAAACAGTAATTCTGTATTGTTTAGGGAATAATGACAAAAAAAAAAACCCCACCTCTTTGTACATATTCAATAGAGGTTCAGTTTTGGAGGAATATTTTCTGTTGAATCTGAGGATGAGGAAGCGACCGATACAGAGGAAGGACCTGAAGTACAAATAGCCATGGTGGGTGGGGTGGGGCGTCCCAGGAAACCACCTAGGGGAGTGAGGAAGTGAGACTAAAGAGGGATGGGCAGCTGACAGGGCACAAGGATACGCAGCCCGCTGCTGCAGTGGGTGGGTAACGGAGCTCTCTCTGCCAGGAGCCTGCGCAGAGTGCACTTCCCAGGACCCCCACCCCCACCCCTAGCGTTTAGCCTCCAGCTCCCGCTAGCACCAGCTGAAGGCCGCCCTGGTGGGACCTTACTGCTTGCACGCCTGCCTGACATTTGGGCAAAGAGCGAGCAGAGATAGTGCTTGGGCAAAGAAATACTGGTGGTGGCACTGCCTGGGGAGCCATGGTGTTCAGAAGTGGCTAGAGTAAGAGCAGGACTGCCTCTGTGTGTCCTTCCTGGCATTGCCACTTCCTACTGTCAGCCTGTGGACAAATGATTCACCTCTCTGTTTCAGCACTGTCCAGGTGAGGCTGCTGTGAGGATTTGAGCGAGATAGTGAAATGTTTACTGTGGCATGGCCATGTAACAAAATATTCCCTATTTTTGAAATTCTTACTGTTGAAACAATTGCAAACTCACAAGAATTTGCCACACATACAGATCGCCATGCACCTTTCACCCAGCTCTGCCTAATGACAACATCCAAGGTGACTATAGCACATTGTCAGAGCCAGGAGAGACTGCCTGCCTTTGACACGGCATAACTGACCAGACTGTAGACTTGACTTGGATTTCACCAATTTCTACATACATTTTTTTTCTGTTATTTTTATTTAATCGTCCTAATAACCCTGCAAAGAAGATACCATGATCCCCATTTTGCAGATGAGAAAACTGAGGATGGGAGGCAGTGATTTAATTGCTGCCCCTCAGCTAGTAAGTAAAGTCCAAGACTCCAACCCATATTTTCTGACTCTGAATCCCAAGCTTTTCCACTACAACACAAATAAAGAAATTTGCAAGAGATTTACTTCCCCCTCTTTCCAAGTGTCCTCTGACGTTAGAAGGCAGCAGCATGTCAGTGTCCTTCCTCCTCCTGAGCCCACTCAGAGACTCCTTGCAGGCCAATTGGGACCTGCAACATTACTGTCCTGCAGATAGGCAGATATGCAAATTCATGGTAAGCCATAACCATTCAGTCTTTAAAGAGCACTGGCTGCCACACACTCACACACCAGAAACATTGTCTTACCGGTTATTTATTCTAGGTAGACTCTGATGGTACAGTTGTTGCCTTCCCCACCCCCCACCGCCCAGCCATCTTTTCTCCTTCAGAGTTTTATTGTGCATTAAATAGAGTTTGTCTACTGAAAAAACAGTGCCCTGGAGCTTCGTGCACAGCTAGTTTTGCTCCTAGGCACTACTAAACAACTATAGTGGAATATTACATCTCTGTAAATGACGTGTGCTGTTAAATGTGCTGGCATGGTATTTTATAATGGTGTCTACTTGCTCTGCTGCTGGGAAAAATGTTTTTATTGTCACTACCATTGTGGCATGAAACAACACATCCATTCTCTTAAGCAGTGTCTCCATTTCTTATAACTTTACTGCGACAATGGAATTAGGACTAAAGCAAACCCCAAACTCAGTCATCCTCTTCTTGAACTCTTAAAAGTTATTCCCTCCCCTGGTGCATTGGCTGGTTTATAGGATTGTGCCGGGGCCTGCAGGTTTGTGGGGTAAAAGGTGGGTCTGTGATTTGGAACCAAGACCTGGTTCACTGGTAAGATCTTTAGGCCTTCCAAGGAGCTGAAAAGACCCAAGAACTCAAATTATGGATAATAGACTCCTGGTGCTGCCAACTTCTTTCCCTCCACCAGAAACAACCTGTAGGTCACCATTATCCACAGCTCAGTTTAATAGCTGCACACTGGAATTAAACTCATTGTTCTCTAGTGATTGTTAATAACCTTGGTTGAATTGCTGACAAATTATTAAACCTAGAGAGAGAGGTTTCTTTTTAAACATTATATTCTATTTTTCTAAACTGAAAATGACAGCTGGTAATTATGAGAGGCAAGGGAAAACAATTCTCCAAGTTCAAGGGCCTTTTGCCAAATGACTTCAAAAATTAGACTTTTGTGCAACTTGGAGCTGTGATTTTTAAGTACAACTTTCCATGAAACAAGATGGCCAAAGAGGCTTTTGCAATTTGGTATCTTAAAAAAAAAAAAAAGTCCCCATAATAAAAGCATGTTGAGTATTTTTACATATGTTTAAGTGGTTAGCAGCTTTCAGAGAATGAGATGAATTAGTTACCAACTGTGAAAGAGGCTTTTAAAATGCTCGCTGGCATCCCCAAAGTGCCATGTCTAATTTAGCTCACAGGTGCACTGCAGTAAAGCCAGGCTCATTGCTTCTGTCTGACTAACCAGTCTGAAAAGCAGCATGTCCCACGGTTTGACTTGTTCCAAGCAGACACTGCTGAATCGGAGCGTTAACCCTTCAAACTTTCCTTTCCTGGGCCTCTGGGATGGAGAACCACAAAACTAGATTGTCATCAGATATGATCCTCAGGGTTGGCTTTGTGGGAGACACTCATTCCTTCTTGCACAGCCCAGACTGCTTTCTAAGCTGCCTGGCCTTCTTGTGGACAGGTCATTGGTCCATATAGATTGGTCCATAGAGAACCAGAGTCAGAGGTGAGACAGGAAAGGAGAAGACCCCAGCCAGTCATCCAGCAGGTCAGATTCTGGTAGCGTGGCATTTTGGAAGCTATGCCCTGTGATAAAACTAGATCACATAGGTGGGGTCCACTGGGTTGGGGCAGAAGCCACCCTGGGAAGACAAGAAAAGAATGGGTACCTGGTTAGGGGGAAAATATGCTAGAAAGGCCCAGTGGCTTTTACACTCTGAGTATCAGAGAGGTTCCCTTTCTTCCTGCTAGAACAGAGAGAGGTAGAGGGTGCAGGATGAGGTGGGGCAGAGTGAGGAAGGGCAGCGCTTTAGTTGGCTTTTGTGAAACTGTGACGAAAACACCTGACAGAACGACGTAGAGGAGGAAGAGTCTATTCTGGCTCACAGTTTTAGAGGTTCATTCCAGGGTCCTCTGACTCCACAGCTCTGGGCCCGAGGTGAGGCAGAAGATCACGGCAGAGGGGCATGGCAGAGAAAAGCAGCTCGGGACACGACAACCAGGAAGCAGAGAGGAGCTCGGCCCACCAGGGACAAAATATAAACCCCAAAGACATGCCCTGTATGACCTACTTCCTCCAGCCACACCCTATGTGCCTATGGTTACCACCCAGTTAATCTATATCAGTGGATTAATCCACTTATTAGGTTTCATAATCTAATTATGTCACTTCTAAAAATTCTTACATTGTCTCACAAACGAGCTTTTGGAAGACACCTCATAACTAAACCCTAACAGGTGACTCTTTTCTGCTGCAGAAAGTAGGGCTCTTGCCCTCCTCATGCTGGAAGGCGTAGATTGTCCTTCCTCCTTGCATTACTGGTTTCTTAGCTATTCTTCCAGCTGCCCCTGTGTGTGTGTGGGATTCTACCAGAACACCTGTGGCTCTCTGCTGAGCTGGTAGCTCAGGTAGCTATTTTGTTATTTTGGGTTTGGTCCCCCTCCCTGCCAACCAACCAAGGTTCAATGGACAGAGGTCAGGGCAAGTGCCAAAGGGCAGACCATGGATCCTAAATGTCAGCATGCCCAGGCCACTATTTAAAGACCATGCCTCTGGGCCTAAACTCAATCCAGACAATCTTCAGCTCTGGATGGGAAACCACGTTCTTGGGAATGGGAACATGGTTTGGTTTTGAACTGAACACATGTCACCTTGAACTTTCTCACTGTTGACGTTGACCACCACAGCCCATGACCGCTCCTCCTTCCATTGCGTAAGCATTTCCACTTTCAATGAGGAATTAGGAACCAGAAGGATGCCCAAGTCAGAGCATTTCTGGGGAGAAAGCTCATGGAAAGAGACAGGCCTCAGACGCCTCAGAGAACAGCTGAGCCTCCTCCATCCCGGGGGCGAGATGAGCCAATCAGGACTTGAGTCACAGGCACTGACGCATCGGGGTCTGCCTACCCCATTTCACCCCCTGAGGTAGGGCGCATGTTGGAAGGCTGTCAGTCTCTGGGCCTCTGGGGGTGGAACCAGGAGGAATGTGTGCATTTCTGCAGGAAGGGAGGTGACGATGGAGCCGTCTTTACCTCTTCCCTGTGTGGATCTCTGATCCTTTCTGAGGATCCCTGAGTAACTCAAACTGTCCTCGCTCTCTCTTCCTATAGGTGTAGGAATGAAGTTAACTGACGTTGGCATAGCAACACTGGCTAAAGGGTGAGTAAGAAAAAAAAAAAAAAAATGGAGAGCATGTCATTAACACAAGGCCTCCAAACACCTTCCGGGCAAACACTGTGAGGCTGATGTGGGCAGAGTGGATTTCCGGTCCTCACTGTGGGTGACAAGTGTTCTTGGGATGAATTCAGTTCACTTCCCTCACTTCCATAAAATATTTATGGACTTTGTTCTCGCAGGGAAATACATTTGTTTCCTAACTTTGAAAACAAACAGAACTTTTGCAAACACATTTCCAGATTAATCACTCACAGGGACATTATGGAGGGACAAGTGCCAGCTTTTTTGGGATGTCTTTTAACTATGAATAGTCCATTTCTATACATCTAATATCTTCACTTTTAAAAGCTCCTGCAATTGAGCACAGCAAATTCAATTTGTATATTTTTAATCAAGTTTTTTCCCCCAAAACTACTGGAGGCACACAGACACCAGGATGATTACTGCAGGAGCCAGTGGCTCCCAAAGAGATGTTGTTGATTGTGGTTTTGTTTCCCTAATTTATCTCTCTTTTTTTTTTTTTTTTTTTTTTTTTTTTTGTGGTACCAGGGATTGAACTCAGGGGCACTCACCCACTGGGCCATATCCCAAGCCCTTTTTTGTATTTTATTTGGAGACAGGGTCTCACTGAGTTGCTAAGTGCCTCACCATTGCTGAGGCTGGCTTTGAACTCGCGATCCTCCTGCCTCAGCCTCCCAAAGTGCTAGGATTACAGGTGTGCGCCACCGCGCCCAGCTATCTCTTTTTTATTGGTGCCTTACAATCATACATAATAGTGAAATTCATAATTACGTATTTGTACATGCACACAATATAACATTATAATTTGGTCAGTTTCATTCTCCAGTATCTCTCCTTTCCTTCCTCCCGACCCCCTCCCCCAAACCTGATCCTTTTCCTCTATTCTCCTGGTTTCTCTTCTGTTTTTCATGAGATTCCTTCACTTTTCCCCCCTTTTTTTCTCTAGCTTCCACATATGACAGAAAACATGATCTTTTACCTTTTGAGTTTGGCTTTTTTCACTTAATATAATGCTTTCAAGTTCTATCCTTTTTCCTGCAAATGACATAATTTCAATCTTGGTTAATTTCATTCATGGTTAAGCAGAACTCTGTATATATAATGTGTTTTCTTTATCCATATGCCACATTATCTCTTCACCTATTGACAGATACCTAGGCTGGTTCCATAATTTGACTATTGGGAATTGTGTTGCTGTAAACATGGATATGCATATATTGCTGTAGTATACTGACTTTAATTCTTTAGGACAGATACCAAGGACTGCTACAGCTACGTCATTTGATGGTTTCACTCCTAGTTTTTCAAGGAACTCCCATATTGATTTCCATAGTGGTTGTACTAATTTGCAATCCCACCAACGGTGCAAACATGTTCCTTTTTCTGCACATCTCCTCCAGCATTTGTTATTGTTTGTATTTTTGATGGCTTCCATGCTAACTGGAGTGAGATGAAATTTCAGTGTAGTTTTGATTTTCATGTCCCTGATGGCTAGATGTTGAACATTTTTTCATGTATTTGTTGGCCATTTGTATTTCTTCTTTTGAGAAGTGTCTTTTTAGTTCATTTGCCCATTTAATTTAGTGTAACGTTGCTTTGCTCAGTTGTCTGCACAATGATACTACAACAACTTTCTACCAGGGAATCATTTAGACAACTGTCTCTTCCTTCTGCTTTACTTGACCCTTACTGAGGACGGAGCTGGCTGTTCATGATTCTTGGTGAGAATGAAATTCTGGTGGTGCTGCCATTGCCTTTGCCCCTGACTGCTCTTTCCAGGTACTAAGACTCTCGGCAAGAAGGAGAAGAGGCAAATGGCTTTTGGAAGGTTTATTATTGATCAGATATGGTGAGGCCAATGGATCAGGGTGCAACTGTGGTTGAAAACTAGTTTGTTGCTCACAGTTTCCAGGAGAAAGGGGCCTACTACACGTGGAGGGCCACATGTAGAAGCACAGGGGCAGTAAGGAGGCAGAGGAAGTAAGGGGAAAACATGGGCAAGCACCACCCCTTAATTTTTTTTCAGTAAGGATTGGACAAAGTTGGGTAAACAGGCCTAGGATTGCTACTTTGAAAATTTTCAGTGGGCTCTGGGGCACAGGCATTGTGCCCCATTATCTAGTATCTGCCCTGTAGTGATAAGGGCAGGTGGATGGCACCCCGAGTGTTACAGCCTGATGGAGGAGGTGGTGGGCATGGGCTCTGGATCAGTTGGCTTGCATGTGGAAGTGCTCTGGAGAGGAGTCACTTACTATCTTCAGGAAGTGGCTAGCCCTGACAGGGGCTGTCTTTCTAGAGCCTGTAAGCGTCAAACACCAAACAATAAAATGGCGTGATAAATACACATTGACTGGGGGTATGCCCATGGGTGGGGATGACTTAAGGACAAGAGATTTTTACATATTTCAGACCATCAACATCAGCAGTGCTCTAACAACTATGCTAATTTTCAGCTTTCATGAAGAATGGAGAAAAGTAGAGAGATTCAAAGAAGTAGAAAGGGACCCCTCTTTCTTTTAACCTCTAGATCAGTAGGTCTGACTCATGAAATTCTCACTGAGTGTACAGAGCTTCTGGTTTGGCCTCAGAACCAAGAAGTAACCTGCAACATTTTATGTTAGAATTATGTCCTGCACCCCCCCAACCCGGGCAGAGCAGACCAGAGCCCTGGCGGCCATAACCTTCAGGGAGTTTGGTCATGGCCTTGGGTTGTAAATGGAACAAGCCAGGAGGGGTTATGATGTGAAGTAGTTCAACTCTGGCCTGACCACCTACCTCCGTTTCTCCTGGGTAACCTCACTTCTGGCATGGAAGGTGTTTGTCTAGCCTACTGGATAAAGAGGAATCCCAGTGTCCCCAAGACAGGATCATTGTGTCTGATGTCCTTGCTTTCCATCCACTTTCGCATTATGTCCTGAAAGTGTTCACATTTGGAAGATAAAGTCAGTGGTACCCTATTTATGAAAGTCACTGATCCCAAGGGGAATTTCCCAAAAGGAGCTTTTATTTTAAATCTCCATGTTCTTTGCCAGGACAGGCAAATACCCTCATTGGCCAGACCTGGTTTGAGCCCTGGCTTCCCATTATTCCAGCTGTGTGGAATGTGACATTACCTTCTGGAAGGCACTCATCTGCAGAATGGGGACACTCAGGCTTGCCCTCAGGATTCCCCAGCTAATCTACATCTAGACCCTGAAGCTCAGTGTAATCTAGATAAATACTAGTTTTCTTTTCCCTCTAATTCCTCAGCCTGACACCAGTGCAGACACATGAATACCATTATTTATAACAACTTTCTACCAAAACAAAGCAGAAAACTGTCCCAGAGTTCCCCAGACTAGGATGAACTTAAGAGCATGAGGATTTAAGACATCTTTCAAAAGCACACCAGCAGTTTCCAGGAACCCAGACCATTTGAGAGCTTCAAGTGGCACATTTTCCCCCCTCCTAATTTAAAAAGAAATCCAAGCCTTTGGTTTTGTTCTCAGCTTTAATGTGACTTATCTGGCCTGGGACAGCTGCCCAAGACCCATTAGAAGCAGGATGGCTGGAGCCCAGGGAGAAATACTGCCTGTAAAGTGTTACTCATTTATTGTCTTCCCACCCACGGAGAGGGCTGAGGGACCTGCAGAGATGGGGGAGAAGGGACTGCTGAAGTGTTTGAGAGCTTTGAAAGGGACATTAGATCATCTTGTCTGTTTTAAAAAAACTTTTTAAATGTTTAAAGAAAAGTCACTTTTTTTTTAATGCCACAGATTTCTTTTTTCCCCACAAAATTATCTTAGAAGCCTGGTTTTTTTAAAACTGATAAAAAGCAGGGTACTTCTCCAGGATTGGTTGAGAGGCCCCTTGGCAGGTTCCTCAGAACCCCTGTGCTTGCAATAAAATCCCGTGGCCACACCCACAGCCACCACTTTGCTGGTGAAGAGGGGTAGGGCAGGTGCCCCTTACAGGAGAGAGGTAGGCAAGGAGCACCTCAGGTGAAGGAACAGATTCCCAATGCTGGGAGGCAAGATTTGATCGAAGCAATTCTCCAGTGAAAGCCAAATTTACAAAATGGTCCAGAAACAATGTCTACAGATTTGGAAAGGGTTCAAGTTCAAAGGCACTTTGACGACAGGATGAGAAATGTCCCAGTGCACAGGGGTAAGAAAGAGAAGAGAGTGGCAGACTGCAGAGGGCTTCCAGGGAGCGCAGGAGAGGAGATGGATGAATAAGGACCAGGCAAGCATGTTCTAGCGAGCTTAGTTAGTTTAGAAAGGGGAAGTTGCTAGTTCTATGGAGTTCTGTAGAAGATTGGTGTCTGGCCTTGCTGCAGGGGAGTGGACCCGTCACAAGTAGCAGAGCTCTGTGTCATTCAGAGAAAATATTCCCCATGACACAATCTGCACCACATCTCTAGCTGACACTCCAATAAATGCAACCTGCCTTGTTCTCTTGCTTAATGAAGTCCAAGGTTGTGATGCTATTTGGGGAGTAAATAAGCTACTTGTCATCTCAAAAAGAAAATAGGGAACTGCCGTGACTTACTCATTTTAATTCAACTTTACTTGGTAGTATCATCCTTCAAACAGAAACCTGTCGTATTTCTCCTGGGAGCGGGCGATAATGTTCGTGACCGGAGGCACATCACCTATACCTAGCACCCTTTATCTTTTGGCGATGTTGAGTACAGAAGTTTCAAGTAACAGACTGTGACTGGTTTGACATCCAGCAATCCATTTTCCACCTAGACCCATGATACTAACTGGACCTTTTAGCGTGCTTCTGATTTGAAATTGCTCATCCACCTACAGTTCTTTAAGGGAAACAAGGGGAAGTTCCTGGTAACTTGAAAACCTAACCTAAAAACCCCAAGCCATTCTAAAGCTACAAGTGCAGGAGAGCAAACACACGCAGGACAGAGGAGACTTTGCAAAATAACCCAGCGCTCTTCCATCCCGCTTGAGATCTGGGGAGAAGGTGGGATTGTGTCTCGGCCACCAGAGGGCAGCAGAGCCAATACTTTGCCCTCGGTAGTCTCCAAACAAAACAATAAACAAAAAACAAAAACAAAACAAAGTGAAAAAACCCAGTCAATTTCATGTTGCTGGGCTGAGTAAAACAAAGAGAACCACTCCGAGCAGATTTCCTCCCAGTCAGTAAGCACTGGCCAAAAGAAGATGGATATAATAGCCACCAAGGACTCCCCTCTGTGTGGCTACCAGTTAGCGCTTGGGACTTTCTAGCCTTGGAAGAAAAACTGGATGAAGCTTAAGGATGTGTGGCAAGTGTCAGGCGTCCCTGAGATGGAAAGGACATTCAGGAGACCTGGACAGAATCAGGAAAGGCTTTTCCCTGCGGAAGGGCCTAGGTGAGGTGGCAGAGGCCCACGTATCCAGGCAGACCCGCCTGGGGGGTAGTTGTGTTGAGAAGGCAGGCTCTGCTGGCCTCTGCCGGCTGGCCTGGTCCTCCAAGTGATGAAAGGGAGGGAAGGCCCCAACAGATGCTTACCTTCACCAGGCCAGAGTTCCACCCTCAGGGCCAGCAGCAGCCTGCTGTGAGCCCTTGAGTGGCCGTTAGCAGACGGCAGGGATAAAGGCCACCCAGCTGCTTCACCCCGTCCAAGTCACCAGCACATGTGGAGAGGAAGGGAAGGACATGGAGTCTTATTTTCAAGGTCACACCCTTACAAAGGTGGGAAAGGTGGTGCTGGGCAGACTAGTGAGCGCACTGCATGAAGGTGCGGGTGGGTGGGAGCAAAGGGGCTTTGGAACAGGATTTCCCAACCTCTCTTGAATGTGTCTCACAGCAGGGCCTGTGTCACTGTGGGACACCAGGTATTTCAGCTGCCTTACCAATGCTGGCCTCTAGGGACCAGTCTCACAGGCCTAATGCACTGGGGACAGGCACTGTGGCACCCCAAATATCTACTGTCTTCGACTGCTGCCATCATCACCTGTCTTGGAAGGTGGCCTGCATCCATTCAGTCCGACGAGATCATGCTGTTGGAGAGCTGGCTGGCCCGTGGGCTGATTTGTCTGGCCAGTCTTTGCCATCCAGGAAGTCTGGAGGCGTGTGGGGGAACAACGCTCATTTCACCATTTTGGCAAGGCCGAGTATGTGACTGGAGTCGCTAAGGTTCAACAGAGCTGCCGGGACACACGCCTCCCGAGGTGGGGGTACATGGCCGGCTCCTGGCCCCCGCCCTGACGCCTTCCCGAGACAGCTCTGATGAAGTGACTGGAGCAGGCACCTCCTGGCCTTGCTGCCCGCTCCCCCTGCACAGGCCATTCCCAGGTCGCAAGACTCACACATGGCTTCTTGTCATTGGCCATATGATTTCAGAGACAAATCTGAACAGAGAGGACATAGAGGGAAGACTGAGAGCTTGCGACTGCCCCTTGCCAACAGGCTGGGAGACAGCAGGAGGGAGATGAGAGGAGGGCACAGGGTGGCTGAGCAGGCAGGGCTGGGAAAAGACCAGAGGTGTGAAAAACAGACCACGTCAGCAGTGCCTTTGGGACGGTCGAAGCCAAGTGCAATGGAGGGAGGTTGGTGGTGGTGGGGGGTGCCAGAGGAGAGGGGTCAAAGAAGAAGGTGCTGTGAAGGGATGGACTCAATAGATCTGTGAGCAGAGGAAAGGGCTGGAAAAAGAGGTGAGGTGGTGGTGTGTGTGTGTGTGTGTGTGTGTGTGTGTGTGTGTGTAAGGGAGTCAGACACCCGCTGGAAGCAAAAGGGTAGGAGCTCTGGAGAGGAAAGAAGGGGACCGATGGAGTGATGGCCTGAGGAGTGGTCACCCTCCCTGAGGATCTTGGAACTTGTCAGTAAGGAAGGCCTGGCACCAGCGATGTCTAGCCAGCCGCGTCCTGGAAATGTGGCCTTGACCCCACCCTCACCCAGAGGGGTGAAGTCCCCAGCAGCCCGTGCCTGTGGGCCCGCAGCGCACTCCTCCCCGGCCCTGGCTGCCCGTGGCCCGAGAGCTCCCTGCTGCAGGTGGAATGGGGGTGGGCCTCGGGAACCAGCGCCCTGGGCTTGGAACGATGGATGAATCTCAGACTGCTTGTTTGAGGGGTGTCTTCCCTCCACTGTCCCCTCCGTGGCCTCCTGTCCCTCAGTTCCAGTTTCAGACAAGGAGTGGACTTTATGCTTCTTGCATATTCGCGGGGACGGGACATGTGGCCCCTCGAGAATGGGCTGGGGGATTGCTTTCCCCCTCCCCCAGGGCCCTTCCCTGCTCTCTCTGCCTCAGGGCTCCCATCACAGAGACCCTTCTGGGTTGGGGGTGCTTCAGAAGTGACAAGAACAGGGGCCCTGCGTGTGCTAGGGTGTCCTAGGATACCCTCGCCCGCGGGCAGGTGCCCTTCCCTCTTTTCTCTCATGTTTCTGCAAAAGGAGGAAACTTACAGTGTTCTGCTTTTCTCCAGCTGGGGAGCTGAGGGAAGAAAGGGCCAGGGAGGCTTTCCATGGAGGCCGCCCAGGCTCTTGCTTAGACTGAGGCCGAGGGAGGAGCCATGGCCTGGATGATCAGTGCAGAGAGTGGACAGGAGCTAGAGACAGGGAGCCTGTAAGCCCAGGTTTTGTGCTAAGGAAGATGGAATATTCCAGCACTTGCTTGACCTCAATCTGATTTACACTCTGGGTGACCATGGGAGAACACACTGTCTGGATGAGGCAGGAGGCAAGGGCCAACACTAAGAAGCTACTTGGATAGGTCAGGACGGGCTGGTGGGGCCAGACTGGGTATCTGTTTTAGTCTGCGTTTTCATCACTGTGATCCAAACACCTGACAAGAACAACATAAAGAGGCAAGGTTTATGTTGGCTCATGGTTTCAGAAGTTCAGTCTAACCAGGTGTGGTTGTGCACACCTGTAAACCCAGAAGCTCAGGAAGCTGAGGCAGGAGGATGACAAGTTCAAAGCCAGCCTCAGCCACTTAGCCACTTGGTGAGACCCTGTTTCAAAATAAAAAGGGCTGGGGATGTGGCTAAGTGGTTAAGTGCCCGTGGGTTCAAGAACTGGTACAAAAAACCAAAAAGTTCAGTCCATGGGCAACTAACTCTACAGCTCTAGGCTAGAGGTGGTGAGGTAGGACATCATGGTGGAAGGGTGAGGTGGAGGAAGGCAGCTGAAGACACAGCAATCAGGAAACAGAGAACTCTGCTCACCAGAGACAAAATATCAACCTAAAAGGCACACCCCCACGGACCTGCTTCCCCCAGCCACACCCTTCCTGCCTACCATTACTACCCAGTCAATCCATGTCAGTGGATTAATCCACGGATTACATTAAGGCGCTTATAACTGAATCATTTCATCTATAAAAATTCTTGCATTGTCTCACACATGAGCTTTAGGGGGACACCTCAGATCCACATTGTAAAAGTCCCCATGGAGTTTGTGGAGATTAGTTGCTGAAGGTCACCCTGTAGATACTCTCATAACCCAACTTCTCTAGAAAACACAGATGTGGTTACATTACAATGCATTTCTCACAGAATTTGCTTCATAGAGTATTTTTTTCAAAGCATCTTGTGGGATTCTTGCTTCTTGGAGCATATTTTTAGGAAAAGCCAATTCACAGGGGAAAAAAATGGCTGTGAAACAGGAGCTGGTTCACAAGGGTTCTCCAACCTCATCCCTCCTCAGAATGGTTGCTCTTGCTGAGGGTGTGCTGTGAACTGATGGTGTTGAGTCAGATGAGCCCCGAACCATCATTCTGCTGTGGAACCTTCTCAGAATCCAAGAGGAATTATGAAAACACGTATCTTCTGGGGTCCTACAGCACTTTATCACAGAACACTGTCATGACCAGATGATGTGTCTGCCTTCCCTACAAGATGACTGTGTCTGGTAGAGAGCCAGATAGCTCAATGATCCCCTCTAGTTTCCCTATAGTGTCTGAGATATAGTTGGTACCTGTTGAATGAAGGAGTGAATAAATATACATGAAGAAATGAAAGGTATTGATGAAATTTCAGGAATTACTAGATGTTTCCAGAGTGCAAGACCTCTCCCATCTTTCTCCTTACATTATAGGTGACAATCTGTCCCACCAGCACAAACCCAGCCCTGGCTTTATTCTACACATACATACAATGTTACACACATACACACACACACACACACACACACACACACACACCCCTACCCCAAACAATGTTAGTTAACTTTCTGTTACTATAATAAAATACCTGAGATAATCTACTTAAATAGAGGAAAAAACTCATTTTGGCTCAGTTTTGTAGATTTCAGGCCATGGTTGATTGGCTTCATGGCCTCTGGGCCTGTGGTGAGCCAGAATATTATGGTGGGCATGTGTGGCAGAGAAGATGCTCACATCATAACAGCTGAGGAGAAAAGAGAGACAGGAAGGGATGAGGTTCCAACACCTACTTCAAGGGCTGTCCTCAGTGACTTAATATCTTTCCAATAGGCCCCACCTCCCAATAGCACCATGGACTAGGGACCAAGCCTATAACATATTCCCATGTGTTGGGGGACATTTTAGACCCAAAGTATAGTGTGTATGTACACACACACACACACACACCAAAGTAGGGCTTTGTTTAATTCCTAACCTGACCTCTCAAATGGAATTCCTTGCCCTTGTAGCTATCTCCTATATATTAGATTTTTTTCAGAAAGGATTTTGAACTAAAACTGTTATAAACAGCTTCCAGCTTGCTTCTAAAAGGGGTATTAACTTATGTGGGGTGGGGGTGGGGGTTCTATATAGGTTTTTCTTGCCTCATTTATTTTTTTTGAGTGAACCCTTTATGAAGCCATTCAGGAATGTTGCTTTCTTCACCATGGACAGAATCAAACAGCTCGTAGCTGGCTCCCACCCCTCCCACTCTCTGGGTGCGTGTGAAGGCAATCCCTTGCACGGGGAAGCAGGGAGCAAATCAGCTGGGGTGCTGGGGGCCAGCCCCAGCCAGGGGGTATAACGCGAGCGCTTAGCGAAGTACAAAGGCAGAGAAGCAGTGATGGGGAAAATAACACACTGACACACAAGTCAGGCTGTGGAATCTTCTCCCTTTACTTTTACTTTGTTGTAGGTTTTAAGCATAATTTTTGGCAGTATAGATTGTTTATACTTTCTTTGGTGATTTCATTACAGACATGACTTAATATATAGATTATATTTTAGACATATTAAATTTCTTATTTTATATATTTCAAGGTTTTGAGGTCACTTGCACCTTTTCAAGGCCCTGTACGTGACTGCCTGGGCATATTATAATTTTGTCATTATTTATCTAATTAATTTAGGTGAAAATTTATTTCTCACAGATTCCCTGAAACTGTTTTCTCTGCACACCATTCAGGCTGTCTGATAAAAGTGAACTTTCTCTGTCTGGGATTCCAAAGCACTATTGTTTTTCTTTTATAGCAGTTGTTTATAAAACCTAGAAGCAGGGAAAAGAGGGAGGCAAGGCTGAATGTTAGCTCATGAAGGACTTTTTGCTCTAAGGGATTTATATCTACTTTAAAAGTAAAAGAAACTTATTTTTAATCACAAAAAGACTCTTAAAGCTTGTTAACTTGAAATTAAGTACTTATAGAAAAAGGTTTGTGTTACTCTTTTAAAGAAAAGAGTTAGTACAGAGAGTTAGTCTGGATCTAAATAATTGAAATAACGACACCTGGTGGCCATATATGTGAATGAAGAACTGAACAGCAAGTAGAAGTCAAAGTTAACTCTTTCAGCACCATGATATCTTTCATGAAAAAAGAGAAGGCTTTATCAACAGAAAGGTTATAGGGAAGCATAGAGAATATGAGCAGATCACCATTGGAGTAATAGCCATTAGTCAATCTTTGTGGTGGTTTGATTTTTCGTCATAAGTCAGGGCAGCACCCCTGGGCCAGGCCAAGTCCATATATCAGGAAGTCATGTTTTTGGCTGACGTGTTTTCAATGTTCCCAACATTTCTTTTCCCCTTTTCTGTTGATGGGAGTCCACCGTACTCGAGAATGCACCTGTCTTAGGTTGTCTTATCTCTAAGATCTTACCCGTCATTGGCTGCCACTCTAGCACTTCCGGTGGACTTACCCAAGGCCAGCAAGCCGCGGTGGCCGGGGGGGAAGGCATGGGACAGAACAGTCGCCTTTGGGAAGGCTTCCCATGGATGATTTAGACTTCCACATCCTGTCAAGGACCATGGCCTAGTTCATAGGGCTCCCAATCATCATTGCTGAGGGCAGCATATTGTTGGTGGACCACCATAGGCTGTACTGATTTTGCCCTATCCTCAAGGAAGATGCCACTAAGATGCTATAGAAAATGCCACAACACTGGGGAAAGGCTGGCCATGCCGTCCAGTGGTGCTGTTTGTGAGTCTGCAAGTCTGAGCTATCCTTTATCAGGGTGAGAGGAGAAGAATCATTTTCCAGCAAGAAATTGGCCTCACACAGCTTCTAACACAAAGCAGGTGCCGGCATTTGGTTGAGTGAGCACAGGATGTGGAAACAGGCACCTTCCCAGCTCCTCCTCAAGTGGAACGTCAGTGCCACTTTGTCATATTGTCTAAAGCAGGCTGCAAGTTGTGCCTGTGTCCTGCTTTAAATGTAGAGACCTTTCCAAGGTCAAATGGGAATGATTTGAGAGTCCTCAAGACTTTGAGTAGTTTTTGTCCTTGTGACTCAAAAGTGAGGCCCTGGGTCACTCTGAGCTTGTTAGAAATGCAAAAATTCACACCATGCCCAAGAAGTTAAGGAGAAGGAGTCTTAATTCTGTAGATGCTGGGAAGCAAACACCAAAATCCAAAACAAACACGTCCAATAAAGCTGTAGGAGAGAAGTTTGCTATTACCCAAGAGACCAAATTGAGAGTCCAACATTAGAAGGGGAGTACTCTGGCTTGGATACGGTTTGAGTGTGTCCCCCAAAGAAAGGTTCACCTGTTGGAAAATTGGTCTCTACTGTGGTGGTGGTGAGGAGGTGGGATCTTTAAGAGACAGGGCCTAGGGGAAGGTGATTAGGTTGTAGGGGCATGGGCCTAAAAGGGATTAATGCTGTTCTCATGGAATAAGTTAGTTCTCATGATGGTGGGTTGCTATATAGGAAGGCCACCCCACATACTTGGCCCCATTTCTCTTTCAACTTCTCTATCTTATAATATAATGCAGTCAGGGGATCCTTATCAGGATGCTGATACCATGTATGAATCCTCTGGCCACCAGAATCATCAACCAAATCAATCTCTTTTCTTTTTCTTTTTCTTTTTTTTTTTTTTTTTTTTTTTTTTTTTTTGGTACTGGGGATTGAACTCAGGGGCACTCAACCACTGGGCCACATCCCCAGCCCTTTTTTGTATTTTATTTGGAGACAGGGTCTCACTGAGTTGCTAAGTGCCTCGCCATTGCTGAGGCTGGCTTTGAACTCGCGATCCTCCTGCCTCAGCCTCCCAAAGTGCTGGGATTACAGGTGTGCACCACCACGCCCGGCTCAATCTCTTTTCTTTATGAAGTATCCAGCCTCAGGTATTTTGTTATAGCAACAGAAAACAGACTAATATAGAGAAAGAAAGAAATTTACTGAAATATGATATGGAAACCCACCCTGGGCAAGATTAAATATCTGAGAATGAAGCTAGGATTCATTCATTTGTTTCTTGAATATTAATAAAAAAAAAAAAGCCTGCACTGGACAGGAGTCCTGGGCATAACACAATGTCCTGGGAAAGATGACAGTCTGTGGAGAGATGTGCAGAGGCATCACTAATTCCATGAAAAATCTAGGAAGATGCAGAGACAGGTTGGAGGAATTCCTTCTTGTGGCGTGGAGCCCCAGAGGAGGAGAGATTACACTCCATCTGGGACTCACAGGGAGTTGGAGGCTGGGAGAGGGCCTACTAGATTGTGCAGGGCTGCCTTGGCCCTTGGGCCTCACTGTGCCCATACACAGATATCTACAATCAACCCTGAGTTAGGTCTCTGCTGCCTGCTATTGGGATTCTCTGAGTATCTAAAGCAAAAGGTTAAGTGGAGGAAAAGGAAGGAGCTGGATTCCTGGAAGAGATCTGGGCTTCCCTGGGCTACCCAGAAGTCATGCTCCTCTGAGCAAACTCTGCTCTTTCCATTCCAGAGTTAGGAACCGTTAGATAAGGGCTCACTTGTTACCCAGCATTAGCACCTAGTCACAAGGCAGTGCTTAAGGAGGAAGCCATGGCCTTTCTGGGAGGCCACAGCATAAAGTAGTTGTTTTTCTTTTTGGCAGAGATGACATGTTTGAAGGTTTAAAAGCCTCAAGCAGTCCTGACATGAATGACCAGGACTTATTTCTGGTGTGCTTGAACCAGGAGGCTGCCCCTGTCCATAACATTCCCAGCTTGTCTGAGATGCTTGGGAATTGGTATGAGGCAATGAGGCCTCTGCAGCCTCAGAAAAGAAGAGGCTACCGAGTGTCTGACAAGCAGGCACAGCTGGCCTCACGTGTCCCCAGGGTGGGCTCAGGAGGAGCAGAAGGGCTGGCATTTTGACCTTTTCTGGGGTCTCCTACAGAGAAAGATAGAGATGTAAAAATGACCTGCTTAGCAGGAGAATTTTCCCTACTCTGCTAGACTCAACTCCTATCTTTGTTTGACTTTTTTTTTTTCCCCCCAACAAATGAACTTGACTTATAGAGGCCAAGTCATTCTTCAGAAAGAAATGGACTATGGGCTCCCCAGGGCAGAGCACGCCCTCGCAGACAGGAGGAGGGGCAGGCAGGATCTGTAGCAGGCATGTCAGGATGGAGCTGTAGCTCCAGAAAGTAAAGAGCTTTCGCGCTAAAGAGCACACACCCAGCTTGGATGGGAGTGGGAGGAGCACTCCCACCCCCATTCATTCCAGCTGTGCTGACGCCAACTTCTTCATGCCAGCGATAGCATCTGCATCATGCCAGTGTGGCAGGCTTCTTCTCGCCAATTTGTGTTTGGTTCTATTCATTAGAAATGGCCTGAACTCTCATACCCAGCCGGGCTAGCCTTGTGGTCCCACAATCCACGTGCTAGCACGAGGCCCCGCATTCAGAGCGTTCTGTGTTTGGTTTAAGGCTCCGTTGTTTATCCTTTGGAATTTTTCATAATTTTTGAACAGGAAATTCATCTTTTCATTTTGCCCTGGGCCCTGTAAATTATGTCAATGGCCCTGTTTGCCAGGCACACCCTGTTTCTCTCCTTTCCTCAGAAAATCCCTCATTCTCCAGTCTCAACTTCAATATCCCTCCACAGGAAGATCCCAGCAGCTGCACCACTTGTAATAGTGATGATTATAATAAGAATAAGACCAGTATCAACTGAATCTTTCCTAGGTGTCGTGTACTTAGCTAGGTGGGGTTTTTTTCTCAATTTTTTGGTGCATTATAATTATATGTTATGGTGGGATTTGTTGTTACATATTTGTACATGCACACAATATAACAACATAATTTGGTCAATATTTTCCTCAGTATTTCCCCCCACCCTCCCTTTCCCCCTCTATTCTACTGGTTTCTCTTCTTCTTCTTTTTTTTTTTTTTTTCCATGAGATTCCCTCTACCTTTTTTTTTTCTTTTCTCTCTCTCTAGCTTCCATATCTGAAAGAAAACATATGACCCTTGGTTTTCTGAGTTTGGCTTATTTAGCTTAACATAATACTCTCAAATTCCATCCATATTCCTGCAAGTGACACAATTTCATTCTTCTATATGGCTGAATAGAACTCCATTGTGTATACACATTTCTTTATCTGTTAGACCACCCAGGCTGGTTCCATAATTTGTCTCTGTGAATTGTGCTGCTATAAACATGGGTGTGTATATATCACTATGGTTTGATGACTTTAATACAAGGAGTGGTATAGATGGGTCATATGGTAATTCCATGCTTAGTCTTTCAAAAAGCCTCTTTATTGATTTCCATAGTGGCTACACTAATTTACAATCCCACCAGTAGTGTAAAAGTGTTCCTTTTTCTCTACATCCTCTCTGGCATTTATTAGTGTTTGTATTCTTGATGGCTGCCATTCTAAATGGAGTGAGATGAAATCTCAGTGTAGGTTTGACTTTCATTTCCCTAATTGTAATGATGTTGAACATTTTTTCATATATCTGTTGGACATTTGTATGTCTTCTTTTGAGAAGTTGAGTTCCCATGTAACTGCTTATTTGCTTTTTTTGGTGTTAAGTTTTTTGAGTTCTTGATACATTCTCCATATTAATTATCTGTCAGAAGAGTAGCTAGCAAAGATTTTTCTCTATTCTGTAGGTTCGCTCTTCACATTCTTAATTGTCTCCTCTGCTGTGTAGAAGCCTTTTAATTTGAGGCCCTCCCATTTGTTCATTCTTGGCATTGTTCCCTGAGCTCTGGGGTCCTGTTGAGGAAGCCGTTTGGCTGGGTAGTTTGTACGGATTCTCTCACTTCGTCCTCTCAGCAACCCTGTTGGCTAGGTGTTACCATTTTTTTCCATTTTAAAGATGGGAAAACTGTAGCAGATCAGAGAGGCTTAATGTCTTACTGAGCCAGTAGTAAGTGCTTCACCTGCACCACATGTCACCATTATGATGTGACATCTGTCTCCTTCCCTAGACAACAAGTGACATGGGGTAAAGGGCTTGCTTGTCCTCTGCTGTACCTGTCCCCTCTAGCGCAGGGCTTGGCTAGGTACTGTATAGAACCTGGGGGAGGAAAGTAGCCGTCCCTTCCTCATATATGTCTGTATTTTCAAGGACATAGCACAGACACAGGACAGCAGGGGAACATTGAAAAACCTCTGTGAACAACCACGCCTGAGTTTGTTTTCTGACCATCCTCTGTGTATGGAGTTTCCCTGGATTGGGTGTTGGGGGCGTACCAGCAAGGAGAGGGTGTTGGCCTCTGTCCTGCCCTCCCGGGTTTGCAGTGTGGGGAGGGACAGACATTCAGCGACTCCGCCTCTGACAAGGTCCGACTGTGCGTGTTAGCGCACTGTGAGGTCGAGGTGCTTCCTTTGGAGAGCCTGCAAATAGGGATGTGGCTTGGTTTTGAGGTCAGGAAGGCTGGCTAAAGGAAGCAGACTAAATAGAGGGCTGAAGAGGGGAAGGGCACGAGAAGGGGGCAGGGCCATCCCTTGCAGAGGGAGTGGTCTGGGCAGAGACTCTTGGAAAACACCAGCTTGGTTACCTCCAGGGCTGAGAGGAGGTCAGGGGTGGGGAGAGGCGGCCAGCCAGGGGCACTGCAGGCAGGGTTGGACTTTGTTTTCACCTTAACAGAAATGGAGTTTTAAGCAGGGGAATGGCATGATTCACATTTTGTAGAGGTCACTCTGGTCGCCGTGTGCAGAATGCATAAATGGGCAGGGGCCAAGTGAATGTGAGCCGGACCATGCAGGTGCATGAACATATTTCTTCCAAGTGTTTAGTTTTTAAAATATTTTTAGTTTTTTAGATAGATACAATACCTTTATTTTGCTTATTTATTGTTATGTGGTGCTGAGGATCGAACCCAGCGCTTCCACACGTGCCAGGCAAACGCTCCACCACTGAGCCCCAACCCCAGCCCTCTGAGTGTTTATTTATGGGTGATGCACGTTGAAGACGAATTCCTTTGGCATTCAAGGGCGCCCATCTGTGGTGAGAAGGAAGGCCATTTCAGGGAGGAGCCAGCCCTGGGCGAGTGTGTGGGTGGTGTGCACATCCGCTCTGGTTCAGCCATGTTCTTCTCTAAGGAAGCGTTCCTGGAGTCCGTGCATGAGGAATATGGGGACTTGGGGTGGCTGGCAGAGAGGCCCGCAGGGTCACTTTTCCAGGTACAAAGCAAGCAGCAATACTCTGCTACCCTTAGAACTTCTGCCAAGAGCCCAGGAGACCTAAGCTTTCAACCAGCTTTCCTGATGGATCTTGTGAATCTGCAGGTGGAGAGGGAGACTTGGGGACCTGGGGACTTGTCCATTCAAGGAGCATGCTAGCCTGCCATGATTGGGATGGAACAACGCAGTCACAGTTTGAATCGTAAAGGCCCTGACCAAAAGTAACAGCCCGGAGTCTACTCCTGGGCGAGGAAGGGGTCAGTATAGTTTCTCCTAGACCCAGCCAGAGACGGAGGCCCAGGTTCTTCTCCTCCTGGGGACCAGGTAGGATGCTGCGGTGAGAGCTCCGTCACGGAAGGGAGACTGAGCACCTCGTCTCTTTTCACCGTGTCTCTTGCTCACGTGCTTTGTTTTCTTGGACTGGTGTCACCTCTCAGTCTAAATTCCTTTAAGTACAAGCTGAAGGTCCAAACTGGACAATTCCTTCCAGTTCCAAAGTTCTATAATTATTTATTCAGAACATCTGGATGGGATAGGTGGCTTTCAGGTCACTAAGAAATCTAAGTTTCACCAAAAAACACTCCAGTACTAGTCATTATGGCTAAGAGGGGCAGAGACAGGCCGGCACGTCACAGCCATGAGCACCTGGAATGCTGGGGTGGATAATCCTGTGATTTGGATCCTTCCTGTGTAGACCAACCAATCTTTGTCTTTACTGAATGCCACAATCTTTTGTTTTTATCTCTCATAACACTGTGTCAACCACATGGCCACCCTTGCCAGAAATAAACATATTTTTCATGCATCAATTTTCCCTTTCAAAGTTTTCTTTCTAAACTGGCAAAGTGTCCTGTTTTAAAATCCATTTCCTTTCCCCTAAAACTTACAGGTACAAAGGATTTAAAGGCAACTGTTCCATGACCTTCATCGATCAGTTTAAAGCACTACACCAGTGTAACAAGTATTGCAAAATGCTGGGGCTGAAATCCCTTCAAAACAACACCCAGAAACCCAAGAGGCCAAGCACAGGGAAGAGCAGAGTCCAGACTGCGGTGAAGAAACCAGAGCCGGCGACCCCAGCAGAAAAGAAAACCTAGCGCCCTCGAGTCGCTAGGACCTCCAGCCAGCAGCACACGGGCTTGTGAGTGGAAATCACACACACACACACACACACACACACACACACACACACGGGAGACTATGACACACAGCTTGCAGAGTGTGTGGCCGTCCTTCCTCCCACCAGACTCTGTCCCAAGATGCTTCTACACCTGTCACCTGCCGTCTGCTGAAGTGATTTTGGAACAGATTTGTGACCAGACTTGTGGAGAGACTACATCAGTTGTCAGCGTCAAAGACAGTCACTCTTTGTACACCCCGTGTTGGTACCGACTTGGTGTCATGTATCTCTTTGTCTATTTGCACGTGGTTTTGTTGTCAAAGACTTGGTGCTGAGCAGGGTCCGTTCCTAGCCCAAATGCTTCCCGTCCCTGCCCTAACTCGGGGTTTCCAGACATATCTAGCTGTGATGGGAACAGAACCATGAATGTCAAGTTGCTGCACCAGTGGCCAAGATGCTGCTGCTGCTGCTGCAGGTGGTGGCTTCTGGGACACGAGGCCACTTCCCACCATTATTCACACAGCCAGTGACAATTTTCTGTTTTGTCAAATTCATGTTTAAACAAAAAGCATAGGCTGCATATGTCATCATAGACACTTGTTCTTTGGAATTTGTGCCGTATTTCACATTCCCCCAGGACTTAGTAATTTAGTCATTTCCTAATAGATTTGCTGGAGCACACAATATTTGTGTCTGTGTTTTCCCTTGTTCTTACATTGCAACTTAGGTTCCATCCCTTTCTACTCGGCTCCCTAAATGTGGTCTCCCTAAACCCAGGACTGACCCACAGAGTATTGCAGGGGAAGGCAGGTGCTGACTCTGGCCTCCCTGACTGCACGTGGTCTCCTTCCCTATATATTCCTATACAACATTCTGGAAAAAGCAAAAACTGGAGGGGAATGTGTGTGCAGCCCTCTTACAGGGTCAGTTGGCCTTCACTAGAAGACTCCTGGCTTTTTAGCTTTTAAAATACTCTTCTCCTCAAGCAAGGAATTTTGATAAAGAAGAGAACATAGTTGATAATTTTGTTTTAAAAAGAAATTTGAGCCCGGTGCAGTGGTGCACACCTGTAATCCCAGCACTTGGGAGGCTGAGGCAGGAGGATTGTGAGTTCAAAGCCAGCCTCAGCAAAAGTGAGGCACTTAGCAACTCAGTGAGACCCTATTTCTAAATAAAATATAAAACAGGGCTGGGGATGTGGCTCAGTGGTCGAGTACCCCTGAGTTCAATTCCTGGTACTAAAAAAAAAAAAAAAAAAAAAAAAAAAAAAAAAAAAAAAAAAAAAAAAAAAAAATTGAAGAAGAAACACTTGTAATTTATATCTCATCTTTTTTTTTTTTTTTTTTTTTTTTTAGAAAAAATTACCCATTTCCAGCCTTTTTATGAGGTGACCTTTTGCCTGCTTTGCCCATAAAGATTATACGGATGCATTTAACAGTAGAGTTCTAAAAAGTTCCTTAATAGTTAAAAAAAAAAAATAGAGCATGTTTGGGGTCTCTATCCATCCATCCATTTATCCACCTGTCTATCATCTATCTATATATGTACGACCAGCGCCTTCTTGACAGACCAGACAGACTTTCTTTGGTAATAATTTGAATTATTACCAAAGAAAGTGGTAATTTTTGGTAATTATTACCAAAAAACAAGTGGTTTTTCAAAGTATGGAAAGTTATAAAATAAAGAGTCGAAGTCACCCTGGCCCCTACCCCCTGCTGGCTTTGAACCTGACTTGCAGAGGACAGTGGAGGGAGAGGATTTTCTGTCCCAGATTTCGTGCATTTGCCGTCTGCGCACGGAGTGCCCGTCCTGGGTCTGAACGTCCTGCTCCTTTCACAGATGCATAGATTTTTTTCCCCCAAAGTGCCTGTATTGTTGACCGTAATCTGATTTCATCTGTTTCCAGACATTTGGAGGCCCAGAGACAGAAGGGGCTCCACAGTGGGATTTGTCCCAGCCAGGGCTCTCGGGGATGGCCCTGTGTAGCTGTGTGACCATCTGTCTGCCACCCAAGCCCTTATGTCCTGAAACAAAGTGCTATTTCCTTACACAGTTAACAGGGTGAGCATGGAGAGGGCTTTCCTACACTAAAGATGGGGTTCTGAGGCCTCGTAAATGTCCACCACTGTGGTGGTTTGGGCTCAGTTTGCAACCCATCCGGTTTCAGTGGATTCTCCCGCTGATCTTCATTAGTGTGCAGCGTTAGAAGGACTCTGAATACAGTGCATCCTCAGCCCTGCCAGCCCTGAGCTAGGAGGGCCCAGGGGGTCCAGCTGGGGATTTTGTAGCTGCTGATGCCTGCAGGGTGGTCACCTGTGTATGCATCTCAGTTTCCTAATGGGCTCAAACCTGGCTTTGAACCTGACTTGCAGAGGGCAGTGGAGGGAGAGGATCTCACAGCAGCACTGTGATGGGCAGATCACCAAAACGAATGAAAGATTCATGAAAATGGGCCTGTGTTTTCAATGGCAGGTTTGTCACTAATGAGAATGGCAGGCACACAATGACTTCTTGCCAGTAAGCATCGTGTTCTGGAGAGGTCTAGCATCGGATGCATGGACGGCTGGCTTGTATTAATATTTCACGGTATCTCGCGGTCCCGGGCCTGCCCAGCCATGCTTCTGACGAGCCTCATAATAGCAAAGGGTTTCAATAGAGTCGTATGAAAAAGAATGCCAAAATAAGTAACAATTGTTTTCTAATTACAAAGCACTCTCCTTTCTAAATATACATCCTGCTTTGTGTGTGTTGAGCTTGAGTTCAACTGGAGGCAGATGGGAGGGGCCTGCCACCAGCCCGGGGCCTGCTGGTTTTCTCTGTGTACGTTCTGCTCTGTTGGACCGTGCATGCCAAATGGAACAGAGCAGCATTTCTCTGCCATTTAGATCTGCAGATGCCACTTGGGCTTAACCAGTTTAAAAAAAAAAAAAAAAAAATCAAAGAGGCACAAAACCCTCTTCTGTCTCCCAGTACATGATCTAGTTTCCACCTCGTTGCCAAAATCCAGGCAGATCTGAAATCACTGAGAGTCTCCTTGTTCTAAGATGATTTTTCAAAGCTGAAAACCAAGACAGAAGCCAATTTCATCCATAGGATTGTGTGGGCCCAGCCTTAATTTTATGATGTGATAAGCAAATATTTATAGGCACTAATTGTGTCAATTGATCAAAAAAAAAATTTTTTTTTCATTTTGCTTTTCATGAGAGGCCCAAATAGTCTTGGATAGATTAATCATCTCAGAGAATTTTTTTTTCACATCAAGAAAAGCCAGTGTTTCAACTTTTTTTTTTTTTCTTTTGGTACGGTGTATTGAACCCAGGGGCACTTAACTCTGAGCCACATCCCCAGCCCTTTTTTATATTTTATTTAGAGACAGGGTCTTGTTGAGTTGCTTAAGGCCTCGCTAAATTGCTGAGGACTGATCTTGAACTCACAGACTCCGGCCTCAGCCTCCCAAACTACTGGGATTACAGGCATGCACCACCGCACCTGGCAGTTTTGGGCTTCTGTTTCAGGGCCCAGAAGTATCAGAAGCAGTTCTGCTGTGGAGATGTCCTCCATCCCCCTCCATCTCATTCTCTCCCCTCTGTCAACATCTGCGTGGAATGGCAGGTGGTGGCTTGTGGCTTTGCTGCTGTGTGTCATCTCCAGGACTGTTTCTACTGCAGGAACAAAGCGCCACGACTCTTGGGGGACTTAACAACTGAGATTTATGGTCGCAGTTGGGGGCTGAAGTCCCCGATGGAGGTGTGAGAGGGCTCTGCTCTAGGCCTGTCTCCTGGTGTCTGGTAGTCTTGTGGCCTGTGGCAGCTTACCCTGTCCTCACATGGGTTCTCTCTGTGTCTGTTCCAATTTCCCATTCATACATGGACCCCAGTCCTATTGGATTAGGCCCCACCCTCATGACGTCAGCCTAACTTGGCAAAAGAGCATCTCTTCAAATAATGTCGTATTCTGAGGTCCTCGGGGGAGACAATTCAACCCACACCGCATCCTCATCTTTCACCTCCGCATCCACTTCCGGGCAGTCTGCTCAGGCTCAGGTGCAGGTGGGAGCAAGCAGAGATGGTGTCTGCCAATCCCTTCAGTGACCCTCTTTCCCAGCCTCGTGGTGGGAGCCGCATCCATGAATGTGTTCCCAAGTTCTCTTGGAGCCCACCCCACCTCCAGCCTTCATTGTTCTTAAAGAAAAATTATCATTTAGGTCCTGAGGTTCCTTTTGTAGAGTTTTAGGGAAATCTCTCCCCTCCTCAAAGGCCAAAAAGGTATGCGTGGCTGTAGCACACCTGCCCCAAATGCCAGCGCCCAGGGCAACACCTGGACTGCCTTCTCCCTGTCCAGCCCTCCTGCAGAGTGACCTCAACAGTCTCGTGGAAAAGTTTGCCCAAGAGCCCTCTGCCAATAAAATTGTACCACGATCTTGCAGTCAATTCTGTATCCGTAATAAGATGCTGCTTTTGTTCTTAGAGTCTCCAGTGGCTTTCTGTCCCCCTCAGAGCAAAGACCAAGCTCATTACACAGGCCCAAAAGACCCTCCACGGTACCCCAAGTACCTCTCACCTCATCTCACTGCTGCTTGGCTCAGCTCCAGCAACACTGGTCTTCTCGCTGTCTTTTGAACTCCTCAGCCTCAGGGGTTTTGCATTTTCTGTTCCCTCTGGAATGCTCCTCTCAAGTATTTGCTCATAGGTCACTTTCTCAGAGAGTTCTTCCCTGACCATCCTATTTAAAATTGCAAGCCCCTCTCCTGGCTCCTCTTACCTCTTCTCTGCTTTGTGCCCAGAGATGTCATCACCATGGGACAGAACAGACATTTAATTTTTTTTTTTTTTTTGAATTGTCTATGTCCTCCACACCACAATGGCATTTCTCTGAGAGCAAGAATTTTTTTCTTCCTGTTTATTCGCTACTGCATCTCAATATTTAGAAGATGCCTGGCACGTAGAAGACCCTTTGATACACATTTTTTTCACCCAAATGTGCATGTTACCCCATCCATGCTGGTGTTCTCAGATGGAGAAGTTTGGCTTCCTCCCTTAGGACAAAAAGCTGTGATGAAAATTTAGCTTCTCTTGATCCTTGGCACAGGATTATTAGACCCAAAATCTTCCTAAAGCAGGAGGGCAACCTGAGCAATGAGGCTCCAAATCTTCTAACACTTAACTAGTATGTGAGCTTTAGAGTGTAACAATCTCTCTGAATCCCAATTGACCCATTTGAAAAATGGGTATGTCATGATACCTATCTTGCAGGGATGTGAAAATTAATTCATGTATAGGAAAAAACTGACTTAGAGTGGCATTACATAAATAGGAATCATTATTACAACTACAAAACTTTTGTATTTTTTTAATGTTTTTTGAATTTTTTTAAAGTTGTAAATGGACACAATACCTTTATTTTATTGATTTATTTTTATGTGGTGCTGAGGATCAAACCCAGTGCCTCACACATGTGAGGCAAGCACTTTACCACTGAGCTACAGCCCCAGACCTTGTATTTTTTAGTTTAGAGAAGACCTATATGTAGAAATATCTATACCTCATTCACAATAGAGAAATGAGTTTCATAAACCATTTTACTATTCACTGGGGAAACAGTACAACAAAACATCACTAAAAATGACTTACAGCTGTGAATTAACTGTATTTTTCACTATTGTTGATATTTGAGAAAATGAGAAGAAGTCATGCCATGTATGGTTTATGTAATAATTTTTGTTTAAGGTTCAGTTTTCAAAAGTCCTCAGCCCACCCTGTGGAGGCCCTCTATCAGCCCCACCCCAGGGCTCTTGGCATTTCAGGTTTTCATAGTTGTACCACACATCTTTCTAAAACTTACTTTGAAGCATCAAGCCCCTTGTTACCTAAAACCGGTCTAGGAATTGCTGCTTTCAGACAAGTGCCACTCTGATCAGCAGGCTTTCCCACTTCCTGTTCCTCTGTCATCTTCCATTCTGAAAGTGGTGGATTTTGAATAGAGCATCAGCAGAGGATGAACCAGCAGAGAGAAGAAAGAAAGGGAGCCCACATGGGGGGACTCTCGGGAGATCCCTCGGGAAGGAATTCTCAGAAGCAAGGACACAAGGTGGTGTTCCACCAGGAAGGAAGGAGGAGCAGGTTAGGGTTTGCTTCAGGCAGCCTTTGCTGGCTGGCCAGGGATCTTGGCCTGTTTATGGAGGCTTCATGGGTGCTGGGGCCTTAGCTGTGGACATGGGCTGAGCTGCTGGAACCTGGAGACTGCAGTGCTTGCCTAGTGGCAATGGGATGGAAGCGCTTGGAGCAACGGAGCCGCGGGAAAAACTTTAGAAGCAAACTGGAGACAAACAGCTTTTTATTTTGATAACTTTTCTCTCTGGTTTTAATAACGACTAACACACGCCAAAAACACACCCTAAAATGGCGCTGACCCGATCAGCAATTTTGGCCAAGTCACTCGAGATCCCGCAACAATCCCGTGAGACTACGGGTGGCGACAAAGGCCAAATCTCCACGGCTCATAGTCAAGCAATTCAAGCCAATCCCCAAACAGGGCTCCTGCAGAGACTGGGGCACCTTACCACCTGAGGCATCTCTGAGCCAACAAGCAGGAGAAGACACTGGGGAGCCAGCAAGGCACCATCTCTAGAGGGCGTTCGGAAGCACGTCAGGGGAGCTAGAGTGACCCAATGCCATGGACTGAAGATTGAGTTTACCCGAGTTCATTTGCTGAGATCCTAACCCCCAAGATCATGGTATTAGGAGGTGGAGCCTTTGGGAGATGATTAGGACCTAAGGGTGGAGCCCTCGTGCATGGGATTAGGGCCTCATGAAAGAGGCTCCAGAGAGACCCCTTGTCTTTTCCACCATGTGAGCTTACATTGAGAAGACACCATCTACAAATCAGGAAGTGGGACACGAGCCTGCTACTGCCTCCATCTCAGACTTCCAGCCATAGACCTGTGAGAAATAAATTCTGCTGTTTATAAGCCAGCGAGTCCGTGATGTTTTGTTATAGCAGCATGAGTGGCCTAAGACACCCAGAGACAGAGGGAAGAAGAAGAGCAATGTGGAAAGCAAACTAGGCTGATCCATTCCAGCATCCAGAAACGTCCTTTTTGAGGCCGTTTCTCCATTGACTGAGGGTGCAGTCGGTGGGGCGAGCGGGAGCGGCTGGTGGTAGGAAAGCCCTGGCAGTTCTGGTCAGGCAAATGAATTTCAAGAGTAGGAGCCCATGTTTGTAAGTAGCCCCAGACATTTCTCAGAATCAACAGACCACAGAAAATTTGTCCCTCAGTAATTAGTTCACGTGGTACTGCCACAGCTTCCCAGGAGGTGGTCTTGTTTTATCATGGTTTATGTCTATATTTATATGTCCTTCTAATGGTGCCTCATGATATGGTCTTGAAGATCAATACAGCTTTTACTGTTGTTTCTACGTCTGTGTTACAGGAAACCAATAAATCAAACCAATCCTTCACTGCCCCAGACTGAGGATTTAAATTAGATGTGGTCCTGGGCCCATAAATCATCTTCTCCCCCTCTCCCTCCCAGGGACGGGATTAAGATGAGGGAGAAGCATTCTCTGTGCCCCTTGCCCACACAGGAAGATATAGATGATCCCACTTAGCCCTGCCTTCCTGTCCTCTGGTTTGGCTGCTCTACCTCCTACAGTCCAAATTTCCCATATACTCATTTTCTATAGCGGAGGGAGCCCCCAAAGCCTGATGGAGCAAAAGCCTCTGCTGTCAAGTCCTGTTTTAAATATCCTGGAAGAAGCAGAGGGCTGCCTGCCTAGAAAGATCCTCCCAGTGGGTGAGAATCTTGAGGTTCCATTCGCCCTCCTGTCTGGGGATTCTGGGCATTATCTTTGATTCTTAGGTCAGTATTTCCTGGAGAACGAATTTTAAAAGGCAAATAGGACATTTTCCTTTGATTTACTGGACTAATCCCCTTAGTTTTTGCCTTTTATTTATTTATTTACTATTATTATTATTATTTTAGAAATGCCTCCTCTGGGCTCTCTCCTTACCTTCTAGATTTTGACTCAAATTCATCAGGGAACCTCTCCCCCCGACCCCCAGCCCACTAAAGCAGTCTTCCTCAATCTTGGCTGGCCACTGGAATATTGGGAGCTTCAGAAAATATTCATATGAGGTCGTACCCCAGGGCTTCGGACTGAAGTGGTCTTGGGGAAACCTGAGCACTGGGGTTTTGAACTGACTTTTCTTCACTTTGGTGATAGGATTTGATGTAGCAGCAACCAGGGAACTGGCCTGGGTAGAGTCCTGGCTTATGTTTGAGTGGCATGTAGCTATAGACAAAGCACACAAGAGTACTGTCCCCATTGCCACCAGCCTTTTCCTGAGATATGGTGGCATGAGTGGCCAGTATCACACATCCAAGGACATCTCTGAATGCTTATCCTTGGCCAAGTCACCAAAGAAGCACTCCACACCCTGAACCCTGGGAGAGGGAAACAAGCGAGTGTTTACTAAGTGTTCCGGGAAGAAGCCTCTGCTCAGGCCTATCTTCCTTTTCATATTCAAAGGGTGAAGCAGACCACTGTGCTTTTTTTTTTCCCACCCAGGAGGAGAGCAGGGTGGCCCGGGCTGGGCCTGTGAACAGGGGTCTCACTGTTGAACTTTTCTTCATTTCGGAGGCCATGTGCTTCAGCTACAATTCAAACTTCCTTGCTGCTAAGAGTAGTCAGATATCAGCCGGGCGCGGTGGTGCACGCCTGTAATCCCAGCACTTTGGGAGGCTGAGGCAGGAGGATCGCAAGTTCAAAGCCAGCCTCAGCAATGGTGAGGCACTTAGCAACTCAGTGAGACCCTGTCTCTAATAAAAATACAAAAAAGGGCTGGGGATGTGGCCCAGTGGTCAAGTGCCCCTGAGTTCAATCCCCAGTACCAAAAAAAAAAAAAAAAAAAAAAAAAAGAGTAGTCAGATATCACAGTTCTCTACAGTGATATCCAATCAGTGGGGTTTGGGTGGGGCTTCCAGGAGAAAGAGGATAGGGTTAGGCAGGGCTATCCTTTTTGTTTACTTTTTTGGTTTTCCTTTAAGTGCTTCCTTTTTGGAAGACAAGTGTGTTGTGGCCATGAGAGGCAGGTTAGATGGACATCCAGAAGGAGACCTCACTGCTGAGGACACGTGCTGTCTAGTCTTAGGCTCTCTACCTCCAGATTTTTTTTTTTTTTTTTAATCATAGGAGGGGGGAAAAAAAAAAAAAAAACCAAAAAGAAAGATCCATTTTGGGCTGGGATTGTGGCTTAGTGGTAGAGCGCTCGCCTAGCACGTGTGCGGCCCGGGTTCGATCCTCAGCACCACGTACAAATAAACAAATTGTGTACAACTAAAGCAAATAAATAAATATTTAAAAAAAAAAAAAAAAAAAAAAGAAAGATCCATTTTGCCAGGCACGTAAAGCAGGCCTGTAATACCAGCGGCTCAGGAGGCTGAGGCAGGAGGATTGCAAGTTCAAAGCCAGCCTCAGCAATTTAGCAACCTCCTAAGTAACTTAGTGAGACCCTGCGCCCCTGAGTTCAATCCCTGGTACCAAAGGGGGTGGGGGGAAAGATCCAATTTATCTAAATCACTGGTTACTTGGTAGCACCTTTACCTCCGTTGTACATGTTTAAGAACAAAGTTCTCCAAGCCGTTCAAAGCACAGCATCGTAGCCGGGTGCTGTGGCGCACGCCTGTAATCCCAGCACTTGGGAGGCTGAGGCAGGAGGATCACGAGTTCAAAGCCAGCCTCAGCAATGGTGAGGCACTTAGCAACTCAGTGAGACCCTGTCTCTAATAAAATAAAAAAAAAAAAAGGGCTGGGGATGTGGCCCAGTGGTCGAGTGCCCCTGAGTTCAATCCCTGGTACCAAAAAGAAAAAAAAAAAAAAAAAAAAAAAAAAAAAGCACAGCATCGTGCCTCCTTTTCCTCCCGCGGTGCTCCACCCTTGCACCAGCATCAGCGTTGTCTAGTGTGCTTTAGCACCGGCCCGCGGCACGCCTGGGTCCCTCGCAGGATCTTACGAGATGGGCCGGGGCGTGGCCGGGGCGTGGCCGGGGCGTGGCTTTCTAAAGGAGCTCAGGGCGATTCTAACGGTGCAGCCCGCGCTGAGGACACGCACTCTTTTCTCTTCCAAAGCGGAGTAACTGGTTGATTGATCCCCTCAGTCACTCTCAATAAACACTAAAGAGAATCACAGTAAACCAGCTTCCACCCCCGAAGGTTTTAAATCTGAGCCTGCCTCCGAATCCCGGAAGGTTGTTAAACGCAGGTGCTGCCCTAGCCAGAGTTTCTGATTTCATGGGTCTGCGGTTTGCCAGATGATTTGCCTTTCTAACAAGCTCCCAGGTGAGGCTGGTACTGCTGGTCAGGACCACAGCGGTTGCCGTGAAGTATGTTTTCTTTTGTCCCCAGCCTCTTTCTCTGCGCCTGTTTCCTGCCCTCCCCACCGCGGGGGGGCCCAGGAGGTCTTGGGTTTGCTGTACTCTTCCCCACTATGGAAAGGGGAACACCAAGATGGTTACTTCTAAGGCAGTTTCAGGCAGTGGCACCCCGAAGCTCATGCAGGGCTTTCCCCTCCTCTTTCCTCTGAATAACCTCCCACTGGTCTTCCAAGTGTGCACTCAGATGACACCTCTCCAGGAAGTCCTCCTCTGAGTCCCCAAGTGTAGGTCCTAGAAAGCCCCTGGCACCTCCACCTTTTGCCCTTGGGTGCAATCTTCTAGTTTCCTGGAGACAGGGGTAGGTTTTATCTCCGTGTGCCAGGGATGGAGCATATCCCGAACACGCAGTAGGAATTTTCCTGCATGAAGGAAAGAAGGTGGCTGCAGGCAGGCTGGGCCTCTGCTCAAGGCAGTGAGGACCGGAGCTGGTCCCCGTGAAGCCAGTGGGGGCCGAGTGCCTGGTGTGTCACTTCTTTGCTAGGTTGTCTTGGGACCTAGTGACTTCCCTGCCAAGGTCAAACCTGCCCACTGCCTGTTACCCCTCTTCCTCAAGACCCTTCCTGAAGACCCTTCCTGCCACATGCTTAGGTCCCCTCCCTCCTCATAGTCACCAACTTGAATCCATGGTTTCAGAAATTGACCTAAAGGAGGCACCAATGAGCATATGAAGAACGCAGGCACACTGTGGACACAGGACTGCTGTCGCTTAAGATCAGAGCTCCTTGGCCTTTGGAGCGTTGAGGACTCTCTTGTGGATTAGCCGACAGCTCTGGATCCTCACCCCAGAAAAGTGCATCTATGTGTTAAATGTCATTGCCAGTTTCAGGGGGTTGAAGAATCACCCCGAGTCCCCCTCTGGATGAACCGCATCCCTAGGAAGAGAGAAGGGGCAGCATATCAGGCTGGCATCAGGCCTGAGATACATGGGGTAGATTTCAGAGGCTCTTGTTTGGTAGACCTTGTTTGGTAGGAAAAACGGCCAGTGGGTGACCGAGACGGCCGACTCCGTAATTGTAACAGGGTGAAAATTGGTAAAATGAAATATTGATTAGCAATAATACAAGCCATTGAGTAGGTACATAATCCTGGAGACATAAAAAAAAAATCCTTGACTTCACCAGGCATTCATTTATTCCATAAATATTTGCTGCCAACCCATCATATGATTAGCTCTGTTCTCTGAGCTGGGGATTCAGTTCGGTCCCTGTCCTCATATGCCTGGCCTTCTAGCATGGACACAGAATATAAACATATCAACAAGCGATAGGAGGCATAGGGTGCTATGATGATGAGGAAGCCTCTAAAAAGACGACTTGGAGCGGGGCATGGTGGCAGATACCTGTAATCCCAGCAGCTCGAGAGGCTGAGGCTGAAGGATCGCAAATTCAAAGCCAGCCTCAGCAATTTATTGAGGTCCTAAGCAACTTAGTGAGATCCTGTCTCAAAATAAAAAAAGTAAAAAAGGCTGAGGGTATGGCTCAGTGGTTGAACACCCCTGAGTTCAATCCTTGGTGCAGGAAAAAATAATAATAAATTTGAATCGATACATAAATGAAGAAGTAGAGCATGTAGTATGTATCTAGGGACAATTGTCCAGATAAAAGGAACAGCAATTGCAGAGATCCTGAGGCAAGAGGGTACTTAGCATGGCTGTCAACAAGGGTATAGGTGTGGTGTGGAGCAAGTAAGGGGCAGACGAAAGGAGATGAGGTCTTGGTCTTATTTCCAATGGGATGGGAAGCCATAGAAGGGTTTTCAGCAGGAAAGTGACACAATCTTGTTTAAGTTTTAAAAATGAATCAGCTTCCAATGGGAAAATAAAGAAGCTCTATCAACACACTCCTGGAGTTGTATTGTATAGTTGTGTTGTCTTGCCTTATCTGATGCCCTGTCTATCCCTTCTTGGTCTTCTTGATCAAGTGTCAGCAACCTTCTCTGTTAAGGGCCAGAGAGCAAATATTTTAAACTTCACTGGCCATGTGGTCTTTGTCATAACTACTCAACCACCCAGATGACAAATCTTCCCAGTCTGCCTGAAACTAATAGGTTTCCCAAGACCTAAGACTGTCAGTGCTAAACTTAAATAATCTGGGTAGGCAGGGACCACTGGTGACTTCCAATAAAACATTATTTATTTATATTCCAGTTGCAGCTGGATACAAAGACTTTGGAGATTATCTCCTACTTATATGAATGTACCAGCGACTGTATTTCCAGTTCTTCTCACTGAGCACTAACTGTGCCTGAGATTTTTCACATAAAATCTGGCAGAATGAGGTTTCATATTCGACTTACAAAATATTCTTGAATGTTCATATAAATCTTCCAAGCAATTGAATTTCATTCAAATTTAACATATCATGAAGTGTTCTTTTGATTTTTTTCAACTTTTCAAAAAGTGTAATGACAATACTTAGTTCATACAAAAGCAGATAGCAGGCCAGATTTGGCCTGCAGGCTCTCAGTCACCAGCCCCCAGTCTCAGTGATCCCATCAGTAAAAGGAATGACCACTGAAGATGGTGCTCACCATGCCTGCACTCCTTGTGTGTTCTTTCTCTGTCCTGACACCAGGAACATGCAGGAGTCCCTGTCCACTCTCCAACTTCCCCTTGCCTATCATGTTCCTGCCACACCAGTCTGCTTCCAGTTCCTCGGCTGATCAAAAAGTCTATCCCATTAAAAAGCTCACATGTACTATTTCCTCTGCCTGAGACTTCTTCCCCTGCCTTTCCACCTGGAGAAATACAGTGCCTTGCATATAGTAGATCCTTAAGAATACTGCCCTAATTACTTGAGATAACCAAAGAAAAAAATTGCTTGTTGCAAATAAAATATCCTACATTTTGGGGTGGTGATGTGGTGTGTCCTTTTTTGTTTCTCCCAATCTGGCATATCATTCATTCTAATTGCTGAGCAAAAGACCTACTCTAAGATATAGTTGGCTCCTTCAGAGACACAGGAGAGACTGGAAAAATCTCAGACACAGTTGTCAGTGAGAGAGTCTAGAAATACAGTAGTTGGTGCCTCCAAGTATGTGGGAGGCAATCTCTGACGTCTTCGTGCCCAGCTGCAATGTAAAGCCAAGCAGAAAAGCAGGGCAAGATGTGCTACAGGGAAGACAAGCAACCCTAAGAGAGGGGAAGGACTTTAATTAGCTCTTTACAGGGCTAAGTGTGCCAGGAAAATTAAAAGGAAGAAACTAGTCGTGTAGGTAGAACAAGATTAGTTCTTGTCTGTTGTATTTAATGGGTCAACAGATACTCAATAGAACAATCACTTCCACTCTCTTCCCTGTCTCCACCAAGCCTTTGAAAATGTACTTTACAAAAATTAAAGCCGGATTTTGTGGTCAAGGGAAGGCCTAATGCAATCGCTGTGGAATACTCAGGAGCAAACCTGAAATCCTTTAGACCCACGGCTGCTGTGATGTGCAGAGGCATAGCTTACCGCTAGGGGACAGTGTCCCAAGCAAAGTGCGGCCCAGGCTCAGCCCATGTCAGAGATCTAGCACTGGTTTTCCTGGTTCAAAAAAAAAAAAAAAAAAAAAAAAAAAAGAACGAAAGTCCTAGTTGAATAAGACTTTAAGGGCATTTTACTTAGGTCCTTTCAGAAACTGAAATTCTTCATGTGCAGTAACACACACATTTGCTAAGTAGAGCAATGTGCTTCTTTTATTTTTTTCCCTTTTATTCTAAGTTGTTATACATGACAGCAGAACGCATTACAATTCATATTACACAGATACAGCATATTTTTACATATAATGTGCTTCTTTTAATTCAAGCTGATCTCTTTATGTGGGTGTTTGGCTGCATTTTGAGAGTGGAAAATCCCCTCCAAATAAATTTCAGGGTCACAGTTCAATTGTTCTCTGGAGAGAAATGGAGGGGAAAGATTTGGGAAATTGAAGGTGACTCAGCCTCTTGCCAAGGTGGAAACTTCTCTGCTTTACTTGCCGAGATCACGCTGTTGACTGTCACTCCAGGGCTGCCAGAAGTCCCGAAAGCACTGGAGCGCTCGGATCTTGTACTCATTCATGCCTTGCTCACCCACTGCAGATGGTGTTTCCTTCCTTAAGCCCTGCGATGCCTCTGCCTATTTCAGAGCCCCTACAGCTCCTCGAAGCCATTACTCATTGCCTGTCTGTGTCCTTTGCTAAATTGGCAACAACTAGACCCTGGGAGATTATCTATCTTGTCTTTGAATTCTCAGTGACCAGTGACTCTGTAAGGACTGGTACCTTGTGGGAACATGGGTTGAACTTGGTTGAATGAATGAGTGAGTCAGTCAGTGCCAGAGTTTGTTTTCTTGTCCTTGCATTCTATGCGCTGTGGTTAAATACTCTAAGTGGGTAAATTCATGTCACATAAATCTTGTTTCAGATCACATATGGTGATACTGTTTTCTAAATTAAGATGTCATGTGCCCAGGTCCTTCAGAATCTCCAGGGACAGCTACATTTCTGTGAGCATGTGTGTGTGCTATCCTTTTCCTTCGGAAAGCTTGGAAAGAAACCTGGATATCAAAGAGAGGATGGTGGAAACCCCTTCCCACCCCTCCCACACAGCCCTGGACCAGCAGCTTCATTGAGCCTGTCCTGAGGGAGAAGCAGCTGAGGGGCAGTGTGGCATTCATTGGGATCTTGGAGTAGGCATTTTGTGACTAGGAAAGAGGCAGCATTGGAGGGAACAGCCCCCTGGCCTGGCCTGGTGCCTACATTATCAGCCCCGTCTGCAATATGAACAGCCAGCTCCGTCCTTGCCAGCTCCTTTGGGAAATTAAAATTCTTCACACACATAACTGAGAAGTATCCAGAGCCATCCTCTAACCTCCAACAGATCCTGGGCTCCTCATTACTTTGTCAAGGGGCAGAATAAAAGCAGCAAGACCACGGTACAGCACTGCCACCCAAAATAAAGGCATGCCCTTCTCTGTGACCTGGTGGCATTGAATCACCAAAATAAACAAGGAGGAATATTTTCCCAATAGTAACAAAAGAAATCATAACATCCAAGGATCAGGGTTTCCTCATCTGGAGGGAAATGAAGGGCCTAATTCAAGTGTCTCAGCTTTCTATCTGTGTCTCTGTGCTGGCACCTTGGGACCAGTGAAGCACAGGTGTGTTTAGGCGTTTATCGAACTCCCAGATGGACAGTAGCTCAGGTAAAGGATCCAGTCTCATTCCTTTTTGCACCCCTGAAACCCTGCACAATACCAGGCACATAGCCGCCACCCAGCAGGTCCACTTATTGAATGACTGATGGTGCCAGAGACAGAGGGTGTAAACATGGACCCAGCCAGTGAATTCTAGAATATCTGAGCTTCAATTTCCTCATCAGAACAAAAAATAAACTGGTTTCCCATTCTAGCATACTATTATCTTCTCTGAGAAGTATACGAGTGGATTCATGCTAAGTGAAATAAGCCAATCCCCCAAAACCAAAGGCTGAATGTTTTCTCTGATATGTGGATGCTGACTCATAAATGGGTAGGGTTGGTGGGGAGTCCAATCCCCCACCCCATTGAACAGGGGTGACTTGAGGGAAAGGAATAGGGTGGGAATGGGAAAGACAATAACTTTCCTGTGTTCATATATGAATACACGATCAGTGTGACTCCACATCATGTACAACCACAAGAATGGGACATTATGCTCCATGTCATGTATAACTAAAAAGAACAACAACATAAAAAACATAAAACTCTGCTTTTTCCATTCTGTCAAGTTACTAGTACTGCAAACTACTGAAACCCATGTCTGTTTTTTAAAACTGAAAATATTTCTGATACTTACATCAAGGTGATACTGTTAAAGAAAAGAACAAGTGGAGAATTTTATAGGTCTAAGAAAAAGAGTTGAGAAATATGTGTGGATGAACCATTGACATATGGCAACCACCATGTGATTTCACAGAACCTCCCCTGGGCGCTGGATGAAAAGTAGGACAGGCCCTAAGTGGTAATTGTCACGTTCAAGGAACACATTGTGCTAAGATGAGAGGACTCATAGGGCCTTACCAGCGTGATCCACAAAGCAAAGGCAGATTCAAGTGGCCTGTCTCCTGGAGAGGAAAACAAGTCACTGCGGCTGCCTGGTGCTCCGCCACCCCTCTCCACTGTGAATGAAAGGCATGCCCGAGTGGACCTTTCCATCTCACAAACTGCATTTGGAGTCAGTAAGCGCCCCCAGGAATGCTTTACTGGAAATGACTGGCTGGAGCATCCCTGGGGCAGGAGAGGAGGTGAAAGCTGGCCTGGGGAAGGATGCTCTAGCGTCACAGATTTGGAGCAGCAGGATTTTGTTAAATGTGTCTTTAAAGTGTGGATGTGGAACTTTGGCCTTCTCTGTGTGTTCCTTAGAGATCTACAGAAAGAACAGGCCTCCAAACTTGCATGCAGAACTAACCCAGGCAGTAATCCTAAGGAGACAACAAATGAACCAAGGTAGCAGAAAAGAAAGAATGCCCTTCTCTCTGTTCCCAGTTCATTTCCATCAGAGCAAAGACTCAGGGTGAGCAGAAGGAAGAGGAGTGTATAGGGCCAAGTGCTCACATTGACCTCAAACCTGGGAACAATTTGGAGCCTGAAAGGTCAGGAGCCTTCAGGGATGTCTCGGTTGGCCAAGTCACTGAGATGTCTGCACAGTTTGGCCACCCCCTTCCTGACCTCAAAACCACGGCGTAGAGAGTTCCTTCTCTTTTCTTTTGTTTTTCCATGACAGTGTTGGGATTTCCCTGCATTAGGAACCCTTGCAAGGAGAGACTGTCACATGACACATCCCTCTCCTTATATAGGGTTTTCCCTCAGAGTCAGTTGACCAAGCACGCGGGCGGTGGAGGATATCGATCCAACAGTGGTGATTGACCTGGTTTCTACACAGACTCAGCCATGGAGCTTCAGGTTTTGTGGAATACCCCAGCCAAGGAGGGCTACACACAAATCACCCAACTTTAGATGTAAGAGCCCCATGTTGAGGTGCGGTTGCATGACCAGATGGTTCAGGAGCCTCCGGAGTCTCGGCTTGCTCTCTGTGGGAGGGGACCACAACTTGCCTTCTTTTCCCTGTGTCGTATGGGTCACATCAAACAGTGTGCATGAGAGTAACTCTCCTGCAAAGCCTTTTAGCAACGCTAACTCAACTAGTGATCTCTCAGGAACATACTCACACATACAAAGGAAAGTGTGTTAATTATTGTGGGGGGTGGGGTGGTCTGGGTCTCTCCTTGACAGTATGGGCTGCATTTCAGTGGTGCTTTCTAGCAAGGAACTTGGAATCAACTTGCTCAATGGGTTTTATAGTAAATGCAATTGGAACCATTAGAAGGTCCCCAAACAAAATGTGAGCCAGTGAATGTCTATCTTTGGAAATAATGTCAGGCATATTTAATTTAAAAGTTTCTCCAGGGCCTAGGACAGTGCCGGGCATGTGGGAGTCACTCTATACATATTTATTTGATAAATAAATGGTTGATTGAGTGAATGAGTTTGTTTCTGATGGTTGATCCAACCCTGCAAATTTGATTAAGCACAGACTAGTTCGTGTAGCCAAGTCACAGGAGGGAGGCCTGAGCCACACACAGAAACTGCTCCTTACTGCAGATGCCTCTCAGAAAGAGAATGTGTTCCCAACCAGACCACTCAGTTGGGCCAACTGTCACAGAAGTTTCACGGCTTTAACATGTTCAGATTTTCTGTGGCCACTAACATGCAGTTTATATGTAATTTTCTGATGGTAATTCATCAAAACATAAAGAAGGACCTAGCATACAAATTCAGCAGTCAGCCCTGTAATTGGCTAAAATCAGTAGAAATAAAATATATTCTAGAATTTCTGAAAGGTTATTTAAGCCACATACAAATTTATTATGAGGGTTTTTTTATGATGAAAAAAAGAGGAGTCATACGCTTTAACACCCCTGAGCCTGTGGTTTGCATAACCTAGATTTAGCCCAATTTCAGTTCTTTGTACTCATACTTCCCAAACTATTCACTCAATTCAACAAGCATGGGTTGAATGATTGATTACCAGGTACCTAACTTGGTGCTGGGTACACTGGGGGACTCTAATCTTTTCATTAACCTCAGGAAAATAAGAAAATTCATCACTATTGTGATATTATGATATTTTTCATTTTTTGCCCTCAGTTCCTGGCTCATAATTCTGACCTACCTTGTCTCATGATAAGTCATTAAAACCTCTTTATTCCAACCTCCTGCCCCATGCCCACTGGAGGAATTCTGTACACAAAGACCAAGAAGAATCGGAACAGACAACCTTGCTGGGTTTCCCACCCAGTCTTAGCAAAAGATCATTCCCTTTTTATCCAATCACATTTTGACACATTTGTCCATGCTTCACTCATACCTATGCAATAAAGTCTCTATAAAAACTCCAAAAGGCCAGGCCAGTGGTGCAAGCCTGTAATCCCAGTGGCTCGAGAAGCTGAGGCAGGAGGATTGGGAGTTCAAACCCAGCCTCAGCAACTTAGTGAGGCCCTAAGCAACTTAGTGAGACCCTGTCTCTAAAAAAGAGGGGGTGGGGCTGGGGGATGAGGCTTGGTGGTTAAGTGACCCTGAATTCAATCCTTGGTGCCCAAACAAACAAACAAACAAACAAAACAGTGTTTGGAGAGTTTCCAGGTAGCTGGGCACGTGGAGGTTCCTGGAGGGTGGCACTCTCGGAGAGGGTGTGGAGCCTCACTTGTTCACACCTTGCGCTGTGTATCCATCTTTCCCTCTGTGTCCTTTGTCATCCCCTTTACAACAACTTAACAAATGTAAGAAAGCATTTCCCCAAGTCTGTGAGCCACTCAAGCAAATTAATTGAACCCAAGGAGACTGTTACGGGGACGCCTAATTTAAGCCGGCAGGTCGGAAGCACAGGGGAAAACAACCTGGGGCTTGCAATTGTCATCTGAAGTGAAGGGAAGGGGGCCGTCTTGAGGACTGAGCCCCCACTCTGTGGAATCTGGTCCTGTCTCCAGGTAGTCAGTGTCAGAACTGCAGTGGATTAGAGGACACCCAGTTGGTGTCTACTGCAGAATTAATTGCTTACTTGCTAGTGGGTAGAAATCCCCACACATCTGGTGCCAGAAGCCATCTGTGTTGTGAGAAGCAGTGGGAAAAACCAAGTTTGAGCTGGTTTTTCTTTCTCCATCATCAGAATCACCATCTATGTAACAATGGCAGGGGAGAGACAGCGTTCAGACAGACACATATGCACAAGAGCACCAGATTTTATTCAGAACTTGAGAGCACTGGTATACGACAAACCTTCTTGCCCAGACTGAACAGATGCCAAGATACTTATTGAGCGGAAGGATTGCCTAACAGTAGCTATTTAGTGTGATAATGGCGTTTGATAGTTTGGACACAAACACCATTGTCACACTCCACAGCTCTGCTAAGGAAGATCTGGAAGAAGTCAACTTCGCCCCCAACATTCCACCACTGTCACTGCCCGCCATCAGGAATCCTCACCAGCTCCATATATGTGACCTGAGCAGAGGAAAGAGGCATCGTGGGTGTCCAGCAACTCGAGCAACAGGGAGAGAGAAGGACTCACGGAGGGAAGGGTGTGTGTTCTGTGAGAGTAGTGGTAATAGAGGGTTCCTCTGCCCGGTGTGCGTTCCTACCACCCAGCAAAGGCTTCCCACAGACAGGAGCAAAGACGGCCTTTGGAAAAGGATGGCAAATCTATTTTCATCAGTTTTCTAAAAGGACTAAGAGAAAGAATCCCCAGAGGGAACAGATTTTAGAACACAAATACTTAGCAGAAGAGCACATTATAAATGGAAATAACTCATTGGATTAATGGATCCTCCCCAAAGCTCATCTGACCATATTTCCCAGTCCATCATCAGTAAATGGGATCAAAGCTGCAGCCTAAGAAAATTAGAATTACTTTTTTAAATTTTTTTTGGATGGCGATATAGCATTTCGCCGTGAGCTCCTCTCAGCGGCATCTGTGGGCTAGGGAGGTATCCTACTGTGCTCAAACTTTAACTCTTATCCACCACCGTTGTTCTCCACTACAGTGGTGGGTGGCAGATGAGGGCAGCTAAACAAGGGGAAAATGTGGAGAAAGAGGGAACTAGTCAAGTTTTGGTTAATAATTCTCTCTCTCTCTCTCTCTCTCTCTCTCTTTTAGTGAAAAGGGAGCTCTGTGAGTAAATCCCTTCTGTATTCACTCAGGTTTCCTGTTAAAAATGGTCTCCAACTATTATGTGAACCCCTGCCCACACTGGAGAATGAGAGGAAATAAAAGCATTTTACCTAATCCTTCATCTTCCCCAAATGCAGGGAAAAGGGAAAGCTGGGGTGGGCTATTCCCCGCTACCCCCCCCCCCCCACCCCGGGATAACTGAGTGGCTAACATTTGACCAGAGCCTTGCTTTGACCAAGAAACTGGCCTGGATGCAGCAACTGAAAATGAACCTTTTTGTATTTTCTGGTAAAAATCCCCCTTGTCCCCACGCAGACTGTGAAATCACCCTCTTCAAGCACACTGTGATTGCCACCCAGCCTCCATGGGGTTGGAGTGTTGAGGCCCACCTCTTTTTTCCCTTTCCTCTTTCACTGTGCAGATTTACTTATCTTCCACTACATCATTGTCTATGGCCCGGCTTGACTTCACAGGATGCTGTCCCTTGCAAGGCAGCAGGACCTGCCTCTCTTCAGGTGGCACTCCCTGGGCAGTCGGCTCTACTTGACTCAGACAATGGATGCAGACCCTAGAGTTCCAACTGGCCCCAGGCCCTACCTCAAACCTTAGCACTTCATGTGATGGTCTGCGTGTCCTTCCCTTTCCCTGCTGCTCTTCCTAAGAAGTCAGCCGGGCTCATCCTGCTTTGTCATCCTGAGGAATTTAGGACAGAAATCTCCACCTCCAGGTCACTCCAGGGATGTTGCTGCCATCACAATGCTGCTCTAGGAATCTCAGCTCAATTGGGAAGAAGCAAGGAGAAGCCAACTGTTCATTAGTGGGAAGGGTCCTGCCAGGATATGCCCAGAGAAGGCCATGCTGGGTCAGGGCTTGGCCCACTGCTCAGGGCCTTGATGCAGTGCCTGAGCTCCACTGCTCCAGGAGAGCTTGTTTGCTCTGGGCTTTGGATAATCTGCAAACGACAGAAAAGGAAGGAAGAGTAAACAAGGGAAGAAGAAAAGCGAGGAGGAAGTTAATGCGTTACAGTTAAAGTCTTAGCCAAGCTCCTCCACTCTGTTTCTATGGTCCAGAAATGCACGTCAAGGAAAAAGTAAAAAATAAAATTGTAGAAAAATTTACCCCAAAAGTTGTTCATGGTGACTTTGTTTAGAACAGTAAAAACTGGAAACAACCTAAATGTCTAGCTATTGGAGAAGGGTTTATATATATATATAAATATAACCCTGATACATCGTGGTTATTTAATTGATGTTGTAGAAAAATGGTTGTTGACTTGGAAAGAAATTCAAGATTTGTTATCAGATAAAGAAGTAATTTACAAAGCAATATACACAGCATGAGCCCCTTGCTGTGAAAAGCATATATACCCTGAAGCAAAAACATCAAATGTTAATCACGGCTACCTTCGGGTAGAAGAATTATGGTTTCATGTCTCTGCATTTATTAATTTTTGCAATTTATGTAATACTTTTGTAATGAGAAAAATAATTATAATTTTAAATTTGTTCTGGGGGAAGAATTGAACCCAAGGGGAATCTACCACTGGCTACATCCCCAGCCCCGTTTATTTTTTATTTTGAGTCACAGTCTTGCTATGTTGCCCAGGCTAGCACTTTCTATCCTCCTGCCTCAGTCTCCCAAGTACCTGGGATGATAGACATGCTCCACTGTACCTGCTTAGATTTTTTAAACGTTAAGCCATTTTTTTTCCCCTTCTGGATTCCCTAATAAAATTTCTTCTTGACAAACTCTTTTCTGGTATTTAGAAGTTGTGATCCACCCTGTTCAAACACCCTAGTCTGCCACAAACATGAATGTTGGTGCTGCTGAGAGAGGGTCCTCAGGTTAATGCCAGGAGCTACTCTTGTTCATATATATGTGTATAAATGCACATTTACATACATACGTATATATATGTTCACACAGTCTCTTATTCTGCAGATTTAAAAAGCTAGATGTTCTATCATTTTCAAATTTAACAATTGAACTTAAAGTATAGCAGGTAATATCCAATGGAGGGGCTAGGAAATAGCTCAGTGGTGGAATGCTTGCCTGGCATTGCATAAAGCCCTGGGTTCAAGTGTGTGACACACATACACACTCATACACAAAGTTCATAAGATGGTTGAGAAATAATAACACCTGTTTTTTTTTTCCCTGTGGGGAAAAATAATGCTTAAGAAAAAGATGTTGGATATCAACCAGGGTGACTCGTTCAAATGCCAGCAGAGTTATCTGCAGCTTAGCTAAGGCCCTGCAGGATCTCAGTGTCTCAAACCCTCTCATCTCATCCTATGAGTCTCCCACCATCTCTCTAGGTGACTTACTTCCCAGCTCTTCCTCAGGGGGGCTGAGTGTGAGGCATTCCTCAAAGGCTATTAAAACTAAAGCCTTTCCTAATGGCTGTCTAGGAAACTAAGCAGGACTGAATCTGTTGGCATATCTAGCTGCTGTGGTCAATTCTCAATGCAGTTTTCCTGTTGAACTGTGAGTATGAGAAACAAGCAGGACTTGGTTTCAGCAAATTTGTCACCTGTAAGTATCCGTGCACACCACACCTCCCAGCAAAGCACGTCAGACTCACAGGTGCCAGAAATGCTGCAGAGCTGCTATTCTTTCTCAGGTCAGATTTCAGCTTGTCTATGCTTCAATATTTTATTCCTGGGAGCTAAGACTATTCAAAGGCCAATCTCATGGGGGCCAAGAAGAGAGTGCTTTAGGGACTGTGAAGTGCCACCCTCCTGCAAAACCCATTAGTAACACCAAAAAAAGATTTCTTAAAAAGCAAAAAAAAAAAAAAAAAAAAAAAAAAAACCATGGAGATGCATTTTTATTCCAAACCCACATTTACTGTCATATGAATTAGATGTGTTAAATGCATTGACTTGATTTTTTTAGGCTGTTATAGTCTAGGTGAAGACAAAGGAAGTCAGTATCATACTTCTGAGTCATGTCATTTTAAAAGCACGTGGAACTTTTAAAATAAAAGGTTCTTGACAGCAGGGGGCAAAGAAGCATCTTAGGTTTTCTCTTAGGTAGAAGGGGAAAATGTAGGGAAATATGAAAAGCTCCTTCTTCATGCACCTATTATTTGTGTTTACCACCAACCAAGGGTGGAGAGGAGATCACTAGGTAAATTCTTGGCCAAATTGTGGACTCTTTTTAAAGACAGTAGCTGAGGCTTGGGCATTCCTAGGGACCAGTTTCATTTCTATGCAGGTGGCCAGTTATTTCTAGTGCCATTGTGGAGACAATACAAGTTAGACTGCCACAAAGAAGCAGCTCCAGTGCCCAGTACTTTAGAAGTATAGGAACAATGCACAGCGAATTTTGCCTGTGTGCTTGCCCTGAAGCACAGGAAAGGGGAGGACTCCTGGTCAAATAAACCTAAGTCAGTCACACAGGTAGAATTCTAATTGAAGCCCTTGGTAGTATCGAAAATCAGATTCTTGTTAAATGGAAATTGTGCTGTCATTCCAAGGGCAGAAAGGAAAGCGCACATTGCCTCTGGCCCTCCACTTCTCCCTAGCCTCACCCTTCCTCTCCATAGGACTGAGAAGAACCTTCCAGAAAGTCTCTGGTTTCCCCCCAGGTTTTCTGAAGAAAGTGAAGTGTCATGCAGAAAATTCAAACATGGTGTGTTGGACACTTGGGGCTGCTCAGGTGATGCGTGGTCCTAAATGAATCAGCAGCTCACGCTCATCCAGCTGGGTGGGTGGCCACCCTGAGGAGCAGCCTGATTCACACAGGGAAGCTGGAGGCCCCTGGAGAGAGGCACTTACCTCATCTTGTGCTGGTCTTCTCAAGCCCAGGGCTGCTCCTCTGGCCAACAAGATGGTGCCGTCCATGTTCCCTGTTTCTGCGGCTGTGCAGGAGGCACTTGTGGGCGAGAGCCCTGAGCTTCTGAGGCTTTTAGGCCTTTCCCCTCTCCCTTTATGGGATTCGGTGTTTAAAAGTAAACAATTCTTTCTCCTTCTGATAAGCCACATTAAATTATCGATTGTGGGGGAAGGGAGGGCATGACCTTAGGCCACTAAGTCAGCATCACCTTTGGTCAAACACTGAGCGAGACAGAACGCCAGCGTCCCCCACTGTGCTGTGGGGAGCACTGCCAGCAGCCAGGCAGCCAGCAGGAGGCCCAAGGGGTAGAGCAGGCAATTGTACCTGTGGAGCACGAGTCCCCCTTAGAAACCTGCCTTCACCTTGTTTAGTTCTCTCCTCCTGGGACGACCCCCGTGCATTACCTTGTCTTCCCCTCAGGCTTCTAGAAGCAGAAAAGCCACCCAGGCATATGAACACATTAAATTAAATACATCTTGGCTCATCCTAACTTAGAGCTCTTGACCAATGTTTGGAAACCAATCTCATGCTCCTCTCCGCGTCCTTGCGATCTGTTCACTTGTTCAAACCCGCCATTATTTATGAAGCTCCTCTTATCGGCTAAGCTTGGGGACACAAGGGGAGTGAGGCCAACCGAGCTTGCAACCTAGAGTCAGGACAGACACAGGGCAACAGCCACCGCCTGTGCAGGCTGCGTGGTCCTAAATGAATCCTCTTGTCAGCTGTGACTTTTAATGTCCCCATCATTTCTTTTCCTCTTCAGGCCATATTGGCAGTTTGCTTTCTGGAGCTTTAAGAGGAAATGGTTTCATGACTCTTTCTAAAGAGAATAAGTAAAGAGAGGAACTCGATCTGAAGTGAGTCTGGCTTTTCGGGTGCAAGCTGGTGATGAGCCGAGGAGATGGGCAGCCTTAACCCATCACCCACCCCACCCTTCCTCTTAGTTGTCCTATTTCTTTCCAGGTAAAACATGCTCTGGCTTTTCCTTGCTCCTGCCTGAGAACCCATCTCAAGAAGTGAGCCCAAAGAGTTGCTGCTGCCTGTCAGCCCCCGTCCTGCTCCTGCTCCTGAACCTCCCTTGGGGAACCGAGTTCCTTCCCTGGGGTCATCTGACCAACTGAGGTGGTCCTGCACCTCAGCCCTAGAAAAGACTGGCACCCACGAGCGCTGAGGGCTTGTGTGGCACATCTTGGGTAAAACTCCAAAGTTCATGGTGAAATGCAGGCAGCACCCGAAGGGCCCGCTGGAATTTCCCGAGGCCTTGTGCTCTCCAGCTTTGTTCAGTGGAGATGGCGTCTCCATTGGTCTTCTTAAAGGTTGCACGACTGGCACTGCGGTGGTGAAGCTGCCTTGTGTTTTTCTTGCTTCTCTGGGTCACAGCAATCAGGTGTCTTTCAGAATTACTGTAAGGTTTTCCGCTTTAAAGTGAAACAGCTTCCTGAGGGATGCCCAGGAGGACATTGTCTCCAAGGGCAGAACAACCTCCCCTTCTCACCAGGTTCACCCCGAAGCTCATCTGGGGTCACGGTCCTCCACTCCTCTTGGTCTGTGATGTCTGTTGGCTGAAAGTTTCCCCTTTGTTTTGAAAACCATGCTGAAGCACATGTTCAACTTTCAGATGATTTTGTTTCAATTCCCAGCCGTGGTTCTTGCAAGGATTCTGAATTTGAGAGACAGAATAAATCTTTTCCAAACTTCTTCTGGCAAATCGTACAAATGCTTCCTTGGCCACCTTTAAAACTGCCCTTCTTTCTTTCTTTCTTTCTTTCTTTCTTTCTTTCTAGAAATAAAGTGGAACATGTTCGTTTGAGACAAGATGGCTTTGCATCCCACAAGATTACAGATCAGCTGGGAAAATCTAAATCATTAATGTTTGCGCTCAGAAACAGGCTGCAAAAGTGGGCTTCACCAATGGGGGCAAAACCGAAACCAGGCAACTTTCTACTGGCTGCAGCTGGAAGCAGGCTCCACCCTGGCAGGTGACAGACTCCTCATCTTCCCACCGTGAGCTGCAGGCATTTTGAAATTGGGTGGGTGGGTGGAGGTGATCAGGTTCAGTGAAGAATGCTACATTTTTGCCAGGAGGGATGCTGAGGTTTGGGAAGTGAAAATCCTGAGACTCATTCAAGATTCTTTGCCATTTGGGTTTCTGCCTTTGGACAAGACACTTTATATTTCTGAGACCAGTTTCCTATCTGTATAGCAAAACCCAGAATACTTGCTTGTCATTTGCTCTGAAACCTCAGGTGAAACAGAGGTGGATTAGTCTTTAATAATGAATAGAGAAAAACAAAGATGGAAGTAGAGAAATTACAAAGGTCATGGGCTGTATTGACTAATGGGTTATGTATTCCACTAGTAAAGAAAGGGACCAGGGGAGTCCAACTTAGCATGTGCAGGAAAAGGGCTGAGCATAGTGGGACTGGAGGATGCCTCTGATATGTGACTAAGGACACCAGAATCGCTTTCAAATCACTGTCACAGTCCAGGACCCAAGTGAAAACCAAATATTGACAGCAGTGTGTTGCTTCTTCACTGTAGTTGCAGAGATCACCTTCCACTGCAGGTCTTCCTCTTATCAGTGGAAACAGGCCCAGAATGCTGGTGGTATCTTGGTGGGGACAGGGACCTGGTTGTGGGGACAGAGAGGAGGTCGTCACATGAGTGAATGAATGGTATCCATCTCAGGAGTCACTTGAAAATAAATTGTGGACATTATGATTTTTCTCCTTTAAACACTTTGGCACATATCCCCAAAGAATGTTTTACTTAACCTGAGTACCATTATTAAAGCTCAGTTGATAGTAATTCCCTGAAGAAGCATCTAATATTCAGCTCATTTTCAAATTTCTCTCTCTCTCTCTCTCTCTCTCACACACACACATACACACACTTTAAACCTAAGATGCAGTCAAGATTCTTGCTTACATTTTGTTTTTATTTCTTCATATGCTAAATAACAAAATTAATCAGACCCTCTCCACATTCTATCAAAGGTTATGTTGCTGCCACACTTTCCCCAGAGATTGGCCCCTCTTCTTGGATTTCTGAGGAGAGAAGGCCCAGAATGCAGGCTCTTTATAACCTTTCACCTGGCCTCCCTCCCTTCACGGCCTCCCCTGCTGTGGACAAGCAAACACTCTCAGAGGGAATCTTCCTTCAACACCAAACAGGTACCTCCAGGGTGTCTGCACTAATTTATTAATTTAAGAGTCACTTGTTGAAGTCCAGCCTGATGTGAGCACAAGGCAGCAACACAAACAAGCAAACAAACATAACCACAGGAAAAGGCCTTCCTTCTTCTTCCAGAAGCTTCCACTCAAGAGGCAATAAAGTAGAATGAAATAAGGAATACACAAAATAAGGAAAAGCAGGGGGTGGGGTGAGTTTTAGGGGCAGACCCAATTAAAGTAGAGTGTGTGTGAGTAGGCAGGGCCCCACTGTGGTGGGGTTTGGTCAGAGAGCAGATGAGGTTCAAGAGTAAACCATGAGGGCTGGGTGTGGCAGAGCACTTGCCCAGCATGCATGAGGCCCTGGGTGCCATCTCTTGTATCAGGAAAAACTAAAAAAGGTAAGCCACAAGGATACCAGAGGAAAGAACATTCCCTGGCGGATGCACCTACGTGCAGACATATCCCGGAACAGTTAAGCCAGTAAGGCCAGCGTGCTGTGAGAGAGGGTCGTGGTTGTGCGCACTTCCAGGTTATCACAGGGACTTGTTCTTATGTGGCATTTCGAGTCCAGGATGTACTTGGCTCTACGCTATCTTCAGTAGGTGGAAAATAAATTCTAATTGCTATTATTTCTAGTACAGAGGACATGAATTTGAATTTGAATTTGAATCATCACTCAGGAATCAGTTCCACCTCAAGTTTATTCCATAATTAACTGAATCTAAGACTTCTTCAAATAAGATACACACGGGTTGCGGAGATGTTAAAATGTGGGGAGAATTCGTGTTTTAACATCCAGGAGATACAGTAATTTGAATTCCTCTTCCTCTCTTCCCTCCGTCATATTTGAGCACTCTGACAGTTTAGTTGGCAGCAGCATTGACCATGGAGCTAGACTGCCTGGGTACAGACCCCATCTCGGCCACTCATGAGCTGCATGAACTCAAACACGGTACGTAACCTCTCCGTGCCTCAGTTTCCTCTTTGTATCGGCAACAGTGCATGCCCCAGAAGGTCACAGTGAGGACTGTGTGAACGAATGCACACTACCCAGAACGAAACCTGGTTCAAGGTCACACTGTTGTTGTTAAATCCTTACAACATCGTTGCTTATTCTTCTTTCAATTTTAAAAGAAGGGAGCAGCTCGGGCTGGGGTTGTGGCTCAGCGGCAGTGCGCTCGCCTTGCACGTGCATGGCCCGGGTTCGATCCTCAACACCACGTAAAACATAAATGCATTGCATTGTGTACAACTAAAGTAAATAAATAAATATTAAAAAAAAAAAAAAAAAAGAAGGAGCAGCTCGAAGGCACAGCTGGTTTGTGCCAAGCGGGGGACCTGAAGTCCACTTGGGTAGGGGCAATTCTGCTGCCCTCTGCGGCTGTCCCTGCCAGGCTCCAACACCCAGGACTTCACTTTTTTGGGAGTAGTTCAGCACCCTGGGACTGTTGCCAAACTCTTTAGTCATGTCGATTCTGACCAGTCCACGTTCTTTGTCTGGATGCGCTATCACTGTGCTTTATGAGCCACCATCCTGTCACCTTGAGCATTTCGAATGAGCCCAAGAATGCGGGAGGCGAGAGCTCTGTGGTTGCGAAACTGTAGGCCTCCTTTCTTGAGAAGGCCAAGGGCAAACTGCCCAGTCAACAGGGAGTCCTTCATGCAAGGACCTAGCACCAGGCCAAAGATCAAGGCACAGACACAGACCCTCAGGAGAGGGACCAGTCCCAGCAGCGCTCCTAACCCTTTGTGACTTCAAAGTCACTCTGACTGCACCTGCCTGTCCATCATCAGAGACCTCATTTGGAAAAAGCAAAGCCATTTCGTAAGATGCCACATGAAGAAAGGACTTGATTGCTGCATTACTTCATTGCTCCATCCTAGACAGTTGCTCTTGGAGTTTGGGATAGTGCCACAGAATTATCTCTGCCCCTAACCTGCTCCCCAGGAGCATCATGAGTCTTCTAGGTATAATCCCAAAGTAATCCAGATTTCTTTTTTTTGAAAAAAAAAAAAAAATCTAAGGCAGGCGTGCTTAACCACTTAGCCACATCCCCAACCCTTTTTTCATTTTTTATTTTGAGACAGTTGTTTAGGGCCTCACTGAGATGCTGAGGCTGATTTTGAACTTGTGATTTTCTGCCTCAGTCTCCCAAGCTGCTGGGAGGTGTGGAGGTGTGTGCCACCATGCCCAATGGTAATCTAGATTCTTTTTTTTTTTTTTTTTTTTTGGTACCAGGGATTGAACTCAGGGGCACTTGACCACTGGGCCACATCCCCAGCCCTTTTTAGTATTTTATTAGAGACAGAGTCTCACTGAGTTGCTAAGTGCCTCGCCATTGCTGAGGCTAGCTTTGAACTTGTAATCCTCCTGCCTCAGCCTCCCAAAGTGCTGGGATTACAGGTGTGCATCACCGTACCCGGCGGTAATCTAGATTTTTAAGAGTTAAAGGAACAGAGTGACCCCACATTCTTGACAGTCTCAAATGTACCCATCTTGGAGGTCTTTGCTATAATTTTCTGGAACACTGTGGCTAGCTATATGGAACAGTTCACAAGGCAACATGTATTTTTTCCATGGAGTCCTTGAAAAGGGGACTTGGTCAGGAATTATGAGCCACTTGATCACTGTGATAATGTTCCCTCTGCCTCTCTCTTGGTCCAGTGTTAGGCTGAGAGTTTAGGTGCAAATTCCAGGCCTGTGTTTCTCTTATGCTGTGGGACTTGTGCGTCCTTCCCTCTGAGTACCTCTCACAGTCCCGGCTGGGTGGAGAGTTCACCGAGGAAACTGCCCATCTTTTGGAGTAGGTCACCTTCTTCCCCTTCTTCTCTTCTTGCCCTTGTCCCCATTTCCTTTACCCATTGTCTGGCACAGGGAGGCAACTATAAGCATTCACCTTGGACCCCAGGTCCCCTTGCCCCTGAGGGTTGTCCACTAACACCTTCCAACACAACTGCCCCTACTGTCTTGTTTCTTCTTCATTATTCCTTGCCCAACACACTGTGCTACTGATAGACTCAACCCAAGATTCACCCTGAATTAAAACAGTGTCCAGTAAAAGGATGTTTTAAATATGAAGTTAATGCACCTGTTTTGTGTCTTCATGGCAGCTACTTTCTGTTTCACGTCTGTTTTAGATGTGGGCAGAGATTGGAATCAGCATGTAGTTTGTTTTCTATTTAACAAACTCACAGATTCCTCCAGAATTCCTGGAGCCAGATGCCAAGCTGTTTGATCCGGGGCCTTAATGTCTCACTGACTTGTTGAGTTGCATCTTTCCTGCTTCCTCTACCCTGTCCCAACCGGATTTCCCCATTACCTCCTGAGCTCCAAATCTCAGGCAGCGGATGAGTGGGGTTAGGACATAATCCCGGCACAGGGGTGTTTACCAGGAGCACATGACATGGATGGTGCTGACTGCTCACATCGGACAAGGGGCAAGGAGCCAGGGGCAGAGTGAGGAGACAGGACTTTAGAACCGCTTACTCACACTGTTTGTGGAAATAAGCACATGAATACCTCAGTGAACGTAGAGATGGGTTCCTGTCAGAGCAGGGGCGGTCAGATAGAACACCCAAGGGAGCACTCTACAAAAACCTGGTTCTGAGCTTTTTCCAGGCCTTATGAGGTTCACTAGCATGGGACCAAGTGTTCTTCAGTGACCATCCAGGAGAAGGGGTTAATTCAGTCAGCCACAGAGAACCAGTGGACCCCACCTGGTACCTAGGGGTACCTGCTAATTGTGAGCACAGGAAGATATAGAGGCACAAGGGATTGTGGGAAGCATAGGGGATCATGGGAGTCACAGTGGATCACGTGAGGCACATGCACCAGCTCCTTGACAGTCTACCTGGTATAGAGGGGTGGGGACGGAGGAGGCAGGTCCAAGGAGCGGGAGTAAAACAAAGTCAGTAGGATTGGAAAGAGGAGGCCAGATGGTAATCAGGGGTCTTTCTACAGAGAAATGCACTGGGAGTAATGGTTAAATTCAAGGGAACCTGGAGTTTGAATCCTGTTTCTAATCCTTCCTTGCTGTGGAGTTTGAGCCTAAATTTTCTAATCTGTAAAGTTCGGAGAGTAGCACTTACCTTCTAAGACTATAGCAAGTATTAAATTACATATGTTATGCATTACTTAATGTAGCACCTGCACATGGTAAGAACTCAATAAATATTATTCTTAGGCAGGTATCACAGAGGAGGCATTGAGAAGAGAGGTGTTTGCTTGGTTGATAGAGGGACACGAGATGGTCTACCATCACGGAGACCACAGGCCGACTTCTTAAATTGCTCCAGTTCCCTCTGCAGCGAGGATGTGGGCAACTTAAATTGCTGCAAATTCCCTTCTTTCCTTTGCTTGGGTCAGAGATATGGGGCAAGTCCAGAGGGCAAATATGGGCATTGGCCTGACCCCCAAGGATTCTCCACTGCCCAGTCTCATAAGTGACCAGAGTAAGTTTCAGATAGCAGATAAAATGCTAATTAAGTGGTGGCACCATACCTGACCATTTGTACCCTCTACTCTCACTGTTTATTCCTCCTGCCGTCACTCAGAGCTGCTTTGACCCTGAGAGGGACAGCTGGAGGGTCCCAGGCATGTGGAGCCTTCACAGTCTCTCCTCAGCCTTTGCTTTGGCACGATATGAGTGGATCAGGAGCAGCACACTGGGTGTGATAGTTGTGGTCTTTGGAGTTGGGCTGGACTCTCCTCCCTAGCTCTGTCCCCAGCTTTCCCTGTTCTTGCTTAAATAGCCCAGGAACAAATAAATTCACTATGTCTCAGTTAACAAAAATACAATACCCCTATATCCACTTGTGAGTGTGTCTTCCTTCTTGGGTTGTAGAAAGCACTTGGTTGTTGCTTTGCAAGAAAATATAAAACTCATCATTTTTCCAAGACAGAAAGAAAATTTGTATCACTAAAATCAAATTTAGTTCTTTCTACTTAATTTTCATGACTTCCTGCATCCAAAATGACTTTTCATCTCAATGCTTAGCCACAATATAATTTTTGAAGAGTTTTTAAATGGTAACTGTAATACATACTACTACTATAAATAAAAAATTTTAAAAAATTCCAAATGTGTTGTACCAAAATGCAGACAGCATAATTGAGGTCAACTGTGACCAGCAGTGACCGAGGGCTTACATGTGCATCAGTGACAGTCATGTCATGCCTGCTGCCTGGACAACAGCAACTGAAGATGCCATTAAACTTTAAGGGGACCCTAATTTTAGAGATGTTAAAACAGGGGATGGAGTTTTCAAAACAGATAAAATGCAATTGTTTTATTAAAATAAGGTAACTTTTGGCCACATTATTTTCGTTCAATAGTCATAAATTTTATGTCAATATCTAATGGCATTTTAAATGGATGAAGTTGGAGAATATAATGCTAAGTGAAATTAAATCTTCCAAGTACCGGCCACTTGATATTTTCACAGAGTTGTTGGAAGGGGGTACATAGGATCATCCTAGAATGGTCAACGGAAAGGGAGGGGAGGGAGGGAGTAAGGGGGGGGTTTTGGTGGTTGATGTCAAGCATGAAAGATCTGATCTTATATACTTTGTAACATTCTTAAAAGCAATTCTGGATTCTACTTTATTTCACCATGTGCCATTGACTGAATGTATTATTCACCAAATCAATTATTTTTTCAGAATGATAAACAATGGAAACAAAGATCATCTTTATACACGAATAATTGTGCACATCTTAAGTTACTTTTGAAAATCAATTATATATTGCATTATTAATTTTTAATTTGATGCCAAGAGAAATGGATAAAAGTACTCCTTGTTTATGAGACCTTAAATAACCCTTCTCATTTCTATGTTAAAAAGTCACTGCTACAAGCAGGCTAACACCTTCTCAGACCAGGAATGTCACCAATCTTGTTATATCAACTGACCAACTGTCTTTCCTCAACAAAATTTCCAGATTTAGCAAATAGAAACACAGACACCCAGTTAAATTTTATTTTAAAATAAACAACACAAATTTTAATATAAATATGTCTCATGAAATATTTGCACTATTCAAGCATACTTATACTAAAAATTATTTATTCTAATTAAAAAAATTTTTTTTGCAGTAGCAGGGATTGAAACCAGAGCCTCATGAATACTAGACAACTACTGTACCCCTGAAGTACACCCCAGTCCCTTCTTTACATTTTATTTTGAGACAGGATCTTGCTAAGGTTGCCCCAGCGGCCTTGAACTTGTGCTCCTCCTGACTCCGCCTCCTGAGCAGCTGGGATCACAGGATCACAAGCATGCTTGATTTATTCATATAAACCAGGATTGATGCTACTGAAGGGTGTTTGGAGATTCAAGGTCTGCTTCCTTAAAATCATCTCCTTCCTTGTACACACAATAATTTTAATAAATGTGTTGCATTTATTCTTAACACACACTCTCTTTCTCTCTTTTACACGAAAGGCAATGTCAACAAGGAGGACAGTGAGACTGGGGAAGGGACAGTAGACTCAGTCAGGAGACAGAGACTGGCCACCCAGCTCAGCCCTCCTGTTACCTTGGACAGAGTCTTTTATCTCCTTGACCTCCATTTTTCCTACTTAAAACACTGGGAATAATATTTTCTGACTCCCCACAGCATTGCTTTAGGCTGATTTATGTGAAAGATTTTATAAACTGCAGAACCCCAATATTATTTCTTAAAAATACGGGGAAAGCCTCTTAATGCTGGAGCTTTCAACATTGAATTTTCCTACCCTTACGCCCCTGCTGCCTCCTCCAATCACCTCTGTAGTTTACCTGCTTCCTCTTTACTGCCTGACACTCATTGGGTGTAGGCTGTTTCACAGATCATCAGAGAATCCCAACTCTTTGGAATGGCTCAGCTGAAGGTGCTGTGCACCAGAGGCTAAAGACACCAAGGAAGTAAATTTTCTCCAAATTTGAAAGGCATTCAAATACATTCTTGTTTTAAGAGCAAGATTTTAATTACACCTGGGTGTCTGGATTTATAGGATGTCTTCTTCAATGCAGGGTGTAGAAAGGACACTAAAACGTAGTCAATAACCCAGGCAAGAGTTTGGAACCAGGAAAAAAATCAATTGAATTAACCTCAAGGGAACTAGTTTTATTGACTGAATTTGTGAACAAGAGAAAAATCCCAGTTAGATCTGTCAAGAAGATCAACTGCTGGCATTTTGTTAAACTGTGATTTCTCAAGAAGGCTGAGGGGCTATCGATAGACACCAGTCTGGGTCTTTAAGAGCCTGTGGCAATTGTCTAGCCCTTTAAAAATTCACTTAAAAATGTACATACGTGTGTGTAGTGTGTATATCCAGTGTGCACACACACACATATTGAAGGGTCACAAGGAATGCATTCTTAGGCAGTGCACATGACTAAAATCAAGAATTTCAAATCATTAGATGATTAAAATAAAATCATCACACACAAATGGAAAAATATTAGCAACATAGAACACAATCACATTTCCTTGGTTTTCAGATCATTCATATAAACCAAGATTGAATAATTAAAGATTAAATTCAGGAAAAGATATGAACATGGAGTTTACAGAAGAGTAAACACGCAGAAACATGGTTAACTTCACTCAGAATCGTAGAAATGTCGATGAAATGTCAGTTGTCAAAAAGTGAAAATTGAAAAGCTGGTCAATATTCAGAATTGACTAGGTGGGCAACCCGCCACTCTCAAATACTGCCAGGAGTGGTGAGGGTGTACTTTTTAAAGGATGATTTGATAATATCTATTAAAATTGGAAATATGCATCCTTCTTGACCCAGTTATTCCATTACTTTGAATTTACTCTATGGATATAGTCACAAAAGTACACTAAGACAGGTGCATAAGAATATTCAGTATAGCATTATTTGTAAAAGCAAAATATTGAAACCAATTAATCTTCATGTTAAATTGGTTAAATAAATGATATGCAATACAATACTGTGCAGAAAAAGTTAAACAGAAAAAGTTAAAACCAACCAGGAACTGGGATAAGGATTTTTTTTTTTTTCAGTGCTAGGGATTGAACCCCGACCCATGCTCAAGAATGATTATTAATCCTGTACCTTCCAACTTCAAAATATATCAGAACACTTGGTAGAAATAAAAGTATAGGCTGGGGTTGTGGCTCAGCGGTAGAGCGCTCGCCTAGCATGTGCGCGACCTGGGTTCGATCCTCAGCACCATGTAAAAACAAACACATTGTGTACAACTAAAGCAAATAAATAAATATTTTAAAAAAGTATGTGGTCATGTACATACTTACGTGCATTTGTTTACGTATGTATATATTTGGTGATAAGAGCAAACTTTTTCTTTTTTCCCTTGAGAGTATAAAGAACATAATTGGTGCTAGTCCTTTGGGGGAGGGGCCAGGGTTGGAGGTGGGATGGGAGGCTTTTGCATTTGGGATTTTTACCTTGCTGTTCTGAAGTGTTTGGGAGCATGATCAGAAGCAGATCCCCAGAGCCTCTGATCCTAGCAACAGATGCTGGCAAACTTTATCTCTCATACCAAAGTGGGGGACTAACACTTCCACACAGGCTTGTTAGAGGTCTCAGGAAAGCTGTTAAGTGTTCACAGGTGTGATCTTCACTTTTACATGTGGAGACTTGGAGGCTCTGACACTCAGCAGTCCAGGGCCCAAACAGGGAGGGCATGATCCAGGAAGGGGGTGGACAGCTCAGAGAGCTGCACTGTGGGCGACTGGGGTAGTGGCAGAGATGATGAGGGGGCCTGACCTCGTGGTAGAGTCAGGAAAGCTTCCTCCAAGAGGCCATTTGTGCTCCTTGGCCTCCCTCCATTCCCAGAACTTGGGGTACACAAAGATGATGACTAATCCCATGCATCACCATTAGTCTTTAACACTGACCAGCCTCTAGAATAAAAACTACTGTGTTCTGAGGAATGGATTCACCTTCCAGACACTGGTTACATTACTATCTTCCCTTTCCAGCATGATTCTTGGTTTTCATTAATCCTCATGGACAGATCCATCTCTAGCCAAAATTGTGAATTTGGAGAACCCAAGGCCCTGGACCCTTTAAAGGTTCACCATCCTCTTAAGGAACTCATTGCCTGCAGGCCAACATAGGAGCCTCAGAGGGCTTGCAAAGGCCTGAAAATCCTGTGTGCACCAAGCCTTTGAATATATGTTGGTACTGTTGGTTTTGATGAAGTATCTGTCAATGTTCCACTGAAGACAATCTAAGTCTTGATCACCATGAATTTCCTTAATCAATGGATCTTAAAAGTATAACTTGCTATTATGTAGGGACTCTGTAGACTTTTTCTTTGGACAAGGGATCGTTATAGTCTGGGGCAAAGAGTCTGGCCTAGTGGGCTGCTGGTGTGTCATCCCATCAGCCGTTACTGTGTGCCTGCTGTGGTCAAGGCATAGTGACCTTGGAGACATAAGTGACCTTGGAGATATAAGTGACCTTGGAGATATAAGTAAGGCACTTAAAGGTTCAAGGAGGTTTCCTGGAGGAAGCAGTGTCTGAGACACCAAGGAGCTAGCTGGCGTGGGAGTGGGGTAGGCTGTGTCCCTGCAGGAGGACATAAGATGCTGGAGAGCTGTGGCGACGGTGCGGCTGGTAGTGCTGGGGTGCAGGCCTGAGGAGGAGGTGCACCACCACATGGAGCTGAGGTGGTGAAGAAGCCCTAACCAGGGAGATGGCTATTGCGGTTAGCTGGGAGCCATAAAAGATGTTCTAGTTTCCACCTGATATCAAGACATTATTCAAAGTAAACACGTGACGCACCAGTAAAGCTAAAGATATATAACCAGTTGAGGTCGGTTAGAAGTTAGTCAGAAGAAGGTTAGAGGTCGCCAGAAGAAGAACGCAGTCAGAAGAAGGACATAGTCAGAAGAAGAAAAGAGTCAGAGCGGTTAAGAGTTCGAGAGGTTGCTGAAGCTAGAAAAAGCCAGAGAAGCTAGAGAGAAAAAGATAAAAGCCAAAGAGAAAAAAGAAAGCCAAAGAGAAAAAGATAATATAAGGAAAAGAGTTTAGTTTAGAAGCAAAGAGAAAAAGATAAAAGATTCCTGCCACAGAATTTCCTCCCGCGGTATTGTAGCTGCAACAGCATCAGGCAGCTACAAGGTGGGAAGCTGGAAGAGCTCGCACCCGGGCAGCGGACAGCAGAGCACCACCACCCTTGCATCTGTGCTTCAGGAGGCTCATTCTGCCACAGGCTGGGGTTAGCAGAAGGGGCTGGGGGCAAGATAGGGAACCAAGGGCAATGGGTGTGCTTCAGGCTTGATCGGAGAGGATAAAGAGGGTGTGGCCGAAGCCAGACCTGGTGGTTCACACTTGCAATCCCAGTGACTTGGGAGGCAGAGGCAGGAGGATTGCAAGTTCAAGATCAGCACTTAACAACTTAGTGAGACCCTGTCTCAAAATTAAAAAAAAAAAAAAAAAAATTAAAAGGGCTGGGGCTGTAGCTCAATGGGAGAGTGACCCTGAGTTCAAGCCCAGCTTGGGGACTGGGCTGCTAGGTGTGTGGTGGAGAAGAGCTGATCTTAGGGAGAAGATAGGACTGGCTGAGACAAGCTGAGTTTCAGGACTTAGGGACACAATGCCTCTCTCTCCCTCCTCAGAGGTGCATTTGGAAAGAGGAACCTCAGAAGAACAGAAAGGACTGAACTTCTACAGGTGGAATTTCAGGAAAGATTTTGGTAGAATGTAAAAAACAATTTAGAAAACGCAATTAGGAGACAAACTATAACTCTTGATAAACTAATAAAATACTATTCAAAGAACATATGTTAATATTCAACGCTATCAGTATACTAACCACTTAATGCCTGACATTGATTTGTAAATTACAACTCTATAGAGGACTTTGGTTTCATGTACTTAAAAATATATGTCTGGGGCTGGGGGTGTGGCTCAGCAGTAGAGCGCTTGCCTAGCACGTGAGCGGGCCGGGTTCGATCCTCAGCACCATGTAAAAATAAACACATTATGTACAGCTAAAGCAAATAAATAAATATCTTAAAAATATATATATGTCTGATAAGGACATCCCTAATATCATTAAGATGTCAAAATAACGTTACTGGGTCTGGAAGGATGCTACTATTCAATGGCTATTAGCCAGTTGTTGGAATTCCAGCCCGATGTGCACAGCAGGAAAACCAATGACAGTATTGCCAAGGATATTATGAACAATAATAGCACAGACACAATGGGAACTTGAGGCCTGTTAAATTGTTAAATTCAGAGAACATACTTCCTGTGAGTGAATGATTATCAGCGGGTACACAGATTCACACTGCAAAAATCATTTTTCAGAGTTTTGAACCAGCTCAGTATGGCTCAGGTTTAAAGCCGTAGTGAAGATCTGGAGGAGAAAATGAACACATCTAGAAGACAGTGATAAAACTTGCCTGTCTGTTGGTAGGTTAGGTTGACACAACCAACTGAGCCTGCCTTCTACCCACAACCTTTTGATAACAGCTGGTATCTACTGTGCGCCTCATTATGTGCCAGGCATTGTGTTACGTACCAAAGATACATTATCCTACTAATGTACGTAATACTACAAAACAGGCTTAATTTATATTCCCATTTTATCAATGATTAAGTAGAAGCTTGAAGAAGAGAAACTAAGTAGTTTGCTCTAGGCCACACAGGGTTGAACCTACCCTGGAACCAAATTCTCTGACTCCAAGCTTGTTCTGAGTCACTGCATGGGTCTGCTCACTCCCTGAGATGCCTGCCATTGCCCAGAGGAAAGGGTCATAAGCAGTGGTCCCCACCTGAGGCCCAACCACACTCTGATGTTCATGCTGGTGTGCCCATCATCTCCCCCATCCCTGCTGAGGGAAATCATCTTGGCCAGAGGCTTTGAGGAGGAGCAGGGCCTCCCCAATAGCTGTGCTTGGTTTCTGTAGCTCTAGGGTGCTGGGTAATGTTTGTGTTGGACCGTGGTTTAGTAGTTTGGATGATGATGAACCAATAAGGCTTCTCTCTCCAAAACACAGAGACTTGCTGTGCTAGAGGCTAGGCAGTCAGTGCGTAGCAAGTGTTGTTATTATGGTGAAGGAAAAGACATTGAGCTCAAGAGTGAATTCTGTGGCTGTAGCATCACCTGGATGGTTGGTTGCTGCAGGGGCATTGGGTCTTGTGTGACCTCAGAGCTCCCTCGTGCATTCCAGGGCTGGGCCTTCCCTGAGTATTTTTGAGGCCAGAGCCCAGGATAGAGAACTCCACATGAGATTTCTAAGAGTAAATCCACTTCCTTTCAGTTCCCAGAGTTAAGTCCTTATAACCCAGAGGAGCTTAATTTATATCAAAGTTTCCCACGGTTGGGGGGAATTTTCTAGGTGTTTCTAGAAAAGGAAGTGGGATCTTCCATGACCATTCCTTTTCCCCCCATTTTTCATGACAAATTCCTTCAGTGTGCTTTATGCAGCTACACTCAACAGCTCAGCACTCAGAACAACCCCTCAGGGGATGTGAGTTTTTATTTTGCTTTGAAATGTTCCTAGTATTTCTTATTTTGAAAACATTTGATTCTCATTTATGGGAGCTTGGGAAATGAAAAACTGTATAAAGTGGGGTGAGGGCGAGATGAGGAGTAACTGCTAATGGTACACGGTTTATTGTTGGGGTGATAAATTGTATTGGAATTAGGTAGTGCAATGGCTATACAAGTTTGTGAATTCAATAAAATCCCCTGGATTGTGCTTTTTAAAAGGGGATATTTTATGGCATGTGAATTATAGCTCAGTAAATGTAAATGTAAACCAAAAAATTTAAAACTAATACATCTAAAACAAAACAAAACAAAAATCCCACGAATAGTTCCTTTCATCACCATTGATCTACCCTTTTCCCTCAAACAAAAACAAAGCTATTAGAAGTTAGTTCCCTTGTGTTTCTAAGTGAAAATAGCAGCCAGTCCCAAATGATGGCTATTGTATACATTCTCACTGTTTTGAAGAATGAAGGAAGGAAGAAGAGAGGGGAGGAAGAAAGAGGGAAGGAGGAAGGTAGGGAGGTAGAGAGGAAGGAGGAGGGATGGAGGAGGGATGGAGGAGGTGGGAAGAAAGGGAAACAGGGAAGGAGAAGAGGAGGGAGGGATATTTGTAGCAGTCATAGGTTGATTTTACAAATAATCGGCCATCTTTCAAAAACAACTGAAAAACACAAGAAACACCTTCTTTTGCTCCCTCCCTTGCTTCAACGTTGATGTATTCTAAATTGGTGCCTGAAATTCTGTCATTAGAAATTCATTCTTTGAAAAGGAAGCTGATGGGAATATATGATTGTCTTTCCCATACCCATTTCTGAAATACTTAGGAACTTCTGTATTAAAACCGTGCCACACACACACAAAAAATTTTAAAAAAACTAAGCAGGACTCAAGTATGCAAAATACTATTTAATGTTATTATCACTGAAGAAGTTGGACCATCTACCCAAAAAATACAATTCTAGAAAAATAGAAGCGTGCATGTGTATGTATATATAATAATTTGGGACCTGGATGGCTGCCGTGGATGGCAGTGGAAATCAACTACCTCCAGGAAGAGTTACAGGCAGAAAAGGAGGGGAAAAGAGGAGAAATGAGAAAAGACCAGTATAGTTGACACCAAATAATCATTTCTATACCTTTTTAGATTATTGGTAGCATTAAAAAAATTATGGTCAAACTGAAGAGCATTTTTCTTAACTGATCTGACTGAGTGCATTTTGTTAATAATTATCAGCTTGGGGACCCGTCTGCCAAGGTGCCTGTTGCAGGAGGCAGGGAAGAGCCTCAGTTCATCTGGGTGAGATCAAGTTTGATACATTGGGAAATGAGAGAAGCCTTCCAGTCCCCACCCCCACCACAAACCTGCGGTGCCCAGACTCATCAGCGGAGCTGGTGTTTGAGCTTTAAGGTGAACGAGAAACCGTTCAACCATTTGCTATAAGGTAGAAATGTCCAGATCTGAGAAATTCGTCCAACCTCCTGATGAAGTACCCCACCTGTCCGTGGAGGCTGGCTCTGAATGGTGGAGACTGTTGGGTGAGGGGTCCTCCTGCCTGATTAGCTTGGGTTTCTTGCTGGTGAAATTAAGAGATGGGCTGACACCACCACCTTGGAGCCCTGACTTGGGGACTTTCTGATTCCGTTACTCTATGACAAGTGTATTTAATTTCCTGTCTTCTGCCTCATAATTTTCTTCCCCTCCTGTGACATGCCACACTGTGGGGGCACTGTCACAGCAATGAGGATGCACCAGGGATCTCACAACTGTTGACAACTGTTTCTGTCATTTCCTGCCAGGAAAACAAGCCCTATCTCCCTGTCCCTCTGGAAAGGCCAACGGCATGCGTGACGCAGGTCTGACACGTCACGCTGCTATCTAAGCCCCAAAGAAGTGTAGTGAACTTTGGCTAAAAAAAATTGCCTGGCACTGAACAAGATGACCAGTTTTGTTCCCAGAAAAGCTAAAAAAAGAGTCTATCTTTTTTTTATTGACTAGAACACTAAAGGACAAAGGTCAAAGGCCATTACCTGCAGTCCGAGTCAGTCAGACCACCTGTGCAGAGGATGGCGAGAGGAAGGGGCAGGCAAAGATGGAGTCCTCCTTTTTTCAGACCTCACACTCTGTTTGGAGAAGCCAGTTTCCTTGCCAGTAGAGAGTGAACTAATTACTAGTGGTGCCACATGTGCCCTGTACTAGGCCATCAAGAAGCCACCACTGAGTGGGACTCAGTAAACTTGAGCAATGAACTGAGCATATGAGAGTCAGCCACATGTTACGGTTTTGTCTTCCCGGGACGAGATGCAGAGATATTTTGGCACCAGCCCCAATGCCATCATAGATTTTTGGTTCTTTCCAGTGGCTCCACCCTGGCAGGGCTGAAAAGCTGGTGAAGCTGGTCTCACAGTTTCTCATACCCCTTGTAGTGGCTCGACTTCCTCTCCGGAATCACCTCCAGTGCCTTGATCTTCTCTGGAGGGCCCAGAATCCCCCACAGAACACCAAGCAGGGTCAGACCATCCTAAACCAGGGACCTGCCTGCTTTTGCCAATTTTCAGCTCTTACTAGCTTTACACAGTGCTGGCAAGGGTGTGAGGGACAGGCACGCTCATCTACTGCTGACAGAGAGAACATTTATAGAAATTACAAGACAACTTAGTAATATCTATTAAAATTACAGGGCTGGGATTGTGGCTCAGTGGTGGAGCGTTCGCCTAGCATGTGGGCGACCCGGGTTCGATCCTCAGCACCACGTACAAATAAAACGCATTGTGTACAACTAAAAGCAAATAAATAAAAATATTTTTTTAAATATTACAAATGTCCATATTTTGGGCACATAATTCCAGTTTTAGAAATTTATCCTACAAATGTATGCAAAAGTGCAGTGTTTCTTATATAATAAAAGGCTGCAAACACATCAAATACCTACTAAAAAGATCCTAGCCTAATAGCATAACCTGTATCAGTAGGTGATAAGTTTTGGAGACGTTGAAAGAAATGTTAAATGTATGTGGTTTTTAAACAAATCATTTCAAAAGCCCCCAAATCTATTATTTTCTTAAAGCTCTTAGAATATTCTCAAACTTTTATTACATATAAAAAGCAGTATACTCAGGAACATGTATAATGTCCTTTCATCTCAGTAAAAACAGGGAGGAGAGTAAACTATGTCTGTATTTGCTGAAAGGACATCTGAGAAGTGCCCAGGGCAGTTGCCAAGAGGAGGGAATGGGTGATCTGGGGCTTGGGAGTGGTTAGGATGCCTCACATTAGACCCAGGGGCACTCAACCACTGAGCCACATCCCCAGCCCTTTTTAAAATTTTCTTTAGAGACAGGGTCTTGCTAAGTTTCTTAGGGCCTCACTAAGTTGCTGAGGCTGGCTTTGAACTCATGATCCTCCTGCCTCAGTCTTCCTAGCCACTAGTGTTACAGGTGCGTGCCACTGTGCCCAGCTTTGCTTAACTCCCTTTCATAATTAGAATTTTGGAACAAAATTGGTACAATCCCAACTCAAAAAATAAAGTGAAAGAAAGCTTTCCAGATTTTCTGACTGTCCTTTTCCATTCTGTTTTATTGCTTGGAACTATGATAAATTAATTCCTATTCAAGGGCTAATGGGTTAATGGGTGACACTGTCAGCCAAGATACTGGAACTTAATCAGGGGCCTCTTGGAGGTGCAGCCTCAGCACAGGGGCCCTCCCTCAGACACCACAGGATGAACAACTCTACTTGTACCTGGGCAGCTGTCCTGGCTTGGGCAACTCTGTCCTCCATCAGGTCTTCAGACTTTCAGACACACACAAGTTCCCTTGGCAGGTTTTAAAGCTGTGGTGGACTGAGGGGAGTCTGCCCAGCATCTGACTGGGTCCTGGGAGGACGACTGAGCATGCACATGGAAGATAAAGTCTGGCTCCTCTGCAACTCCCAAGTCATATTTTGGGGTCACAAGCATCAGCCATCATCGCAGACATTGCCCACGAGGAACTGCTTCTTCAGTCTTGAGTAACAGCAAGGACCAAGCTTGGGCTTCCCTCTGGGGAACATTACACCTCTTTGGGACCTAGCTTCTAGGAGAGGATTGAAGAATGAAGGAAGGATGGGACTATCATGCCCACCGAAGGACTCTCCCTGTGAAGGACAGTAGGCAGCCATGGCTGATAAGCCCTAGAGAAAAGAGTCCTAGAACCTGACAGAACTTTGGCCCCAGACACAGTGGGTGAAAGTGATGATCAATGATTGGAGCCAGCAAGAGCCCAGAGCAGCCAGGGAAGAGCAGAGTGGCCTCCCTGTCCCTTATCCTTGCGTGCTGTGGCTCAGGTGGAACACGCTGCCACATACCAGCTTAATGCCTGTCACTGCTCCCTTTCATTTCATCCTCATGACAACATTTCAAAACACCTAAAAATATTCCCAAAGGACGAGAAGAGTGTTATTAGCCACACCAAAAGCCTCCAAGGGGCTTGCTCAGTCCATGAGCGGGCTGGGTTGGAACTGAAGCCCGCATCTCTGCTCCCAACTTCAGTGCCCCTCCATCCATTCCAGCATCAGCAGATGCTAAATGGTAAATGGATTTTATAGATGGAGAAGGCTAGAAGTTAAAATGCCACTGTAGAGGCTAAAAATGATATATGAAATATTTATTATGTGACTCTCATTTGAATGAGGACAATTGGCATAAAAGGTTCAACTCAGTGCCTGACCCACAATAAATATTTAACAAATAACAACTACATGTAGTGCTTTTTTATTTTTATCTTTACTTATTTTTTATTTTTTTTAAATTGTAGATAGATACCTTTATTTGTTTGTTTATTTATTATATGGTGCTGAGGATCAAACCCAGTGCCTCATACGCGCGAGGCAAGCGCACTGCCCCTGAGTCACATCCCCAGCCCTGTAGTGCTGTTATTTTTTAAAAATATTTATTTATTTGCTTTAGTTGTACACAATGCATTTATTTTTACATGGTGCTGAGGATTGAACCCTGGCCGCATACGTGCTAGGCAAGTGCTCAACCGCTGAGCCACAACCCCAGCCCTGTAGTGCTGTTTTTATTGTTACTATTTTCATCACCTTTCAAGGGCACGAGTGAATGGTGCTCCTGACACTCTCGGGTGCTGCTCTCCTGTTGTGGTCTAGCTTCCCTGCGGAAGAACAGACAGATCTTCTGAGGGGCTGGAAGAAATGGTTAGCACCTCTGCTAGTATTTATTTCATCCCTCTTAGTGTTTCCATCTTATACATGATTTTAAGCTACATAATGTATTCATAAATTTATCTAACTTGTAAGTTCGTATATATATTCATATGTTGGTGTCTGTAGTTGGAAGAGGGACTTGAGTTCACTCAATAAATATTTATTGGGAGTCTTCTGTGTTTGAGTCACTCTACCACATGCTGAAGACATAACGGTAAGCCAAATAGTGTCATGAATTACAGGGTCTTTAACAAGAAGAGGTGGTTACTTTGAAGAATAAGAAAAGCAGAAGGAATTTATCTTAAGGGTTTTGTAATTAGATTTGTAAAAACCTGGCATCTTCCTGATGGCATACTAGAGGGGAAAATGTAAGTTTTTTCCAATGGGTGAAGGAATCTAGAGGGCTCAGAGGGTTAGACACCATTTTCCAAGGGACTTATATAGAAGTGGGCTTGGAAGAGATATTCATTCCACCACTCATCCACCTCTCCATCGATTTACCCATCCATCAATCCATGTATCCACCACACATGTATCCATGCATCCATGCATCCAGCCATCTGTCCAACATTTTTGAGACCCTTGTTTGCCAGGCTCTTCCTGGGCCCTACAGAAATGTAGATGAAGAGTATAGACCCTGGTCTCAAGAGGTGCAGAGCAAGTTCCAGACTTACCCAATCTGTGCAAAAAGACCCTGTGATTGGGAAGGAAAATTAGGAGAGTCCTGCAATATACTGAGCTCTTGGAGGGAAATACTCCATTATCTGGTGCAACTTTCAGGGAACCTGCTCCTTTCTCATCGTACAACTCCAGGTGTTCATATTTCCCTTAGAAGTAAATTTCATACTTGAAGGCTTTATCAGAAATATTTTTGTTTTAAATGTAAATTATCCCTTTCAATTTTCAGCTTGCAGCAGTAGAAGTCAGAACCTTCAGAGAGAAGAGGCTGGCCCAACCACCATGGTACCTGTCATGGGGCAGAATTCCTTGGTGAGCAAGGGGTTGTGCTGCCCCCCTGGGGAAGAGAGGTGGAGCCTTTGAACCCAGGACCAAATCCTTGCCCTACCGCTGTCAGACTCAGTGATCCTGCCCAAGTCACCCAACGTCTCCAAACCTATTTCCCCTTTTGTAGAATGAGGATGATAATAGTGCCGGGAACACTCAGCCAGAGGAAGGATGGATGCAAGGCTTTGTGGGGCTCCTTATGAGCACCTGGCATCCAGTAGCGTGGATAAGTTCCAGATGTTCATAGTTCTGTTATTATTCATGCACTAGATTTCTGGGAATGTGGACAGAAGAAAGAATCATACGGGAGATCAGAAGACAATTGCATCAGGTGGCCCCATGCCCTCTGTACTGGCTGTGCAACATGACTAAGGCAGATTTCTAAATGAAGTTTCTTCATCTGCAAAGCGGGACGTGCTGCTGAAATACGACGTGTCTGGCAACGAGCCTTGTGCAGGAGCACAGCGTGCACCCGAGTCCTAGCTGTGGAGGCTCTCTACCTTGCACTTGGCCATGGCTCTGTCCTTAGGCTGATAAGTCACTAGTACCCTTTATTCTAAGCTGCCTCTCATCTTCTTTAGAAGCAGGTCACTCCTGACTAGTAAGCTTGTTTTTATGAAAGTACCGTGGCTTTTGTCCTGTTGCTGGCCACAAGGCCCCTCTTTTTGTATATACCAGTGTCCTGGGGGGACCGGTTTTCTGTCTGCTGTTTTACTCACTTTTGCTAAGTGGCTGCCAAGGCACCTCTATTTTGTTCTTTGCTCTCCCTTCTGAGATCATTTCCTCAGTAGGGTGCTGTCAGCTACCTGGTACCGAAAACCGGGAGGAAAAACTCTCGGAGGCAGAGTTAAGCTTTTACTACTTTTACTTCTACTTTCTTAGAGCTTAGAGAGGGAATGAAAGATAGAGCTTCTTCTTAGCTTAGAGTCTTAGCTTAGAGTCTTAGAGAGAAAGAAAGATAGAGCTTAGCTTAGAGAAAGATTAGAGCTTCTTTCTTCTCTCTCTTCTTTCTTCCTTCTTCTTTTCTACTTTCTTAGAGCTTAGAGAGGGAATGAAAGATAGAGCTTCTTAGAGTCTTAGAGTCTTCTTAGAGAGAAAGAAAGATAGAGCTTAGCTTAGAGAAAGATTAGAGCTTCTTTCTTCTCTCTTCTTTCTTCCTTCTTCTTTCTTCTGTCTTCTGTCTTCCTTGGGAGCCTCGGCCTAACTCTGACCAGTCATTACTTCTTCTATCTGGTTTCTCTTCTGTAACCACTCTGCCTACGTTCTGGCCGCTCTGATTCTTCTGACCGACCGAGTGACTGCCCGACTGACCGAATGAATTCGTTCTCCTAACTCGGACCGCTTTCACCCGGTTATATACCTTCAGCTTTGCGGGTGCCTACAGGTGCGTCACATCAGGTGGAACTTATGGCTTCCAGCTAGCTGCAACAGCCCTTCCTAATTAGGGCTCCTTCAGGGTGCCTGCTCTGAAGCATCTAGAGAAGCCCACAGTGGGAAGGAGGACCATCCTGCACAGAAACTACCTACAGTTTCCCGTATGCTTTAAATGAATCTCTAGGTTATGTGTAGCACCTAATACAATGTAAAGCCTAAGTAAATAGTTGTTATACTCTATTGATTAGGGAATAATGGCCTAAAAGTCTGTATTTATTTAGTATATATGCAATACTTTAAAAAAATATTTTTGAACCTGTGGATATGAAGTACGGAGTGTATATTGCCCAGGTCATTTTGTATCAATATGCAGAGTCTCTACCCTCTTTTCTTGGCTGAGTAATAGGGTCTGATGCCAGGTGTTTCCCATCATTCTGGACTTTCAGCCAAGGGTCAAAGCTATAAACAAAAGTTGTTTAGTGTTCCTGTATTCTAGAGAGCTCTGTCAGGCCTCCTACACTGCCTCTGAGGACTTCAGAAGGGGCCTTGGGAAACTCCTGGCACATCAGCCTAGCTCCCAGCTAAATCTCCCCAATGTATCACCCCTCCCCAGCTAACACATCACCTGTCCCCAGCTAAACCTGCTGTGTACCACCCCTGCCCTTTGGATATCTGCAGGGAGAACCCTGTGCTGGCAGAAGGTCAAGAGTCAGCTTGTCGGAGCACAGTACGGCTGGGGAGACGGGACCTCCATTCCTCCCCAAAAGCTTTCCTCCACATAGATGGATAGGAAAGACCCCTGAGGGTCCCTCATGGGGGCCACACTAGGACAGGTGGTGGCTGGCTGGTTTCCAGTTGGATGCTTGCTGGCCCACGGGACGGAGGGCCCATGTGAGGTCATACCATGGGACAAGGCAGCGAGAGAGCTCTGAGACAGTACTGAACACGTCCCCTGTGACAGAGAGGCTGGGTGCCCACGGGGCGCCTGGGTCAGGAGGGCAGAATGTCTGAGAAGACAGAACAGCCTGGCCAACCCAGTTCTCCAGGGCCTCAGTGGTGCCAAGAGGACCCACTTGAGCATTTCCTGATCTCCATGCAATGACACAGGACGGGTGAAGATGGGCAGGGCCGTGGAGTACCCAGAGAGGGAAATAGGGACTTGTCTGCTCCAGTCTGGACCAAAAGGAGACAGGCTCCTTCTCTGGCAGGGCCTCGGAGATGGAGAGCCTGGGTGAAGCTGAACACCACCCCACGAGAGCAGCACTCACCCCCTTCTCAGAGACCAGGAGGACCCCCAAAGCTTCCTCACTGGGGTAGAGACCCTGCCTCTGTCAAAACCTCAGCAAATGAGAGAGAGGCCTATGTCCCTGCCCCAAATATCAGAAGAGGGAGGAGGAGAGGTGACAGGGCCAGCCACAGTACCCCTCTGCAGCCACTGGAAAGAGGGGGTTTCAGATCACTAAGAGGCTGGAGATTTAGGAGCACTGGACGTATTCCAATGACGGAAAGTGGCAGAATCTGCCCAAGTTGTCATTAAAGGACAGTAGAGGGAGATTATGCAGGCTAATTGAAAGCAGTGATTTGGGAAAGAAAAAGACATTTTATGTTACATTCATGAATTGAGACTTTTCAATCAACGCCATCCAGCTGCCACCACTCTCCATTGTAAGAAATGACCATAATTTGTTCAAACCGCTCCTCAGATTTGTCCAGCCCTTTGCCGTTCGAAGACATTGCTGCTATGCAACTTCCCACGTGGATCTTGAGTCTCGTATCTGGGTTGAATTCATCTGGGGTAAATTCTTTTTGGCAGATCTGCAGAATTTTCACAGAATCAACACAGCCTCTGCCTCTTGAAAACTGTTGTCCTGTCTTAAACCCAAACTGTTTCGTCAGCTAGAAGCTGCATGTCCAGTAGCAGATTGCTATTCGTCATCAGTGGCCTGAGCCTGGCTGTCATAGGTCATAGGTGATGGCTGCCATACCCACTCTACCTTTGGCCCTGCCCAGGAAGCAGGAAGGCAGCTCTCCCGACAAGACGTCACTTCCAACCATCTCTTTCTTGTGCTTTTCATGCCTTCCTCCTCCCTCCCACTCTTTGGGGGCAGAATCCTCCTGTTGGTTGTCCTTGAGGTCAAGTTCCGGCTCCTCTGACCTGTTTTTTAGTAGCTCTCACCACAGAGGGATGATGATCTGCCATGGCCCAGCCTGTGCTAGCGAAATAGACTAGGGTAGGAAATCTTCTGGCTTTTATCTAGAACAAGGGTTTCTTTCTTAATTCGCCGATTTGTCCTGGGTGACACGAGTCCAAAAGTCACTGCAAAACCTGTTGCAGTTAAGCTCCTGGAAACAAAACTCAACACACAAGTTGCTTTCCACAGCTTGGACTAGAGCAGAGAGGCCCAGACTCAGCTTGGAGGGTCCCCGGATGTCCTGCACCCATCACCTTTCCCGGAGTGTGAAGGAGGCAGGCAACCCACCAGACACTTCCTTCTATCATCAAAACAGTTGAATCTTCTTGCAGCTCCTAATAAATGAATTGATGACTTGCGTCATCTGAGGCCTGCTTAGTCTCTCTGAACATCCAGCATGGTTGAGTTCATTGCGAAGCTACGAATATCCAGCAGCAGAGGCACACAATTCCTGGTAACCTTTCCAAAAATCCAATTTCCAGCCATGTGTGACAAAGTGACTATTTAATAGACGCAAATGTCGTGCTTAATATTTTTAGTCTTCCTTGTCTGTGCGTGAGTCATTTGGAACGACAGATTGCATTTTAAGGGGGAGCAAGGATCTCACCAGATCCTCTCCTTTGTTCTGTGCTGTTGATGCTCAGGAACCCTCCCAGGATTTTGCAGGAAGCTGCCACATGCTTCCTGACAGCGCATCCCACAGTTTCCAGATCAATTAATCCTGTGCACCCCTGTCAGCAGAACTGCTGGCCCCTTGGTGGGTTCCTGTCTTCCTAAGGGAAAAAGATTTCCCACTGAACTGGCCCTGCCCTCTCTACTCATATCTGTGCCTGCTATAAATCCTAGAATATTCCCAGCCCATTTTTTTTTTTTTTTTTTTTTTTTTTTTTGCAGATGGTAGAAGTTATTCTTTTTATTTCAGTGGCTTTAGGCTGTAGAGCCTTTGCTGGGAGGTTTATCGGGGCCTCCTTTCTGCACAGGTGACAGCTGAGGATGTGTGACAGTTGTGACAGTACTCAGATACCTCTGGTCCCTTCCCTCTGCAGCTAGGAGAGAAGCTCTGAAAGGAGGGGACAACCAGAGAGCGCTCACAGGAGCCCTTGCCCTCAGTTCATCCCAGAGTGTGGCCCATCCCTTGGCTTCTCGAAGATACTCCAAAATGAATGAATACGAGATGGAATGGGTGATCAGGAAGATGAACTGGAAAGATGTCTTTCATTTGAGGACAAAGGAAAAGAAAAGGAGTTTGCTGGGAATAATTCAACCAAAATGGCACTGTGGCTTGGTTGGGTGAGTGAGCTCAGATTTGAACCCATATTTGCTATGTGGGCCATTAGGAAAAGAAACTTCCCCTTCTGGGTCTTAGTTTCTCATCAGTAAAGCAAGGGGTTTGGAGCAAATGATCCCCAATGTTCCCTCTCTATTTTTAAAATTCTCCAAGTAGATGGTTGCTATGCCTACCCCGGCACCTGGCCATTTTTGTCACCACAGGCATGATTCCAGTCCTCTCTGAATTGGCTTACACAGGAGAGCAGTTGTCCTTGAGCAAGAACTATGGGGCCATCGAAAGAAGTTGCTTGGTGACAGTTTGCATACACCCATGGTACATTCAGTGTGAGAGGAGAAAACAAAATGTTCTGGAACATTCTCTGAAGCCCATGATAATTCTATGTTCGGTATATTGGAGATGGGATACACAGAAACCTGAAGCATTTTCTTTTTGAAGTGAGCTATAAGCAAACTGATAGAAACGTGGAAACTAAAGCCAAATGAGAGCCTGTAAAGTCATTAAGGTTGACTTTTCCCCTGGTCCAACTCAGGCCAGCATTGCCCAATTCTCTCCAAACACTGCAGAATGGCTGTTTATGTGGAGATAAAGAAAAACTCTCTGTTGACTTTATTTCCAAACCCTGCCTTTTGGAATTGACACAAGAAGAGGGCACACTGCTGGCCAGGCCTGACCCCCTGGTCAGCAAGCAGACTCCAACCCCCTACCCCTGCTTGCTGGCCATCTCCTCAAACAGAAGCTACTGAAACAGATATCAACAACACAGATAAAACTGGAGCAACATGGGCTTTGAACCCCAGGGCTAACAGGCTTATCACAAACTGGTCATCTCTCCGTCACTTCTACCTCTGGGGGTGAAAGACCAAAGTTTTGCTCCTTCCCCTGTGAGCTGCTTGGCATAGGGTCTTGGAGGAGGGGAGGTTGGTCCATGTGGGAGGGAACACAGGGCATAATCTGCACCTTTAGGGTGCGGCAGGACTCAGGATACAAGGCCCAGGCTTGTGGCAGTTCTTGCTTGGGCCTGATGCCTAGATCAGTGCAGATGCAGCGTTTGGGTTAAAGGCTGAGCTCTAAAATCAGACCCTCCGGTCGATCTCTTCCCAGCTCTGTGACCTTGGAGGAGGTTTTGATCCTCTTGGTACCTTGATTTCCTCATTTGAAAAAGGGAATAAGAAAGCACTTACATAGTAAAAGTTGTTCTGAGGGTAAAATGTGTTCATATTTATAAAACTTATAATAATAATGCATGCCACATATGAGTTGTCAAATAAATCAGTGTTTCTCTAACTTCAGCCTGGTGAGAATCTTCTGGAGAACTTTTCTCCACACAGCCTATAGGGTTCCACTCCCGGCACACTCTTGGTGAGGCTTAGTGTCTGTGATTCTGATGCAGATGGCCAATTCTGTACCTGAACCTCCCTTCCACTGGGCAGTGGGACCCTGTTTCCTGTTGGATTGACACTCCTTGCCTCCCGGGCTGCTTGGATCCTTTCCAGGTATTTACCTGGAATGCTTGTCGACTTCTTGCTCAACTGATCTTTCAAGATTCAGCTCAAACAGGTCTCCTCCATATTTTCATCAGGACCTGGATCTCTGCACAGGGGCACATGGCCTTATCTGAGATTCCAAAATGTATTTTTTTTTTTTTTATAAGTGTGAAGCAATCTCATTTAGGACCAGAAGCTCATTTTGATGACAAGGACCTGGCCTCAAGTGACATCATGCTACTTACATTTATTACTCCACTTGGTGCGAGTATTCATGTGTTTGTTGTAGAAATACTAATGGGTTTGTGGACAGTCTGCTGTGGATGATACATAATGTATGGTATGTACAACATATCACTTTCCAACAATGCAATGCAACCAATCAATCAGTAAATAAATCAGCATTCTAGCATTCATCTGGACCCAAGATTTTTGGATTGTGCATCTGTGGCATATTTTGTTCTGATTATTGGCTGCCTCCTCTATCTTGCCATTAAATGAAAATCCCAAGAGCAAAGACCATTATTTAGCACAACAATACTTGGCTCAAATAATGATCAGTTACTGTTTTCTGAATAAACGCTTCCTGGCAGAGGAAATGGCATCTGTCTTTCTTCCTCTCTGTCCCATTCCCTATCCATGCTCCATGAACATTCATGGTGGGATTTGTAAAATGAATTTCACATGGCTCTTTGGATCCTCTTCCTTGGAACCAGGCCTGAAGTTGGGATGGGCTTTCTTCAAACTGGACAAGTTATCCAGAAGATTCTTACCAGGCTGAAGTTAGAGAAACACTGATTTATTTGACATTGCATGTGAGTGGGACCTGGGAGGATGATGTTTCAAACAGCTATTGCACTTCAGCAGGATTTTGATCGAGAGGGAACATTTGGATAGCCCTGCAATGTCTTTAATAAAAGACTTTTCCAAGACTGGGGGAATGAGTGGAAGATTTCACTCGGAGATCCTCTTTTGCTTCTCCTTCCCTGAGGTAAAGCTCTTCTGGTACAATCATAAAAGAAGAAAGTGCTCTGCCAGACCCACCCCTGCCAGGATTGAAAAAGGCGGGAGACCACGGTGGAGGATACGCTGAGCTTGGACAAGAGGGAAACGGGGAGACTTGGAGTCGTAAGAGATTAAGCTCCCGCTGTATGTGAGTTACTAGACCCCAGGTCCTTGGCATGTATTACGACATGAACGAACAGCCACATTCTATGAAAAAAGCAATGGTTGATTAATTAATTTAGATCATTCGAGTCCAAATCTCACATTGGTCTGCTTTATTCATGTCCAAGTGCAGAGGCTGCAAACTCTAGCCAGGCAGATGGCGAGTGAAGTCGGGTGGAGAGGATAGTAAGTTGAGGGGAGTGTGGCAAGCTGGAAGCCTCGTGCCCAGCTAAAGCGAGCAGCCCCTATTCGGTTCTGGGGATGGATGCCAGGTCCTCTAATTTTTAAAGAGAAATGGGAAAACTTGAAATTTAGGTGGAATTGTCCTATTTAAAACCCTGGGGAAGGCCAAATAGGTTGCAGATCATTTTGCAACCTTTGTCTGCATATGTGCTGGGTACTTTACCTTGGTGTGGTCTTTGGGGAGTTCTTCTGTGAGTTCCCGAAACATTCCCTTCCTTCTGAGCTGCGAGGACTCAAGAGGGAGGTTGTCATTCTTGGCTACAGCAGGTCACACTCACCTCCTCTTATTCACGTCCTTGGGTTGTGAGTGGCCAAGTCCCCACCAGAAATCATTTGCCAGATGAGCTGGCTTAGACAACCATGTGGCTCAGATGCTGGTGGCTCCTGGTGAGACTGTCGTCTCTCAAGACCTAAACTGTTGCTGACACAAGGAGCCTCCAACACTGTGAGGCAGCAAAGAAAAGGAAAAAGTCATTTGCTCCTTTTCAGGGAAAAAAGGAGCATCAGCAGGAGCTGAATCGCTCCGGCCTGGTGGCGTGACTCTCAGCAGACCATTGTCTGCAGTTTCAGGGCCTTTTGCTGACTCTGCTTTGTCTCCTCACTTGTTCTCTTGCCAGAGACCCCAAATGACTTTCTTAGACTCAATTAGGCTCCTGTGTCAGGGTCACGAGGCAGAAGAGTCTCATTAGCCTGGCCAACGAGGGAGCACACAGGCAGGAAATAGCCAGCTCCTCAAACCACGAATCCAAGACACCTCAACCTCCCCGTAACCACCAGCCCCTCATTCGATCCACTGAAATTCAGTTTTATTGAGCATCCGAGGTCCTGAGACAGTGGCCAAATCCCAGGCTGCTGTCGACAATGAGTAGGAAGGAGACGGAGACCAGGTACTGAGCATCCAAGAGGATGAAACTTTGTCTAGTGGGGAAATCAGGGAGGGCCTCGAGGATGAGGTGATATTTGAGATGGGCCCTGAAGGGTGACTCAACTTGGAAGAGTGGGAAGCTCACTCCTTATAGAGAGAGCAAGTTGGAAGGACCGCAAGGGCTGCGTGTGGGGACAGTTTCACTTGAATGACTGTAGGAATGCCCTATAGTTAGGACCTGATCTGAAAATCCTTGAAGCTTGGCTGGGGAGTAGGTACTGGTGAGCCTCTGAGGGATTTCTGCAGGGGAATGTGGATGCTGGAGTTGGGCTAGACTTGGAGCTGTGTGCAGACCGGACTGGAGATCAGGAGAGAGAAAGTGAGAGAGATGCACAGTCAGGGGGACCTTGTCCTAACTTGGGCGGAAGTTACAGAGGCACATAAGGAGGAGGAGCTACGGAAGTGTAGATGAGAATAGAGGTGCCTGGCCTGCTGCGCGTGGCCCCGCCGTCCTCAGTGCCTTCTCCCTTGAGCTGGTTCATCAGGCATTCACACCCGTTATCCCACGGAACCCTCTCCTCTGGAGGTCACCAACGCCATCTGCATTGCTGGTTCCAGCGGTCACTTCTCCAGCTTTGTCTTGCTACCCCACCATAGAGCGGCCTACCTGAGGCCTCCTCCATCACTGGTGAACTCTCCCCACTCTTCATCCCGGCTTTCACCCCGCCTCTCCATCCACTCCTTCGATCCTGGCTCTGTCTTGTCTTCCGGGTCTTGGACCCCGCCTTCCATTTCAAAGCTTTTAATACCATCTCTGTACTTATGATGCTTCAGTCACTGCTGCCTGGACCTGTCTGTGGTCCAGCATCCACTTTCTACTTGACTCTTTCCCATGGCTAACAGGTGACTCGTGTGGGTCTATTCTCAAAGGGGCTTCATCTTCCTCCCTGCTTCTGCTTAGGGTCTGTGTTGGCTGTTTCTCCCCCTCTCATCCTCAAGAGCATCCCCTTGATCTGCCCCATCTAAACTCACACCTCCCCTCCTGCCCGAAGTCTTTCTCTGCTATATTTTGCTCTTCAGCTTCATCAGTATTTAACACGACCTATTTAGGTGTTTATTACCTATCTGTCTGCACTAGAAGTTATATTTCACGATGGAAGAGATCTTTGTTTTGCTTTGTTTCACATGCTATATTCCTGGCCCCTAAAGGTAAGTGCAGAGTTTGTGGTGGACACTCAGTACATAGTTGTTGAATGAATAAAGGAGCGAAGAGAACACTGCACCTTGTCGCTCTTGGAAGTTGGGAAGCAAGGCCGTGTGAAAGGTCACAGGTGGAGTTCCTTGAGGATGTCCGGAAGACACAGGGTGTGACTCCTAGAGACACGGAAATGTAGAGGAGGAGTGGCAGGAGAGGAGTGTGTGTTTCCATGGGGACATTTTGAGTTTGAGTGACTTGAGGAACATCCAGTGATGGTGTCCATCAGGCTTCTGGAGATGAGAATTTGGAGAGAGCCTGGGGCTAGAGAAGGATTTGGTAATTGTATACATGGAGGTAATAAATTAAGCCAGGAGAGGGAAGAAGAGAGACAGAAAACGAGCTCATTAAGAATAATATTTTTGGGAACACCTACATTTAGGGAGCAGAAAAACTGGTAGGAGTTTCATGAGGGTGAGAGAATAATTGGGAGAGCCATGGAAACCAAAGGCCAAGTTTCAGTAAGACATGGCAGCTAATGTGTCACACTTGCAGGATGAGGAGGAGGATGAGGACCCGGGAAGGGCTGTTAAGCAGATTGATACGGAATGTGACAGCTGGGAAAGCCGGAAATGGACGCCCTTGAGGAGGACATTGCACTAGTCAGACCAAGGAAGTTCTAGGAGTGAACTTAAGGGCTGGTGTTCAACTTGTAGGGCAGGACATTGGGCCCAAGGTTGTGGGGGCCCAGAGGGTTCTTCGATCCCCTGCCAGGTGTGACCATTGCTCTCCGTATCACCAACAGTAGGTATTTCCTAATGATTTCTCATCTTCCAAAGCTAATATTTGTTGCCTACTGATCCAGTATCCAGACTGTTATTTTTTAACTGGAGTTGGAGTTCAAAGGCCTGATTGTTGTTTAAACACTCATTACGTGGGGATGGCATGTCCCCTGATAATCCCCACCGATGAACAGGCAAGGATCTTCTACGGAAATTCTGACTATTGAGAGGGCAGGGGACGTGAGGGGAGGGAGGGACCCAGGGGCAGAGGTCTTAGCACTGATGACAGCGCTGACTGACAAAAACTCAGATGCAGCTTTCAAACCCACGCTTCCTGCCATGAACGCTGTTAAATCTAAGTTAACATATTAACAGATCCTCTTGACAAATGCGACAACATCCTGGGCTCCAGTGCAGAACTCCCGGGAATGGAAAATCCCATTTTCAGTCTCTGGTCCCTCGAGCCCTTCAGCTCTCCTAGAGGAGGAATGTTTGTGCTGACCTGGAGACCATGGCCACTTGCCTGGTGGGGGAGGCAAGGCTGGAGGGGGGCAGGGCACCGTCCCGTGGGAGTCAGGGGCTGTACAGGAGCCTCCTAAGGACTGAGGCCAGCTGTCTTTCACCTTGCGCAGTCACCCTGTGTTCACAATGGATTCAGTGAAGCTGTGCACCCTTGCCCACCCTCAAAACCTTCCCTACTCAATTTGCTAAACCTAAATGTCATATATTCCATCTTTATTCTTTTTGATAAAGCATCCATTTTGCATTTGTTAAAATGAAAATATTTCTGAAAGGGGTCCTGTGTTCAGCTTATCAGTCATTTACATCTTAGAATAAATGAGTTAGCTGACTGTTTCCTTGAATAGGAGGTTTGATGGAAGGATGTGGCTGGGGAGTAGCGTCAGTGGGTAAATGGCGCTTTGGATCCAGACACTCTGGGTTCGGAGCACCAACCCATAAGCCTCTTAACCTCCAAGACTATATTGGCGCTAATAATGTCTACTTCATAAGGTTAATGTGAAGATTTATGAAAAGTGGTAGTGGCATCATAAGACAGTACACTCAAAAGCCCTTAGGTTTACCAAATGTCAGCAAGGCCACTATCCCAAGAGGGAAATTCTACAAAGAGAGGCTGAAGGCTGAAGACAGATTCATAAAGGCAGAGTTTGGCTTGTTGGTCCCAATCTCCTTCCCCATTCCTCTGGGAGCCACTAGGTATTTCCCAGCTTCCTCTGCAGCTATGTGTGGCCTGGGGAAGGTGGGCAGGGGTTTGCCCTCCAGGCCTACAAATCTTCCCTGGGCTCTCCTCCCTCCTCTGCTTGTAGGTTGCAGAGGATCCTGGCCCAGGGAATTGTGGGGCCGTCAAAGGAGGGTGCTGAGTCCCTAGATGACTGCATGGCACAGGGCCTCTGATCTGACCTACATGGGACCTTGATGAAGACAGCATGATTGGGGACTGCTTGTTAGTGTTAGCCTGCCCTAATGAACACTGGCCGTCCTCCTTCCTCAGGATGCGTGCACAGGGAGGAGGGGGTCATGAGGCAGGGAATGGAAAACATCCTGGACCATCCTCTCTCAGGCTTGATGCACCTGTTGCCAAATGGGCCTGGGTTTCCACCTGGAAGTGCAAGATGATCATTGTGTGTAAATGGCTAGAGGCTCAAAACATCCTACAAGATGACTGAGCATATTTGGAAAATGGAGACGGTCGTGTCGCTTATGAAGTGGGGATACTGTTTGAATATTAAACTGACTTTTTTCATTCTTCATGCCTTGTGGCTTCCTGTCAATTGCCTTAACAAGTGATTATTGTTTCCAGGGAGCAGAGATGCCAGCTCTAATTAAAAAATTCATTGTAATAAGTCACATAGTTCAGTATGAAATTCTAGAACAAGTAAAATTAATATATAGTGGGAAATTTCAGAACAGCTCTGAGCAGCTGGGGTGGGGTTGACTTGGAAGAGGCATGAAACAACTCCTGTGGTGATGGCAATTTGGGGTACACAGGTATGAATGTGCACTTAAGATTCTGAATTTCCTTGTTTGTGAATTAAAGTGCAAGTGAAAAATCTAGTTAATGATTTGCTTGCTGGAGTATTTGGGGGAGGTCATGATGTCTGCAATTTACTCTGCAATGCTCCAATAATTAGGTGGACTCGTGATTGGGTTTGTGGTAAGGCCAGGAGAGGGGAAGGGAAGGGCAGAATCCTGGTGGTGGCACCGGAGCGCTCACTGTGCGATTCTTTCAACTTTTTCTGAGTGTTTGCAAAATTCTTTAATAGAACATTGGGGGTGGGGTTTGGGGAATCACTGTTGCGTTTCAGGCTGAAGGCTGACTCTCTTTAGTGCTGAGGGAGAAAATGGCCTTGTATACCTGGCTTTGCTAAAGGACAAGCAATTTCTGTCCCTTCTAAAAGCTTCTCTTTTCACATCAAAAACAAATTTAGGTGACTCCATTATAGACTTTTGCTAAAGGCCTCAGGTCCCCCGGGGAGCTCTCAGCAGAGGGAAAGGACTGGTGTGGGGAAGGGTCTGAGACCCCAGGAGTCAGCACTGTGGGCCACGCCAAGGGGCAAATGTCACCCCTGGGTGGGGTGGGAGCAGCTGCAAGCAGCAAAGACCGTCCCATGTCCTGCTGGGGACTCTCGTAGGCTCTCAAAGGTGCAGGCAGGAGGCACAGCACAGCAGGGTCTTGGGAGGCACAGAAGTGGCTGAGGGGTGTGGTAGAAGCACTGCCCGGGCCAAGTGGCCTTTCCAGGGTGAGGCTGGAGTAAGCATCCTAGATAGGCCAGGGCAGGTGAGGCCAGCAGGAGATCCCAAGAGGACTTATGAACCCGTGCAGGAGACAGAGAGGACATTGCCCAAGGTCCTGAGGAGGGAGAAGGCAGGGACCTGTGCCAGGAGGACCCTGTGCAGGAAAGCACCGCAAAGGGAGCTTGATCTATAAATGGCCTGAATCCTTATTTCCCAAAGCTGATTTTAAACCTAAAGAGTCAATGGTACATGAAAAGAGATGACTACTGGAGTTTTTTATCCTCTGCCAAGCGTGGGAACAGGGCTGCCATCTCGGGGCAGGCTGGTCTCAGCCTCAGGGGCAGTGCCGGCAGCCCCACATCCTGTGCGGATGATTGGAAGAGCAGCACAGCAGGGCCTGGGTTAGGGGACCCTCCCAGCCCCCCAGCAGCTCTGTGCGCCAGCTCAGGGCCTTCTTTAAGAGGAAAGAGAAGGTCAGAGGGAGTGAGGGGGGCTGAGGGCCTCTGATGAGACCATCTCCTGCAGATGTCTGTTGAGATCCAACCCTGGCCGGGGTGATGTGTTCCTGAAGGCTGCTTAAGGTTCCTCAAATTGTCCCAGTGCCAAGCACTGTGCCCTCTTCTTCAAGAGCGCGGGAGGCTAAGGGAGGCTGCTGGGGTTGGTACAGCCCAGGTTGCCTCGGCATGCTGGCTCCTCGACCTCCCTTCTCCTCTGACAGCGCCAACCCATGCTATGCCTCATCCTGAGGACAGGGCCTGTCTTGGGGAGGGCAGGGGGGCCTCTCTCCTTCCCTGTACTTGGGTTTGGAGAAGTGCCCCTCACGGCGTCTGGATGTGCATGGGGGAGGACAGACTGCCCTCAGTCCCCAGGGCGCAAAAGAGAACAAATACTAGTTTCTGGACTCAAATTGAAAACCTGGCCCTGGTGCTGCAGGACCACAGTACTGGAGTGTTTAGGGGCAAGAGCCCTGAGGCTCCGATGGAAAACGAGGGTGTTGGAAAGGCAAAGCCGAGGCCCTCTGGGTCGCACACTCCATGACCGTGCAGTTCACGTTCCACGAGCTGGGGACACTGCAGCAGAGAATCTTCAACCTTTGACTTGTTTGGGCATTTGCTCTGACGAAGCCAAGTAGGATCGAAAATTTAACCTCCTGGGTCTGGCAACCGTATCTGAGACTGCCAAGGAAGGGTATTGCTTAGAAATTGCCCAAATTTGCCTTATCATCGATTTGGCAGAGGAGCCTGGCTGGGGCACTGCCAGGTGCCCCTCTGCCAAGTCATCCAAGGCCAGCGGCTCCATGCCACAGATCTGCCTCTCTTACCTATGGCTTTTCATGTTATTTAGGTCCAGTCTGGTCCTTTTGGTGGTGTGCTGAGTCTAGTACTGGGCGCACCTTCCAAACTTACAAATTAAGACCGCCCCTCCAGGAGGAAAAAAAATCCCCCCCATTAGGGTTTGGTGAGTGAACAGACCACCCGGGGTTTACACATGGGCATCTGCTGCTGCTCCCCCAACACCGTACCTTAGTTCCACGATTCCAGCAGGGAGCTTGCAGCCAGCGCAGAGCTACGAGGGACAGGCCAGCACAATTGAGATTGGCAAGTCTAAGTTATCCCCAGTGGACCACGGGGAGCGAGTGCCACCCTTTTGGAGGCAGGGAGAAACTCTCCACCTACGCTGTCACCTCTTCACCCTCCCTTACCTGTGACTTGCAGCGCACTGGGAACGTAGGCAGGGATAACTTGGGATCTGGAGGGGAAGGAGGTGTGCCAACAGCATGGGGAACTGGCTGGGGAAGGGGCCCTGAAAGGCACTGGGCAGGAAGTGATGGTCTGCTTGGGGCAAACTGACCTTCCCCACTCTGGCTACAAGTCAGCCTTACAAAGTCCCCAACAGGGAATCTCCATTCTCGCCCTGTGACGTAGTTATGGAGTCTATGCTCAGAATTCAGTAAACCCCAGGGTTGATTTTTCCCTCTGCCCAGTTCAAGACCCACAGTGAAGCCCCTGCTCCAGTGCTCTGGAAACCCACTGAAATGGTCACTCAGGGGAGCAGCGGCAAACAGACCAGAAAGCAGCTTTTTTGTTCTCATCCCAAGGACCCTTCAAACCTGGCCCTTTTGAGCCAACCCTGGGAGAGCTAGTTGTAGAATTTAGGGACACTAATGCTCACTGCTGACATCCACCAGGGGCTTTAAAAATTTGCAAGTATTTATATCAGAGCAGGTTAAGAGTTTTCAGCCAGCAACTGTGCAACAAAGTAATTTATTCATGTATTTTTTTAAATTGTTGATGGACCTTTATTTTATTCAGGTGTGGGTGCTGAGAATCGAACCCAGTGCCTCACACCTGCAAGACAAGAGCTCTACCACTGAGCCCCAGCCCTCACTGTACTCTTTACACTGTGCTTTAACACAGAAGAGTTCAGAGTGGTTCTGTCCCCATACACCTCACACGTGTGTCTGTGTAAGCCCGGGTGCGGTGGCAGGAGCTCTGGGTGCTGTTGACAGCTTCCCAGCAAGCTTCTCTCCTAAAGAAAAAAGACAAGGGACAAGAAATCAAGGGCTCACTCCATTGCATCCTGCCCGGATGTCACCACGGGCAGTCCCTGAGGGAATGGCCGGAGGACATGGAGACGAGGCTCAGTACTAACAGAGAGGGGAAAGATTCCCCACAGATGATTTGAGCAGAATGCCACGGCATATGGAAAAATGCCCGAGAGTTTTAACAGGAAACCGACACAGGTCTGGCTATTGCAACTCCCTGAGCACAACCGCAGCTTTGTCATTGGGTCCTACGAACTCTTCGGGAGCTGAGGGTCACTTGGATAACTAGAGGGGAAACCTGGCTTTTGAACCAGGAAGGGGTTTGTATACGGGTTACATGCTGTTATATAAAATTAGTAACGTGCCAGTTTAAAAAGATGATAAAATGGCAGATGGATGAGAACAATTGGGCATCCTCTTATGCTGAAGCAGTGTATCCTGGGAAGACTTTATTCCTAAAGGTGTGGAACTTTCGGTGGAGATTAAGGAAGTGAACACACAGCAAGTCTGCAGGCGTTTAAACCCCAATCAGGATGACGCAGTCACGAAGCAACTTGAAACCAGACAACTCATAATACTTGCTGTAGAAAATGCTCCAGCTTCCATAATTCTTTATTAAATATTCAACAAGTCGCATCACTTCTTTTACAATGACTTCATTTTGCCACATTACTCTTTTGCTGTCAGGAAAACAAGCTACGGTTTCTCTTTCGCTCTCTCAAGAAGAAAGAAAAGCAAAAAGGACTTGTTCTTGAACAAAACTTTTCCTGTGTGTATCAAATTCAACCTTATTTTAAAGTTATTCTGGTTGTGAAAATGAGCATTATCCATAAGTTGTCTTTAAAAAAAAAAAAAAAAAAAATCAAGGTAGTTGGTTTTGACCACTGTATCAAATAGTACTTGGCTTCATTTTAGGAGGTGGGTTTATAATAAAAAGTCATGAAACATTGAGAATTCATTTGGAATGCTTGAAACACTTTTCACCTTAAAAGGCAGTTTTTCTTTTTCAGGATTTGATTTGATAACAAATCCTGTATTAATAAATGACAGCAAATTAACATCTTTCCAGGGTTCTCTCCGACTTAGTGTCAGAATTCTCAGGACACAGCTTGGAGAAAACTTCAGAAGGGACTGAGCGCTCACTCCCTTTTGAAACCAGATTACTCGTAGAGGTGTAAAAATGCTATACAAATATACACACATATATTTGGACAGCATATGTACGTGTATGTGTTACATACATAGTAAGAACAGCAAAGTCACACAAAGTTAACATGAAGGAAACCATGACAATCTAGGTGAAATCAGTCCAGGTATGAGGGGCAGACTGGCCTATACGGGAACACAGGCTTCTGTCGATGCAGGTTATGGTCCTGAGAAAGGCTTCCGATGCACTGGTGCCAGGTTGAATGCAGTACACTAGCGACGTCGTTACTCCTTACCAACATAAAACCAGCAAAGAGACATGCGCTTCAAACATGCATTGCTTTGAGGGCAACTTCTTTAATAAAGGAGAGATGTCAAAGGAGTGGTTTTCCTGGAAAATTCTGTAGCAAACAGAAAGCTACCCCTTTCCTAGGAATCATTACAAAGGCTCACACACTAAAGCTACAGCATTTTCTCACACACTGAAAACACTCTAGGGTGGAGTGTGCGTTCGTAAGTGTATATACACTGTTCATTAAGGCTTATATAAATTAAAAAAAAGTGGTCCAAAGTATATCACATTTTCTTCCCAGTTTTAAAATCGAAAGTACTAAGTGGATTCTTTTAAGTTTTGTTTTGAACACATCTCAGTCCTGAAATTGGCAGTTTTAACGTGACTTAGGTACCCCAATGCCTGAAGGAGACAGAGGTAGTGCAAGATCTAGGGGGGGGGGGGTCAGTGGGGAGCAGGGCAGGCAGTCACCCTGCACAGCAGCACCCCTACTGGCACGTCAGAAAATGCCTCCAGGTGGCATCTCCCCTCCCCAGAGAGCAGCACAGGGGTGCTCAGTCTGGGTGAGGAGGGGAGAGGACAGGAAGTGGACAGCTCGCACACTGGGGAGGGACTGGAGAGCCGATGAACCCAAGCTCTCTTTGCAGGCTTCAACATTTCAGAGATGAGACACAAAACTATCAGGAAAACACAAGAGTCAATGATAAACAAAGACTCACTGTTGGAATAATTAGAAAGTTGCTGCATGTGACCCTGGCTTCCAAGAGTCCACTGGGATCTGGCAAGGTCAAAGAACAGGGGTACGTGTTGTCCACACAACACTGAGAGATGCAGAAAGTGGTTCAAATATTTTGCAAACCGTTTCTTAGACTGTGCCACTGGGTCCTCTCACGGGAGGAATAATTCAGGTCAAGTTGCTTTCTCTCATTCACCATCGGAATTTAGGGACTATTCTAAAGGGTTTTGGAAACAAAAATTTAGTATGTCCTTTCCTGGTGATCAGTTAGAGGACCGGCTACAGAAAAGCAAGGGACAATAAATGTTTCAGAGAAACAAGGAAAGTGCACTGAGGCCAAACACATGAAGAAGAGACAAACGCCTCTTGTCGCCTGCTCCAGAGGCAGTGGGCAGAGAAGCAACTCTCTCTGAAACTAATGCTGCTTGTGGACTTCCCAAATTCATCCAAAGGCCAACCAGGGGCAGGAACAGTAACACCCAGGACCCACAGGCAGCCAAGCAACACTCAGAGCCTTCCCGAGCTCTAGCACTCACTCCTCAGCCTCCTGGTAAACAGCCCCGACAATCACCTTCTGCAGGAAGCTAGAGGAAAGGGGTTATGGTAGTCACTGTGGCCTGGGAGCAAACGGGCAACAGAAACCACGAAGTGCAGAGGTGTGGCTGGTGGGACAAGGAGGACAGGCAGCACCAACCTCCTCCCCCAGGGCAGCTGTCAGAGCAGGGAGGTCAAAGAACGACCCAGAAACCTGCTCCTCCTGCAGTGCATTCTCCACTTCTGCCCACAGTAGCCAAGAGCAGGCAGCAAGATATAGGACCATTAGGCACAGAGAAGTTTCACAAACAGCTGAGGACGAGTGACTGCATTTTCATTCAACCTACCCCAAACCAAACCCCAAATCCAGCAATGTTTAGTTGTTGTTAAAATCGGAGGGGTATCAAGGGGTAGATAAACTAAAGTGCCATTCACAATTACCATCTTTCAAATATTCTCAGGGGCATATATCAATAATTCTTCTGTTCCTGGCTTAAAAATGATCAGAATAGTTTCTCTTTTCCTATTTTCAATACATGGGCTAGTTTGCATTTCGTGAATATTTTGATTTTTTTAAAAACAGTTTACGAAATGACAGAAGAATACCAGTTTTCACACTAGAATCAGATTTCTCCTTCTGTAATTACATGATCATTCTCAAAATCCATCCAAGTATACTGTTCAACTCAGACATTGGCATGACTTTTTTTTTTTTTAAAATATTTATTTGCTTTAGTTGTGCACAATGCGTTTATTTTTACGTGGTGCTGAGGATTGAACCTGGGCCGCGCATGTGCTAGGCGAGCACTCTGCCACGGAGCCACAACCCCAGCCCTGATTTTTTTTTTTTTTTTTTTTTTTTTTTTAAAAGGTTACTAACTTGGACTAGGAGGGCAACAAAAAAGGGATGTTTACCACTGAGACATTTGTCATGTTGGTGGTAAGGGAAAATTTCCCACCATAAGGCCAAAATAATGAACAACATTGTTTTTTATAATTACTTAGCATGTAAGTTTTCTGGTCACTACTAGGTATTTTAAGCCACTATGAACAGGAGCCAGCACTGACTCCATAGCAATCCACCTTCTAGCACTTGAGGCCTCCATGCTGCCCAGGGCATCTCACATGCCATTCAAAGCTGCATAAATACAAGCAAATTGTTACACCAGAGCTCCTTCTTTCATTACAGAGACTTCAAAATCAAAATTTTTTTGTCTTATTATGCCTGCCAAGAGATCAAACTTCCAGTGCCCCCGAACAACCACAAGTTAAAAGGGACAGTAGGATGACTGTACTCCCACGCTGTCTCAGACATCGTCTCTAAACATAATTCTGCAACAGAGACTTAAAAGTGGAAAAGAAGCAAACTGTGCACACACCCTCGATCCTCCACCGCCTCCTGTTTAGCAGCTTGACCTCAGTGGAGCAAACCGAGTCTCCTAGCGTACGACAGACACACTCGGGCGGGACACAGTACGGAAGCATGCACCAGGTCATAGGTAACAGAACTCAGTTCCGTTAAGTGTATATTAAATAAATCCTTGTAGTCGAGTAGAAATCACAAAACAATTGGAGAGGACAGGTCTGTAGGCTCAGCTTTTCATCCGGGTTTCTATACACCAGCAGCCAGATTCACAACTGATAGACATTGCACAGGAAAGATGTGTGCAGGGAGAAGAAATCATCACCACACTTAATGCTTATGTTAAAAAAGAAAAATGAAACCAGATATGACCTCCGTGTAGTATATAAAGTGCCTTCAGAAATGGTGCAGTCAGAGCAGGAACTGGTTACTTAGTTGCTGTTGGCACACGCACACCCGGAGGAGACAGAACAGATCTGGCTTCCGCAGTTTTGAATCAAGCAATGCCAAGTTTCGTTCAAAATGTCTCTATGACAGACAGCAAAGGGGAAAATAAGGATGACTGTACAGCAAGGAAGGGTTAAGTAATTTCTCCAATGAGAAATAATAGTCCAACCCTGTCTCAAATGTGTTATAGCACACACAATTACTTCTAAGGAATAATGGTGTGATTCCTTTCAAGTTAACACAAACGTCATGCTATGTTACAATTCTCTCAGCCTGTAGCTATTACCTAAATTTATACAAAAGAAAGTAATATCCAGTTTGTTTTCATTCTGAGTACGTAAAATTATCATTATGCCTAATGCTATCTTTGAAATTCTCTCAAAAGTACTTGTCTGTAGAAGGCTTTTGGACAAAAATTAGCCTTCCGGTTCTAATAAAGTAGAGGGTGGGGGTGTCAAAGTACTTCAAAAATAAAAATGTCATTAACATTAAGCTTGGTATGAAATTCAAATACAAAAAAAATATGCTCACTTTCCAAGTACATGAGACATCTTTAATTGTAATGAAATAAAATCTGAAAATCGGTCTAAATCATTTTAAAAAGTAAACATGAGTTGTAATACTATACCTGTGGAGTGATTAATTCCATTCATTGTCATTAGAAAGTATGCAAAATATTTATTAAGGGCTTTGCCTGCAGAGGCACAACATAAATAGAACAAGTCCTCCTGAAATGTAATTAGTGTACACATCAACCAGTTGAGGATTTGTGGTGGAAGAGGCGGGAACTCGAGCTGGGACTGGGTTCCCGCGTCTGAACTCGGGCAGGGCCCGGGCAGAGGCCGGGCTCAGACAGCACGTGCAGTGGTCTCTGCCCCCTGCTCTGCAAAAGTCTTGTTAGGCAAATGCAAAAGTGCAAGGGAACTTGCTTGATGGACAGCCCCGAGTCAGAAGGCCTTAATCCACCCCTTCAAATCCCTGTGCGTTTTCCACGGCCATGAGAAGCTTCTCTCGTAAATCTTCAAAGGTTTCGTATGGAGGTAAGTCAAGGCGATTAAAGCTGCAAAATGAACAAACAACATAGGTAGGAGGCCACCAATTATTACCCTTTAGTCCCAACAGCACTTCCTAGATTTGGCTAACAGGGTAATTGGTGTTTGCGCAAGAGAATGAAAAGGCCTTAGCCCAATTCTGAGTGTGAAATAAATAAATAAATTCTAGCTATGAAACTGCCCGCACCAAACAAGCTATATAATTACCAAGGAGAAAAACACTTTTCTAGTGGTCCATGAAACCTCTGCTAGGAGGAGCCTGGTGGAAGTGAGACACACAAACAAGGTAACTGACACACCCATGCCAAGATCTCTAGACCCTCGGAGGATGAATACATGCTCCAGGGCTGCAGATGCAGCGAGGCTGCGCCTGTGTCCAATGCTATTACTCATCTTCCTAGGCCTGAGCCAAGGGCAGGTCTCTGTATGGACTCCTTCCCTTTCGTCACAAGCCTTCAAGGTGGGCAGAGTGACCTCCATTCTGCAGATGTGTCCTGAAGCAGTGAGGCAAAGCCAAGGTGCTGTGGGTCCTACTCCTAGGAAAGCAGAGCAAAGGCCACTTGGGCTCCAGAACCCCAGCGACAGGCTGCCTCTGCTAACCCAAGGCAGACAAGCCAGTGAGGTTTGGAGGAAAGAGCTGCATTTCTAAAAAGCCCCTACACATCAGGAGGCTTCAGCTGGGGGGCTGCAAACCACCCTGGTGAGAATGAAGTCTTCAGACACGTGGACGGCCCCTGCAGGCACACTGTCTACTTGTTTATGGAACCCGGTTCAAATTCTAGCTCAACCACTTGCTAGCCGTGTGACCTCTGGCAAATCACCTTAGCTCTTTGGATCTGTCTGCTCATCTGTGAGAAGGGTAAATTGCTTATTGGGGTGCTGCGAGGATCAGATCTGGACACGTGTCAGGTGAGCCTGGAGGGCAACAAGTGTGACTAGTGTCATGATTCACTCAGTAGATGATGGTGATCAGTGTTGTTATTCGTTCAATATTTACTGAACGTCTGCAGAATCAGTGTCGGGGATTGTTGATGTGCATCTGTCCTGAATGTGGCCACACACCCTGGCAGCAGCTCATGATCTTTCGAGGAGGACTAACATTCGTGGAGTCAGCCCTGTTTCAGTGCCTGTCCTCCCACGCTGAGCCCTAGCACTCACCCTGTTAAGGTAATGCTTCTCCCCTGCTTTACAGAGGAGGAACTTGAGGCACAGGGAGGTGAGGTAACCTGCCGCAGGCTGGCTCTGAAGCCCAGCCCTTGACCCATGCATGGCTGCTTCTACCATGAGGGTCCACACCATCTGCTTAATGCTGCCCCCACCCCATGCTGACCTGACTCCGAGCATGAGCAGAGCGGCTTCCCATGTTTTAAAAGCTAACCACTGATGATCATCAGCAGAAACAAACGCACCTCCATGCTGGGCCCTACCAACCCTAAAATGTTTAATGAGCCCCACTCAAGATTTCATAGCAGCTGGTAAACATTGACAGCACACACTGCACTTCTTAAACGGCACTTCTCAGGAACTTAGGAACCTTAAAAGGTTATGCCTAAAAAAAGTTTTTAGCTTTTTGTTTTTATAATGATATAAAATAAAAACATCACTTCTCCTATTATAAAGACAGAACTCCACTTTGCAAAAGGCGGTAGAAAGCGCTTTTCACAGAACATGGCTCTTTCACATCGGAGGCTCACAGTCCAGGGCCTGCAAGTCCCACAGGCGCTGAAGACCCACTCAAGGATCCGTGAAAATTTTTTCCTTTTAAAAGAGGCCTATCTGGTATTCGAGTTAGAGAAATACTGATGTAATGGAGAGGGGGTAGAGAGAGGAGTGTTAAGAGCCGAGGTCTACCGTGTTGCTGAGGTCTGGGCCTCAGTTTTTTTCATGGGTCACCATGACCCAACTCTTTGAATTGGGACGATTATGAGGGTCAGTCAGATCTGGTGTCTGGGACAATGCCTGGAAGGTGCCAGGTGCGTTACTCTTGAAGGACCTGGCTTGGTCTGGGTGACAGGAGTCAATCCCCGTCCTCAGCCCGCTGTCGCTTCCTGGTGGCTAGGGTGTGTGGGCCAGTGAGCTCACGGTTAGAGCAGGTGGGTCTGAGATTCCTATTGAAGAGTCATTTTAAGCCCCTGGGCAGCGGCTCTCACAGAACAATGAACTGAAGCCCCGCGAATGTCCGACACCTCACAGGAGCACCCGAGGACCCCTCAGAGAGCCAGCCCTGCCAGCTCTGCTCACTCTACGCCAGACTGTCAGTTTGAAGTCTGTGCATTTTATGTTCTCACAGAACATGGAAGAAAGGAAACATCTCCATGGCGAATGTCACAGTGGAACCATCGCTGAGAAGTGGCCATAAAGTTCCTGTCCCTACCATCGGGGCCTGGCTGGAGGAAAGCCATTCAGGACAGTCCTCCCTGGAGCCAGCCCCGTGGCTGTGGGCAGTCTGGTGGGCGCCAGCAGGAAGAGCCATTGGTTGGCTTTACTTTGGTGACACAGAGACCAGAAAATCCGCTTTGGGGAGAGGCGGTTGGGCTCTTTTCCTCCTATAGGTAACCTTTGCCCTTCCTAAGTCTACCTTTAAAAGTGAATCTTTGAAAATACTTTTTCCCTTTGAAAAAAGTCCCACTGCCCAGGCCACATGCCATGCCAACTAAGTCCTATTCTCTGTGAGCAGGAGCTTGGCATGGATGTTTTCTAACGCCTTCTTTGTGGTTCCACTGCACAGCCAAGGTCAGCGGGTCTGAGGTGTGGCTCCAAAATTGAAGAGAAGTTCAACAGTCAGGTCACAGAGGAGCAGGGGCTGAACAGGACACTGGCTCTCTAACTTGCATCCCTTTGAAGAGTTACTCAGGAGGGCCGTATCAACAGCAGTGGACCTGGTGTAGTGAAGGGGGCAGGCTATTTGTAGCAGACCTGAGTTCAAATCCTGTGATTTGGGAATCTGTGGACTGCGTATTCCTGAGCAAGTGTCCTAACACCCTGGGGAATGACCACAGTGTATCACAAGGTTGTTATCAAGAGGAAATATTGCCTGACCCATGGACAATGCCTCTGCCCAATAATTTACTAATATTCACCCTTATTGGTGCCCGAGACTGGGAGTTCTGCACGGACACAGGCAGTCCCTGGGGCTTGGCTCTGTGTGGCTGCTTTTCAAATCGAGGCTGTCAGAACCCAGAATGCCACCCTAGCCTCTGATACTGTTTGGAATAAAAACTCCGGACTATCAAAACATGTTTCCCTAGAACAAAGGCAGAGAACCACGGACAATGACTGTCCGGGATATTCACCAATTTTAGGCTGGACTCGGCCTGCTTCTAAAGGTCTGACAGGCAGTGACCATTTTCATTCTATTCAGAGAGTCATATGAATGGTATGAATGGAAAAACCTTTTTTTCCATACAGAAGGAAAACACCTTTCACAGCCAATTTTTCATGCCCTTCCCTTTAAAGCAGCAGCTTCCTCTAGGTGTGTGAAGGAGGACTTTACCTGAACGAGGAGATATGCTTTACAAGGCTGGTGAGATTTATCTGGCAATAGGGAAGGCAAGAGACGTGTGCCTGTGTGAGCGTCTGTGGCTCGTATGAGCCCAGTGTGGTCAGTGCACACTTTGGAAGCCCTGCTGCTTGTGACAGTGGCAGGCCGTGCTGCGCACCAACTCCAGAAGGCCCCCACCACTGCTTCCTAAGGAACAAGAGTGAAGTCTAAGCAGAAAAACCAACACAGGAACATGAGCTTGGATTAGCAAGAGGTCTCCAAATGTGGTTTTACAAACCCACTGGGCCAAATCTGTGCCTGTGTGGATGCTGTGTGACTCTTCCAAGGAAACAGCAGAGGCCTTCTTCCTACCTGCAGCCTGACAGAGCCCCCCAAGGGTGCGGGGTGCCACTCCTTGCCATCCTGGGCCACCTACAGACCTCTTAACACTCCTTCAGCCACGATCAGAGTGGTAGTAAATGCTGGGGGGTTATGGGCTACTGACAGGCACAGAAGGCCTTTTGAAACTGAGGTTTCTATAGGAAATTTTATCCTAAGTTCCAATATAACCAATTTACAGCAGAAGCAAAACCCCAGCTCTGTTGAGAGGCTCACAGCTGCCACACACATAAACAGTGAAAAGTGAACTCTCTGCTCCCTAGAATAGCCAGGGAAGGTGGGGTCTAGAGGGGGTCCTGAGAACACGGAGGCTTGGGCCCTTTGTGTGCAAACACACTGGGTGGAATCAGATCACGCCTTCCAGCTCTGTCGGCATTTACTGCAATTTACGTTCTCATCCACGACACTGTCATTCCGCCCTGAGCTCTTTACAGGCGGGAAGTGCAGCACTCTTCCTCTAGGCTGGCGTCACGCAGCCGAGTGTGCAGTACGCTCTGGGCTGACACCCCAGGTTTGGTCACTTACCATGTGTGAGCTCTGGGCAGCTTTTCAGGACTGCCCCATTGCTCTATTGTAAACAGCTGAGGACCATTGGAACCTGGACAGGAAAGAACAAGACATGTCAGCGGGGCCTGTGGCAGCGGGACAGAGCTGCAGGGACACTCAGAGAAGTGCACACTCAGGAGGATGGTGGCCACTGCTGGGGCAGGTTGTGGGTACTCCTGCGAGACCCCCTTCTGCAGGGGCGCAGTATTTAATGCTGGGAGGCGTGGGCGCCGCACAAGCTCACGGCACAGACTCGGCCGCACCTGCCGGATGGAACTGCCCCAGGTGCAAGGGACACAGCAACACGTGCCAGGGCAACGGCTGCAGCCCTTCCACGGGGCCCAGCAGGCGAATCTACAGCTGCTTTGGGGGAAATGCATGAATGTGAGCTGCAAGATGTGGGAGGAAGAGTGATGAGGAATTCCGCCCCCTGGAGGCAGGGTGTCCTTGAGAGGATCACACGGTGATTCTGGAACCCCGCAGGCGGGTAGGGGAAACCTTGTTTTTAAAGATATACCAAAACAAACAAACAAACAAAACAAAACTAAACTAGAAAAGAAAAACCTATGGTTCTTTTTGCAAACTGTCCCTTTCCTGAGCAGAAGCACCTGTCTGTCTATGCAGGACCCTATGAAACCCATGCAGGCCTGACAGGGCTTTCTAGCCTTAGGCAGAAGCCTGGGGGGCAGAGTGTTCCTGGGCCACAGGAGAACTGGATCCGTGCATGGTGCTTACCATAAAGTTCAGCAAATCCATTCATGGGTACTCGGGATGTCCCTGTGACAAACTGCAGTAACCGGATCCGCTTCTCCGCATCCATCAGAAGCACAGCCTATGGACAGAGGCAGAAGGTCATCGTGTCCCCATGTGACATGCAGCATACGCTGCTGGAATGCGGGCAGGCAAATTTCATCTTATTTATATTGCCATGGAAGAAGACCTAGGCAGTTGACTCTGAAAACCAAGCACTTTTTTTTTTTTTTTTTTTTTTTTTTTTTTTTAGTGGCTACCATAATTCTAGTCTCTCTAATCTTAGTGACTGATCACCAGGCCTCTTTCTTCTTCTGCCAAGAGGCCAAAGTAAATGATATAAAAAGCAAACTCTTTGATGGCATCCAGCTCAGGTTTCTGTGGTTGAGGCTTGCCAGCTCCCTTGAAGCCAATTATAAATATATAGTGTTCCAGAACTGTCTACACAAAGGGAACCCAGGTGATGAGATAGGATTGCAGACTATAAATTCCCCAAAGATAACATTTTATGAAAAGAAGGAAAAATGGAGGCAAAAATAGGCCTCTCAAACCATCTGTGTGATGCACATATCTGGATGTTGCTTGAAATGCTATTAAAAAAACAAATAAGGGCTGGGGTTGTGGCTCAGTGGCAGAGCACTTGCCTCACACATGTGAGGCACTGGGTTCGATCCTCAGCACCACATAAAAATAAGCAAAATGAAGATATTGTGTCCATGTATAACTAAAAAATATTAAAAAAAAATACGAAGTTATAGGTGAATGAGACTTGGTCTAGGATTTGAAGATTCTGTTTTATCTTCTTCCCATACTTCTGCTGGCACTTGAAATATTAATAATAGAAATAATGAATGATAGAAATAATTTATAATTTATTAAAACTTTAGAAATTGAAATGTTAGATAATTTCAATTTAAAAAGTTTAATCAGCCTTTTTTTTTTTTTTTTTTTTTTTGGAGGGGGTGTTAGTTGTTTAAAAAAAGTTTTCCATCTCTCTGAACTAACCCATTTCTATTTCACTTCCCTCCTGAGCTGAACAGGATGCAAACGTTGGCCCTAAGATAGTAAATCAATTCTCATTTGCATTTTTGGTTGAGAGATATAAAGATCTCAATTGAAATTAGTTAAAAAAAAAAAAAAAAAAAAAAAAAAAAAACAACTAGAGAAAATGGTTTCTTCATAGAAAATGGCATCTTGGACAAGTCAGCGCTGACAGTGGGTTTATACCCTGAGAAAGCTCATTCTGATTTCCACGTCTGAGGCCTGGTTTTAGTACTCTGGAGGGCACTGAACTTCTTTTCAGAATCACCGTACTCTATGGGTTCCTTAAAGAAAAGTTGCTCTAACAGGTTTTCAAGGAAGGATAGTGTCCTCTTATGAGGATTCAAATCTCATGCTGTGCAGTTAAAAGCCACACACAGGCCTCTTCCCTCCCTAATGGTCCAAGTCCAACAGACCCTAGCATCCAGCATCAGTCCTAAAGTCAGGCCAGATGAGGTGCTGGAGAGCCCTTTGCCCAGACTCAGTGGAGCAGGGCCTGGGCCTGGGCACACTGGGCTTACCTTCCAGAACCACTGAATGACAGGGTGGTTTGGGCAGTAGCCATTCTTGTAAATAGAATGCTGTCTCCAGTCGTTCACATCGACATCACCGAGGCCACACATGAGCAACTGTTAAGGAAATCGACCAGATGTAAGGGAGGCAGGATGTGAAAGCTGAAGAAATCACACACTAAGAAATTACCTTTTTGTCACTGTGGAAAGCAAGTAAGCTAGTGACTCATGAAAACAATGAATGCAGACACATGTTTCCAAACTTTCCCTGCCACGCTGGGTCAGAGACAGCACAGGTAATGAGGGTGATTCGATTCTTACCCTCACACAAGACCACAGCATTTCACATAGGAAGTAAGGACCCACATCAGTCATCTTCCTCTGCCCCCAAACTCAAGCATAAGGTTGGTGGATTTCCACACACAGTTAGTACAGGCACATTTCCTGGCTGTTTCCTTGAGAGGTTGTTCATCTGAATATTTGGAACTTTCCCCACCCACCTCAAAATTAATACTGATGACAGCAAGAACTCATCTTCCCCAGGTTGATTAAATTAGGTGAGGTCAAATGGCCTCATCTGTCCAGAGGCCCATGGACCACAGACACTTAATGAGGCAGATAGTCTAAGGTTTGCTTTTCCTATCATGTCTCTCTCCAGTAAAGGTTTATCATAGACTAATGAATATGATACTTCTGCAGAGGGACTAGAATAAAACACAGAGGGAACTACACCCAAAGCCTGAAAACTGAGTTCCTGGGCCTGACTGGGCTCACACCTTGCTGGGTCCACCTGTGAGATGACTCACTTCTCCCTGCCTCAGAGACTCCACCTGCACAATTCCAGGCTCGAAGTGCATGGTTTCCATGACAACATTAATCTTGAGGTCTCCACTTTAAGGCACAAGTACAGAAAGCCAGTCCATTGATGTGGCCTGGACAATGGCTGAGTGCCATCACCAGCCTGGCCACAGACACAGCCTTCCCTCCTCCTCCTCCTGTTTCTCTCAACAGCAAAGGGCGAGATGTTTCCTTGGTTTTCAAGTTGCCCTCTCTCACCTACGCCAACAGCAAGAAGCTAAGATGGCTACTCGTCAAAATACTGTTGCTGTTTTTCCTCAGTCCATACAAACCACGTCAAGTTCAAGGAGATCTCTGTTCTGCAGCCCCCAGGAGATGCTCACAGCCAGTCTGTGCTCAAGTTCCCCATTTACTGCCATGGTAGAGATGGGGAGGCAGGTGGAATACTGGGCCAGCCTGGCCTTGCAAGCAGAGTGCTGCGACAAACCAGTGTTCCTTACCTGGTGCCGTGAACCCAACCCAGCTTGGTGGGAATGTTCCACAACTCATGGGCATGGGCATTATAGTTGATGACTTATTAGTCCCACATCAGATAATGAGATGCAAAACAGAATTTAACTCGACTTCCTCAGTAGGTCATTACAGATTAGAGAATATTAAAATATATTTGTATTGAGAGATACTACTTAAAAATTATTTTACATGAAATGTTTCTAATACAAACCTCCAGCTCATTTTCATCAAAAATTTTAATCAAATCGATAGGAAGCAATTCTGTGAATCCCTGAAAGGAAAAAAGAAAAAAAAAAAAAAAAAAAATCACCCTAAACACCTTTTTTTTTTTTACTTGAAAAAGACAAAATTTTACAGAAAACATAAGTTCTTTTTGGTTGCTTAGGTAAAATCCATTCCTTATTGATGATTCTTATGTCAGTGACAGTATCTAGTTAACCATAGTTCCAATAAAAACTGCAAAGTCACAACACAGATTTTTTTTCCAAGTCACAGAGTCTAGAAGGTTTAGGTAGTTAATATTTAAAACCCCGTGATGACATGGGATATTGCAGGCACTTGAATTCCAAAAGCCATTTATAACACACCTTTGTGAGCCAGTGAGTACAAGCCACGGACACGTACGAGACACATTTAAAAAATAACAAGAAGGCCTAGAGATGAAGCCCAAGAGGATAGAGGAGGCAGTGTGCCCAGCATAGAAGAGATGGGGTCAGCAGACCAGGCTCCCACTGAGCAGTGGCGTGATGTGATGCCAGCCTCTCAGTGCTGGGTGGAAGCTGGGCTCCCAAAGGGTAGACTGCGTGGTGAACCTGGGAATCTGTTTCTTGGGGCTTCTTGTCTAAGTAAAGTCTGAAATGTGCCCCCGTCAAGACTGTCCTCACATTTTATGTCCCTTGAGACCTGAATTTGTGTGTTCTGCCCAGTGAGGACTTCCTTATTCCTAAGCAGGTACTGAGCTAGAGGTTGGCTCGAGAGCTCTGCCACCAAGAGCTCCGCCACAGTTCCCTGAAAATTACGTGGGGTCGGAGGTTTCTCCTGTTGTCTTTTGAACGACTAATACCCGTCATCAGATTTAAAAAGGATTTCACTCTTGGTCCACATGAAACCCTTTTTACGGTGAGGAACGCCCCGGCCTCTGCCAGGGGTCTTTGGAAGGGGCCTGGTAACACCCCAGGATTGAGCACTTGGATCTGGGAGATGCCTGCTTCCTTCCTTCCCAGGGTGGAAGTGGGCACAGGTACCAGGTAAGATCCCGCTGACAAAAACGTGCTCTCTGTGGACCTGAACAGGAGAGCATCTCTGAGGAATTTCCAGACAGCCACAAAGAAAGGGACAGCCCCAGAAGGGGAACACAACGTCCCATGAAGGGATGGCTTGATGGGAAACTACCCTGCATGTGTTCAGTCCAAGTCCTCAAACGACTTAGACCACGGCATCACAGCAGTAGGTAGCCTTTTCGTGGGTGCCACCGGACACTTCAAGATGATGGCTCTAGCTTGAGTGTGGAAAAAGTCCTCTTGAAGCATAGTTAAGACAAACTGAAAAACCAGAGACGCAAAGCCAGAGAACACTTTAAAAAAAAAAAAAAAATGGCGGCACACCACTGAATATACTCATCCTGGAAAAGACTGGTCAAGGTGTGAGGTGTGAGTTGGGCAGGGTGGCCTTCCTTGGGGTGTCCCCATCCTCCCAGTGACTCAGTGTATGGTCAGCTCTCGCACACCTGCAGGAGGCCCGCCATCCTCCCTCAACTAGGACTCGGGGAGCACTCACCTCCAAGAAGGCGTTCATTTGCTTCTGGACCCTGTTCACAAATCTCCACTGGATGACTAAGCTGCGGGAGAAAAGGGCACATGCTCAGCCACCTCCCTCACAGCCAGTGTTCACTGCTTTTTCACAATGGGGACTATTGCTCCTAAGGCAGGGGAGGGGAGAGAAACCCCTACATAACAGTGAGGCAAAAGGGGTCTGCTGTTGTGCACCCGCTGTTGAGTCAGGAATCTGTTCAAGAAGCACTGCGATATCCACAAGGAATATAAAATCCCACTGCAGATTTCCAAAGCATAACTGACCCCCACCCCCACTCAACCTTACTTGATCAAATCAGATGTAATATGTGAAGGAGAAGAGATCACGAGGCATGAACACATAGGTATGTGTGTACAATACACACATTTCCACATACCTGCATGCACACACATGGCTGTGCATTTGTAGAGGGAGTACATTATCACAGGCATCAATACTCTAATGCCAAAATTTGGAGGAGGAACTGGAAGGCTCTCAAAGTAACCAAAATTTACTGAAACCATTTTCCCTTTGACAGTGTTCTTGGCAGGACTGACCACAAGGCAAATCCACTCTGGATGTCACTGAAGCCATTTTGTCCTCACACAGGGCTGGCAGCACCATGGCAATGGCCCCCTAGGAGCAGCCTGCGTACTCCCAGTGATCAGTCACTGCTTACAGAACTGGGCTGCAGTCATCAGCCCGACACCACTCTTGTAGCACCGGAGTGCAGGGCCACAGAGCAGTTACAGATTTCAATTGTACTTTTTTTCAGTGATGCTAGCTGAAACCCTGGCTCTCACCAAATTTGAACCCCGAGATAATAAACTGCAAAGAGTGACGCACTACACATTTCACACATGTCAGACTCCTCAAACTTCAGGCCTTAGTGTCCTGGGTTGGAGCATTTTTAAAAAACTATTCACCATCTGTACTTTCCAAAGGAAGACAATGGTGTCTGTCAGGTGTCACCCGCTAAAACTGTCCAAGATCAGAGCAAGTTTGCCAATTAGTGTGGACAGGGAAGAACTGTAGCATCTTACTTCTAGTTTATTAAGCACAGCAAGCTTTCAACTTGAGAGTAGAGAAGCCTGTCGTGGGAGGGTTCCTCTCTGGGAGTTTCCTAGTAGAGACAGCAACGCTATTTCTTTCTAATTAGGAAGTACAGGTTTTCTTTGCAGATCCTACTAAAAGATGCTGAGACCCTCAGCCAGTTGTTTCAATGCAAGTCCCCTGATCAACTGCAGGTGGTAAGAACAGAGGGCACCAGCTTGTTGAAATAGGAGTGCTATACACAAACAAGCTCAGGCCACTGCTGTGACCCACAGATGGTGGAAACTAGGGCCCCAGAACCAAACGCTGCTGCACTGACCTCATCCCTGCACCTGGCAGCCTGGGATCCTTGGAAGAGCCCAGAATGGTGTTTGAATTGCACAGGGATACCCCAAAATGAAAATGTAACGTACCCAATCAAAAGACCTTCTGCCTGGTACAAACGACCCAGGACTGCTTAAGAGCTAGACTTCCAAGAGAATTTAACAGTATTCTACCAAACCAGAGTGAGACTGGGTTAAGAAAATTACAAATATTAGAAGCAATTCATTATGCTTATGCATGTTGAATTCTTCCTACTCCATTCTAATTATCTTCCCAAGTTTTCATTTTGAAGAAACAAAATGAGGAGAGAGAGAAAATATTTCATCTCTGGTAATTGCTTATTTTACCCAATTAGTTCCTGCCACTGGGTTACACTGTTGCAATTATAATTTTAGATGACACCCATATATGGAAATAAAAAAAGATATTTGTCATGTCACTCAATAATGTACACCCTTTCTCCCTGCTCTCTCCCCTTTATAGCACAGCTCACTGAAGTCACAATACAGGACAAAATCTCCATCCCATATTCAACATCCCACATTCAACCAGCCCAGGCCAAAAGGAGCTCACATTGCTGCAAAGTGACCAAAGACCAACTGAACCCACATGAGCTGCTTTGGCAGGGGATGTCAACCAACTATGTTCTTCAATTTATTAACAGAAGTATTTGTAAATATGTGTATACGTACTCAATATATTCCCTTTTGTTTTCATTTGTTACCATTATCTCTGACCCATTGGGTTTCAAATCCACTTGGTACGTCTGTAATCAAAGAAAAAACAACAATCACCATCATGAAGTTATTTTGTATATTAAGTAATATCTTACAATAAAAGGAAGATAAGAAAAATTTATTCAAAAATATTTCCCAGAAAATGGGCTCTGCGTGTATGAGGAGGTCTAATGAGGCTCTGAAACTGTTGAGACGTTACACATTTAAAGATGCTATAATTAATGGCAAATTATTTTATGGTTTTAATTATCCTTCATACATTAGCAACAATGGAGAAGGGCAACATTGTTCATCTGCTATTCATTAATTGAGAAATTAATTACATTGAAGAGAAAAAAGGACCGAGTGCATGCATCAAAACCACAGAGATCCAAATTTTAATGCATTCTATTTGTTTCTAGAAATTTAAATTTTATAGTCATAAAAAGGGATGCATGGAATTTCTTTCAAAGAGGTAAAAACACAGGGACTTTAAAATAAGAACACAGGAAATAAAGCAGCTTAGAAAGCCAGGCTACAGGGCTGGGGTTGTGGCTCAGTGGTAGAGCGCTCGCCTAGCACGTGTGTGGCCTGGGTTCGATCCTCAGCATCACGTAAACATAAATGCATTGCATTGTGTACAACTAAGGCAAATAAATAAATATTATTTAAAAAAAAAAAAAAGAAAGCCAGACAGTCATTTGCACTGGGACTCTTCTCCCTGAGAACAACCCAGGATCAAGGAACAAAGCTGTTGACATCAAGCCATCCCTTTTCTGTTCGGCTTTGACCTAGCCCCGGCTTCATTTCAGTACATATGATGCAAGACCTAGCACAAGAGGAGAGAGGGAAAGAGGGGGGCGGGGGGAGGCCTTTCATTTAAAAATGAAATGTTGATTCTCACTGGAGAAATTTTCAAACAAAGAGCGTGGAAAATACCCCACCCCCACCATCTCCCCTGCTAAAAGACATCCACATGGATATTTCTAGGGGCTCCCTTGGAGTCTCCTTCTCTACCCACCCAGCTGTGTTAGAGTCAGTCAAGCCTGGGGGAAGCTTTCCATAGCAAGTATCTGAGTTCCAGCCATGAGGAGGACAGGACTCGGGTGTGTACGCAGATCTTTGTCGCAGCAGAGTTGCTCTAGCCATCTTCCCACCCTGCCCTGCACACCCAGTCTTGTCTCCCAACCTCTTCTGTCTGGATTTGCACTCCTGTTCACACTGGGGTGGCTTCTGCAATCACATCCATCACCCACATGGGCCCTTGGTATTTTTTCCTTCTTCCTCTTCCTCTGGGGAGGGATCTCACTTTTCCACCACATGACTGAATTCCATTTTCTACAGGGAATTCAACTTTTGGCCCGATACAGATTCTAACCCTGTTCAGTTTTCCTCAACCCTTCCAATGGCTCCAGCTCCAGCTCCGGCCCTGTGGAGGATGCCGAGTTTTCACCTGGACACTGGTGTGGGGATATTTCCTAGAGAACATTTCCAGTTTTTTTTTTTTCTATGCTCACTTTTAGTAAGTGTCATATTGACCTTTCGTGTCATATTGACCTTTCTTTTCCCTTCATTTAGTCCTCCTCTAAGGTTGCCCTGCTGTTTCCTTCAGGAATGGAGGTTTTCTATCCAACCCACACCTCTTGATACAGGGCAGGCTTTTGGGGCAGCTCAGCTCTCCCGAGACAGACTCTTCCCCAACTCTGGAACAGCCTAGGCAGGGAGTGTAAGTAACACCCACAAGCCCTGTGCTACACTCCTTCCAGGACTCGTCCTTCCCTTGCTCTGCTTGTAGGGGCCCCCAGGTGGCCTCTGAATTCCAGGATGTTACTGAATGAGAGGTTCAGCCACAGACAAGGGGGGACACCTCTGCGGCCTCCCAAGCAGACCCCTGCATGACTCAGGAACGTGCACCCCTTCTCCCAGCTCCGCTCCAGCTCACTGCAGGCAACCCACTGCGGTCAAACCCCTCCTCATTCCACCTCTCACTGCCCCTTAGCCCGGGCCAAAAAGGAACTCAGACTGCTGAAAACCACCAACGAAGCCATGTCCCCAGGAGGAGCCGGAGCTGCTGAGTGTGGGGAAACGGTTCTCCCTACACTGCTGGCAAAGTCCAATTGGTCCAGTTCTTTTGTGAGGTAATTTGGCAGTAGGCATCAAGATTTATTTATATATATTTTCCTAATAAATACATTTTTGGAATTTAAATCAAAAGGGGAAAATTAGTCTAGTATATAATTGTATATTCCAAGATTACATACTTGCATGAATATCCCAGAATTATATGTTCATATAGTAAATACTGATGAAGGCCAAATGCTGACCAACAGGACATGGTTAAAAATATATGATATGGGGACTGGGGCTATAGCTCAGTGGTAGACTGCTTGCCTTGCATGTGTGAGGCACTGGGTTCGATCCTCGGCACCACATCAAAACAAATACATGAAGATATTTTTTAGTTGCAGATGGACACAATATTAAAAAAATTACAGTACATCTAAAAAATGGAAAGTGTAGCCATTAATACAACATAGATTAATATTTACTGACATGGAAAGTTATCTGTGATACACTATGTTGAACACTATGGGCACAGTACAACTTCATTTCCATATAAACAAACAGAAACAAAACTCTCATCTGTGTGCCTTACAGAGAATAATTTTGGGAGATACAAATCAAAATTTTAGTCATGATTTTTCTTGAGGTAGTGGAGATAGGTAATTTATTTATTTATTTATTTATTTTGGTACCAGGGATTGAACTCAGGGGCACTCGACCACTGGGCCACATCCCCAGCCCTTTTTTGTATTTTATTTAGAGACAGGGTCTCACTGAGTTGCTAAGTGCCTCGCCATTGCTGAGGCTGGCTTTGAACTCGCGATCCTCCTGCCTCAGCCTCCCAAAGTGCTGGGATTACAGGCGTGCACCACCGTGCCCAGCTGAGATAGGTAATTTATATAAATTTTATATATTTTTATTGTACAGACTTTATTTTTATAAAGATAAACATTTTTTGATCAAACCAATAAAATTGTAAAAGAAAAAGAAAATCAAGACTACTGATGTTAACCAGCATGGCCACAGGCATCTGTGGTGGCCGTCCAGCAGTGGAGCTGATTCTGCTGGTGGTGACGGGTATGCAGGGGTGGGCCTGGGAAGGGTGGTTGCTGGTCCCCACCCTACGGCACTTTGCTAGGAGCGAGACCCCTAGATCCCCGTGCCGGCTTCTCAGTTCAAACATCAGTGGTGCTGACGTCCCAGCCTTCCTGGGTTCTTTAAAGACAGCATTTAGGGGGAGCAAAGACCACTGTTCAATCCTACTTTTTCAACTATTAGGGGCAAAATTTCAGAGTGCTTCCTGCATCCTGGGTGCAGCCAGAACCCTAGGAGGTAGGTGCCATCGCCAGTGCTTCTGGTTGAGGGTGAGGCTCACTAAGAGCTGGGGCGGGAGCCCAAGTTCCTGTGACCCCGAGAGCAACTCCACGAGATCGCCTGGCAGCCTCCGTGTGCCTGTGCGACGTCTGGCTGCAGGCAGCCCTGCTGCGCCTTCCCTCCCCCACACCCCACACATCCTCGTTTCAGTTGTCGCTGCCACGGGTGGGGAGGAAGAAATGCCCTCTGAGCTGCGGCTGTGCACACGGGCTGCCACCCCAAGCAGGGCTCGGGGCCGCAGGCAGCTTGGTGCTGAGGCAAGAGAAGACAATGGAAGGCCAAGGGCTCCTCCTGATCCCTCCCTCCCTACAGGCGGCGTGAGCAGAGCCCCGCACCAGCAGGAGGAGAATGCTCCTGGGGCAGCAGCCTTCACCCCATCCCCTGTTGACCTCGCCTATTTCCCCACTCTGCTAAATACACACTTCCACTGCGACACTGGCTTTCTGGGCCAGCGCTGTCATTCTCTTGGTTCTGGACTCCTGAAGAACCCAATACAAAGGACACTGACACAATGCCTGGCATGCAGGAGGTGCTCAATAAGTCCTTGTAGAAAAATCAGCAAGTAGAAAGACTCCTATATTTTTAAGTCTAGTGGCCTGACCATAAATTTCTCTCTTCCTCATAAAGATCAGAAGAACAAAGCCTGATGGCGCACACCTATAACCCCAGCTACTTGGCGAGTGTCTGTCTCAAAATAAAAATAAATAAAATATAAAAAGGGTTGGGGATGTATGGTAGAGTACTTGCCTAGCAGATGCAAACCCCAGTTCAATCCCTAGCACCACAAAAAATATTTAAAAAATCAGAGGAAACAATGAGATGATGTGTGACCCTCACAGAGGTAGATACCCCCTTAGCTGAGAAACAGCTTGGATCCTATTGAGCTTGTTGAACTTGGGCAGAGTGAGGTCTGTGTGCTTCCAAAACTCCATCCCTGGGTGCTGGGCGCTAGGCCTGGCTCCCTGCTGGTGTGTACACCCCTGCAGGACGCAGCCTCGGGGGCAGTCAGAGCCCTGCAGCCCCTGCCCTGCCATCCCTGGCCAGGCCTACCTCCCCCTCCCCATGCTCCCCCAGATGACAGCAAGACTTTGTACAGAGAACACTGAGGCTTCTGTGTCACCTCTTGCCCAACTTCAATTTTTCTCAGCTGCCATTTGCCTGTCCCTTGACTGGCCTAGTATTAACAGCACCACTCTAGACTCCTGATCTGGATCTTCCTGGCTCTGCCGTCCCCTCCCACCACCTCACATTCCTAGTTTTGATCTTTTCACTCCCTCCCTCCCCCCAACCCAGTGTTCTCAACCTTTACCTCATCACAATCCCTACCTGGATGACTTACATCCATGACACCCGAACACGAGGATCTAAGGTATACCTACGCTACATGCGACAGACCCTGGGGTGGCCATGAGCCCTTGTAGCATCTGAGATGACCAGCTTTCTTTCTTTTCTGTTTTTTCCCGTGTGTGTGTGTGTGTGTGTGTGTGTGTGTGTGTGTGTATGTGTGTGTGTGTGTTGCTGGGGATTGAGCCCAGGGCCTTGCACCTGTCAGGCTAGGCAAGAACACTATCATACGTCCCCAGCCCTTTTAGAATTTTATTTAAATTCAAGGGTCTTGCCTTGAGCTTGAAATCCTTCTGCCTCAGTCTCCAAGGAGCAGTTGGGGTGACCACCTGGTTGAGAAAGCACACCTTCACCTGACAGGCTGGGGAGGAACTGCTACCCCCTGCCTCCCGCACAGCTTCTTGAAGGCCCATGCCCCAGGGCCTGTCCAAAGCACCACATCAGATCTGCTTTGCCAGTGCACAATAAAGCACTTCTTGTTACACTCCCACGGGCCTGGCTCTGGGGTGAACATGTGCGTGTGTGCATGTCTGAGTCATGGGTGCATGGTTGGTCTTCTTGCTTAGTGTCTGACAACCACTCCGGTACTGAAAGTTCTCCAGTGGAAACACAGTAGGCCCCAGAAACCAGCAGCTCCAAATTCTCACCAGCCAGAAAGAAAACAACCTGTACAACAATGACAACAGCTACCAAATTTCCTGGTCTGACACTTGTGATTGTGAAATGAGAAAGGGAACAGCTCAAAACCCTGTGAAAGGCTGACTGTCTGTTTCACCACGGCAACTGCACTCTCTCCACCCCATGGAGAACATGACTTTTCTTTCGGCATCTGCAGGGCATGGCCACCTCTCATGTTAGGTCACCTGCAGTGTCTGGCCACCAGTTCTGCAGAGGGTGCAAAGAGGCAAGAGACTTGGACAGGTATCTTGCCAGTGCCTGTCGTTTTGTTTCAACAACCGACACAAGAGTGTCTACCATGTGCCAAGTCCCAAGCTAATGGCAAGTGTGTAAGAGAGGCAGCACACAGCTGCTGTCACCAAGAGGAAGCCTGGCAGAGACAGATGCTACAAACTCAGACCAAGAAACGCAAAGTCCATTGTGGTGCACAGCGTTAGGACGACGTGGAAGATGCTCTGAAGCACATGGCCTGAGGTCAAGGGCTAGCTTTCCAGAGGGATGTCTGCCCTGAGAGTGAGAAGGAGCATGTTCCCAGCAGAAGGAAGAGCACAGGCAAGTCCGAGGCAGGAGGCAGCTTAGTGCCCTCCAGGCCACCAGTGGGGCTGCCCCAGAAAGTGTGAGAGGCAGTCTGGGGTACTCCTTTAGGGGAGGAGCAGGCCACCCACGCAGGGCCTCATGGGACAAAGGGCAGACTTGGAGCTTTATCCCAAGGGCACTGGGAAAGCCCTTGAAGGTTTCTGGCAGAGAAACAGCATGACGGTTTTCACATTCTGGAAACACCGCTGCACCATTACGAGAGGCCACTGTAGGTACAGAGAGACTCGCAGGAGTCTATGGGAAGACAGCCATTTGGACTAGGGGGTTAGTGGTGGGAAAGACAGGGAACAGATGTGAGGCATCTTTGGGAGGTGCCATGAACAGGGCTCCGTGGGGGCTGAATAGGAGAAAAGAGACCAATACCTGGCAGCTTAACTCACTCTAAATTCCTGCCCAGAGTGGAAAGTCGGCGCATGAAGGTTAGCTCTCTGAAAGGGGAAGGCAATAATCTGACAAACTGAGCACCTGATCATCTCCTGGGTCTGGGCTGACTGCATCACTCTACCCCATTCTATTCAAAGTCAGAAGAACCCATGGCATTAAAGGAGGTGGTTGAGTTGTTTGCAGTGAACAGTTTGCATCAACTATAATCATAAACAGAATCTCTGAGATTTTTTAAGTCCACTTAAAAAATTTTTAAGTCCACTTAAAAATCCAAACATCCTGTGTTTGGTTTTCACTTATTAAATAGAAATAGTTACATTCAGCTACAACTAAAGAAAGTTTCCCAGTACGTTTGCTTCAACCATTGACACTAACAGTTTTCTGAAGTACTCTACGTAAGCTGGTTTATATGTGTTTTCTTTAAGTGAATAGACAAAGAGGCACTCATATGCATGTAACATGCAAGATTCTTTTTGCCTTTAGTGGTACCATTTCCTTCATGTGTTAAAAAGGAAAACCATCTATGTGCTATTCTTTTTTTGGGGGGAGTAGTAGGGATTGAATCCAGGGGCGCTTGACCACTGAACCACACTCCCAGCCCTTTTTGAGACAGGGTCTCACCAAGTTGCTGAGGCTGGTCACAAAAACTGGCAGTTAAGACTCTTAAATAGGGACAGCTTAAAAAAAAAATGACGTGGACTTGGTTCACTTTCAGTAATCTCTGAGGCAATAAAAAAATAAATCTATTTTGTTTTCCATATGGCAACCCTTAAAATGGGCTCTATGACCTAATTAATTTCAAGGCCATGCAGTTTTGGTCCCAGAGATGGGAAATATCTCTGGGCTTTGGTCAGGAGCCAGGTGACACCTGAAGTCCCCCTCCCCCAACCCAGGAAGCATCATTACTGGACAACAGCCAAGTCCCAAGTTGACATTTTCAGGTTTAAGACAAACACACCCTCCAGGCCCCAGGATGGCGATGACAACCCCAAGCAGGCAGCTGTATCTTTGAAAGTGACTTTTATGATGAATCCAGCCTGATGGCAGTGTGGGAGCACAGCAGGAAGCAACAGAAGACAAACCTGAGCCAGCAAGACAAGTTCCAGCAAGACAACAGAACTACAGAGCCCAGAAAAAACCCGGGTGCCCCACCCACCCTCAGCCATGTGTCTATACCTCGCAGCAAAACCATCACACTACTACTGAATACCTCAATTTTAAAACCAAGAATTAAAATCTACAATTAATGAATGGGATGGATTCAAACTAAAAAGCTTCTTTCAGCAAAAAAAAAAAAAAAAAAAAAAAAAAAAATCAGTGAGGTGAACAGAGAGCCTACTAATTGGGAACAAATTTCTACTATAAGCACGTCAGATAGAGCACCGATCTCTAGAATATATAAAGAACTCAAAAATCTTTAACACCAAAAAAACAAATAACCCAATCAATAAATGGGCCAAGGAACTGAACAGACACTTCTCAGAAGAAGATATACAATCGATCAACAAATACATGAAAAAATGTTCGACATCACTGGCAATTAGAGAAACGCACATCAAAACTCTCTAAGATTTCATTTCACTCTAGTCAGAATGGCATCTATTAAAAACACAAACAACAATAAATGCTGGAGAGGATGTGGGGAAAAAGACTCATACATTGCTGGTGGGACTGCAAAATGGTGCAGCCAATATGGAAAGCAGTATGGAGATACCTTGGAAAACTGGGAATGGAACCACCTTATGACCCAGCTATCCCACTCCTGGGTCTATTCCCAAAGGACTTAAAAACAACATACTACAGGGACACAGCCACATGAATGTTTATAGCAGCACAATTCACAATAGCTAGACTGGAACCTAGATGCCCTTCAGTAGATGAATGGATAAAGAAAATGTGGTATATATACACAATGGAGTATTACTCAACAATAAGAGAGAATAAAATCATGACATTTGCAGGTAAATGGATGAAGTTGGAGAATATAATGCTAAGTGAAGTTAGCCAGTACCAAAAATCCAAATGCCGAATGTTTTCTCTGATATAAGGAGGCTGATTCATGGTGGGGTTGGCACAGGGAGCATAGGAGGAACACTAGAAATGTCAATGGGGAGGGAGGGAAGGGAGGGAGTAAGGGGATAAAAAAAAAAAGAATGGTAAAAAAAGGTAGAATGAGATGGATATCATTACCCTAAGTGAATGTATGAAGACACGAATGGTGTGACTATACTTTGTGTACAATCAGAGATATGTAAAAATGTGCTCTATATGTGTGATATGAAGTGTAATGCATTCTGCTGTCACATACAACAACTTTGAATTAAGAAATAAATAAATAAATAAAACCAAGGATTGGCTTTGGAGCAGAGGTTGGGCTGGCTCACACCCTGAGGCCTCTTGAATGTCTGTAATTTTGTGGGGAGAGAGAAGGGGCCATTACCAGGACTTGGCTGCCTGGGGCAACAGGCAGGTGCTGCTACAATGAGGTGATAACTAACACCTGAGCTCTGGGTGGCCTTTCTTAAGTGTCCAGGAAAGCAGCATTAGAGCCTATGAAAGAGCCAATGTTCTTTGAAAGCCAAAGGGCTCCTCATGTCACCCCCACGTACCTGCCCAAAGTTCTCTTCATCGATGCAGAACATGAGGTCCAGTTCAGTAGGATCATTTTCTAAGATCCACTTCAAGGAGTTGTAGTATTCACTATCCTATAGCAATGACACCGAAAGTACAGCATTAAGAAAACCAAACTCATCTGACTCCGTTTAAGTCCTTTTAATGTAACTCCATGCAGAATGCTCAAGAATTTACACTATTCACTAATGTGATGGTGCCTGTCCCATTCCAACCCACAGTTCCCCTTTAATTTATGAGGTAAACTAAACTTTGAGTGTTAACAGGGGTTTGTAGTTGACTCCTGTCCACTGTGAAGTGGGCGGAGGCTGCCCACTGCAGAGGGTGGTCAGAGCAGCCAGACCGTCCAGGTCTACAGAGCTCAACATGCACACAGCAACACACTCCCCAGCTTTTAAGAGTGAAAACAGAGGAAAATGGGAAGGACAGAGATGGTTCTAACTAAACACTAGTATCACAGGTTCCACCCTTTCCTGTGCTTTCATGGATCTCTGCAAGTTAATTTAAGCAAAAGGGAGGCTGCTCCGATTTCAGACCTGAGGAGGAGCCACGGGCCAGCAGCCCCACTCTGCTCAGGCCCAGGGTCTCCACTGCTGGGGACACATCAGGCTCTGAAAAGGCTAAGATAATATGCACACTGCATCTAAAACACAAGTCACCAGAAGTGTTCAAAACTAGACTTTAAGAGCAATTTCTACATTCCTTGCTTTTTTTTTGTTTTTATACAGCAATAAAAAAATGTTGAAATCATAAACAAAGGCAAAGACTAAAAGGAGAAGTGAGATGGCACTAAGGCTGCATTCACAGCCCAGTCCTGACAGCAGGGGCCAAGGCCTCCTCTCCTTCCCTACTGTGGGAGCAGAAGCAGCTGCTCGGCGCCGGTCAACATCAAGGACACGGCTCACGTACCAAGGATCACAGGGGACAGTCGCTGCGCCTACCAGCAAGACTGAGGGAGACTGACAACTAAAAAATAATAATAATAATAATAATAATTAAAAAAAAAAAAAGGCGGGGAGCTAGGGTTGTGGCTCAGTGGTAGAGCACCTGCCTAGCATGTGTGAAGCACTGGGTTCAATTGTCAGCATCATAAGAAAAAAATAAATAAAATAAAGGTCCATTGATAATACATAAATAAATAAAAAGTGAAAAAGAAACAAAAAGACCAAGAAAGGCAGAATTTCTAACTCAGGCAAAGCTCCAAATGCCCCATGTGGATAAAGGTGCGTCTAATGGCCCTGTGCCTGCACAAGGACACACATCGTGCACTTCGGAGGTAGAAAGTGGGGTACGGGTAAATGGAAAGAAAAACAGAAGCAGGAGCATACTAGGAAAACAAAGCGGCTTTGGCTTTTGCAGAAAATCCTATCTATTTGAACATGGCTGGTCCCAGCAAAATTAGTAAGTTCGGTGCAAAGTGAAAACCCAGGCCACCCCCTGCAGGACGGCTCCCCAGCACTCCCCCTGACTCCCCCGTTCTACGTGGGCCGCATCCTCCACAGCTAGCATAACTGCGTACTCCTCCTACAGTCCTGGCCTTACCACTGCCACGTTTGTGAGGTCAAGGAACAGAGGACAGAGGAGGAATCTCTAGGCACTCTGTACCAGCAGGATGGAAGACAGGCTACAGTGAGGTCTCTGATGCCTCCCGGATGTAATTTGTTTGCACAAGTCCTGTGCCGGGTAAACTGGGGTAACTGGGACTTTGGGGTATCTAGCCTGAGTACCATGAGTCCAGGGAAAGTGAACAGTGATTCGCTTCTTACAAAAATTAGAAACATAAATTAAGTTTTTAAACAACTAAGTGTTCTGTTGTTCACACTAAACGACACCCACAGCAATCGCTGTGACTGTGAATACCGTCTCCAACACTCATCCATAGGGCCCCATGGCGTCTGGCGTGATGGGCCGTGTTTACTCACCACAGATTCCATGTCATTCAGAGTTATCTGCTTTCCCAACATCATCTTATAAAATGGTCGAATGAAGAAACCTAAAATATGGCAAAAACCCTGTTTAGTTTCATGTCATGAGGCTGCTGCACAATAGAGCATGACATAAAAAATTAACCTGCTTTTGAGTTGAATGAAACCAGGACAGAATAATCCGGGACCTTCTAGAGTAACCAAGAACCAACAGAGGAGGGCCTGGGGGGAAGAAAGTGGCTGTCCCAACAGACGTGGTGCAAGAGAGGGCTGAAACGGCTTCTGGAGGCCACCAGTGAGCCCCAAGTCAAGCAGGAGCGTGCATGCAAATGAGGCACATGACAGGAACCAACTGGGGACACATTGGCTACTGGTCAGGGTGCAAACGCATGGTGTCCCCGGGAAGACAGGCCAGAGAAGGGTCTGGGCAGGTAGAGCTTGTGTGGGGCTGGAGGAAAGGGCTGATCCCCAAGAGCAGTGAACAGTCACTGAAAATCCAAAAACCCCACATGGCTTTCAGTATTATTGCTTGGGCAGCGATGGGAGAAAACCTGAGAAGCGAGGGAGCTAGGGCTACACCCCATTCCCTACCGAAGGGCAGGGACCTCAGGGAGGCCATGGCAGAGAGGGTGACTCTTCTACCACGTGGACATGCCCCAGCAGGAACCTCCACAGAGGAGAAAGCATTACGTGCCTCCTTGGGTGGCCCTGGCCCCTCCTTGCTTCACCCGCACCCCAGTGCCGGCAGCACGGGCCCAAGTGCCCCTGGCTTGGCACGGACCTAGGGTTGCAGACTCCAGCATACTTTGGTCAGGTAAAAGGACAAAGCCCAGGGCAGGGGCAGTAGACACATGCATGGAGGACGCTCTGCTGACTGGCATTTGCATTTTTAATAAGGTCAAGACCTGATGATCACGCACATCTGTGGGTGCTGTGGCTGTTCCTGACGTAAGCTGTGACCCACGGGCAGGGAGCACTCAGCAGTGCCTGGGGTCGCTGTCTGTAAGGCTTCCCTCCATTATCCCTCCACAGAGCTTTGCTCCTGGCCAGCCCAAGCTCTTCTGATGCAGTTTGATGCTTACATGTCACCCCAGTCCCCAAGGTGGAGAGCTCCCCGTCCCCAGCTGGTCCGTTTCTCCTGATTACTCAATGTCCCCCCCCTTCCCCCTGCCTGGCCTGACTAAATGCTATCATTGTGATTCTTCTGCTTTTGATTTTTTTTCCCTCTAAAATAGGAGTTCATTGATCTAAAGTTCAGGATCAAAATCAGTTGGCAATTAACAGTAAAACTGTATTATAGGATATATTAATTATTTATTGGGATGCAATTAACACAATTCCTCTGGAAATAGCTCTCTCCACAGTAACTGAAATGTCACTCTAATCTTACTGTCTTTCATTTTCAACCATTTCACACCCAAGTTCTTAAAAAAAAAAAAAATGTTTCTGATGATGTCTCCTCACTGATGATTTCTACAGTGGCCTCTTATGAGCACTTTTGAAATGACTTTTGAAATCTGCATGCTAAGCCAGGCAGGGGGTCTGACCTCTAACTTCTCTATGGTATTCTGAAATTCTCCGGTGATTTACATCTCTAACTAGGATGAAGTGATTTTGTGTCATCTGTCTCAGCAGGGACTCTGGGGTTATAATATTACTTTGAAATTATTTAGTCTTTTCACATTAAAAAGTAATTCTGGGGACAAATGGAACAATGGCAGGATATCGATGGATTAGATCATTTTAATTAACTTTTCAATTAGTTTTTCCATCTGTCACCAAATCTAGCTCTCACTAAAGAAAACTTATTCTGGCAAACATACAAAACGCATAAATACAGAATGTTCTGTGCTTCACACTTAAATTAAAAAAAATAGCAACTTTTTAAGCTGTATGGAGACACTTTGTCTTCAGTGCCCAAGATGACACCAAGAAAAAGATCACTATTATAGGGGAAATATAAAAATTATTCACTACATTAGTGAGAAATAGTGAAGCTTTTACTTATAAAACAGAAGCATGAACAGCAAGGTCCTATTCTCATGACTTCAAGATTTCTTAATAACTTACCATCTAAGAGTTTCCCATGAAATACCGCCAGACCAGCAACTCTCCCAATAAAAGTGAAATAAGACAAATGATCTTCGTTACAGAGGCCCGAATTGGGATTGATCTGAAGTGTGTAGTTGTCCCTTTGGGGGAGGAAAAGACAGAAGTAAGGCCCAATCATAATTTTAAACAAGAAATCCAGGAAACGGAATCTTTCTTTGCCACTCATCCTTCAGCTCCTGCGGTGCTCTTGCAAACCTCCTGCCCCTGGTGGGAAAAGGTGTGACGAGAGGCCGTGTCTCAGCGTCCACTCAGCCCTGCGCCGCGCCCCGCTGCTGAGGCCTGCTCATGTGGACCTACAAGCCAGGCAGAGTAAGATAGATCTTCAGAAGCCTACGTGGGGCCTATAAAAATGTCAATTTCTATGGCTCAGCAAGCATCTGCAGAAGATGAGATGGGCCGCATGATGAAGGGGCTGAGCAGAGGCTCTGACAGCACACGCCCTTCAGACCGTCTCTGTGACAGAGGCTAACTTCTTCCAGAGGGTAAGGCTTTTCCCCTGTAGGACCTACACTTGGTTGATATGACTATCACTGTCCTGAAAAGCCTTCAAGAGCACCAGGAGAAGGACCCAAGTATCTCAACCGGGCAAGCCTCAAGATGCCTGTATGTGCCCAGGGGTGCTGCTTTGGTCTCACGATGATAAGGATCAGTGCTTTTCAGACTGGACTGCATGGACAGGTTCCTCCAGGGGACATCTTGGAGAATATACATGAGAGGTAAGAATCTTGCCTTCTACTTCAATGGTTTCTATCAATTACACAATGGGCTTTTTCATGAGCTCACTAACCACCACCATCACCACTGGGCAATTGTTGGCTAGCTCAACCAAGAAGGATGTACTGAGGCTATCTTCTAAATGAGCTTCCAGGAGATAGTAGGAAGCAGCAGTATAACCCATGTCCCCCTAAAAGCCCAGGACTGATGCTCAATGCCTCTTGGAAAAGACCGTAACTATTCTACTGGTAGCTGAGGTCAGCCTGAGACTCTCAAGGTTCCTCAGCATGGAGAGAAATGGTTGGCTTTACTACTTGCCAACATTTAACTGCTGAGAAAGCAATTCAACCTGCCCCAGTTTTCCATGTCTGGCAGAGACGAAATCCTAATGCAAGGGGCAGCCTGGTTCTTCCCTTACAGGACCAGGGTAGGGTCCTTGTGTCCCAAGCATGAGTCCTCAAAGTCTTGATAATTTGCCTTTACAAGTGTGACTTATGAGACTGTTCTTGGAATGTGTTCATGTAATGACACTTTCTGAATTCTGACTCTGATAAATTCGCCTCTTGAAATAAAGGAACGATAAAAATTAAAATTGCCTCTTGTTCCTTACCATAATTACCCAACATATTTTCAATTTCAATTCCAGGAACCCAACAGACAAGAGAAGAATCAATTTTAGATGTTCATGGAGTACAGCATTTTACCAGGTGGAGTCACAGCCTGACCCAGACTTGCAGGGGCTGGGGGTCGGGGAGGGTCGGGGAGGGTCGGGGAGGGACGGGGAGGGACGGGGAGGGATGGAAGTGGGGGAGGGATGGGGAGGGATGGGGAGGGATGGAAGTGGGCAGCATTGATTCATTTCACATGAGTGATTAGCTTATTTCCCCCACTGAGTTTAAATTCACTAAGGATAAAACCAGTTCTGTGGGGCACACATTCTGAATGTACTCCAGACTTACGTTGCAGAGTACTCAAAGAGACCGTAGTAGGGGTTGAACATCTCTTTGGACAGCAAGAAGAACCATTCTCTGGCCACGCCCCCATAGTCTAGACCTTTCTCTGATTCAAATTCAATCCACAGTCTAGCTTTTAGGACATCTGGTCTTTTCACAGACATGATTCTCCGGTAGGACTCTTCAAATATGTTATTTCTGTGTAGTTTCATTTCAAACCTATTTGGAATATCAGCCTATACAAAAGATAAAAGAAAAAAGAAAAAAAAGCTCAGGACCATACAGTAAAATATGCACCTTGCTTTCTCAGAAAAGAAAAACAAAAGGTAGAGTGACGGCAGGCTGTTCCAACTGAGATTCTGTCCTTTATGGATTCCCCCTCCCACAGACAGAAATCCTCATTGTGACAAGATGGGGCACACAGGGCATCTACTTGCAGCTGGCTCAGGCTGAGTCAGCCATGACGCTGTGGAAGAAAACCTGCTGAGTGCAAGGAAGTAATCCCTGTCCCCTGAACAAACGGTGGGGGCACTTCTCCACCTACTGGCAAGTGAAACAACCAGCTCTGTGTATGGTTTCAGTTGAGGACAGAGACTGCAGCCCAGGTAACCAAAACGTACAAATAATCCACACCTGGCCAGGCTGGGACCATCTGCATATTTGATAGGGACCACAGGGGGTATACAGGACCCATGAGGCCCGTGAGTTTATTTGTCATGGGGAGTGCAACCCCGAATCTGCCAAAGCTTGGGCTGTGAGAAGAAGCCCTGGGGATGGGGCTGAGCAGAGCCCAGCAGTGCAAGTGTGAGACGGAGCCAAAGCCACCAAGTCACTGCCTGTTACAGGAGGACATGTGTTCTAATGTGAGCCCTGAGGGACACAGGAGTCATTTGGAAAGTAGTTATCGGTGAGGCACTTTGAACCAAGGAGGAGTGGTCCGGGACACAGGTGAGGACAAAGCCATCTGTCCCAGCAGATGCCCACAACTCCAGGCATCACCTAGGAGCACGGCGCAGGGAGAGGAGGACAGATCTGTCAAACCATGTGAGCTGGGCCATGGCAGACTCTCCTTCCCCAGTGATGTCACAACTGTCACTGATCAAGCCAAGGAGAAAACTAAGACTGAAACTGGAGTAGTTCCATCAGAACTAGCACAAGAGGCACATATGTGGAAGGACTTGGGGGTGGTGGGTCAGTAGTAAGCAACACTGTAATTTGTAGCACCGCCTATAAAACCCTTGCAGAGTTTCTGGGTTGTAATTTGCCACCGAGAATTGCAATAAAAAACTTACACTAAGGCTGCCAAGTATTATAATTATTTGTTACATAATTTATACCGAAATATAAATGTTAGTAGTTAAAACTATGCTTCTGAATTTAAAGGGAAGGACTGGAACACTTTTAAAACCTGGATGTAGGTTGTCTAAAATATGACAACCATATGCAACTGTCTGGGCTTCCCCAGATTTTATGACTGCAGTCCTGAATTATTTTACATCCCATAAAAATAATTTCTATCTTTTTAGGTATTACATAAGAAATTACCCACCAGGTGATGTGATATGTAATACTGAGTCAGTTTTCACTTACCATTTCTGTTAAAAAGAAAATTCAGATTGAAGATCCAGGTAGATCAAAGTGCAATGAAAAAGGAAGGTAATATTTTTAGTATACTTGTAAAAGAACAAACGGGATGTTCTGAGTAACTCTGGCAGCTTACAAACGACCCAAACACAGCATTATGAGAAGAAAAGATTACTCACGGGTTTCTTTAATTTCTTCCTAAAGTAGTCATATTTCTGCTTAAATTCTCTGGAGTATGGAACAGCCTAGAAAATAAATTTATAAATATAGACAGTGCAAACAATTTGCTTGAAATTTACGTACACCAAGCCAACATTCAGGGAGTTTCATGAATCATCAACTTTAAATACTCACTTCCCATATTTTTCATAGAAAATTTACATAATGTCTACGCAGCAAATGGGAAAGTCCTAGAACTGGTTAGGACTAATTGGCACAGAATGGGGATTTCACCCCTGAAAACAACTGTATTTGCAGTCAAGAAATCATTTAGGGTGTGCTGCACAACCTAAATATGCTTTCTGTACAATTTTCATCAGACTCTAAAATATAGACATACAAATGTATGTGCAATTTTTTTTTTTTAATATTTTTTTGGGGCATGGGGGATTGAACTCAGGGGCACTCGACCACTGAGCCACATCCCCAGCCCTATTTTGTATTTTATTTAGAGACAAGTTCTCACTGAGTTGCTTAGTGTCTCGCTTTTGCTAACGCTGGCTTTGAACTTGCGATCCTCCTGCCTCAACCTCCCAAGCCACTGGTATATATATGTATTTTTTCCCTGTTGTTAAAAGGACAATAACTCTTAACACACAATTCAAAATGACCTACACTGGGCGTTTTGCAAAGTCTATTCGTGCTTTTAAGACCTCTAGGGGAAGTACCATGGTTAGAAAGAAAAGTGAATTAACACTCTTGGTGAGGAAGACAGTTGGGGAGATGGCACTCTGGGAAGACCTCACAGAAGCATCACCAGGGGTACCTCTTAGTACTCAGGGCTCCTGGATGAGGATTTCTTTAAACCTCAAATGACTTCTCTATGAAGCACAGGGATGGCGCCAAAGCCGTGGGCTAACATCTGAGCCGACTTTAACTACTCAAAAGTTCTGGTGTCTCTTCAGGCAAGTAATAACATTTTTATGTACCATTTACATAGATAGCCCTTATTTGCTGTGCTATAAAGTAGCCTAGAGGCAGAGCCTAACTAGGCTATTGAAAAGGCTTATAATTTTTTTTTTTCTTTAAATGAAGCAGAATGGACTGGCTTTTGCATACACACAGACACACTAGCATCCACCTCACAAGCAGCAATTCACAGCTTTTCAGTGAACAGTATAAATCGAGGCAGAGAATACTTATGTTGGTATCACTTAAGGCTAAATTAATAAAATATACCAATTCTCAGGAAAATGTCTCCAGACTCCACCCGACACCTTTTTTCATGCTTGTTCTTGACCAGAGAGAGAGAATGAAGAGCAAATGCCTCTGTCCTTGACCCTCCATTTCATAAAATGATTAAACAAATAACTCATGAAACAAAAATAAATAACCATTCCATATGGAAAATGTTCATGTCATTTGTTTTGAATTCAAGAGCAATAAAGACATCATATGTATATACCTTAAGAAGATCCCAGAGACGAGTTATACTGCCTATGGCCTGTCCTTAGTTTTTAGGCCCATACAGTTCACGTGATTTTTCCACTGACCAGGACAGCTGACCATACGTCCCATGTAGTCAGGCAATGCTTTGTTTGAGGAAATCATGGGTGTTTTTCTCGTGTGTGGATGGGGATGGTGGCGCTTGGATTAAATGCAGGGCTTCACACACGTTAGGCTAGTGTTTATGCTGAGCCACATCCCCAGCCTTCAGATATAAATCCCGACTCTTATTAATATGTGGACGACCAATGATGTACAGATAAGGATATAATGTTCTTATGCTAACGAACACACCGTTTTCTCTGCTCTACCACTACTACACTCCATCACAAATTAAAATCTCTAGGCATCACTTTTTGGTGGTTTACTTGTTCATTCAACAGATATTTCCTGAGCCTTACTCTGCAAAGTGTGCAACGCATTTTAAATGCTAAGGAAATAATGGTACATAATGCAAAAGGTCCTTTTCTAGTTCCCAGGTAACTTGAGGCTTACTAGCTGTTGGGGGCAACAGGCAGTGAGAAATATGAGAATCAACAGATGCAGGTATCACAGGGAAGAAACACATCCATCCATCCATCCATCCATCCAGTGCAGAGTTCTGTTCTATGTGAGGTGGTCAGGAAGGGCAGCTCTGTGGGACCTCTGAGCAAAGGGGACAGGGCAGTGACAGTGAGCACCAAGTCCTGATGAGGGAAAGCCTTTGGTTGATGCCTTCAGCTAGGACTGTGTCTGAGGGAAATTAAATTGAAGATGTGACTTTCTTCCATTCCCTAAGGATAGGCATAGACCACCTGAATTTTAGGTAGACACTGCCACCAGCCAGTTCTGTGACATGTCCTCTCCACTAAGTAACTTCTTCATGGTTTAGCGGAGGGTCTGATCAGATGAGCTTCAGGCTCTCTCATTTCTAAATGTCTGATTTTTTCCCCCTTTCCCAAATGTTGGTATAAAGCTTTAATATTTATCATTGTGTAGAGAAGCTCAATGGCCTTTAAAAGGTGACAAATTTCCCCAGGAACAGATTTCAAAATGTAGGCACCCTCCCGTGACATCCATTCTCGTGCTTGCCTTGTAACTGGCAGGTGTGGGTAGAAATAGGAAGCTGAGATATTTCTGGTTTTTCTTCTTTTGGGGAACGGTGCAAGAAAGTTGAACAATCATCATTCTCCTCCAGGGATAACTGTTTTTCCTCTCTAGAGGTATTTCTCAAGATGGAAGAAATCTCCTGCAAAGATTCCAACCACGCACCAGGACAGAGATGGCCATACGCTGTAGCTTCTGAAGAGAATTACGTGTACATTTCTTGCATCAGACACACCAAATTATTTGTTCTCTCTTGAAAAACCCGGCATCTCATTTTCTTGTGTACGATTTAATTTGTAAAACATACCTCCGTGAAAAATTAACATGCCTGTGAAATTAGCCCTTTGGATCTGCCTTGAAAATGTTCCCTTCTTGGTAGTGGGAAACCTAGCTTATTGTGTAGGTTGGTTGGTTCTAAATATGTTGGGTCATTCTATTCTGGGTGATGCTGGACCAAAAAGGCTTGTGGAGATACCGGTGAGGCCGGCACACTGAGTTCTAGGCTTCATTCTGACATTTGTGGGAATTGGCGACAACACGATCAGCTCTGGGCTTTTGATCAGCTGGTGATAACACCTGCCCTGCCCTCCTGAGGGCACAGCTGGGAGTTCCCAGTCAGCTGGCAAAGTCCTTGAAAAAAGTAAAAAGTGCTACGCAAGCCAGAGACGGTCTTCCTTCTAGTAGCATGCATGGACAGCACTTAACAGGTGCTACTGATGGTGACATCTGTCAGAGGGAGCGCATACTAACTTTGAGTACTGCTGCACACTGAGCCACCACAGAAAGGGTCTCTCCTCACCTGACAGACGTGTATAAATGCTGAATCAAGTTAGAGTTAAGATTCTGAAAACTTGGGGAAAAAAAGAGAATATAGGTATTCCATCAGCAGCAGGACTCAGAGGAACAATAGGGCATCAGACCCAGCCACAAGTATTTGCGTTTAGGTGTTCATCTTTTCCCACAGGGACACACCATTTTGTAGACAGTCTATATGTTCCAGGGCGCCAGAGCAGAGTTCTCTGTTTAGACCCTAACATCTGAAAGGAGAAAAGAAAAGTACCTACTGGCCAAGAGACACTGTAAGAGGCTAACCTATCCAGGACCACAAGTGGGAGAAAAACCAAAAGAAACAGGCCTGTAATAAATCTGTACTCCAAACCTGTTACGAGGTTCAGTTATCCTAATTGAGTGGCATGAATGCAGGCTAACAAGTTGACTATAAGACAGATCAGGATTTACAAAAGCCACCTACGAAGAAAATGGAGATGAAAACACACACACACACACACACACACACACACACACACACACACTCAGAGACCAGGCAATAAACTACCATTAAGGAGAATATACAGACAATGAGAAGGAGATTTAATGCCTCAGGACCAGATATAATAAAATAACCTGAAAGGGGATACTAAATAAGTGTTTTTAACATGATAAAGGAGATGAACGAATTAAAAAAGCAAAATTTAAAAGACCATTAAATAGAACTTTGAGCAATTACGCAGTCACTAAAGTAATAGATAAATAAACAGATAAAGAATAGATTAAAAAAAAAACCTTAAGGAAGAATTCACTGGTAGAACTGAGTAATAATTCACAACATGGCAGTGAGAGAGAGAGAGAGAATGTGAAAGTTAAATGACAAGAAAGACAATATGCAAGAAAACCAAAGGCCCAGTCAGGAGTCATGAAAACACAGCCTCAGAGCTGGTGCCGTGGCACGCACAGCTATTTGGGAAGCTGAGGCAGGTGGACCGCAGGTATAAGGACAGCCTCAGCAACTTAGCAAGACCCTGATTCCCAGTACTGCCCAAAACAAATAGCTGTTCAGATGATGAACAAAATGCAGTATGTGAAGAAACAACAGCTGAGAATTTTCTGGAAGAGGGAAGACATCATTCCCCGTGTTGAAAAATCTTGAGTCTAAAGCAGGATAAACAGAGGAAAATCCACATATACATACATTATAGTGAAATTCAAGGACATCAAAGACAGAGAAAAAAATTAAAATCACCAGAGAACAGAGCTATTTACCCACACAGAAATGACAAATTGAGGGGCTGTGGCTCAGTGGTAGATCGCCTGTCTCGCATGTGTGAGACCCTAGGTTTGATCCTCAGTACCACATAAAGAATAATAAAAAAAGTATTGTGTCCACTTACAAATAAAAAAAATTAAAAAAAAAAAAATAACAGACTGACAACAGACTTCCTGCCATCAGTATGGAAGCCAGAAGACAAGAATATCTCCAAAGTACTGAAGGAAATCAAATGAGAATTCTTTCACCAGCTGAACTTCACCTTGAGAGAGGTCCAAGCAGACATTCAGAGGTAAAGACCAAGAGGTCACCACTCAAGCTCACTGGTGGTGCTGCTGGGCAGAGGCTCTCAACTTGAGTGGGCATCAGCAGCCCAAGGAGGGTTCCATAAAACACAGACTGCTGTCCCCACCCCCAGTTGTTGATTCAATGGATCTGGAGTGGGACCTGAAAACAGGCATTTTAAAAAAGTTCCCATAAAAGGCCGAGGGTCTGCAGACCACGCACTCAGCACCACGAGCGCACTGTGCACGTCACTGAAAATCTGGGGAAAAAATGGATACACGAGCCAGTGGTGGGCCAAGAAATTTGTTTACACTCTTATCACTTAGCAAGAAAGGAGGAGAAAACACTACAAGAGACAGAAAAGATACACCACACAAACACTAAGGAAGAGAGAAAGTGAGTGTAATTACACAAATCTCAACAAAACTGACGCAGCAACAATCACTATGGAGATTCTGATACAAGTCTTGAGTGGATCAATCAGGAAAAAAGGTAGTAAGTAAGGATCTGGATAATTTGAACAACACAAGTTGGACCTAATGCACACATCAAGAACTCTCCATCCAACCAGAAACATACAACATATTTCTTAAAAACACAAAAAGAACATTTACAAAAAACCGACCAGACCTCCATTATGTTTCAAACACCCAACAACATTCTCTTTACAATGCAATACAATTAGAAATAAGAGGTGGATATGCAAAACCCCATCTCATCCATGCTGAAAAGCAGATGCTAAATATTAACAAAATCAAGGAGAAAAACCATACAAAAACTGCCCAATATTTAGAACTGAGTGATAGTGCCAAATGTCTACACTAAGTTGGTAAATACCTAAATACACATACTCCTACTGAATGCAGTATCACTAGTAACAATAAAAAAGCAAGCAAGTCTCCTTTATTAACAGAAAACAGAAAGAATAGAGATCTTGCTTGGGAGCAAACCCACCATTTACAATGCTAAATAATTTTCATTGATAATTACTAAATAAAGACGAGTAGTATTCTGAGTGAAGGCAGGTGATTGATAAATGATAAAAAAATAGTTGAAAACTTCAACATTATCATGTGAATCATCTGCCAATTGCAAACAGCATTGTTTCTTGAATTTGTTTCTAATGATAAAGAAGGTAAATACCATTCTAACAATCAATTTTAACTGTAAAAATGTGAAAAAAGAAGCCATCAAAGCACAGCAGTTTTCTTTTTCCTTTAGTTGTCAACGGACCTTTGTTTTTGTTTTATTCATTTATATGTGGTGCTGAGAATTGAACCCAGTGCCTCGCACATGCTAGGCAAGCACACTGCCACTGAGCCACCACCCCAGCTCACAGCAGTGTTTTTTAGACTACAGAGAGAAAAACGTATTTGACTGTACCAAAATAGCTGAACTAATTCAAAAAAAGAATTAAAGAAAAAGACCAGAGGAGGCAGGTACGATGGCTCACACCTATAATCCCAGTGACTCAGGAAGCTGAGGCAGGAGGATCACCAATTTGAGATCACCCACAGCAACAAGTGAGGCTGTACTCAACTTAGTGAGACCCTGTCTCAAAAGGGCTAGGGATGTGGCTTGTTGATAAAGCACCCCTGGGTTCAATCCCCAGCACCAGGAAGAAAAAAAAAAGTAAAAAGGTCCAGAGGGTGTCAGTCATGAACGCACACTGGCCCTGCAGCATCTTTTAAGTTTTCAGGTGGACATATCTCCATCATTTAAAACATAATTTGAACTGAATCAGATTAAAGCCACAAAATTTGTATTCAGGCATAGCTGTGAGAAAGTGAGTGGCTCAGCAGAGTTAAAGATCCTTAACTGCCAGTTCCCCAAGGTAGCAACAACCTCATGCAAATGCCTACAGATGTTTAAAGAGGGAAGAGATTTAAATTTATTAATGCATATTTATTAACCTTGGCTTAAAGAAATGACAATGCTGTACAAAATAAAGGGTTTGGTTTTGCATCAGAGAAGGAAGAAGGGAGAAAATTTTAGTTAAACTTTTAATCCATCCTTTTACAATGGAGAATCAAAAATGCTTCATTCTGCTGCCACTATCAAACCATTTTCTTTTCCTTCACAATGAACATCCCATGAAAAGGCACGCGTAGTTGGACCCCACCTGGAAACTTCAGTGAGGAGGAGGGAGAGGAGTGTTAAATAACTCAATTACCCCAGTCCCTTGGCACCACGGTAATCTGTCACACAAAGAGATGCATATATAAGCCGGGTGCAGTGGTGCACGCTTGTAATCCCAGCACTTGGGAGGCTGAGACAGGAGGATCACAAGTTCAAAGCTAGCCTCAGCAATGGCGAGGCACTTAGCAACTCAGTGAGACCCTGTCTCTAATAAAATACAAAAAAGGGCTGGGGATGTGGCCCAGTGGTCGAGTGCCCCTGGGTTCAATCCCTGGTTACACCTCCCCTGCCCCCCACCCCCCGGGCCAAAAAATAAATAAATAAATAAATAAATAAATAAATAAATAAATAAATAAAAGAGATGCATATATAGATGAAACCAAAAGCTTATGCTGAAGGGTCAGGGCTTGAGAATACTGACCGGGCCAGTGATGGCTGGGTTCTGCAGTCTTGGGTCTTCCCATTGAGTGATTTTGCTATCTGAAAATGTTGGGAAAAAAAATCAGCACGTTAGTTCAAATCTATTTTATGTAAAGGATATTTTAGTAAGAATGATTTCTGGGTTCTTGAAAAGTTGTCCAGTGCCTTACATGGTCTCCCCACCAAGGGTAATGACTTAGTATTTTAGGGTTAGAAGGTAACAACTACTCTATGTAGAAATTCCTCACATACTGTTTAGTTAAAAATACTCAATTGAAAATGCACAACTAAAATGAAAGCATCTTTCTGCATTGTTTTTGGCAAGCAATCTGCTGAAATTTCAATTATAAACCCCTGTTCTTCCAAGGATTTATAACTTGATCTTGATTTTCATTTAATTAAAAAAAGGCATAAAAAGTTTTAGTCCCCCAGAAGGTTAACACACACACGATTTTTTTTTCTCATTTCAAATAGTTTTTTATTTGCTTATGGTATTGAAAAACTGCTTTCAATTAGGAATCCTGCATTAAACAAATGTAATCCATTACATGCGTCACTCACACGCACACAAAAACCAAAGCAGCTATGGCAGTCCAAAAAAATGAGTATGAGACACAGACTGGGAAGACTCCAGGGGAAGAGTCCCTTTTGGTCACGTTGGCAGAACAGTTTTCTTTCTTCCAACTGAGTCTACACTACCTACAGCACTGCTTGTCTAGGGGACTGAACACAGGGGCTGGGATTTGTTCCTATGCCTAATTAAAGACTTTAGGGACTCCGGGTGTATGCTGCAGGGGCAGGGAGGGGAGGACTGGAGAAGATGGGTCCTCTAAGTTGGTCAAAGGCGGGTGGCAGTGGTGTGGAGCCCTGCGTGCACCTGGAAGTAGGCTGACAACTCCCAGTGCACTCAGTTTTAACGACTGTACCAGGAATTTCTAAAAGTCTGATGTTATTTTAATGAAAACAAAGTTAAAAAAAAAATGCTCCCAGAGGCTCAGGACTATTCTAGAATCCTTATTTTGCTTTCATGCTGGCATAAAATCTGCATGAAAAGTCTAAATGGTTTTAGAGTACCCTAATGGGAGAAAAAGGCATTTGTGTGTCCCCTGCCTTGAAAACAGAAGACTTTGGAAAGTGAAAATTGCTATTGTGATGGAAAACCAGAGAAAAGGAAACCAAATAAAGCATACAGCAGAGTTGGTGCCTTAAAATATCAACTTGGATTTTGTTTCATCTCGACTTTGTCATAAAATCAAAAAATAAATTGGCTATTGCCAGAGGGTCCCCAGAACCGCCTGCCATACCTGAGCAGCAGGCTGCATCCTCAGCACTGCACCCCGCTCCCCCAGGGGGCTCTGCTCGACTATGCCCAAGCAGAACAGATCACCCCAAACTGCCACATAACCCCGTGCTCCCGAAGAGCAGGTTCACAGTCCACCTGTGGTTCAAACCAGGAACCTGGCACGCCCCCACCCTGACCTCCTGGTGGTCACTGAACTGTCCCCATCTGTCTCTTCAAGGCTTTCCACTGGGGCATTCCTATTTTTCTGGACTGTTCTATTCTCTTGGCTCTCCTGGCCATGGTCTTATTCCCCCTTGTTCAAGTCTTCCTCTATTGTTCTGCTGAAAGAGCTTTCCAAAGAACCTATCTGACCATTGTCTGTCACCTCTGGAAAAACCCTCTGGAGCTCCCCACCACCTGCAGAATGAACCTGAGTCCCCCCACCTGGCAGACACCTGTTGACTTGACCTGGCCGTCACACTGGCCTCCTCTGTGCACAGCCAGGCAGGAGAAGCTGCATCTCCCTGAGCACGGCACACCTGCATGTAGCCACGCACCTGCACATGTCCTGCCCACCCAGAACTGCTGCTCTTCCCTACGCCTGCCAGGCTCAGTCCCACGCCACGGGAGGAACCTGTCTGAAAGGGAACTATTCCCTCTGGCTCTCTCCAGCTCCCTCCACCTGCACCCAACTGCTCTGGACCCTGATCAGTACACCTAAGACATGCCCAGGACGTGCACCCCTGGATGGCAGGGGCTGGGTTATGCATCTCTGCGGTCCCCTCTCCACCACTGAACAGAGGGCCAGCATGAAAGAGGGGGTTCATGTATGATCTTTGAAATGACTAAATGAAGCTGGTGGTGAAAACAAACCAAGTTCCCATGTGGTTATGATAAGAATGAATTTTGTGGCTAAGTGTGATCAATATATGAACAAAGGGTTCAGTTCTCCAAACTTTTGTTTAAAAGAATTTTTGAGTCTAAACTTGCTTCTCACCTGTGAGACATTAAATTTCAAACAAAAGGATAGGAAGCAAAACAAGAATGAGAAACTCAGCCAATGTAGCTACTACTAACTGGTTTGGTAAGACTATTAGCAAGAAAACAGGAATCACTGGAATTCTCTTTTCTAACTTTTGTATTTAAGATACCTTGGCCAATTATTCCGGTCCTAAGAATAATATCCCTCCCAAGTGGGCTAGAGGTTCCATTCCAGATGTTAGAAACTATTTGATAAAAATCAATTAAATGAACCAAGGAGTCTAAACTGAAAACCAGCACTGAGCATTCACTGCTTCTGAAATTTAGTCCTTCATTGAATATTGTGAATCTTGAAAATGTCTAAGTTCTTAAGAATTTATAAAGCAGAGAAATAATTAAGTAACCTAATTATTTAAAGGACAAGTGCATTCATGTCTGTAACTCAATCCTGTGTCCCAGCTCTGCAGGAAGACAGGATGTCTCTGAACAACTTCTGAGACAACTGCTTTCACTGTAAAACAACATATGTAGGGATCTCAGTTCTGTCCTGCAGGCATTATAACAGTAACCAAATTCTGTTAGAAAACTGGAAAGAGAGGCTTCATTGTGAGGGTATAGAAATTCCTAAATGTTAATTAAACCCACTTTGGAGAATTCCTACCGACTGGATAAGGCCTCTGAATAAGTAGGGGTGCTGGGGCCATGGCTCAGCGGTAGAGTGCTCGTCTTGCATGTGTGAGGCTCTAGGTTCGATCCTCAGCACCACATAAATAAAATAAAGGTATTGTGTCCACCCACAACTTTAAAAAAATGTTAAAATAAAAAAGTAGGGGTTCTGTATTCTCAAAGGCTAGATTTTGGTAGAAAGGCAAATGACACTGAACTGTTTTAATGGCATGTTCCTCCCTTGTATGATTTTTCCATTAAGTAAATCTTGGCAAATTACAGAGCACTGTCAGAAATGTGGAATTAAAACTTAACAGGATTCTTTTAAACAGATATTTTTCTTAAATGGCTTTTGGTCACCTAAGTCTTGCTCTAAGAGCAACTTTCAGTATATTGTGCAGAGGCAAAACAGATTCTAATCTCCAAGTCCCTGACCAGAAGTATGCTAGGATAGCTCAGGTCCACCAAGCTCTGAGCAGGGTCTTGACCACATCACTCAATGCCCAGGAGTGAAGTGGAGCCTCCCTCAGAGCGACAAGGAACCTCTGAGAGGAGCACTGGAGCAAGCAGGGGACAGGTCATCAGTAAGGAGCAGCCAGGCATCCGAAGCAGCTGCCCCTTCCACCTCCTGGGAGAAGGTGCAAGGCCAGCCAGCCACATGCATGCCCACGGATGGCAACTTCCTGAGACCTTCACCTCTGACCTTCCACAAACCTGACTTCAAGTCACCACTGACTAAGCACCTGAATATACAAGGCCCAAGTGTGCCCCTGGGGAAACAGGCTGGGGCTTTTGTCTCTAAGGTACACAAGATGGCCCTTTGTGGTAGGGCTGGTCTTGCTTCCAACTCCTGGTGGTGCATTAGGAACATTCTCTTAAGCTTTTTCCAGGTCACCTAAGCTTCAGGTCATCAGCCAGGACGTGCCTCAATGTGTGAAATGTGCTCTGTGGGTCACACAGCAAGGCTGTTACCACTGATACCCTTGTTTTAATGAAATGTTCAATATTTCTTTGAAAATTGAAATTGTAATGCATGAAAAACTGAAAAGGAAGCTTTTTGTTTTTAGTAGGAAAAAGAGATGTGACCTCTTCTCTGCTTTAGCAAATTAGAATAATAAATAAATATTGTATTGAGGGGAAAAGTGGGGTATGCACATACATTTTAAAAATTTCTTATAGGAAATTTATGAACACTGAATATCTGCAAAAGTATGCAATTCATTATTTTTTTGATCAAAGACTGCAAGAACTAAACCTATGTGTGTGCTGAAATATGATCTAAAGCAAAGGGTAGCTTACCCCTCTAACTGCAGGTAAGACTACTTTTGGTTTAATTCTAAATTGAGGGGTCCTTTCTTAATTCAATTTTTAACCCCTCAGACCCTCATCCCTGAAAACAAAGTCCTGCATTCAATGCAACTCAGTCCCCTAGTAGTATCTGCAAGAGGTACAAGGCTGGCGAGAGAGAGTGACAGGTCCTGCATGTATGAGGATTCCTCGTGACCACACTTTTTAGCAAGTAGCTCCGCCATGCACTTTTGCTTTGTGATGAAAACCTGGCACATCAGCTGGGGTTGTAGCTCAGTGGTAGAGTGCTTGCCTAATACATGTGAGGCACTGGGTTCGATCCTCAGCACCACACAAAAATAAATTAATCAAATAAAGGTATTGTGTCCATCTACAACAAAAAAAGAAAAAAGAAAACCTGGCACAGACTTCCTGTTTACGAGCTACACGAAAACAGAACCCTCACATCTGACTCAATTGCATCCATGACTTGAACTTGAGATCTATTTGAAGTCTTTTTTTTTTTTAATACTTTTTTCCAGAAAGTTTAAGGGCTATATCAATGATCCTAAGAAGAACATGTCACCTCAAAATAAAAATAAATAAAAATCCCACTGGCTAAAAGCAAACATTTATTAGTGGAACTTTTAGTTGAAATGAGAAACCACACACTTATCCATAAGTGCTGGAGCAAGTGTCTTCAGCAAATCTACAATTTCGAGAAAACAGCTGCACATGTATTAGTGTGGTGGGAGCGGGGGAAACATGCCGCGAATAGAAAATAAGGTCAGAAAAGGCATCTCGCCATGGGCCTCTGAAGGCAGGGTTTTGAGAACTTACACGCAGCTCAAAGCACTGTTCACACACGCATTTGTTTCGACTAAATCAGCTTCTAATCTTATTTTCTATTTCCAGAATGTATTTATTAAAAGCGCAAATGTCAAGGGATCATCAACCAAAAATAATTTTTTTTAAATTAAAAAAAAGTTAATAGGGCGCAAGATCAAAATTGGGTGAAAGTTTGATGAGCTACTTTAAAGCAAACTTGAAGGCACAGTACCGTACGAGGGCACTGAGTCTCGGGGGTCATTCTCTCCACATAACACCTGGCTGCCTGGACAAAGTGAAATGACAAAGCTTTCACTATCACATTTGAATTACCCTCCCCTCCCCCCCTTCCCCAGCAACACCTGTGTGCCCATGGCAGCGCTGACTTACTATGATCAATGTAAAACGTCCGCCCATCCAGGTGAATTCTTTCTTCCCAACCAGGCTAGTGTCCAGGGAAGGGGTGGGTGGGAGAGAATACAAATGTCAGTCAGCAGCTTGAAAATCAGAGGCAACATTTGAAAACTATAGAACCTTTCTTACCCTTCTCCTCTTCTTGGGTACATCTTTACGCTGAGAATAAACTAAATACAAACATTTCAGGTAAACTCCTGACCTCTAGCAATATGCACATGTTCAACCCTCTCTGATTCCTTAGCTGGGGGTTCTTGAAAGCTCTAAGGGGCAACATTAGCAAGCCATGGAGGAGCTGGGTTGGAAGAGCTCATTTAGTTCAATAAATACTGAAAACTACGGGGAGTAATATAAAATACTGTTTATATTAGAAGGACTAATATAAACACATTAGACACGGCGACTTCACTCATGTTATTAACAGGCTGTGAACTCTGCTGTGAACTCTCCTATTCAAACTCGGGAACTAGAAGATTTGGATAATTGCTAAGATGAGGCTGGTATGTGCTCAGCCTTCAATCTGTCCTGATTTACTCTCTGAAACTCTGGGATCCAAGAGATTCAGACAACGCACTTTCCAAACATTCTCCGGGCTCTTTCTCTCTGAACCCAGGAATCAAATAGACATGGACGGGGAGGGATACTGATAGTACCAAGTACAGACTGAGTGCTAACTTTTGTAGCTTCAAACTTTGCCCCATCAGGTAACAGAAAGGTTCTTACGCTTAGAAAACAATAACGAAGACAAATCCCCTTTAAAAGCAGTCTTGGCATCCAAGCCCAGGCCCCAAAGCTTTCTTTGGCAAAGGCAGGTAGGGGGATGCATGGGAAAGTTTCACTCAGAGACCCATATGGACCAAAGGGCTCCACTCCCTCAAAGAGAACTTAAAAAATTAGATGCACGAACAGTCGCCAACAAGGGAGAAGAAACTTGAAATATCTGTAGGTTAAATGACACACAGAAACTTCCTGAGATGCCTTATGCCTTTTTCTCCCACACCATTTTCAATTTTATTCCCTATTAGCTAAAACAGCAATATGGGTGGAACTCACAGGCTGCTAAGTTGTAAAATAAATGCATGCTGCCTAAACTGTCACCTGTAGTGAATGTTTCTTGGGTTCTGTAGTTTACAGTCTATCTTCTACTAGTGGCTGGCAATTCAGAAACTGCTTCCCCAAGTACTGAACACACACCTGGAATGCACTAATAGAAACCCACCAAACACCCAATCCTATTCAGAAACGCAGACTGATAGGACCCAGGATTCCTGGAGAAGAAGACGCCCTCAGGGCCTCTCTTCCTCCACACTGGGTGGATAAATGAAGAAGAGTTTCAGACTCTTCCACGAGCCTCCAACGTACTTACAGGAAGAGGGCCGAGGTCATTGGGGTTTAAAGATGCCTTTGACCGCATGTGTACTGGAAACTTCAGGCGTGGATCTTCCTGCAGGAAAAATGTAAAGGGTGGGCTGTATTAAGAGGGACTTCCTGGTGGAGTTACCGGCTCTCCTTTTCTTAAATTGTGCATTCCAAATCAACCAGGTTGCCTGTGCATGGGCCATGGAAGGATCCCAGCTCTCTGCTCTGCATAGGAAGCCTGGCTGACCAGCTCCTAAACGAGGTTCGACTCTTCCTCTTTGTGATTGGTGAAAGGAGAGTAAGAACATTTACATGAAAGATTAACTATATTCCCAAGACTTTGAGAAGCTGAGGGGGGAGGCTTACAGCAGTGATTTACCTTGGAAATCAGAGTGGAGGGAGCCAGTGGTGACATGGCTCTGCTCCAGAGAGGGAGTAGGACAAGGGCTGTGGATGCCCCTGTGGATCGTGACGTGGGAGGAACAGCAGTCCTGCAGGGCTGGCACCCTCCACGCCTTCCTGAGCTGCACAGATTCTGACTCTGGTCTGATGGGCAGGCCTGTGGCTATCCCAGGGACAGCCTGCTTCAGTGTATGAAATCACAGGCCCCTTGCTTTGGAACTTTACCCAGATTCCCAACTGAGTTCTGTAGATTGGATTCTCATTCACGCCTTAGTATAAAAGCTTACAAGAGATTTTTCTTAAGGGATATGCTTCATGAGATACCACAGAAAACCAACAGGAGAGAAATGTGGACTCTACAACTTGAGCCATCATCTACAAAGAATAGTGAGACACACCATGCTGTAGCACCCCTGGTTAGGAGCTGGTGCAAGGTCTTCATTTCTTGAAATGAGGAAACTTAAGTGTTAGAACACTGACTTGCCCAAATATTATGCCTGGCATCTGGGAGCTACCTGATTAAAAGGGGATATATGCATAGACCACTTAAAATGTGATGTAACTCAGAGAATCCATGTCTCTTTTGGGGGGAAGGGTGGTACTGGGGATTGAACCCAGGGGTGCTTTACAACTGAGCTTCATCCCCAGCCATTTATATTTTATTTTGAGACAGGGTCTTGCTAGGTTGCTTAAGCTGACCTTAAACTTGGGTTCTTCCCGCCTTAGCCTCCCAAGTCGCTGGGATTACAGGCATGCACCACCACGCCCAGCTGAGAATCCATGTCTTTAAACTCAAAAGATTAGAAAACAAATGCTAAAACCCAGAATAATGCAGTGTCAATCAGAATAACACATTATCAGCTCAAGATTAAAAAGCAAACTCGTGAGACATTTGACACTAGATTTATTCAATTTTATCAAAGCCTTTGCTGCTGTCAAATTATTAAAATGGGTTTTCTGCTTCAACAGTTTTCTGAGTCAACAATAAGCTATATTATCCCTGGATTGTAACCAAGAGACAGATTTGGGGAACTGGCAAGAATCAAGAGTTCACACAAAAAAAATAAAATCAACCATTGCTTTCTGTTAACTATTGCAAACTTCTAATTGGGAAATAATCTTTTAATGATTTATTTCATTTGTAATGAATGTGGACTCTGAATCTAATATATATATATTTTTTAAAGACTGAAATGGCACAAAGCCCGGTATTCTACAGCATACTAGAACGCATGTGGAGTAAACATATATGCTAAACAAATTTGGGATTTAGAAGACCCAATAGGCTGATAATCTGGTAAAATTATGCGACTGGTTAATTGCAGACAGAAGAAAAACTTAGAGCACAGAACTCCACCAAAGCTACCCAACTCTGTGTCGGACCAGGTAAAGTCACAGCTTCCAAGGACTCTTGGGTCCCATATAGCCAACGACCATGCCAGGTGTACAGTCAGCCTGGGACGGCTCTTACACACAGGAGGTAGGGCTTCTGCATGCTGCACCAAGGCCAGTCACACCTCCGAATCACACAAAGTCAAGTGTGAAAGACAATCAGCTGGTGGTTTAGAGAAAGAAGCTGAGATTAAAGCAAAATCCAGAGGATGGGGCACTGGAGTGGAGCAAGAAGTGTAACATAAGCTCAATTTCACAGTCTGCTCATCTGGCCTTGCTTGGAAACCCAGACTTCATGGGATATGAGGGCCAGAGGCCTGGAGGAGTCATATTATTTTATTATATTCCAAATAATCCAAATAATGGCAGCAGCTGCCAATGATCAAACTATGAGGCTGTCTGGAGACTACCATGAAGCTGTTCTCCCACTGAGGCTGGGGGTCACTAGGGACAGCTTCAGGGATGATAAGACGGTGGAAGGCTAATGAGGTCTTGAATGATATATAAATGAACCAAATATGGAGACAGGCTGGTCATTCATCCCTCTCCTCAGTAGTCAGGGCTCTATTCCATGAGTTAATTGCTTCTTCAATTCAATTGAAAGTGTTTTTAAATGGAATGCGAAGGTCGGTATCTTCTTTTAAATCAGGGTTTCCCAATTCTTAAAATTTAGATTTCCTAAATCTTAAAAATATGTAAGAGATAGGTGTCCTGGCTGGTTCAAAAAAACAGCTGTGAGCCGGGCGCGGTGGCGCACGCCTGTAATCCCAGCACTTTGGGAGGCTGAGTCAGGAGGATCGTGAGTTCAAAGCCAGCCTCAGCAATGGCGAGGCACTTAGCAACTCAGTGAGACCCTGTCTCTAATAAAATACAAAAAAGGGCTGGGGATGTGGCCCAGTGGTCTAGTGCCGCGGAGTTCAATCCCCAGTACCAAAAACAAAAAAACAAAAAAACAAACAAATAAACAAAAAAAAACAGCTGTGTTTTTTCTTTCTTCTTTCCTTCCTGGAAGAGACCGGCGATCATGCCTAGGCTACAATTTCATTAGTTTGAACTTGAGTAGAAAACAAAGCTGAAACTTAACTAAGGTGTAATCTTCCTTGTTACAAAAATAAGCTGGTGCTTTGTGCTGTGAGGGGCATGGCTATCTTACCGTACACAGACACTCTTTGAGCTGCTCCCTTAGCAGAGAGCACACCAGGTGAGGCCTCCTGGGCTCCCAGTCACCACTTGATGGCTTCCAGCACGCACTCCCTGCTACCTGACCCAGGTGGAGACAAAGGCTACACTTTCCTGTTTCTTCTTTCTTTCCTTTTAAAATGGTCATGCGTATTCCAAATGGACTGCCAGTAGGCTACCTTCATCATTTGTGTGCAGGAATGGCTGTCATAAAATGCCCCAGGTGCACACAGGGCTGAGGTGCACACACTGGCATGGATCTTCTGCTGCTTCTGGTTAGTACCAGGATCCGCAGTGCCTGGGCTGAAGGGGGAGGAAGTCCTATTTTTATTATTATCAACTGTCTTACCAGTTTTTTTCCCCTTTTCCTATCCTAATGGTTAAATCTAAGGAGGGCTGTGCTGTCCTCCTATTTATTCTCTCAGAAATAAACAAAGAAATTCCCAAGCCTAAGTGCAACAGATTTTAAGTCAAAAAATCATCTTTACTGTTCCCTGTCCCTCTGGTCCTTTGTTAAAATGGACACGGCACTCCAAGTGCGTCTTCTATACTAAGACTCTCTGGCTGGTCTTCGTTTAGAGATAATGCAGCCAGGTCAGCACACCTGGGTTTAGGGAAGAAGGTGGCAACTTGGGGGATGGCCAGTTGTCCCTTTGAGGATTTTTAACAGCAGCATCTGTGACAAAATGTTGTTCTAACAAGTTAAAAATTTTTAAATGAGTACATTTGTTGATAACAATTATCTGGATAAAAAGGGGCAAGCAGAAATTAAAACTGGGTTTCATTCAGCAAGGGTGGCAGCAATAAATAAAGCTAGTACTATTTAAAATAAAATCTGCCCAGCTGCAATTACACTGCAGTTGTGGTGTGAAAGGCTGTGAAAAGGTTAGGGGATTTGATTACTAAGCTAGTTCAAATTACTAAAATCATAGCTTATGTTGGCAAGTCACAGTGGCTCCATACACAGATCCATCTGCTTTTATAATATTTACCCCCCAATTCTGGAGCTCCAATTTCTGGCCAAGGATTAGAAATTATAGCAACACTATAGGAAATGGGAACACCAGCAGACGGCCAGGGTTCTGTGTCAATGACAAAAAAGACCCAAATCCAATCTTCACTAGTCTGTTTTCCAAAGAGCTGCCTGTCTCTTATTCTCATCCTGGCCCACAAACCTGTAATACTATCTTTAGACTAAAAGGTGAGTCAAACAAACCTCTGTGTCATTATATGCCTTAGAAGCAGTTATCAGTTTACCAAATGAATGTCATCAGATCTCAATGATAAGTGCTCTTGGCAGGTGAGTAAATTCCCTTACTGCAACATAGCAAGAGCTTTAAGAGCGGCTCTCACTGAAGACTGTTTGGAAATGTGTGGGGCATTTTTAGTTATCAGTATTTCGAGGGTGGGTGATGGCAGCTATTAGCCCTCAGTGGCAGGAGCCAAGGATGTTAGACATCTCACAGCAGAAGGCACAGGCCTACCCCGGTGCCAAGAATGCCCTCACAGGGACACACTGCACCACCCTGCATGACTTTAGGGAGCGCCCTCAAGACCAGTCCTTAAGGACTGGATTAACATCACACCACACACCAAGTACAAATGACAGTCCAGGTCACCTTGGTTGATGCCTTTTCCTCAACATTATACTGCTGCTTTCCCAGCTGCGCATATTGGTGTTGACCTCTAGGGAAAGGAATCCAAAGCTGATCCAAGGCTGAAGAGCTGGAATCAGAGGTGATCTCCAAACTGAACCAGCTTCCACATAACATCAGTCCTAAGCAAGCAGCATAAACAATGCCAGGACCAGGGGGAGTCTGGGAGGGGGCTCTTACTCAGACAACCAGGAACATGGTGGGGCAGGAGGAAAAACACACCTCCTACAGCATCAAAACCCAGAGATGAAACAACACATTTCAGTTGACTTAGAAGTCTAGAGATTACACAGCAGAAAAACACCAGCCCATTCTTAGAAGAACCACAGGCTGCCCTGTAAAAGCCACTACTGATTTGGCAAAAGAAATGAAGTGACAGAGGAATATGAAGACGGGCACATTCACTTTTGCATAATACATCACACGGGCTCTTTCTCACAAATAATCCAGGAGCACAATGACATAACAACATGGTAAGAAAAATCGATGATGACAGAACGTTTACTGAAGAGAGTGATCAGATTTACAGCCAAGTCATTCAATCCATGAGATGCAAAATACTATCGTGACATAAACACTAAAAACTCAAGTGACAGATCAGGAAAGGTGGGGTAATGTCAATAAAGTTTCACAAGAAATCTGACAAAGAAAAAGTATTTTTAAATAATTTGCAGGTGGTGTGATGAAGTACCGAAAAAAAAAAAAAAAAAAAAAAATCCTAGCAACATGGAACATGTTTATTCCAAATGTGGCCAAGTCTCCAAGTACAGCTCCCCAGCGTGCTATGAGGACAGGCAGGCCAACCTGACAGCTACATCCTGCAGCTGGCATCTGTGCACCATGCCCGCCAGCCCAGACCTGCGGCACCAACGGAGGCCAGGAGAGCCTCGGGAGACATGCTTCGGAGTCTGGGAAACTCCTCTGCAAGAGCTACGAGTGCTGAGCAGAGAATCAAGGTCAGATCTCACGATGAACACGGAGCCAAAGAAAAGCAGCAGCCTTACCCATGTCGTAGTCTTTGTGTTATGGTCAATGAAGAAGGGCCGGCCGTTTGGAGCTATCCTCATTTCCCAGCCAGGTGGCAGGAAGCTCTGTGTGACTTTGTGTTGTGGTTTGGGGGAGTTGTAAGGTGATGGCTGTGGGGACTGTGGATTGGAAAGGGTATCTTTCACGGCCCGGCGTATGGGCGAATCCTTGGCACCCTAAGGAATAATAATGAGCATTAGAACTCTTGACCGTGCGTCATTCCAGTGCGTCAAACGCACCCGGGGCTTGCAGAATGCTCCTCCTTGGACACGGACAAGGGCGAAGCTCCTGGAAACCCTGTTTCTTCAGTCACTTACTTTTAAATCAATCTAACTTTATACTTTTTCTTTACACTTTCTTATTGCTGGTTAAACACACAACAATATTAAATACTCATAACCACCATTCTTTAGCCACCACTTGGTATGTATAAAAAATACTCTTTTATATTAAGCCTTATTTATGGGTGGAGACTTTACAGAGAATGGAGAAGAATATGCCCCTGCTCTTAACGAGCTCACAGTCTAACAAAAGAACAGATTGGCAAATTTTAAAGCACAGAAGAAAAACCTCCGTCAACGGAGACAACCAATCACCTGGAATGACAGAGTTAGTTGTTAGCCACGTTTGCGTTAGAGCCCGGAGGAGCTGTCACCCTTTCCCCACCTAGCAGCAACCCAACCCAGAGAAAGGAGAAGCCAACCCACAGTCAAGTTTAGAACCCCAAACGTTTCCTCTCTGGCTTTTCTAACTCTGACATTTGTGACATCCAAGGATGGCACCAAACAACACAAACAGGAGAGCGCAAAGCAGATGTCCAGCAATGACTCAGAGGGGCAGATGTGCATCAGAGACACGAACGCCCAAACCATGAGAGACCCTACAGTCAAAGGAAAAAAAATGATCAAAGCAACAGCTATGTTTCGAAACTCAATATAAGCACTGGTACTCGAGAGAGTTATTATGCAATTCTAATGCGGTAACAGGCAGTAAGGAGCAAAACACAACAAGAATGGAAGAAGTTCTGAAAAGAGGGGCCACATCCAGCACAAGTTACCACGCACGGCGTCAGCCAGATGAGGATGAGGACCGTGCGAGTCCCGGATGTTAACTGGGTGAGACAGAGAAGCATGTAGGGAGGCTACACAAGGACACCCCCATGACACACGACTCATCAGGAGGCTGCAAAACCGAAGTCCGCATTAAGAGAGAAGAGAGATGAGGAGAAGCCACAGGACAGAGGTGACCCCAGTTAGACGAGGGAGCCTTCTCACCTCCAGTGGGGCAGATAAAGTTACTGTTGGCGAACTGAGGCTACGAGGCCGGCGGATCTGAGGCTCGATTAGGTGGTTGTTACTGTTTGTGGCTGATCCGGAGGCACCATCTTCTGCAAGCTATTTTGGAGGCAAAAACAAGTTAGCTTCATAGGAGGATCTCCCTGCGTGTGATTAGGAGTGTGAACCCAAACAACAACACACAGCAATAATAAGAGGGCTGGCCTAGTTAAAAGGAAATAATTAAACATAATAATGGGGGAAAGGATGGGGAAACACATTCAAGGGGAATAAAAATGAATCACTGGCCCACATAAAAACTAGCCTCGGAAGAAGGGGGCGCAGGGTAGGGCTGCAACAGGCTGATTTTGAAAATACCTTTCATGTTACATTTGAAAAATATATCCAAGGACAGAATGATTTGAGGACCAAAGTCTTCCTTAGGCAAATGCTATACTAGAGTAATTAATGCATATCTTTTCTGAGACCTTTTCTTTAAAAACAAAAACCAAACACGTCCTTCAGAGCAGTACATAAACATCGGGAGAGGACGTGGATGATGTCTGTGCTGCTGCTGTGGCCTGCGTTTAGGTTGGATGGCGATCTTCATACCTGCATGATTGGTCGAGTCCAAGTTGTGGTTCGATTGTTATGATTGACATAGTATGTGCGTCCCTTAGCATCTTTTCTTTCTTCCCAGCCTGAAGGTAGGCCCGGCGTGGTATGTACATAGGCCACTGATGGCTGTTTGTGCAAGAAATCATTATTATTTAACAACTAGCATTTGTATTCTGATCAGTTTCAATAAAGTAACATACAACCAGATAATTCTACCTCCTGGACAAGGTAAGTTAAATTTTATTTGCACAGAAAACATTCTAAAGAGTAGCCAAAAGACAATGGTAGCTTTTTCAGAGCTTCAAATCCACTGTGAGGTGAACCCCACACAGTTGGGTAAAGGGGCTCCACAGACTCAACTTTCAGACCCTGAGGTCTTAAACGTAAAAGGGTGGTTGCTAAGGTGACTGCCAGTGAAGAGAGACACACTACGATCTCTTCTAGTTTCTAAACTTCACTGCCAAACCACGAAGAGGTAAAAGGCCTTCAAGCTACTCAACACTACTGTCCATGGGACTCTGGACACTCCTGTTCCACACAAGTGGCACAGGGGTGCTCCTCTAGTGCAGTCCTGGGTTCTTCCAGCTAATGCGGCCCTATACTTGACGGCTTCTGGGGCAAAATAAAAATACAATACAGAGGGCTGGGGTTGTGGCTCAGTGGTTGAGCGCTTGCCTAACGTGTGAGGCACTGGGTTCGATTTTCAGCACCAAATATAAATAAATGAATAAAGTAAAGGTCTGTCAATATCTGAAAAAACTTTTAAAAAATACAATACAGAGACCCTCATGGATGCTCAGACTCCTATGGTGGCACCTAAGGAGCACCAGTACACCTGCATGCCTCAGCTGGGGAGGTCCTCTGTCACGAGACAGAGGAATCCCAAGGAGCCTCATAAACTGAGGCCACTCCTACCCGGTACACCGATATGGAATGTGTCCCTTTAACTGGCCAATGAACCATGCACGGGGCGGTCTCTGGGTAGACTGACAACATTCAGATAACCCAAACTAGATTGCAGAAAGACACTTTTGTTCCTAAGAAGCAGACTGAGAAAGGCAGTCTGGATGGAGGAGCACCAGACTAGCAAGGACGGCTCAGGGACTCACGAGGTGATGGGACGTGCGGGGTGAGAGCTGTCCTGGGAAGGCCACATCCTAGACTGGCACCTAGCACTGGCATCCTAGCACTGGCATCCTAGCACTGTCAAGTGCTCAGAAACAGGACAGCAGCCAGGGCCCCCAGACTCCAGGGAGAAGGTAAAAGGAACCAGATCCAACAATCAGTAGTGACCTATTTTGCGAGGCTGCTGCCACCCTGGGTGCTACCTTCCCTCCTTAGGGAAGCTTCTCTGAGCTTCATGTGTCTCATCGTACATCACTCTTTGAATGAGGCTGAGGACGTAGATCTGTTGACCTACATCTTCCTGTCTTTCTACCACCATTTCTGTTCCCTACTAACAACCTGACTAGTCAAAGACAGTCACAGCCACAGGGCCCCTCAGTGGACCCTAGGAAAGCACAAGCTAGTCCCCTGCAGGTACTCGGGGCTGCATCCAAAGAGGCTCTGGAGGTCACTTCATCAGCTTAACAGCACACTCCGGAGAAAAAGGCACTGCGCAATTAACTGGGAAGCAGCAGACTCAGTGGTTACTGCTGACCCAGCAAGGCAAGATCATCATCCTGCTAAAAATGCAGCAACCATTTCCTTGACGTTTTTCTATGTAAATCCTAAAGGTGTCATAAAATAGTTCCAAGATGACCACAGCATCCTGGACCCAGGTGAAGAGGAGAATCAACAGGAGCAGAAGAAACCTCAATGCCCAGGCTTAAGTCCTCTAATGACTAGAAAGACAGAATAACCTATAGCCTGAGTAGAGCTCCCTGCTGTTCCTTCTCCAGCTGTGACACTAACAAAAAAACACTGTTTCTAGGCTACCTTTATTTGAGGTAATGATAAAAACCTACTCTTAGCAGTCAATCAGTATTTTTGGCAAAGTGCATGCTACCACATTTTGACCTACAATGATTTATATAAATCAAAATGCCTGTGACTAAATGAAATACTAAGTAGAGTTTGTTCTTTTCTCCCTCCCTGCTGTGTTACCTTTCTTTTCCTTTCTTACTTTTTTTCAGTACTGGGGATTGAACCCGGAGGGCTTACCACTGAGATCCACCCCAGTCCTTTATTTTTTAAAACTTTTGAGACAGGGTCTCACTAAGTTGCTGAGGGCCTCACTAACTTGCTGAGGCTGGCCTCGAAATTGCAATCTTCCCTGCCACACAGTCTCCTGAGTCACTGGGATTACCTGCTGCTTTACTTTTTAGGGGGAAGCAATTCTATACGCTCTCAGAAAACTCAGTTCCAGAAATTTTAAGACTATTAATACGATTGAGTGTCCCTGGAAATGGTTATTTATGAGGGGACTGATAAACTGCAATAACCTGGCTGTGCTGTGGGTAATCTCAGAACTCAAATATAAGCTGTTCGAACTTCCAGCGACTAGGTTATTTTCACAGATAGTGCATGTAACAGGACTAACCAGTTTATGGAAAACTGCAGAGTCGCCAAGAGAACACCGAATTTGATTAAAATGTTCATTGTCCCTTCTATTGAGAATTGAACTGGTGATCTGCAATTTAGTGGCATTTATGTGAGAGGGTGTTATTAAAATGTTTCTTTATTGTGTCCTCTCCAAATGAGCATGTAGAACAATCTGTGCTGAGGAGTCCATTTGTGATTCCAAAACACTGCCTGGATGCTCATGGCTACTACATCCTGGGAACAGCCCAGCCTTGAGGCCATCGGGACTTCTACTGCTGTGTACATACAATGTGCTCCAGACCACCTCGGGAAACAAGTTGGGCGGTCAAAAAACAAAAACAAAACCAAATAATAATAATAAAAAAATACCAACAACAAAACAAAAACAAAAACCTGAGGCTTAGTATATTTACCATCTCACAGCTTTTCATTTGTAGACTGAATTTATCACTATGTTGTAAGATGCCAACTCCAGCTTTACAACAGCTTTGTTTCTTTCATTAAAATGATGAACTCGATCATGTTTAAACTGAACAAGTATCAATATGGTTTTGTAAATAACCACTTTGATATTGACCAGCACAGATTCTCCAAGACTGGCTTGAATCCTGGCATAGCAGTATGTTAGTGTAATTTTAGAATCTGCACAGTGAAGATCAAAGGACTGTGTTATCCCTCTCCTGGTGTCTCAAAGGGAGGGCTCTGGCTTAGCCAGCCAGAATGTGACACCAGTGTGCATTTACTTGCCACAAATCAAAGGGCTGTGGTTGCTTAGGTGAGAATCAGGGCCTTGTTGTTATACTATAGGAATAAAAGCACTATACGGAAAGGCAGATATGCCAGGATGGTTACTCCACACAGCGTATGTGCCCAAATGGCCTTCAGTGTGGAAAATTTATACAAAGGGAGCTGTACTCACATCACTGAATATTAAGTAATTATTAACATGCCCCAGAAGGATGACCATAAGTAAAAAAAAATTCAATTTGTTGAGCATTATGTATGACAGTTTGCTTTTCTAAAAGAAAACAGCACGTGTGTGCAATTAGGAAAGCCCAGAGGAAGGAGCAAGGTGGCCAGGGAACTCCAGCCTAGGCACAGGCTTCAGTGTAGGACAATGTGCAGAGGAGCAGGAAAGGGGGTCCGTGAGGCAGAAACCTTGCTAGAAGACAGAACTGGGGAAGGGGAGTCCAGGGCAGACAGAACAAAGGACGGTGGGGTGGAAGGGAAGTAGTGGGATTAGATCTGGAAGGTTCCTTCCAAGCCTCTCCAGGTATGGAGAAAGCACAGCACTAACAACACATGGAGGAATTATTTTGTTCAAGTATTCTAAAAATGAATACCCAGCCTGAACCCATATTTTAATTCATGGATGAGGAAAAGGAGATCACAGGCAAGAAGGCAGGAAAAGGGCAGTTTTTGGAGCCAGATGAAATCTCATTCAGATGGACCACCTTGACCTGCCAGGGGACTCTGATCACGGAGCCTGGCACTACACTAATCCAGTTTACTCCGCCATTTACCATCATCAGCTGGCACAACATGTCAGAACAAAACCAGGTTGCAAGGCCAGTAAAATGCAAAAATGGATGACACGCTGACCATGTGCATAATGAGATACTAAAATCATCTCATGAAATGATCTGTTTACCTCCAGCTCCACCAGTCCTACAGACACTGCCGGCACAGAGTGGGAACTAAGAGTTCATGGAGAATTCTTTGAAATCTCCTGGAGCCTGAGCCTGGATCACCCAACACCTGACTTTCATCGAAGCCAATGCAGCTCAATACTGTCAATCATGCCAACTGTTAGAGAGGGCCAATTTGATTTTCTCTTGTACAATGGTGAGCACTAAATTCTAACAATATACCTAAATCACTTCTGTAAATTGTCAACATCCTTCAGAAAATCAGCTATTTTATATGTAAAGTTATTCAACACTAATGAGCAATTCCAGCAAAAACAATACAGGTGAAATAATAAGGCAAATTCTTCAAGTAGCTACTGCATCTCAAAGCACAAACTCAATGCTAATCTGACTTTAGGGATCAAATAGAACAGAAACAATTAAAATACACCAAGTAAAGTTACCCGAAAACATGAATAGCATAAGATATTCAAAATAATGAATAAGAAAAATAGTAGGTAAATGGCTTTAAGCAGGACCAAATTTTCTACATCATTTAAATATTTTAACCCATTAAGTCCCAAGTTTTCCATTCTGTGAACATAATAATTATTTCAAAATTACCATAAACAGTATATTTGTTGCTCAAGTGAAGTCTCTATAGGCGGGATGAAAATGGGTTAATTATGCTCCCTGCCCAGGGAATTGTATGAACACCTGTCTATTCTCCTGTGAATCAAGTCTCTGGTGGCACAGAAAGGAAAAAGTCTGGCCCCACGTTTAAAAAAAAAAAAAAAAAAAAAAAGTGATATGGGAAATGCAGAGAATGTAACCTGGTCCACAATCAGGACACACATGTACAAACTCATGCATTTCCTGTGGCTTCTCTATCTTCCAATGAAATTACTTTAACCCAGCATCCTAACAAGCAAAAGCTCATCAGGAGTACAAACACTAGAAGGCAAAACTATACTCGAAATGGTCAAATTAAACACACTTAACCAAAGCTTGATGGTATTCCTAATAGAGTTAATGGAACCAAAAGTCATTCCACTTTACCCAGTACCTTTAAACCATCCAAAAAAGGGAAATAAAATTAAAAAAACATGTGCATCTCTGTAGCACAATGAAGCTGATCTTATTTGTTAGAAAGTGACAGCATATCCACCATTAATCAAAACATGAAACCGCCCCACCAGACCTCTGCAATTAATGCCTGATAAAGTGTGTCATTACCGTTGGCTCCTCACCACCCGAGACTGTGGACGACCGTGCTCTCCTAGCTGGGGTACTGGGCTGTTAAATGATAATTGACATCAGTGACGTGCACTCAGGGGACGACCCATTGCATAGTGAGCTGGGGATTACGGCTGTGACAGCGCTGGAAGGCAGGTGACGAGAGAGTAGAATCCCTGACACCAGCTCAGGCCAAATGAAGCTGAGCAGTCGCTGACCACCAGCAACCAGAGGAGCCCCTGACCCCCCGCTGCCCAGGGAGGCTCAGGCTAGAGCCCCGGTCCGGTGAACAATGGCAACCTCAACAGGCAGACAGCCGAGAAGGGAAAAATGAAAGCCAGTCTGCTTTGCCCTCACCGTCCAGGATGAGCAGATTCCTAAACCCGCCAGACTCAACACTCAGGTGGAGGCCGCTGGTGATCAGCGAGTTCACAGCACAAGGTGGGGGGGGGGGCGGGGGGGATCACCAATCTCCAGGAAGGTGAGCTCTTTGGCCAATTAAATTGACATCGATTTTGAAAAGGAGAGAAAGTGCCATTAATTCATCAAGGAAAATCATGGGATCATTAGGCTGAGGAGAACCCCCCCATTCATCACGGCTGATTGTTCTCTTTTGGGGGCCCATAGTGAACCTCTCCCACAAAGATGCTCTCGTCAAGCTTGTAAGGAACCAGCCAGCCCTTTGCAGCTCACAACTGAATCAATCATCTTGACTAATATACTCGTTAATTCCTTTTTTTTTTTTAACATAAAATACTAAAACCTAGGCCAAAATATCCTTTGAAGCCAAGTAAAAATGGACACGATTGGGAAGACATTGATTTCAAAAAAAAATTTAAATGTGATTTTTGCCCCCCCCCCAAATTCCTACATAATGAAGTATGTCATAAAATAATCAGATGTGTGGCAATTAAAAAAAAAAAAGTTAAGGTCAAATACCAAATCAAAAGTGTAAAAACTGCATAATATTTTCACCTCCAAAAGAGGTAACAAGTTTACATAAAATTTCTCATTCGTAATGTGTATGCTCCACACTTCCCAAGGCAGTGCTGACCTGTCTTCCAATTGGAATATTTAATTGTTACATACACCGGGTGTTGCTCACCCTCTGCCCCTTCTGTTTGCTGAGTTAACTAAACTGTGGGGCAGTGAGCACAAAGTATTGCCGATTCTCTGCCTTTAAAGAGAGAGCAGGTGTCTTTGTGGAGTTAAGAGTCAAAGCCACAGAGACGCAAAGGAGCACGTGACTACCCAGAAGAGTTCTTCCTGTTTTAAGGGGTTGGTGGGTTTGCAGGGTCCAGCTCGCTGGAGACAGTGACGGTCACTCCACAAAGTGAAGGGAATTATTAAAGTACCAAGTACTTTCCATCAAGGAAGCACATCAGAATTGGTGTAAACTGGGGTGAAAACCAAAGCAGCGAAGTTTTAAGAATTTTGGGCACCTGGGTGGCAGTACCAACTCCGTGTGTTGGAGACCCACCCTTCTCTGACAATTTGCGAGGCAAGTTTCAAGTGTCACATTGACATGGTGAATGGATCTGCACAGGAAAAACTCTTTCTCAGTAGCCAAGAAGATTTCAAATCAAAGCCCAAAAGCCAGCTGATGACTGGAAATGAGCATGGGTTACCGGTGGTAGGTGGGCCTGCTCTGCGACGGCGTCAGTGACACTGCAGGACCGCAGCCTGGAGGAGGGCTCTCTCTGCTGAAGAGGAAAGACAGGAAGTGTCAAAAGGCATATTCCCAGAAAGGAGCTTCACTGGTTTAAAAAAAAAAAATTCTATCACTCAATTCTACACATTAATTAAAAGAAACACGCCTTTGCAGTCATCAGAGTGATTCCTTAAGGAGTGAAGTTAGCCTGCTTCAATTCTCAGTGTTTTCAGCCGACTGGGATTTTGAACGGTCCTTAGAATTAGTAGCAAAAGCAAGAGGGGGAGACTAAACCTATTGGAAAGGAAGCTGAGCTGACCCCTCCAACACTCCCAAGCTGCCTTGGAACCAGCAGTAAGAAGTTAGCAGTCTTGCACTCTACTTGGGATGTCAGCTCTAGGAAACTTCTAATGTGACAGGAATAGAGGAAAAAGGAAGGAACACTGATATAAGGCTATTTGACATTTACTGACTCTCACAGGTGACAAAGAATCAGTTGGATTCTATGTCCCCAGGAAGTCAGAATTCACCTTGTCCTCCTCCTTCTGCAGGATGAGATACTTATCATTTTAGCTTCAGAGTGGAGTTCAAGTCGTACAGAACAAGAACGAAGGAAAACAGTGGGGCTAGTCTAAAACCAACCTGGCGTGCAATGTAGAATGTTCCTCCCGTTCTACGTGGTTAAACAAAGCCCGATAGATCTGAATGGAGACGGTAATAGCAGATCACAGAAAACAAGGGTCTCTCTACTAGCAGATTTATCCACCATATAAGTCTGTAACATACTTTTAACATTTTGCAATGACAAGTAAAATGAGATAATGTCCTAGAAAAATTTTGTGGGTGGTGACGGGGACTACCATGTAGCTTTCTCCCACTAACTCATGTGGAGGAGTCACTTTTTTTTTTTTTTTTTTTTTTACATTTATTATTAGAGCATTACAGTTATACAAAGGAGTTGAGTTCATCCCGACAAAATCACACATGCATGGAATTCAATTTTAGTTCATATTCCCCCATCCCCCACGTCTCCTTCCTCTATTGGTCTTATTTCCACTCATCTATTTATTTTTGGTTAGTTCTTTCTACTTACAAAAGTGAAATTCCCTGTGATGTATTTATATATGCACATAACATGGTTTTTTAAAGAATTCATTCTGCATTTCCTCCCCTTCCCTCTCAATCTCCTTCTTCTATACTACTGATCTTTTCTACAGCTTTATGATAGCCAATCCTCCCTCCTTTCTTTCCTTTATTTTACTTTAGCTTGCACATATGAGAGAAAACATTTGATCTGCGATTTTTTTTTTTTTTTTTTTTTAACTTTTCTTCCCCCCAGGGCTGAGGACTGAACTCAGGGCCTTGGGTGTGCTAGGCAAGTGTTTTGCCACTGAGCTAAATTCCCAACCACTTGACCTGTGAATTTTTAAGTCTGGCTTATTTCACTTAGCATGTTCTCCATTTCCATCCATTCACCAGAAAATGCCATAATTTCATTTATGGCTGAGTAAAATGCCATTGTGTATATATACTGCAATTTCTTTATCCATTCATCTGTTAACAGACATCTAGACTGATTCCATAAAGGAGTCACTCTTGAATAAATGTTCATGCTGCTGTCCTTGACTACAGAGTGACCCCGAGAGACAAAAACCAGAGAACACTTCAACATAATCTGAAGATATAAAAATACTGCACTCGGATCTTAAGGATATGTGTGCATGTTTATTTTTGCTTATAGAATAATTAAATGCAAGAGCTCCCTGCGCAAATAACTAGAAATGCTAATTTATTATTGATGTTGAGGAAAACTGATTTTTTTTTCACTTGACTAAAGGTATACAATTGCTATAGTTTCAGCAATTCCTTTTTTAATAGGTATTAAGTACATGAATTCATTGCTTGTTTCCACAGCAATGGCTTTACCAATTCAAATATCCCACATACACAACCTCTTTTCCTGTTCACTTAGTACTAAATTTTCATCTCAGTGGTATTCCTCTTTCTGAAAAGTATTCATAGAATTTTAATGTGAAACCACATTAACGAGTAATCACTGCAACCCATGTTAATTTGGCCCACTATGTCTATTGAAATGAAAACACCCTATCCAAAGGAGCGACAATCTTGTGAGTGCTTACTAGGCTTTTGTATTTTATGGAGTCCCCCTATCTTTACATTCAGTATGCTCATAATAGTGACTGTTAGTTCTAGGATGCCATTTTCAGTGGAGAGACTGCCATCATTCACTGTAGTGCATCTTGAAGTTCAATTTCTTGAGAAACACTGAGTCTGCATTTGATCTTAATTCTAAACACATGCAGGGATTACCTATAGGCTTTCTCTGCAGTTTTATCTTGTCAAATGCAGAGCTCTTCATGTCTGATTCCATTGCTTTTCACTGGGGATCAGCCCTATCTGAAGCTTCTAGAAACCATTTCTCTGATGGTTAAGAACCTCAGCCCAAAGGCTACCTTGATGCCAGGGTCACCTTACATACCCTTTCTCAAGGACTCATGCTCTTGGACTTAGGAGCTGTCCTCTGATTCCCATTCAAACCTTGTCAGGGCTGGGCCACTTAAATCAAATGCCCTTATCTGTGATATGGAATGATAAACCTCTGAAGCAGGACTTCAGGTGTTTGATCAGGAGGCCCAAAGCCTTCTTCTAACTGTCACCATAAAATACCACCTTCGTGACGAAGGCACTATTTTTATGAGCTTTTGGGCTGGGAAAGAAATTCTATAAGGTTATAGCTAGTAATTACAGATTCATGGAACCTTAACCTTTGGATTTTTTACAAATCAAGTAAAAGAGCTGGTGATGCATAGTTATTTTCCAAATAAACCTGCCTGGGCTAATTTTAGTATAATCCTGCATCTGGGGAAGAAGAAACTTTGGACAATGTCAGAGTTAACCTGAAGTTGGAAGACCCCTGGGTGTCATTTGCATACAAGATTTTCCTGAAGCAACAAAAGAGAATATTGCTCAAGACCTCTACTTACAATCAGAGAACTGAACTGCTCCCCATTGGAGTCTGGAGTGATCTGAAGCCTTCTGCTTAGCTCCTCTGACAGCTCCTGAGGGCTGGTTCGAGACACTGGGGAGGAGGGCGGTGGGGGCAGAGCCAGGCCAAGAGAGTCTCCAGCCATATTCACTTCTTCTGAAATGGTCTCCCAAGGCTTTCAAGGAATGAGACACCGGGGTAAATGCTAGGAACTGGGGATTAGCCTGCCCTCAACAAAAACACACAATAACCGTGGGAATAACTATAATTAACATGTAGTCAACACGAGGCACACCAACTTCACGATCATCATGAGGAAGATATGACTCATGTCCCAATTAACAGATGAGCAAATTGAGGCATGGAGAGTAACTGGCTTGAGGTGTAAGAGCTAGTGAGTGGCATGGCCACTGAGACGTGACCAGGATGCTTGGTGCAGAGGCGGTGCCTGCATGCCTCCAGGGCACCAACCCCTGAGCCGCAGCTTCTTGATAGCATTAGTGAAACACGCTTGGGCTAAAACAATCTTCTCAGGAGTGCACCAGTGATTTTCGTGGGTTTCTTTTACTCTAACTGCTGAGGATTCATAAAGAAAACAGCACAGATTCTACAAGCTGTAATTAAACACTGGAATAAAGCAACTTCTGGTGGATTTGTTTTAAAATCATTAATTTGCTTTTCTAATTGTGATCACTGCAGCAGTTTGTGAATGGCCTTCTTTCCAATACAATATCTAAGAAGAATATATTTCTAGCAATATTAACAGAGCTGTTAGGACAGCATGGAAGTCACGATTATAGCCCATCCACTGTTTGATGCATTACAACCATTTAAAGAGAAGATTATCAACATTTCTATTGACCCAAATTTGATTTTTCTTGGTAATAAATCTCTTTCAAGATGGCAAAACAACTCAGTAAAAACTTGTCTGAGTTGTGAACAAGTTATAGGGCTCGTTCAACTGTTCAAATATGATAACCCGATGTCATTTAATAAAAATTTGGTTAGACTCTGGGGGAAAAACAAATTACCAAGTGAAAATATCTTCAGATTTTCATACTAGAAATAACGTTATTCCCTTTTGTGATGATACAGTCACATGCGCTTGTCAAACACGGCTTTTACAAGCACTTGCTAAATTAATTAACACCAGATGGCAACTCATTCGCTGTGCGAACACCATCTTTATATCCTAGACGAGGCTTACTGAGAAGGAATCACCACAGGTCCTCCTACCTCAGGGGCCTCTCCGCCTTCCGAGGCCTCGGGCTCCAAGTCCTCGCTGATGTGCCTCCGCGAGCGGAAGCGTCGGTGTGCCGCCTCTTGGTTGATCTGCCTGATGTTATTGTCTGACTCGGAGGACACGTCCCTAAGAGTGGGATGGGGGGGGGGCAATAAGAGGAGTGGTATTTAGAACAGCCCTCCAACAGTCCAACCCTAAGGGTGACACGCCAGGACACCAGTGACACACTGACCACGGCTGCTCGCCAGAGAACTCTTCCACCCTATCTTGGGTAGAGTGCAGTGCAAGGTCCCTTTCAATCAAACGCATGCTGCCTGTAGCGCAGCGGTCAAAACCTTTAAAGCATCTTTCAGGCATATACAGTCGTCCCTTGGTATGTCGAGGTACTAGTTCCAGGATCCCCTCCCCTTCCCAAGGAAACCAAAGTCACAAATGCTCAAGGTCCTTGTATAAAACGGCACAGTACCGTCATAAAATCCATCACGGGCTCCCATACACTTTGTTTTTGCTAGATTATTTATAATACCTAATACAGTGTAAAAGCCATGAAAATAGCCGTTATCCTCCTTGTATAGGGAATGATAAGGAAAAAAATTTCTGTATGGTTTTGGTACAGGCATAGTGTTTTTTCCCCCATATTTTTTTTAAAAAATATTTATTTATTTGCTTTAGTTGTACACAATGTTTATTTTTACGCGGTGCTGAGGATCGAACCTGGGCCGAGTACGTGCTAGGCGAGGGCTCTATCGCTGAGCCACAACCCCAGCCCCTCCCCCATATTTTTGATCTGTGGAACCCATCAAGACAGCACTGACTGTACCTCAAAATGTACTTTAGTATTTAAGAATAGGAATCAAAGTCCTCCAACCCATGTGGTACATGAGGCCTCTGCAAGGAGGTCAGAGGCAAGCTCACACATGTGGCCCACTGGCATAGACCCTTCAAGGAGTCCAGCAATGACAAAGCAGCTACTTTGGTCATCAGCAATTGGCCCAAGATAACTGACAGTATAAACTGATGGCTGCAACTGGAGAAAAGGACTCCTGACCCAGCAGCTGCTTTCTATATTGTTCTGACAAAATCTCAAAAGAGTCCTAATATCACATCCCCCTTCCCTCCAACCTACTTCCAAAAATCTGAATAAACACCAGGAACCAACTTCCCAAGTCCACTGGGATTTGAAGAACACTGCAACATCATTTTGTGTGTATTTTTGGGGGGGATGGTAGGAGGGGTCACATAAGGTTGCCAATTCAAGATCCAAATGCACTGACTTAATCTTGAAAACATTTTTTTGCCACATATTACAGGTAATGGTCCTTTGGGGAGAAAAGCTCCTCAGAGGCTTTCAGGGTAGAAGCTTAAATTCTAAAATGCTTTTCAGAGGAAACTCCCAGCACACTTTCAATAAGATTTCACATTCCATTAACAAAAATTATGTGCCAGTTAATAAGTTAATGTTCCAGACTAGACAAAAAAGTTATTTCAGACTAAATGAAATATAATATTAAGAGCCCAATTAGAGATTCTTTCTAAAACAAAGGTCTTAAGTTTCTAGTATAATCTCAAACTAACTTATGCTATATCCCAAAAGGTGCCCGCTGAGCCCCTGAGATAGTGACTAGTCTGCAATTAGCAGCTGTTGGCAAGTAAGTGGATGACTTTTCAACACGGACTTCCTAAACAGCTGAGCATTTCCAACAGACATCTTTACACTATTAGCTTTCCTGGTCAAGGGGCAAGTGTGCAGGTTAGTGTGCTTCTATTTAATCTACATGTAAATCATAATTCCTTATTATTGGTGTCTGGATTAATGTTTTATTGTACTTGTATACCCAACACACAAATGTTTGCCATTAACAAAATACCTTATTTGCCTATTTTATAGTTATATCTAACTAGAGTAAAACGGTACACTAAATAGAGGTATCTTCAGAGAACTAACATTATTATGATCATAGAGGGAATTATTAAAGTCAAAGTATGTAAAAGTATATTAATAAAATTCTGGAAGCATAAAAATGGAATTATGAAAAATGACACTGCTGGCTATGTTAGCAAATGCAATGCTGTATTTGATTCTGTGTTGTCATTTTTATATGACATCCAATTCTTAAACACACAATGACTATGAAATACATTAATAGAGAACAGAGAAAAATTTGGAAGGAAAATGATCAGAATGCATTCATAAAGTGTGTAAACTGTTTCAGTACTAAGAAAGCAAAGGAAACTGTACACATCCTCTTTCACTTTTTGAGGATGAAAGGAATTTTATTTTAGGATTAGTAGCACCACTTGACAATATTTCAGGGCTGGAGTAGTGGCTCAGTGGTGGAGCACTTGCCTGGCCTGAGTGAGGCACTGGGTTCAACTCTCAGCACTGCACATAAATAAATAAAATAAAGGTCCATTGGCAACTAAAAAAATATTTAAAAAAATATTTCACATCCAAGAATTTTATCAAAAATTTAAATCTTCCTTGAAATGCCAGTTGTAGTCACACCAAGGGCATAACCTGTTCATGTCGCTAAGTACCTGTCCCTACACAAGGTGCGTAGCACATACTGGGCTCTTAAAGGGACTTTGAGAGGTGGAGAAAAATTAAGGTTTAATGTTACTATGCCTGTATTTTACTTCCTTTAGAAATATACGAAAATCTACTGTGCCAGGATTGATTTTCTTAAAAAAGAGAGATGCATTTAAAATCAATTATGTCAATTTTCCTTATCCAATGAGCTCAAATAATCAGTAATCAGTGTGAAGCAGAAACAATTAAACAGCATAAGAAACAAGGTAACTCTGAATTTGAAATTCCACCCAGGGGCTTTTACGGTCTTCAGTGGTAATAGGGAAATGTTCACACGGGGAGGCCACTGCATTTAATTAAGCGAATGAGTGAGGGACTGGTGAAACCAAGACTAGAAGTTGAGAGTGCGGGAAAATTTACAATTATTTCTAGAAATTAACCACGTAAGTCCCCAATTTTAAGTTCTGCCAATATTTCAATGACACAGATGTTTTAAAATAGGTCCATATTTGTTGCTCTACGTTTATGTAGGTGTTCCATAACTGGGATGATGGGACAAAATGGAAAAATGACTTTACTGGGAGAAAGGAAATAATTTAAGAGAAGGCTACTTCAATCTTCCTTTGGTCACTTATTTTGCATCACATTCCTCACTGACTTCTGGGGAGCACGGCAAGAGTGAGCAGGGGTCCACGTGCCTTGAAATCAAGCTTAGGGCCAACCACAGATCAGTGTGTCAGATCCCTTCCACCCATGGTACAACAGTGACTACGGTGATGACCTGAAGCAGAGATAGGACTGTGCCTCCAGTCACTTCTGGAAGTGGCCCATCCCTGTTGGACAGCGTCCATTTTTGAATGTATTTTGCTGCACTTGAGGAGTAGGGGAGATCATCTGTGAATGAGAAAATGTCATGTGCTCCCTGCCACAACAGGGGAGCAGCATGAGGCTTCTGGGAGACCTGGACAGAAGAGGAAGGCCAGTCGGCTGAGACATCAGTGGCCCAGGAAGGGTGTGCCCTAAACTCTTGGTTCTTGCTCGTGTTTTGGGGGGATGGGCTACTATCCAGAGGACCCAAGAACAAGAGAAAGCAATGGTGATGGGCCACTGAATGAACCGAGTGTGTGACTGTGGGTGGCAAGAGAGCAGGGTGATGAACCACCTTGTGGGAACGCCCCAAGGGCAGCAGGGAGTCAATGACAGAACCCAGACCTGTTCTCAGTGGGCTCGAGTCTGGACACGAGCCTGTAGCAGGTGGGCAACAGTCAGTCACTGAGGTGGTCGCTGCTTGGCTTGGCACGAGCGACCGCTCTCGACCTCTTGACTAGGATACTTCCTAACAGCAGCCATTTCCCTCTGACGGTGCTGCAGCATTCTGTGAAAACTGATTTATTTTTTAACTAAATCAATCCTCAAAGATGATTCTGGGGTTTCAAGGGCTTCTGACCAGGCCTAGCAAAACTGAGGAAAAAGAACCCCAATCCATAAAAGTGCAGAGGAGATGAAAGGTCTGTCATGGGACCGACTTTCCCCCTGACTTCTGTCTTGCTTTGGAGAAGCCGAGCCCTCTGGAAAGGAAGGCGTCCTTGTGTTCCACCAAGTTCTGCTGATGTCCTTCCTGGCTCAGCCACTGCCTCTGGTAGGGATGCCTCACTGATGGGGACAGCCATGTCCCAGCTTCTCCTGAGACCACGCTGAAACCTGAACTCACGTCAAGAACTGCATTTCCCCTCGCTGCTTCTGGCTTAGTGATGAGGTGCACCCTCTGGGACACACTGCCCCGAAAGGTGGTACTGTTTTTTACCAAGTTATTGAGGTACAATTGACATGTGAAATCTGTACTTATTTAGTGAACTAATGGTGATGAGTTTGGAGATGGAATGCCAAGAAAACACGCCAAGTGTCTTCTCAGGAATTCCCTCATTAAAGCCTCATAATTCTGTGAGGTAAAGAAAGTAGCGAGTATCCCTATTTATCCCCAAACCGCAGACTTCAATCTGCATGGTACTGATTAACAAAGCTGAAGACCTTTCCATCTATGTGTTAGCTATTCCTGCTCCTTCTTTTTTTGTTACTGGTCCCTAAGAGATCACATGATGCTCTGGCCATCAGCAGCGTGCCACCTTTTCAGGTTTTGCTTTCTTGTGCTGTTTGGGGAAGGTGGAGGAAGGTGCTTCATTAGGGTATTGCTACTACTTCCCATGACTGGATGCAACCAAGCCCAAGACGGGTCCATAGTCAATTTTATTACAAACACCTTAAAGTAGTCAAATGACTTGCCATACTTTGAATAGCTAAGATTTTTAATGAGAGGGAAAACGTGAATAAGTAAAATTATGAACAAAGGAATAGTATCAACTAAACCATGTCCATTTGTATTTCTATGGGGAAAACTATAGCAAAGACTAGTTCAGCATTATCCCAACGACTTGATAGTTATGCTGTTCCGGGAACAAGGAGCTAATGGGCAGTCCAAAGTGACCAAGGACAGATGATATTCATGAGAACCTACTTGGAGGCTCAGGGAGGATCAGCTGCTCATTGCTCTAGATTCTGTAAGCTTTACTTCCAAACTGAATAAACCACAAATCAGTCAAATGGTCACCTTCTCCACTCAGTCACATGCAGAGTTCCTCTGAGCTCTCTCAAAAGGGTTTGTCTCAGTATAGCACTAACACCACCTGTCTAAAAAGCATCATTAGCAAATTTCTTTCAGAATTTGGGTTGAAGAGAAAATGTCCTCAGCTAATATACATACTGAGAATTATACAATAATTGATAATGACCCACTTGTCTTGGCTGCTAGGAAGGTCATAAGGTCTAGAATAATTTTTCCTTTCCTTAGTACTTTGGTTTTGCTCTTTATTTTGTATCAATAGATTCACATCTTGCTGTGAGTTATGATTTAACAACAACCTGCTTCAAACCTTTTATAGTAGTTGAGGTTTAACTAGGATTCATTTGCTATTACAAAAAAAAAATAATTGTTGAGGGAATAAAACATCAACTGGCTTACTGCATCCCTGAAGCTGGTGAACAATTTTAATTATTAATTCTGACCTTCCAAATCTCCAATGCATTTCTAATTATATAAGGGGGATAATACACACATTTCCCAAAATGAGAAAAAAAGCTTTTCAGAGGGTTTCCAAATCAAATAATTAAAAGGAATAAAAATCCAAAAATTAAAAGGAAACAGACAACTACAAAGCCAATTTGCTTGTTCTTTTCCATTGGTCAGTCAGGAGAAGGAGCTAAAGGAGAGGGAAGCAATATAATCATTAAATATATGAAAACTCCTGAAAAAACAGATGCCAGGATCCATGTAAAGAAGACGTGCGAAGCAAATCAGCTCATACTGAAATTGCAGCACAACACATCAGGTGACAGCCTCTTCCCTCCTGGCCCATTTTGGACCTGCTCTCATGTCCCCACCTCAGTGAGGAGCCACTTGCTTGGAGGACACATGGTTTACTTCCCAGCCTTGTCCCAGAGAGGCCCTGTTCGTCCCTAATCTTCAGGGGTGACCAGGTGCCCCCACACTGTGTGGTACTCACATTAGGCTGGGGCGGTGCCACTGCGTGGTCCGGTTGTTGTGGTTGACATAGTAAGTGCGGCCCAAGTTGTCCACCTTCTCTTCCCACCCTGGGGGCAGAGGAGGAGGGGGAAGCTCCTCCTGGTGCTGAGAAGCCGAGTCGTTCGAGTCAACAACTTCCCATCCATGCTGTGGGACGAAATTAAAAGAAGATTATGAGGTTATTTCTTCAGATGGTGGGGAAAGGCCAGTGTTCTCTATGTCCTTTGCCTTGCTCTGGTTCTTGCAATGGCTTCATGTTGGATAAATTTCCAAAAAAAAAAAAAAAAAAAAAAAAAAAAAATTAAAAAAAAAAGTCAATGTAAGTCTCAAAACTCTTTGGAGCAGTGGTCAATTACTCAGGCTGCCTGCTAAAAGGACTCCACTGCAGGGAGCCACACAGGTTGGGACATGCAGTCTGGGAAGTCACTTAAGTCACATTATACCCTTGTCATGTTGCCTATTTGTCATTCTGACCTGAATAACGGGGCTGTATGAAGCCAATGACATGGGCCATGTTACAGCTGCCATTCATTTGATACCTCCTGAAGGTAAAGATGAGCCATAAACCCAAGCATTCTAACCAAAAGCATGGCCCGGGTGATCCGGAAGCCCAGGACGCTGATGGTCCCTGGAGGATGGCCCCGAGGCCAGCATGGAGAGGAGGGGGAGCCTCTACCCTGGTTTGCTCTAATCCCAGGAGCCCGAAGAAGCCGAGAAGCGGCTGCTGTAGCCTCCTCGGGCTCCGTACACAAACAGGCTTCGTGGTACCAGGGTTAGAGTGACATTTTCACAATGCATACTTTAGGCATTAAGTATTGCTTTCCTAACATCCCCTAGTAAAGTCACTGGAAAATTAAGTAATTCACTGGTTACTGCAGTTGGAAGGCAAGAAGAGTGTAAAAAATTCCTTGGATTTGAAATAAAAATCTGTTGCTGTGCTGACGAAACATCAGCCTCCCCCACGGCCTGCCACCCACTGCAGTCCTCCCCACGTGTGAGAGCTGCGAAGCCAGCAGCCAGCGCCACCTGCGAACATGGCTCGGTACTGGTGGGGGGTTGGTCAACTTGCCCACAACACATTATTCACGTGTCACGTATATGTGACAGCTGCCAACAGATGTGGGAACAGCCTCAGAGAAGCCTTGTTCAGTGGGTGCTGTCAGAACAATGAGAGTGTGTCCCAGGAAACAGCACTGTCTGAGGCATGGGGAGAGAAGGTACAATGGGAGCCACGGCACAGGTATGTGACCAGAAGCTAAGAGGCCACTACGCCAGGAGGACAAAAAGAAAATCGCTCTGGACAACTAATTTCAACGTGGTATTTCCAGAGGAGAGCTCTTCTAATGCATGCTATCACCTGTGGGTCAAATGAATCAAAAACTTAGAACTTCCGAATCACCTGAGGCAGCTTCAGGTAGGACAAGGAACTTATGTAGAGCTGAGAGCCCAAAGCAACAACAGCCCTTGGGAGGGAGGGGAGTTTGGGGGCCGAAGGCTGTCCAGAGTATTTTTCACACCGTCTAAGGACCCACTCTCCAGTTAAGTGTCACCGCATGAGACAATAAGCTCACCTTTACTAAAACACACTGGTTGACCATCAAAAAAGTTATTTGGGGACATTAAGTGTTCTCATATTTAACTTTAGACACTCCTTTCCTCTTTCAATGACAAAGCCTCACAGTGGAATGTTAGTGGCCCCTTAGCCAGGAAGGCAGGCCGGGGCCTGCGGCTCCCCTGCATACCTCCATGTCGTCCCTCTGCTCACTGTTCTCGTCATCTTGACCTCCGTTTTTCGGCATGTAGGCCATTTTCAACCGCAAAAATCCCTTCACTCGAGATTTATGGCTGTGTAAAGGGAGAAAATTGGTCAGAAAGGATATGGCTTGCTTACATCCTTCCTGTTTACAGTGACTGCTGAAACTGTCCCCCAAGAAACCAATGCTGGCTTCAGGCAGGGACAGCACCCCACTCGCCCACCCCGAGCCTCACCTTCTTGGGCGGAGAAGAAAGTCCTTAAATGTATAGGGTCGCTCCATGGTTGGATCTTCTGTCTGTGGGAAGAAAAAGTAAATTAGGCTTCAATGCTCCTGACGGTTTCGTGTTTTGAAGATAGAAATCTGGTTTCTAGAGAATACATTTTCATACTTTAGAACGTGTGGCCAAGGTGAGAAGGAGCTGGTTCCTCAACTGGTACTGGATGATTAATTAAGCATTTGATAAGTACACAAAGCCTCGTGTCCTAAGATCCACTAGATGTCACTATCCACATCGGGTTTTAGGAGCCAACCCCTGCCACAGACAAATGACAAAATTACAGCTGTTGCTGCCAAGTGTAATTTCTAACTGCAGGGTGTGGCCTCAATCTCAGGGAGTTGATCAGCTTCAGAGAACCAAGGGTCACTGGTGTCTTATTTTCCCTATGACTCAAGAAACCTAAATGTAGAGGCCACAGAATATACCAGATCTAATCTTTGAAGGCAACTGTATTTCTTGCATTTTAAAACATCATGTCATTAGCCTAAAAGAATTGACAGATTTTATCTCTAGCACAGAGACCAAGAAGTGCCACCAAACAGTCCTCTCCTGGGACTTATTTTGCAAAGCTAGGAGCACAATGGGGTGAAATCTGTTCATGTGCAAAGAAATCAGCATTCGCTTTATTGTACAAAGTTGTCTGGCCTAACAAAGCGGGACATCGGAAAAAATAAGTGTTACTATTATTTTAAAATATATTTTTAGTTGTAGGTGGACACAATACCTTTGTTTATTTATTTTATGTGATGCTGAGGATTGAACCCAGTGCCTCACACATGCTAGGCAAGTGCTTTACCACTGAGTTACAACCCTAGCCCTGTTACTATTGTTTTAAAAAATAACTACGCTTGTAAAACCTCAAATATCTAGACCCTTCAATTAAATGCAATTTGAAATACTTACTTTTGTAGCAAGAGAGAAAAAACCAGAGTACAATGATTTAGTATACAAAGGATGTGTACGTGTAAACTCTTATGTTTGAAATGGTATCAGCTTATGTCATTCCTTGCTTTAAGCTCCCAATAGCTTCCTATTTATCTCATAATAAAATCAAAATTCCTTCCTATGACCTACAAGGTATATGATCAGGTTTTTAATTACCTTTAGCTTTATTATGAACCAGTCTTCCTGACCACTCCTCATGCTCCAACTACCCTGGCCTCATCTGTCATGTGTGCCAATCACATCTAATCCTGCTGTAGGACACAGCCGCTGGCAGGTCCTTCTGCTGAACAGCCGACTCCAGATGGCCTGGTGTCTCCATCTGCCATCTCGCCCCAGAGTCCTCATCTTCAACTGCCACCATGGAGCCTACCTTGTCTTCCTCTATAGCATCGCTCTTCTTTATCTCCCCCTTATTGCTATCTGAGATTAGAAGACCAAACAGCAGCTAGGGCAGCACCCTGTGCTCTTATTTAGTGGTGAGTTTATCATCCATCACTTCTAGGATGTAAGCCCATGAGATCAGAGACTTGAACGTGCTCACCGGGGACTGCTGGCGCCAAGAGCACTGCCCGGCCCTCAGCAGGCACAGGTCTAAGTTGGTCGGCTCTACACAAACTACTGAGGTCCTGAAATTCTAGTCTATCATTGAACAAAGTCAATTTTATTCTCTGGACTGTTCTTTGTTAAGGTAATAAATCGAAATTAGACATTTTGGGAACATTTTCTACCAAAAAAAAAAAAAGTTTCCAAATATACATCCCCTATAACGGAACATTTAGTAATCAAGAATTCTAAGGCTGGTATTCCTTCCTTTTTTTGATTTATTCAAGCAACAAGCACTTCTAGAGCAGTGAGGGGTGGCTGTGACACAGTCCCTGCCTTGGGGCTGAGCTGCATGGGAGGGGCGTCACAGTGCACGGGGCTCTTTGGCTCAACACACCCACTGACATGGAGCCGTTGTAACCTCTAAGACTTAGGGTGGAGGGAAAAGACTGACTCTGACTTGGGGATCGAAATGGTTTTGGGGTGAGTGGGCAGGTTGCGGCAGGTGGAGAAGTGGGAGGAAGAGCAGTAGAACCTCAGGGAACCCACAGCATGAGCACAGCCTACAGGATCTTAGCACAGGGACCCTGGAACAGTGGAGAGTGCAAGGGAGGGAGCGGGAAAAGCAGCGCTCGGCAGACCCCGGAAGTGAATCCTGGCACACACCACATAGTTCAAACATCAGCGCCTCACAGATGGAGAGGTCTGTGCCGTGGCTTTGTGGGGAAGGTCTTTACCTCTCTGTGCTCCAGTGTCCTCATCTGTAAAATGAAGCAGTGACTGTTTCTTACAGGGTTGTTGTGAAGGTTAAGGCAGTTGGTTGAGATGGCTTACCACACTCCTCACTAAGGCTCCTAGCACATCTAACAAGCTTGGCCATCATTGCCATGAGCCAATTCTATATTTTTATGTCACAGGAGTATTGCTAACTTAATGCTAGGCAGCAAGAGGCAGGGCACTAAAGGTGAAAATTCACCTTCATGGAAATTCTCTAGCCTGAAGAGGATGGTGACCTTGTAGATAAATACATGCATCTATCCAGGTCACAACCTGCTCATGTTCCCTGGAGAGAAGCCAGGTAGGGATTGCAGGAGGCTACCAAGGATGCTCCCGGTGCGAAGCCGTCACAAACAGACTGATGCAAATTCAAAAGAACATCTTTCGGATACACTGTGCTATCATCCCAAAGAGGACAGTAGCTTTAGCAAAAACACGGTCACCATGACACAAGGTGAGATAAAATATTTTTTTGCAGGCAAATGGAAGGGGAGGGTCTCCTAGGCCTCCAGAAGCTCCCAAGTCTTAGGCTACTCCTGTCCCCCACACCCTCGACTGTTCCTAGGCACACAATATGCTGGGAATCCAGGGTGGGTCCAGCACTTCACCCCTCTCTCTAGCCTTAAGTTTCCTCATCTGGAAAATATACTCAGGAACGGATAAATGACCTTCAACTCCCTCCACATTCCATGACACTGAATTCTGCATTCACGAGAAGGATCGATTTGCCACCAGCCATAAATAGAAAAAGGGTGAAAGAATGTTGACCACCTTGGCTACCCTCAGTTACCATTAGAAGACCAAACAGCAGCTAGGGCAACACCCTGAAAACGCTTTACTTTAGGAAAACTAAAGGTCAGAAGTTAGGCATAGCTGCACCCAGCAGCACTTGACTGAGGTGGGAGACAGGAACATTGTAACAAGAGCTCTCTGCCCCAGGACACTGCCCACAGAGCCCATTTTTTTTTGGCTGGGCAGAGGTGGGAGGGCTGGGGGCTCTACAGGCACAACTGACCAAGAAGAAGAAAAAGCTCAGAAGCACAGTGGGAAAACACCTGTCAGAATTTCATTCTGTTAATACAAGCTTTGGAAATATTTTTATCCCTAAATAATTAGTAGATACGACAAATCAAATACTCTATGAACTTTTAAGGAATTCTGCACTGAATTGAGCAAACAAATGTGAAAGTGTAGTTTAAAACAATCAACAAACAAGTGCAGTTATAGCTAAGTTTGCTCAGGGTGCGAGAGTGGAAAACAAAAGAAGCTGCATTTAAGCAGCAGGCAATAGACCTGCAGGCAACAGCCTTCCATTTCTGCTGCTGCCAGCATCTCCTAGGTAACAGGCATGTCATCCCAGCTTAGGGAACACTAGACCAGCTCCGGGGCTCTATCACAGAGCTGGACGGAAACTTGGTCTCATCTATGCATGCACCCTCGTTCTACTGGAAAGCAGAGGTCTAAGGAAGGAATACTATCTTGGTAAGGTTGCTCAGGGAACTCACCCATCTCCCACACAGCAGTCAATAAAGGCTGACAGAGCCCTCTTCCAAAGCCTGACCTTTGGAGACTTCTTAGAGTAAGTATTCAGGTTTCCTTAATTCTCTGACCTACATAAAGGGTCAGCCTACCAATCCTATTTGCTCTCCCCTGGCTCCCCCTTCTTTTACTCCTCGCCTTGTAATGAAATAAAATGGAAAAGAGGTATTAAAGATGAGCAGTTAATCTGCAATAAAGTGATGGAAACAGAGGTCCCAAACATTCTGGACAACTTGAATCCTATTTTGTTATCTACTTTTCCCACAAATAAAACAGGAGGATTGAGTCTCACAACCACAGATGAAAGTGAACCACAAATCTAAATTTTTCTTCTTACATCTGGAAGTACCTGGTAATGACCAAGCACTGGGGAATCCATGATTGGAGGGGGAAAAGAAGCTGGTATTCTCTTTCATCCCTTCCTCTCTTCCTGCTCAGGGGAGAACAGCAGAACCGCCATTTGTCCCATCTGGCCACCGCAGCTGAGAACTGAGGCAGTGTGTTTCTACCATGTGGAACCCAGGCTTCAACTACCGCCCTGCCCACCTCTTGGTTCCCAGCTGCCTCCTCCCTGTCTCCTGGCAGAGTGCCAACTTGGACTTGCACCAGTGGCCCATAAGGCCCTGCGAGACACTCAACTAACCCAGGTACCCAGCTCCTGGCAGCGGGCTGTGGAGGAGTACGTGGTCAGCTCCACAATGCTCAGGAGCCTGTTCCTCTGTGTGCCTCCACCCAGGAGCTGCGGCTAGGTGAGCCAGCAAGGGAGGTAAGCAGACCCTCTCGTCTGCCTGGGAGGCATCTCTAGGACAGGAAATTCATGACTGAAAATGGGGACATCGGAAGAGCCAAGCCTCAGAATCTGAAAGTGAGTTTTTATACTGTAAACACCAATATCCATTGGCAACCATAGTGACAGACTTCTAGAGTTAACAAGGAAAAGTTCGTCAACAGCCATCAGTTATGTGGCCTACAAGATGTCCTCTTCCAAACCACACAAAACATAAAACAGAATGTTCAAATTATCAAAATCAATTTCCTATCAATCATGAGAGTCTATCCCAAATCCACTTCCCTGTCTTGACCCTTGCTTGTCCCATTTCTGGTTTAGATGAGGCCTGTCACTGCAGGCTGGCAAGGTCTGCAGGCAGAAGCAAGGCAGAGACAGGTGTGGTGGCGCATGCCTGCAATCCTAGCCGCTTGGGAGGCTGGAACAGGAGGATAGAAAGTTCAAAGCCAGCCTCAGCAAAAAGGAGGTGCTAAGCAACTCAGTGAGACCCTCTCTATAAATAAAACACAAAATACGGCTGGGGGTGTGGCTCAGTGATTGAGTGCCCCTGAGTTCAATCCCCAGCACCCCCCAAAAAGAGAAGTGTTTATAATTTCTTGGGCAACAAGACAATGCCTCATTCATTCCTAGCTTGAAATGCCTTAAAATAAATAAGTGGATAACACCACAGCACGGAGGAACAGGCAGTAAGCATTGTGTTAGTACAGATTTGGAAAACAATATTAAAAAATTAATTCTCTTCATCTTTTTTTTCTATGATCCAAAATGCAAAGCCCTTCCTTATCTAAATTAAATGCTCTTAGTATGGTACATATGTAGAATTGGAGAGAAACAGCCTCAGGTGAGGAAAAAGAAATGAAAACTCCCACCCATGGTTCCTCAGTAGTGAGAATTCTTATCTGAGGAAAGCATCTAGAATCAGGCACTTTTGACCTTCCTCAGGGAACTCTGGTTTGATTTTCCCATGTGCCATTCATTGAAGTAGCCCGCTTGCCACATATGGCTCCTTAAGCTTAAACCTTGATTAAAATGAAACAGAATCATAAACTCAGCTCCTCTGCACAGCCACATTTCCAATGCTGAATTTGCATGTGTGGCTCCTCCAAGGCACTTGGCTATGCCAAAGAGGAACTTGTTTCACTGAACCATCCTCAAAAACTATATCCTGTCTATACATGAATATTTGTTGAAGGAATGAATTCTCTAGCAGATAGTGGGGACATATCAAATCAATCAATAGTCATACACCAGATTCCTTAACCCTTGAAAAGGCTTGGGCGGGCTGGCAGGGGCAACTCTACCACCACATTACTGTTCTTGGCTGTCTTCCTTGTGGACTGATAAGACAGCTGGGGCACTTTTTTTAGATTGATATTCTCTTTTAACTACAACTTGGTCATTCTGACAAATACTAAACCTATGGTCATATGTGATCTGTTTTGACAATGCTATGGAGCCACCAAGAAAAAAAGCATACATTATTCATTGCTAAAACAGATTCCGATGCTAGCTTCCATGTTACACACGCACACTCGTGCATCATCAGATTAAATTAGTGACACCCTGCAGTTTTCCCCTAAGTCTCGTATACATGTGACCAAATACGTACACAAGAGCACCACAAATCCTGGGACCAAAAGCCATGCCCTCTCAGAATATGCTACTCAGGTTCCATGACCACAAGGAAGATAAAGGATGTAACCCGAGTCTTCTCCTGTGGTCTTTGTGGTTCATTCCCCTGAACGGAGTTGGCTCAGAAAGCTAGTCACCCTGGGGTGTAGGGAGGAAGGAAGGGTGCTGCAGCCTGCTCTCCGGGCACATGCATAACTGGGAGGATCTGTGATTCCATCCACATAGCTCACGTTGGAATACCTGTCCACTCCAGGTGGTCACTGTTCCCCCCTCTTTAACCTGGTTTCTATTCTCCCCCAAGCCTTATACTGCTTTCTTCTTTGAAAGCTCACACTTGCACTATTCAAAATCCCAAGGTGAGGGCTATTCCCTCTGCTGACTTGGTCTCTTGAAGAGGAACATTCTTTTGTTCTCTGGAAGCCATGCCCAACCTTTCAAAACCTATCACCAGCAAGTCACTCAAACAGGGCTTAAGGGAGCAGTCGTGAAAAATTTAACTTATGCCTCTTATAAGCATCTTCACCAGGGTGTGGTTTTTACTTTAGGGAAAGGGCACTTGGGGGCACCCACCAAAGAACCAACCAAACACCACTGTTGAAAATCACGACAAGATTATAGCTTCACCCAAAAAGCATGAGTAGAAACCTACGGATGCAGCAATGCAAAGACAGCCTTTCCTCGTGACACGTGGGACATTCATATCCTCTCAATGTGGCCTGAGGGGAATCATTTTTTTTTGATGACTTAGGAATTGGTCTCATGTAGAAGCCACACACACACACACACACACACACACACCACCACCTCTTCCTGCGGCAACTTGGAACTTCAGCTTCTTCAGTAGAAACAAAAAATATTGGAGAGGGGATGCATTTGAACCCTTCCCTGAGTGAGCAAGAGCCAACTGCTTGCTAGCACATTCCTTCACAACACCTCCTCAAAGCCTCCTCAGGAAGATCCAGGCTTGGCATCTAATGTACAGGAATGGCTCCCGTCTCCACACAGCAGGAGGCTTGCGCTAGGTGGTTTAAGTCATTATAGTTTATAGACGATTTATGCTATGCTCTTACTGACAAAACACAACGCCCTTGTAAGGCAGAAATATTTGACTCTCTTCTCATAGCGCTACTTATGTTACTTTGTGCTACGCAGGGCAAGAAAGCCAGGAGAAGGATGGAACAATCTGGAAAACTGAAGCTGGACTATGGAATGTCCTACCTCCACCAAGGCCTCCAGGTCTGTTCCCACGCCATATCTACCACCTCGGGTTGCAAGTGAGATCCCCAAAAGCAGTCATAGCAACAACCTCAACTGTTTTGCCCATTTGAGCAGAGAGGAAAGCAGTGGCTGTGCATGTGGTAGCTCAGTGCATTTCCTAATGCCAGGGCAGGGTTTCCAGGGGACAGGCCACTCAGGGGACAGCACTCCATGCTGACTAAAAAAGCCGTTAGCCCGGACCGGGTAAACACCAGCTAAGACACACAGCAGGTGCACTTCCAGACTCAGGAAAATGAACATCAGGGGAGACCCAAGGGTGGATCTGGGAGCAAAGAGACCAAGTAACAAGAAGAGGGGCTTGACAGAAGGAGATGGCCCTTCTGTGACACACAAAAGTAGAGGAGTTAAAGAGCAGAAAAGAGATGGAGCTGGCGAGGCTGACAGGAGCCTCCAGTGACTCAGACACACGGATCTTACAACTAAGAGAGCGCATCTCTGTCCATCCCATTGCAAGGCCCACCTTCCAACCAGGAAGAGGGCGCGGCACAGGTTCCTCATGGTGGCCTCTCAGAGGTGCCGAGGGCATGCTACTCTGCAAATACACCAGCTGGAAGCAATTAGGAACCGCTGCCCTCAGCATGCAACACAGACACATAACTGTCCTTACCGGAAGGTGACTAAGGGGCACGTCCACCTGGCCCAGGAAGTCGTCTCGTGTCTGTAAAGAAGAGAGCAAACGGTTAATGCTGCCATTTATTCAACGAGTGTCAGTAAAACATCCCTTAAAAAAACAATTTCATCACAAAAAAGAGACAGAGGTCCAGAGCCTGACCCTGGGTGCGGTGGGGGGGATGAAGGCAGAGGGCTAAAGTGAGGCGCAGAGGGCTAAAGTGAGGCGCAGAGGGCAGGCACCAGGAGACCTGAGAGCGGAAAACACCGTGCACCCAGTCTTCAGCTGTCTGAGACGCTGGTTGGCACTTACTACCAAATAGGACGTTGAGGAATCATCTGTTGGGCTTGTGAGCGTGTGGTCACTCAGGGAAGTGAACACGGAAGGCCACTGAGGGACTGGAAGTAGAGCTGGGCCCATTTTAAAAAGAAGATAGTACAGAAATGTTGGGGACATTTTAACATGTATTTATTTATCATGCACCAAAAACCCAGGACTTTCCGAGAGCTGAGTGTCCAGGGAAAGGGTACATAGCTTAGTTATTAATAAATCTTATGAACCACAGATCCTAAAAGATGAAAGCCATTTCAATCCAGTTAAGTACGCTGCTTGACAATTTGGGGATCAAGTCCTATAATTTTGGACATGCTGAACCCCTGCCTCTCTCCATTGGCCACACGGCATGCTTGTTCCCGACTTACATGGGACTGAGGTAGAATTTATTAGGAGATGCTCATTGGACCCCACTCAGACTCATAACTCAGGTTCAGGAGTCTCTGGCCTGGACTACAGGGTGTCTGGCAGGCTGCGTCCACAGCAGGTCTCACATTATAGGGTTTACAGGGTGGCCTCTGGTGTTCAGATGACCAGAGGTGCAAATCAGAACAGGACTTCTGCCACACTCATGTAGAAACATATAGCATACTGAAATACACACTCAAAATGCATAAGAACTGGAGAGTTCCTCACATGTGATCAAACCCATTCCGCAGCTAGTTGAGGAAAAGCCAAAGAGTCCAGGTTGCCTCACTCCAGACCCCAGACACGTGCTACTTTCACTCTGCTGGTTTACTCAGAAATATTCCTAATTGTAGAAACTTTCAAATACTTTCCAAATGTATTTAAAAAAACATTCTCTTCTTTCACTTAGTGGAGCAGCAGGTAAATATGAACAAGATTTATTGAAATGATTTGCTCCAGGCTTAGGAATTTCCTTTTAGATAGTTAAAAAAAATTTTTTTGATTAACTGGAAAGCCATCTGTCTGCTCCAAACGATGTATGAAGGATAATGAAAAATCAAAGTCAGTGCTGATGGGTAGCTTGTGAAGAATGAGATGAGTCCTGACCTCTCGGTGAGATTTTTCAGAGCTCAGTTCTCTCTGCCACAACTTGCCACAGGGAGGCCTCACCTAGCAGAGGGCTATAAGGGAGGTACCGATAAGTCCCTTACGTTTTACTGAGAGCAGCAGACAGAGGCCTGGAAAACAACAGCTTTGCTCCCCAGAGACTCACGCCAGTGTCAGTCCTCCATTGGGCTGATTTCATTATAATTTTAAAACTGATATAAATGTCAGTACCATCATACAAGAAATGGAAATTTGTTGCATATCGGCCGTAAGTTATGTGTCTACCTAATGTGAGCAGACTGGTATTTTCACCTCCCCCCCCCCCCCCATCCTCCTGTTCCTCCTCCTGTCACTGCTGATGTAGAAAGTCACAGGATGTGATTGATCATCAGAAGACAATATCATTAATGCTACTCATGAATCGTGAACCTAAGTGAATTCTCCCCCCACCCCCCAAAGGGCATTTCAGCAAAAATTCACAAAACATCTAGGTGCCATGTTGCTTTGCTAGGGAGATGTCCGAGTTCTAAAACGAGTTAAGCTCTGCCAGACACCTGAAGATAGGACGCCGACACTGATGGCGCTCTGCGCCAAAGCTGCAGCTTATCCTGCGGCAGCCCAGGAGGCAGGCACCATTATCTCACCCATTTTACAGACGGGAAAGCTGAGTGGTGTGTGATCTGTCAAGTTCCTACCTGACTGGCTGGTTCCCAAGCTTCTTTTAACCCACACTCTGCCACATCTCAGTGAGTGGAAGGAAAGCGAGGTAGTACCAGCCCTGGGCTTCTCCTCAGATGCTGGCTTTCAATGGTGAGGAAGGGAGACTCTGATGACAGCAATCTCCTGCCACTTTAGGGGGCTCCGTTAAAGTGCTTACTGGGTATGCCGTCTCCCCCTCCACCAGCTCCTTTTCTCAAACGAAACAGTTTGCTGAATTCCCTGAGGTACTGTGAGGCTGGGAAACCCACTCCTGCCTTATCAAGTTTCCTTGTCATGTTGAAAAAAACAGTTTCTACAACAGTCAAAGGAACCTCCCCATTAAAGGGAGGAGAAGGCTCTTATTTATATCAAGGGAAATAGAAACAAAATAATTTTTTAAATAAAATAGGAATCAAGCCCCAAACAACACAGGCTCAAAATGAATGGGCTTAAACCAACATTCACCAGTCAATGGAAGATGCATTTGACCAAGAGGCGTAGGTTTCAAAACACCCTATTGCTGCCAAAACTGGAGAAAGTTTAGGCAATAACTGTTTAGGCTAAAGGCATGCCATGAATTTTCACAAATGGCTTCAACACTGCAGAAGAACTGCTGTGGGGATGAGGGAGGATGAAGGAGTCTCCTGGAGGCCTTCTCATGAGGAGATGTGCAGGAGTGGGGGGGGGGGACGACACCACTGTGTGATGGTCAGCTGTCAGGGATGGTGTGACAGGCAGACGGTCCTGCCTGGGGTCCTGAAGAGACAACACCTAAGGCCCTCACAATTGTCTTAGGATATCACTTGCCAGAGTGTGATATTTTATACTAATGTCATAAAAACACAAATATATTTTAGTAATTTGTATTATAAAATTAGTTCCATCAAACCTCATGTTAACTACAAGAAGCTACAAAAACCAAATTAACTTGTGAAGTGAATACTGGTATTTCTTGTGGTGATTTTCAAGTGGTAAGATGCTGTGAATTTCAGCCTCCACTACCTGCCCTACTGTCCTCCAGGGTGAAAACATGCAGGCTAGTAACACAATCGTACAGGGTCCCTTCTGCGGAGCCATCGCTATTTTTCCAATGTAATGACCATGTCCAGTGGAGCTCCTGAGATGTGCCATATACGGTGAAACAAAAATCCATGTTCCACTAATGAAAAAGTGAAATACAGAAACCAAACAGTGTCTTCTGGAGCTTGCTCACTCCGTACCGATTAACTACATTCAGGACCACTCCTCCCCACTTCCAAAACAATGATTCTTTTTTAAGTCAGAAGGAAGGAGACCAGGGTGTGCCACGAAGCTGTAAGTGAATGCCAGGGTCCCTGGGGCGGGGACTAGCACCACAACTCCAGGTAGCTCCTGGGCTCTTCCCCAGACTCCCTCGTAGCACTCGTCAGAGTCACCAACTGCAAAGTGGACACCAGGCTTATCTGTCCTCACACTGCACATGTGACCCACCTTCTCAACACACCCCATCAGAAGGATCATACAGTCTCTGATCTTTGGGTCAGAGCTGTGCTTGAAGGATAGAACCCCAACGTCATCACACACCCACGACTCCATTACCTGGTTCCTTCCAGACAGAGGCAGTGGCAACCACAGCAAGGCGAGGCATGGTGTGAACTTCCCACCGAAGCTGAGAAGTGGGGCAGGAGACTGTGTAGGGAGAAAAGTACCAGAAGCCAGGATGGTGGCCCACGGTCACACTGGGGCTGCAGGGCTCCTTAGGCAAAGTGTATCAAAAAGAATGGGCAACTCTTGGATGAAGGAGCCCTGATTAGGAAGGGCTGTTGCAGCTAGCTGGAAGCCATGGGTTCCACCTGGTATGTATGTGACGCACCTGTAGGCACCCGCAAACCTGAAGGTAATATAACCGGGTGAAAGCGGTCCGAGTTAGGAGAACAGAGAATTCAGTCAGCCGGGCAGTCACTCGGTCGGTCAGAAGAATCAGAGCGGCCAGAACGTAGGCAGAGCGGTTACAGAAGAGAAACCAGATAGAAGACAGAAGAGAAACCAGATAGAAGAAGTAATGACTGGTCAGAGTTAGGCCGAGGCTCCTGAAGAAGACAGAAGAAAGAAAGACAGAAGACAGAAGAGAGAAGAAAGAAGCTCTAGTCTTTCTCTAAGCTAAGCTCTAAGCTCTATCTTTATCTTTCTTTCTAAGACTCTAAGCTAAGAAGATAAGAAGAAATCTTTCTCTAAGCTAAAATCTTTCTTTCCCTCTCTAAGAAAGTAGAAGTAAAAGTAGTAAAAGCTTAAAGAAGACAGAAGACAGAAGAGAGAAGAAAGAAGCTCTAGTCTTTCTCTAAGCTAAGCTCTAAGCTCTATCTTTATCTTTCTTTCTAAGACTCTAAGCTAAGAAGACAAGAAGAAATCTTTCTCTAAGCTAAAATCTTTCTTTCCCTCTCTAAGAAAGTAGAAGTAAAAGTAGTAAAAGCTTAACTCTGCCTCCGAGAATTTTCCCGCGGCACCGTGGCTGGCCACAACAGGCAGCAACAGGCAGCTTACACTTGGGGGAAATGACCCGTGTACTACTACAGCTATGGATCAGGGAGTTTTTTTTTTTTTTTTTTTTTCCCCTGTCCCAGGGATTGAACCCTGAGCCACATCCCTATCCCCTTTTATTTTTTGAGACAGAGTCTTGCTATGTTGCTAAGGCTGTCCTTCAACTTGCAATTCTCCTACCTCAGCCTCCAGAGTTGCAGGGATCACAGGCATGTGCCACCACACCCAGTGAGGAACTGTTTTTGAAGTTGTAAGTTGCAACCCTACAAGCGCTTTACAAAAAGCATTTTTTTCTTTTTCCTGTTGCTAGGAATGGAACCCAGGGCCTTGTGCATGCTAAGCTAGCGTTCAGCCACAGAGCTATATCCCCGGGCCCTATTTTATAAAATGAAGTATAAAAGAACAGATAATATCAGTGCCTTACATGAAATACAATTAAGTACTGTTTTGAAAAACTTATTTCAGTTACATACATATAAAAATGTGTGTACTAAGTATTGATCCAGAATTAATCTTTTGTGTGTCCTATCATCAAAAGAATCTGAGAGCCTACTCAGCTACAGAAAATAAAAACCATCTAGAACAACTTACAGCCTGAAGTTTTACCCTGGAAATCACAAAAGTAGTGACTTGCAAGATGAAAATTTCTTAAGACAAATGGAAGAAAAGTCCACAGAATTTACAACATAAGCCACAGAATTAGGATTTAGAGTAAAGACAGTTACATTTTTTAATGTCACACATCAAGGTAGACATCACAATTGCCCCTTACACAAAGCCAGAAAAATGGCACCTGCCTTCCCGCCCAGCTGCAGTGCTCAACACCACCTCCACCTGCAGCCTCCTCCTGCAGCACAGGGCTCTGCAGGCTGGTTCTACCAGGTGGGGCACAGGTACATTTTTGGAGTGACTTGGGAAGCATGTACATTCTGAATTATCTAAGCAATGAGAGCTTAAGTAACTTTCACAGAAGACTTAAACCAAAGGCTAAAAACACGTTGTCTTTTTAGCAGTTGGACCTGGGAAGTGCCTAAAAGGCACTAATGATTCCTTCTAGACCCTCACTCTTCAGTAACGTGGGACCAGCATGCTTATCACAGACAAAAGCAAAGAGGACCCTCACCTGTCTCTCCCTCTGCTCATCAGGCAGGCACACTGGCCTCCACCAGGCGGACAGGAGACTGAGGGGAGGAAGCCTCCACCATACAAGTCCCAGGTCCACCACTGGGGCCTCGGGTGTCAAGGCAAACTGCTGTGAAATATGTCACCAGTTACTGTCAAGTGAAAATCCTGTTATGTTCCAGTAAAATTAAAGAAAAAAGTGCCACAATGAAATGTTCTCTGAACGCATATGCACTTACCAAAATTTATTTCATAGGCCCCAGAGCACAAGGCCAAGCAAGTCTCAGGTGGTTTATATTTAAAAAAAAAAAAAAAAAAAAAAGGTAGACATTTCATTATGGTTTTCATACCACATCTCCTCTGCCATTTAGTTTTGAAAGGAAGGACTGAAATCTGTCATTCACTAAAACACAGAAGTGTGTCCTGGAGACGCTGATTCTTATTTATGTCAACAAACGAGACTTCCATGTCAACAAAACCTCAGGGCACTCACAGGACTCTTAAAGTCCCAGGAGCACCATGCCAGGCGCGCAGGAGGAACTCCACCAGGCTGGCTGTGTCCGCTGTTCGGAAGACCATCTACTTTTAAGGTAAGCTTTTTTTTTTTTTTTTTTTTTGGATATTCAGAAAATAAAAACAGAGGGCACAGGAAGGTAGACAGAGCAAGGTCCAACCGTCCTGGCAGAGATTGGAGCAGCCCTGCAATCGCTGTCTGGCTCTGGTCCTGGAGCCCAACCAGGCATGTGAACTGGGTTGTGAGAAGATGCCCCTTGGTGGGCTCGAAGGCGTCCCTGTTGCTCCAGGTGTCCAGCTATGAGGATACAATGTGCCTGATGTGTCCCCTCCCTGGGTGGGTGGAAGTGGCTCCAGAATACTTAGTCCCCACCCCTGAACTCCAAATAGAAGCATGTTTCCAGCTGCAGGGTCAACAGAGGACCACAGGAATGACACTTTTTGCAAACAGAAGCATTTGATCATCACAATTTAATACCCAGTAAACTCCAGGGGTGTGAATGCTGGGTAAGAATTCTGAGAACCAGACTCAAAACATCAATAGCCCTGCAGAGTTCAGAGTCTCCTGAGCTCCTGCAGGGAGGGGCCAGCCACAGACAGACTGCACTGAGCATCTTACTCTGGGCAATACATTTCAATTGCTCAGTGGCCACAGGCAGCAAGGGTCTGGCAGTTCTGGGTAGGACAGCCCCACACAAGGTATGGATAGCCACACTGGCGCGAGCAGAATGCTGCAGGAATCTCCAGGGGGAAGTGCCTCATTCAGCCCAGGGTCAAGGTTGGGATGACTTTAGGGGGAATGTAATCTTCAAGCAGGGTCGTGCCACAGAAGTCTGCTGGAGGGCAGGTCGGGTGGGGGAGGGGAATGAACTGCAGAAGCTTCAGGCTCAAGTCCTGAGTGAAGAGGAGGCCTGTGGCATGGAAGTCAGGCCCCTGGGGGAGAGCAGTGGTGGGGAAGGAAGGGGGGTTGGATCCCAAGTGTCCCATGTGGCTCACTTACGTGAAAAGACAAGATTTTAAACAGGACTGCGTTACAGTTTGTACATGAGGTATTGACGTGGGTGAGACAATGAGAGAATGTTCAGAGGCAAAATAATTATAAGCTGAAACCTAATCAGTGGATTAATCCACTAGAATGGATTAAATGGAGATTGTGGTGAGAGGAAGTAGGTCACTGGGGGTATGCCTTTGGGGTTTATATTCTGTCTCGGGTGAGCGGAGCTCTCTCTGCTTCCTGGCCGTCAGGTCCTGAGCTGCCTTCCTCTGCCACACCCTTCTGCCATGATATTCTGCCTCACCTCAGACACAGAGCTATGAAGTTGGCTGACCGTGGACTGAACCTCTCAAACCATGAGCCAAAACAAACTTTTCCTCTTCTAAGTTGTTCTTGCTGAGTCTCTTAGTCACAGTGACGCAAAGCTGACTCATACAACTGGCAAGGACTGCCTCTTAGGAGGGTCTCCTGCGGGGGGGCACCATGAAGGTCTGGCTCCTCAGGAAACGGAAGGCTTGGCACCTACCCAGAAGAGTCCACTCTTGGGCTCTCCTGTCAGTAGGGCCAGGTTGTCAGCAAGGTCCTGGGCACAGTGCCCACCAGTAATCCTCAGCAACCAACGTCCCTGACTTGATGTTGACGTAAAGCAAACATGGAAGACAGTGGAAGACTAAGTGCAGATGAGGGGACGGTGTGATCAGATCACTGTCCTCTGCAGGCAGCGGGATATCAGTAGCCCACACAGTCTGTCACCTACACGTTCATCACCTTTCCTTCCTCCCCTGTCGGTAGGCGGAGTCCTCCCCTCCAGCCCAGACATGCTGGGTTACGGACAACTGATGGCCATCTACAGTCATCTCTTCAGGAAGGAAGAAGCCACTGCTTGTCACCCTCTCAGGTTCTGGGGCATGACCTGGCCCACAGTTATCTGTTTTATCTGCACAAAAGCTCCAAGGCAAAGGCCACTGAAAGCTTCTTATAAAGCTATTGTTTTTGTAAAAAATAATGCAAATGTAAAAAAACATGAGGTACCATGTCATTGTCTTATGACTGCCACTCCTCTACCACCTCCTTGTTAAAGTTAAATTTGATGAATTAAAGTTTTAGTGAACATAATTTGCTAAAAAATAAACATTCTCATACATTCTATTTGTTAAAAGCAAACTGATCTGAGACTGAATTTGGAAGTTTATTTAAATGAAAACACGTCACTGGGTTCATTTAATGACCTAGTATTGTTTAACTCTGTGCTTATACCTTACGGGACAATTTGTCTTAATTTCTCAAGATTGCAGGATAACTTTTTCAGGATAAGTGCCTCATTTCTTCTCTGAAGAGGTTTTTTAGAATTAAATTTTTATGCAAGTAATTTTAATGATCAATGTATAAAGAAAATGTTCTTACATTGTCTCCGAACTTGACCACCAAAGTATAGATGTTAATAACCTGAAACAATTAGTGACAGACACCCTTAGTCAATGTAGCGTTGGGGAACAAACTGGATGATGGGGAAAAGTGAACCCAAGTGTCCCATGGATTTGTGGTCATTTTTATTCTTTGACTTCCTTACCCAGCTTGATCCTAAAAGCTCTTCCTCCCTGTTCAGGGCCGGAGGCTAGCAGTCCACCTCGCTGCCTGGCTGGCCAACCGCGTACAAGTGCGAAATCCCCACAAGGCAGCAAACAGACCAAGGGGTAATGTCAACAAACTGTGCTTTCATTCTTGGACTTTTAATGACGGAAGACTCTGAACTAGCATCATGCAGGTTTATGCAAGGACACTGGCCTCTCCTCCAGGCTCCATTAAAACAGTCTCATACTGCGAGCTTTGGCATCCTTGGTGGATCCTTCCAAGTCTCCTCTCTGTACTGGCCATGTTTTGGCTGAAATCGTATCTCCAGCCAGTGACTCCATCAAAGTTTGCTGGGGAAAAGCTCCAGCTAAACTCTGGGGAGAACCTCGGGACTGTGAAGAATGACAAGCTCACCTGCTGTTTCCCACTCGGTGCCAAGCACTGTCAGGAGGTTAAGAAACCTTCCCCAGAGCAGGCAGGTGGCAGCCTGCTGCGCCCGCCGTCAGCTCCAGCACCCACACGCACCATCGCACCATCGAGAGGGGACAGCTGTAACTTCAAGTACCAATGCCTTCCTGCAAACCGCGAACAGCTCCCACTCCTCAGGAAATGCCTGCCGTACATCCCCTGGGGGTCACACTTGCCAACGCTGCCAGCTCCTAAGGATGTGATCTGAGCAGTACCTGCACGTGCCCTTTTCCCCTTGTTTATATTTTGATAGAAAAAAATGAATTGAGCAAGATATAGCTTAAAAAATAAATGGAACTGAATAGTTTTTATTCTTTTATGCTACCCAACTCCCTTCCCTCAATATCTTAAAAAAATTTTTTTTTGTAGTTGTAGATGGACAGATGCCTTTATTTATTTTTATGTGGTGCTGAGGATTAAACCCAGTGCCTCACACACATTAGGCAAGCGCTCTGCTGCTGAGCTACAGCCCCAGCCCTCACCTCAACACCTTTTAAAGCCTTGTTCTTCCTACTGGCACATGCACATCCTGGGGAGGTACAAAGACTTTCTGGGCACATGGGCACGGACAATTTCAAACAATTCATCCTCTAAATCCGTCCACACATTCTTTTCCCTGTACCTGATCTGCAGGATGACAGGTCTGTGCTCTGGGGCCTGTCCTTTCCTGCCTCCTCTTTCTGAAATACAAGCTCCCTTTCTCAGGCCTTGCAAAAAAGGGCTGTTTTTGTTGTTTTTATCCTAACTGAATCTTACCACAGTCTGTTTTACTGGGTATAAAAACCTCTGGAGTTGTTGGGCGTGGTGGCACACGCCTGTAATCCCAGCACTTGGAAGGCTGAGGCAGGAGGATCGCGAGTTCAAAGCCAGCCTCAGCAGTGGAGAGGCACTTAGCAACTTGGTGAGACCCTGTCTCTAATAAAATACAAAAAAGGGCTGGGGATATTGGCCCAGTGGTTGAGTGCCCCCGAGTTCAATCCCTGGTACAAAAAAAAAAAAAAAAAACCCAAAACCCAAAAACCAACAAAAAAAAACCTCTGGAGTCAAAATGCATGGTTAAAAAATGCCTGGCTCCTCTGAGTTCAAACAGCACTGAGGACATGCAACAGATCCCACCTGACTTCACCCAGGTGTCAGGCCTCTGCAATGACAATATCTTGCACATTTACCACCTTTCATCCAGTCGATTTTCTTGTTTATTTGGTTTTAAAAGATGACGCCAAATATTTTTATGGCAGAAAATAAGCCTAATATGGATGACTGTTTTAACAATGACTATTAATTCAATTTATGGTAGGTATTTTCCATTAAAATGAATTGTATCTGCAAGCACAAGACTAATTTATCCATTGTACTGAATGCTTTGTAAAATAAAGCACACATGTAATATTCAATGTACTTGAAATTACATCTTTTGTAACTACTGGACTAACAACCTATTGAACTAATTAATGATAAATCACAGATGTCAACTTAAAAAATTGTTTTATAAATTCTTTAGGTCTACACAGCAAAGATTTCGAAGTGTCTAAAAGCATAAAATCTATCACAAAGTTATTAGCCCATTAACTAGGTAATTAAAAAGTTTCATTCAAAATTTACTAAGTATGTAAAGCTTCTTCCTCCTAAGGCAGGAAAAGAAGGGGGGGGGGGACGGAAAAAATTTCCCCTTTCTACATATAATGTTGGTGAGAAATCCTGGACAGGAGATCCTCAAAGCTTTGGGAAAAACAGTGTGTGTATCTTAATTTCACATGTATTTTGAGAGTAAACTAAACTAAGAACTTCCAAGGATCAAGAGAAACAATTTTGGAGTCTAACAGGTGCCAGCTTAGGTACAGAGGATGGGCCATCTTCTACACTTTTACCAAGGACTCAACGGGGAGGAGTGAGGTCCAGGTCGTCTTCCAGTCTCTCTAGGACAGAATAACACTTGCAGGTCCGTGAGCCCATGATGACTCAAGTGTGGCAAGGACCAGAGGCTCTCAGACTGGCAGGGCCTGGAATCACCTGCAGAGTTCTCCAAGCAGTGCACACTCCTCACCTTGGACAATTTCATTTCTGGTGGAAGAGCTCAAACACTGATGTGCTTCAAAAGCTCTCCAGCTTATTCTAGTCTGGGCTGGGATTGCTAAGCACGAGTAGGTACACCCCTCAGTTTTCCCTGTCCACAAAAGAGAAACTGTAGTTATCCTGTGAAACTGGTAGAGTTATGTGATTAGCAAACTGATATTCAATAGTAATCTCTCACAGGAATCCCCTCCCCCTCACGCCCCTGGCTGTTCTCCCCAACGAGAAATAGCAGGACCCATTTACACAGGCGGGTAAAAATAACTGCTGGGCCCGGAATGTGGATGACACGGGGGAGGGGGTGCATTTTTGGCTGCCCCTGTGTGGAACCCTAACCCTCTGGCCTGCTAGGGCCAGGATATTAATAGGAATAGGACTCACAGGTGCAGAGACAAAGCACAGGGATTTCACTGGTTGTGCCCAAGGGAGAGCTTCCCGCCACTCTAATACTGGGACTACAAAAACAAATGCCATTTCAAAATGGAATCAGAGGGTGTGAACCTTTGGGAAGACCTCAAAAGTCACTCAATGCAACACACATCTGGGATCTGCTTCTCTATCCATCCCTCTCAAGTGGCTGCTCACCCTGTCAGTCCTAAAGCTTCAGTTATGAGGGCACACTACCTCCTGGGCAGCAGGAGGGGGTGGGTTTTGGATGCATATACAGCTCATCGAATAATGCTACATGTACCTAGAGGTAGCTGAATAATCAAAGGCAACTTTCTTCACCACCACTCAAGGTCATTCTCTATACCCACAGAGTGAGGATAAAGCAACTTCAGCTTGCATAGGAATGGACTAAATGGAACAAGCAGATTGAAGAAATGTTTCTCACCAGGGTTTCTAGAAGTCAGTATCATTAACATTTTGGAGAGAATAATTCTTCGCTGTGAGGGTGCTATCTGGTACTTTGTCAGATGTTTGGAAGCATCTCTGGCCTCTGACTACTAGATGCCATAGCAGCTCTTGCCCCCTAGTTATGATCCTCAAAAATATCTCCAGGTAGTGTCAAATGCCCTGGAGGGGGTGCAGACAAAAATCGTTCCCAGCTGAGAACCATGGCCCAGTCCCACTTCCCTCCCTCCCTCCTGCTCAGGAAGGTGCTTGTTCATCTTTGGGCAATTCCACGTGAATGTCCTAGTGATCCGTTGCTTTTTGGTAACTCGCATTCTCTTGAAGCACCAGGAAAGAAGGAAGAGTAAGGTATGTTTCCATGGCTAGCAGGTAGCAGGCTAGGACTCAAACCCAGTCTTTCTGACTCCACCACCTAAGAGTCATTCATTTCCGGTATGTTATTTCTTAGGGACTCATCTCTCTGCCATGGGACAGGCTGGCTTAAATACTGATTTGAAGAAAGTCATGTGCTTACCCTCCAACTGGTCTCCCTTCAGCCCCTAGAGTACTTTAAGAAAAATCTGCAAGCAAAGCTCCCCACACTAGACTATTTCCTGATTAATGGGCAAAACAGAGCGTGACATACTTCACCAGGTGGCTGCCAGTGATCCCCGAGAGGCTGAGACCAATGGCTGAGCTCGATGCCTGACTGAGATGTGCTTAAAATCAACAGCAAAAACGCAATTTCTAAAACAAGGAATCATTTATGTGTAGGGCTATAGTTAGGAGCACACAGTGGGGCTGCCATCCAAGCCAGGAAGGCTCAGGATTGTGGGAGTGCAAGTTTACTTCAGATGAAAGTCACAGAGGAGAAAATGTTCCCAATGCTCCCTTCAAAGTCATTTCAAAAGTCTTCAATAATCAAGCCACCAAAGACCATGAGAACTAGGATACTAGGCACCAAATTTACTCCATGTCTCAAAACACAAGACAAACCAGACAAGGAAAGTTCAATCACTCACTCGTGACGTTGTCCACAAATCATCAGGGACTACAAATCAAGTAAACGCCCACGCTTGCAAGAGTGGACATGTAGGCAGCCATCGGGAAAACTCTCCTAGATGAGGCCTGACAGGAAGCACCTGCTTCAACTCGGCAGCCTGATGCCTTTCTTGCCTCTCCTAGACGGCCAGCCCTGCAACCTACATCCACTGTGCCGTCTGCCCTGCACGGCTGACTAAAAGACCAAAGAGGAGGGAGAAGTACCAGCTCTGAGGAGGACACAGTCTAGACCCATGAGTTCTATGCCACAGGCATGGGGAAGAGCCCTGGAAGGCCTGGGGCATGCCAGAGTCCAGGAACTAACTAGATAGATGACTCGGGGGACCAATCCTTTCTGGACCAAGTTTCTCATCTGGAAAGTGGGGCTGAAGACCACCTGTACTTCCCATGCTTGTACTTCAGATGCCTGTGTATCTACAAGACTCATCCAAGTTACTACTGAGTGTTATAAAGCTACTGTAGTGACTATTTTAAATGCACTGTTGGGAAATAGGAGGAGCAGTGAGTTCCTGCCAAGACTGGGCAACTGGAAACACGCCGCTATTTTCAGCAACACCATGGGTCAGTGAGTCTGGTCTCCAATCAAAGAGCGCCTCTTGTATTGCAGAGAGATCAGCATATACAGTTTGAGAAAGCCTGTTCTAACCTGTGGGGGTCAAATATGTGAAAGGGCTTTAAAAAAAAAAATGGAATGGGTGGTTACAAAGTTAATTATCCCTTAAAAATAAATGAAGCAATGACATGTAATACAAGGACCAAGATGCAAGATTAAAGGTCTAAATATAAGATGGGGATACTCTTGGAATTTTAGAAATGGCCTCTTCTTTCTTTTCTTTAAAAGATGACCTGGCTGGAGGCTATCACCAAATTTATAAACAAACTACATTCAAAAGTCCAGTTACAGGCTGGGCATGGTGGCGCATGTCTGTAATCCCAGTGGCTCAGGAGGCTGAGGCAGGAGGATTGCAAATTCAAAGCCAGCCTCAGCAACTTAGTGAGGCCCTAAGCAACTTAGTAAGATCCTGTTAAATAAATAAATAGGGCTGGGGATATGGCTCAGTTGGTACCAAAAGGGAAAAAAAAAAAGTATTTATATATATGCCGATTGGTCGTTTGGAGCATGAAACCTATAAACCTGAAGAAAACTATCATAAATAAATAGTAATCCTTAGACCAGACTACAAAGGCTATTAAATCTACAAGTACCTGGAGCTTCAATTACATTCTCAATCCATACTGAGATTCTTAGCAAATACACACCATCAGCTGGGGCAACAAAGGGCCTCATGAGCCCGTCACTCCTCTAAGTACACACTGGTGGGCACTTCTGTGGTTCACTTGCAGAAAACCACAGGACATGGGGCGATGACTGACAGCCAAGGCAAGTCACCAATGAACTGGGCTTGACACCAGGACAAAGTTTCTGGGTCATGTTAATATTAATGAAAATTCTGCATTCATATTTATGAAAACTCTGATTTTTAAATGGCAGATTTTAAAAGATGATTTACTATCTTCCCAGAAAAGCTTTGAGAACAAAGGCTTCAAGACACTCATATTGTTTTTATTATTCTGTGATTCACAGACACCATCTTGAAAAAAAGAATAGGCGGACCGGGCACTGAGGCACTGGCAGAACGGCTGGTTGCTCTCTCCTTGACCTGGAGCAAGTGGCCCAGGCTCCCCGACAGCTCCATCGTGGGACTGGTGCTGTGGGATCCAGAGCGTTATTACTGAACCATGAAAACAGTACGTACAAAACAGCACAAAGCCTTGAATGCAGCAGATGCCTGAGAGGTAAATTACATTGTTATGCTACAGGGGACCTCCCTGGAAAGAGACACCAGAGTAACAAACTGCAGGCTGCTCTTGGGAGTGCTCTACGTATTCACAGCCAGAAACCATGTAGATAATTCCCACAGGGTTCCTAACCTCCAAATTGACCAACACAGATTGATTTCAGTGAAGTTAAACTTCAAATGACCACAGTTATGGGTTGAACAGGAGGGGGCAGGGAGTCAGTGAACAGCAGCGCCCCAGAGTTCAAATACTCTGAATTAAACAGATATATTTGAATATTTAAGTTTTAAATTGCTATTCTTTTATCTATCTTGTCACTCAAGCTTTTTTTTTTTTTTTTTCTTCCTAGTTCAACAGAAGGAATACTGCAGGAGCTAGCGAACTGAGATCCCTGTCCGTGGAACTCAGCGTCACACTATTTCCATTGCGATATAGGGAGGGCTGAGATTCATTAATTCTGAAGTCCTTAATATGTGTACAGTTCTCCAAGCTTCAGAGACAAACTCTGCTGTAATATCACTTTCCCTTGCCTTTAGTGTGAATTTTGGAAAAAATATTAACTTTTGCCTACTTTCAATATGGACTGTTGCTAAAACCTAGCAAGGTTGGCAGAGCTGCTGGGGTGCGAGCCTCGCCCACTGAGCTGTGCACCACCACCAAGAACCCTGGGCACCCCTCAGAGCCCAGCAGATACAAGAGCTTAGTCATACTGTCCAGAACGGTGCTGGTGCTTCTGACTGCCATGTCCAAAGGAACCCCAAGCGCAGCCTCTGCAGACAGAGCAGGCCAGAGGCTTCAGAAGGCAGCGCAGGTGCTACGCTGTGGTCTGACTTCAGCTGACTGCAGCCCTGCCTCTTGCTGGACAGGACTTGATGCAGTGACTCAACAACTTCTTTTGAGTTTCCTCATCTACCAAGTGCAGACAATGACAACAACATTGAGAGTGGCTAGGAGGTCACAGACCTACATACAATTCTCCAGGGTGCAAAATGCTATAGAAACTTCCAGTTCGGTTATAGATAGTAACCCTCCTGTTGGCATGACACAATTAATTCTAAGCTGTAAATCAAGAATGTCCTTTAACATGTCTGAGGGACTCGCTTTAAGTGAAACGTACCTCATGACAACCTTCTAAGGGAGATGCTACCCTCACATTACAGAAGAAAACAAAAGCAGAGAAAGGCTAAGTGACTTGTCCAAGGCCACACAGCCGGTGAGCAGTGGAGCCAAGATCTGAGCTCTTATCATTACCCATGTCACACGCTTGGCTGTTACTACTCAAAGTAAAATCCCGACTATTTTTTTCTGGATTAAAAAAAAAAATCTTACCCAGACATTAGCACATCCTTGACCATTCCTTGGGGACAGTCTTTGGGACACCTGGCAGATCATAAACTTTTTAAGTACACTGTGAGACTAAATTACAAATTTAGTTGTACTTTAGATGGCATTTTGAGAAACACTGAATGTGACTGACCATGAGACTCAAAATATTATGAAAATCTAAAAGCCTCTTCTACACTCTCCACTACCCCATCCCGGTTCTCCTCCCAAAGGGGCCAGGGTGGAGGAGAAGCTGCTTATCTATTTACCTATGAAACAGATTATATCTGTTCCAGGACTTTACCTATAAAATCTATGTATGGCTACATGGATGCTCTCCGCATTTGCAGAAAATAATTTAGGGCATTTCAAAACCACAGTGATGACAACTAGCCTCAGAGCCAATTTTTCAAACACGAAACCAAAATACACCCAATCTATACAAAGGTACTGAAAAAGGTACACACTGTATTTTTCTTTGTAAGCTTTAATCTTTCCAAAAAAAAAATGTTGGTGTCTAGCAGCCAAGAAATATATTAAAGCTATTCATTTCCATCAAGCTGTGTTTATGCCTCTCTCCTTGCAAAGGGGCCTGAAAACATGACATGTAGACAAAGGGCTGGCGTGGAACCTTCGCAAATCGCTTATCATGCAGGATGCATGTGTGAGCGAACAATTAGCAGTGTAGGTGCAATCCTCTTTCCACCCTTAAAGGTAAGAATTCTAATAAAATTATTAACTGCAAAACGTTTATTATTCAAACATAACCACACTGTGTTCCAACATGGGCCTTCCTCGACCTCATCACACAGAGGGGTGTGTGTATACACATTTAATGTTATAGTTTAGAAACAAAGATGTATGCACACTCAAGTGGTTTGTACAGATAATTTTTAGAAGGCAATTGTCACCAGTGTAATGGCCAAGTAATTCTCAGTCATGCCATGAATTGCGGTCATGTTATGAATCGTTATTAGCTACAGTCAGCAAGTAAACCATTTATTTTTACTGGAAGAAATATGCTTTTCTGCAATTTGAGAAGTCAAAGGGACAAAAATCCAGGGAGACATTGTCATATATAATGTAATTTAGAATCTTGGTTTATATTGAAGGTGAAATGGTATCTCAAGAAATGTTTAATTTGCCATCGTGACCTTGCTAGCAGAGACCAGACATGACAGTGATTATGGAGGATGGTTTGCTAAAGAGAACCAGTAAACTCACCCACTCCCTACGTTTTTAATTTTAAAAAAGGGGAAGAGAGAAGAAAACTTTAACTTGAATATTCTGCTATCCATACCTCACATGCATTATTTCAATTAGTTGTCCCAACAAGCCTGCAGTAGACAGAATTCATTATTAGCTCTGTTTTAAAGATCAGAAAAATGTGGTTGAGGAAAGTAACTTGCTGAAGTCTCATACTGAGTGTTGCCAATCACACAGTGCAAAGAGCCAGGATTCAGTGCTAGGTGTGGCCTATGTTTCTATATTGTCCCTGCAGGTTAACAATCACCAGGGTCCCAGGGATAAGATGAGCGTCAGGCTTCCCTGGATAACCACGTTATAATCTAGAGAAATTCAGGTTCCTTTAAGATATGTAAAGGGAAAATAATTATTTTCCTCTTTTAAAAGAATATGTCCTAGTTTATGCTGAGAAATATGACCTCGGGTCGACAGAGCAAGGCAGCATAAACCCAAATGGCCACACAGGATGCAACACGGGGCCTCAGCAGACAGCATGGTCTCCTCCAATGCTTCCACTCACGTTCTAGCACTGGCCTAGAGGGATTCTGATCACACTGATAAGGAGAGGCATCACCTTCCAAACGTTTCCCTTCAAGATTTTGAACTGCTCTTTCACTGGAGAAAGAGGAACTAAGAACAGAAAAAAGCATCATCAAAGTACATCAGAAAGAAAGATCAGCAGAGAAAGACACAAACAGCAGGGGCTCCTGGAAAAACCACAGGCCAGAAAACAGTCACAAGGTGGGCTGGATGTGACCATCTCCTAAACTGCTGTCATTCAAATGTTCCGGCACATGGAGCCACATGGCCAAGAGAACAGGCTCCAGGATTTGGACCCTCGCTGCAGGTCCACCTGCTGGCTCTCAGGATTGGATGGAACCTGTTCCTCATGACTCATCTCACATGTACATGTTTTTTCTTCCAAGTGACCTGGGGCAGGCAGTTTGTGTGTCTGCCTCCCACAGTGCTTAGCACCAGCACGTGGTATGTTTTTGATAGGTATGCAAGGTATCTTCAGGGAAAAATGGCCCTTGTGGGACAGATCATGACTCTCTGGCTCTCTCTTCTATTCAGCACATCAAGTAATTGCAAACTGACAAGGTAAGTTGAAGAATGGCCTGCAAGGATATCAGCACCTCATGCTTGGAGCCTGCAAATGTTAGCTGACTTGGAAAAATGTCTTTGTGACAGCGATTAACTAAAGATGCTGAGATGGGGAGATTTTCCTGGGTTATTTGGGGGACTCTAAATGCAATCACAAGTGATGAGAGGCAGAGGAAGATTTAACAAAAGAGGCGGCGGATGTGACCACTGCACAGGGACAGGAGTGACTTGGCCACAGGTGAAGGAATGCCTGTAGCCCAGGGGCTGAAGAATAGAGGCACAGATCCTCCCCAGGCCTCTGCAGCAGGAAGGTCCCACAGACGTTCAGTCAGTCTAGTGACAGCAATGATGAAATTGTCACCAGCATTGTGAGAAATGAATAACTGTTATTTAGGCCAAGTTGATAGCAATTTATTACAGAAACCCTAAGAAACTTGCATATAGGTGAAGACCAATCCGAAAGCCCATGTTAGGAGGAAAAGAAGTGAATGACAGGGTGACAGATATCACCCTTGGATCAACCAGGAAGCTCCTGGAGGACTGAACTGCTGGGGCAATCCAGGCTAATCCAAATACCGCCTGAACCACAGCGCCTTGAGGTTCACAGAAATCTGTTCTGGCACCACCAAAAATAAAAATGGCACTCATGAGTGACATGCAAATCCTGCAGGAGAGAGCAGAGTATCTGAAGGTCTGACCCCAAATTTCTTCCAACTGACAAGTGACCGCAGTGGCACGCACACAAGGACATCCCCCTTCTTGTGCCCAGAGCCTCTTGGCTTGTGCTTGCACCTCACAGGAGCTTTGCTTCTGCAAAAACAAAGACGGCAAACAAAGCAGAGCACATCCCCACTTGCCAAGCCAGCCTCCTCGGTTTAAAACAGCTGTGTCAGGTTGAGTGCCCCATACACAAGCCCGAAATTTAAATGCTCTAATACCGCCAACTAAAATGGCACTGACATGACCCCGCAAGTGCAAAATTCCACACCTGAGCTCAAGTGACAGTCTGCAGTCAAAACACAGATGCAATGAAAATATGCATGAAATTGCCTTCAGGCTCTACCTGTATAAAGTGTATATGAAACAAATAAATTTCATGTTCAGACCTGGGTCCCATTCCCAAGATACCTCATTATGTATGTGCAAACATTCCAATCCTCCCCCCACCCCAGAAAAAAAAAAAAAGTTGAAACATTCATGGTCCCAAGTGTTTTGGATAATGGACTAACTGTATTTTCCTCTCATAAAACTTGAAGGATTCGGAGAGACTTTACTATCTGTTGGAATTTTCCTCTAAAAAAACCCTCTCCTGCTTTTATTTACTTGCCCTGAGATCCTAGTGCAGCTGTAAGTGGTGATATACCTACTTATGCAGAAGTCTGGCACACTTATCTTTCCTCACAAATTGTATGTAAGCTGTAAAAGCAACACTAAAACACCCCCAACACGATACTGAACTCATTAGGTTGTGATTTCTCAATCTATGCACTCAACCATATCTTGTAAGTACTCCAATGTTTAAATTTGATTTGAATTATTATTTGCTAAAGTTCACCGCAGCTGTATTCACAATTGCCAAAACTTGGAAGCAACCAAGATGTCCTTCAGCAGGTGAATGGCCAAATAAGAAGCAATGCTATATCCAGGCAACAGGGTATTATTCTGTGCTAGAAAGAAATGAACTAGCAAGCCATGAACAGAGTGAACTCAAACTCACATTGCCAAGTGAAAGAAGCCCATCTGAAAAGGTTGCAGACAGCACGATTTCAGCCATACACCTTTCTGGAAGAGACCAACCGTGGAGACAGTACGAAGATCGGTGGCTGCCAGGGTAGGGGTGGTGGAAGGAATGAACTGGTAGAGCTCAGAGGCCTTTGAGGCAGTAAAATTATTCCCCATTTTCTATAGTGATGGATGCATTTGTCCAAATATACAGGACGCACAACATCATGAGTGACTTCTGATGTTAATTACGGATGTTGGGTGGTAATGATTGGTGTCAATGCAGGTTTGTCAACTGTAACAAACGTACCATGTCCGTGGGGGTGCTGATGTACGGGGAGGCTAGGTGTGTGTGTGAAGATGTGTATATGTGAAATTTCTGTACCTTTTGCTCCATTCTATTGTGAACCCAATAATGCTCCAAAGTAATTAAGGCTATTAAAATAATATTTTAATACTGGCCCTCCAAATACTTGAAGGTTTAATTGTGGCTGTTGTGTTATGATAGTTGCTGTTTTAATATTGCCCAAATAATGGAGGCCACCTGTTAAAATATACAATGTAAGCATCATTTTTTTTTTTTTTTAATCTATAATCTCAAAACATGAGCGAAAATAAATACTCAACCCGGTCTGGAGATTTAACTGAATGCAAAACAATGGGACCATCCCAGGAAAACAAGTACGGAAACCACATATTTACTCTTGCTAGTTTTTGAAAGAGCATCAGTATCTGTTCACTTCAAAACTGCCATGTTTTTATTTAGCCACTTCCTAAGCAATCCATGCAAACAGCTGCTTGGTTAAAAAATAAGACACTGAATTTGGACCACTCAGTGAAAGTGCTTCCTTCCCATCCCAGATAAAACTTTACTAAAAAAACAAACAAAAAAGCACAAACAAAATCAGTCAACACCAAACCAAACTGAAGCACCTTGATAAGCCCTGTGGTGGGTTATGAAGACCTTGGCATTTATCTTGCTATCTAAATCAAGAAAGAAACAGTACCAGAAGGTGATGGGAAGGGAGACTTTAGTTTATTTTGGGAGAAAGCAGCAAGCAGAAATGTGTGGTGCATGTTTACATGACACTGATCACCCTCAGATTTTCTGTGTGCAAACATGCAAAGCTGGTACAAAGGTTAGAGCAAAGGGTGTTCACCACACTGAAGACACAAGAAAAACTTCCTCACTCCGGTAAACAGGACACTGTATACTTAAGTACCAGAAAATATGAGCCAAAGGTAGTTAGAGGTTTTGCAAAGATCAGGTTATGTTAAGTAAGACTTTAACAGCAGAAGTAAAAGGCACTTTATTATTGGAAAACTGTGCACAGGGGCAGTGTATTTTTAGGAAGTTGGAACTTCATTGTGCAGAACCTGCTCATTAAAGTTACTGCGCCTTGGGGCTGGGGTTGTGGCTCAGTGGTACAGCACTGCCCAATATGTGTGAGGCACTGGGTTCAATCCTCAGCACCACATATAAATAAATAAAATATAGGTCCATTCACAACTAAAAAATTATTTTTTAAAAAGTTATTGTGACTTCCTTCTTACAACACTGACGTGGAAGCACATGGCAATTATCCCATATGCAACCAGTGACATTCTTGCTATTCTAAAGGGGGACTTATTGCTATTTTTAAAGATAAGCTGTTGTTTAAATTAAAAAAAAAAAATCAACGAGACTGGCAAATTAATTACACTGATACTGAATTTGCCAGGAATAAAAGCCATTTCCCATTTGCAATTTCATAAAGTATATTAAGTAACAAGATCCAACAGTTTATGAAGAAACCAAGAACATAATTATCCCTCAATTGAAAAAAAAAAAATAAGGCAATGCATGGCACTTATCAGGTAGTCACTAATTAATCTTGCCCTAATTATAATTTTTCATGTATTGTTTGACAAGTTGTTCTGAACCTCAATTTCAAACTCCTGGTCTTTATACAGTTAGATACAATAAAACCCAGGAAAATGATCTCAAAGGAAACTACTACCTTAGGTACATCCTAGCCCAAAGGCAGATTGAGTGCTCAGTAAGCTAATCTCATGAAAGAAGGCAAAAATTACATGGTTGTCCATTCATGTGTCTTTAAGATACCTTAAGACACGTTTTGGATCACAAGATTTCACCTTCCATATTATGTTCAATTTAACACCAATCATTTATTAAGGACACTTATGTAATCTAAGCATCCAAAGACTATCAACATTGGGGGTTCACAATCTATACACTTATTTGTACAAAAACATGCGAAAGAAACTCATTCACCAACATGTAGTGGAAATTTCATGACATGTAAACCATTATACTGGACTGTAAGGGGAAGAGAAAATGCATAAAACCCCTGGCTCCACAGGAGGTTAGAGAAAAGGATATAGAAGGAGCCATTTTTAGAAATATCTATAAATACCAGGTAGAATACGAGCCTTGAGCAAGGTGATGATAAGATACTACTTGAGAACAGAGGAGGAGACATGCCTAGGTTGGGGGCAGCCAAGGGAGCGTCAGGAACAACAGAGGGACACGCAGAGGTAGGCAGGAGGGAGGCCACCTGGACAGAGCTTGGAGAGCTGCCGCCAGGGCTGAGAATCAGGAGAGCCAATGGGGAAATGCCAGTCCTGGGTGGGACCACCTGACAGTGGAGGAGAGTGGGGAGGGGGGCACGTGGGGAGGCACCCGGGGCTCAGGAAGGTCACTTGGGGTTGGCTCATCTAGATGCATGCTCTGGCAGCCACTTGGATGGACAGGGCACATGGGGTTCAATTTTCTGTGCACTCTCACACTCAAAGCCCACTGGTAGCTCCCGTGAGTCCTGGAAGGCACTGTGGGCTGCGAGTCGGTGGGTCTGTCCTTTGCAGACGGAAAGGGAGCGGCTCTCACAGCCACAGAGCTGTGTTCTTCCACCTTGCTTTGCCCATGTGCGGGTTTCAGGCAATTAACAGCTACCTTGCTTATCCAATCTAGTTTTTTACACTGGTTACACCCCAGGTAAATGACCATAAATTTCTGAATAAGCCAAAGTGTCTGGGAGAGCTGTGGCTGGGAGGAGAGGGAAGGAGGAGAAAATAAATATATTTTTAACAACTTAGAATGAAAAATAAATTTGAAGGAAAAAAGGGAAAAAAAGACAAAAATATATACATATATATTTATCTTGGTCACTACGAGCTGCTGTATCGCTGGGGAAAATCTCTGAAGAAAATTCAGTTTCAAGTATCAACAATTAGAGGTGACTTTTTGTCCTTAGTTTCATCTCAGAGGCACCCCAGTTTTAAAATTTGATATAACAAATCAGCTCGTTGACCAACATGAAACAAAGATTAGCATGTAAACCTTACAGCACTTTCACCGTGTTAAGACGGCACAGCAGGAAAACAGCCAGACTCCGTCGTTCTCGGGACTCAGAAAATAGCCAATTAACATGAAATTAGACAAATAATTAGTTCGTTTAATCCTACATCGAATGCTAGATTCACCACACCAGATTAGTCATATTTTAACATAAAAATATTGTTCACCAATTCATAGTTCTATCGCTCTCCCAGTGTCAGAAAAGACTAGGCTTTTCAGATTCCTCAAGGTCAGGCAAGGGCCTGTTACTAGCTGTGGTGGATGCACGCTGAGGTGACAAGTACTACCCCCAAGGTGAGGCTGAGAAAAGCTCTTGGACAAACTTCTGCCGTCTTGGATCCCTGTTGTAACCAGGTGAACCTGAAGGCTGCAGGTCCACTTTGTCATTTAGTGTAAGAAGTGACCCTGTGGTATGTCAAGCCACTCATATTTCAAGGTACCCTAATATACCTTCAGTGACCATCCCAGAGGGTTTCTCAGTGGACAACTCAAGAAAAATGCCCACCCTTGTGGGCAGAAGAAAGTCTCTGTGGGACAGAAAGGTATATGACCACCTCAGCCAATGGTTCTTTTCATCAAAATCTGTCCACAGTCTTGGTCCACATTCCAGCAGTAATAACCCCTTGCTTTGAAGTCACACTGAAGAATATATTTTCTCCAAGTTGTAGAAGACGCTGCAGGGATTCTCTTCCAACACGTCATTTCTAATAGTGGTGCTTTGCATTAGTGTAAGTGATCACCTCTACTGGCCTAGCCACCCTTGTGCCTATACACTGGCGTGACCGGGAAGCTTTCACCCTGAGAACTAGTTCACATGTGCCCAAAGGGACATTTCATCAGCAGTAGCAGCACACTGTGGAGGGCACAGAGTATAATTATTTAATCTTGCATTTTTGAAGACTAGTCAAATGGTGGCTTTGGATCTGTTTGAGACTGTGCAGTCAAACAATGAATGTGGACCTTTTTTTCCCCAACAAATACTTGATGCTAATAAGATTAGCAAAAGAAATCTGGTTGTTGTACTTCCCTATTGAACTTCCTGATTACTAAACCGTGTGATAAATGTTTGGTGCATTAGTCATTTCTTTCATCTGTTCACTTACTTATTTGATCATTCAACAAATGATTTATTGAATTCCTTTGTGCCAAGCCATGTATAGGCTCTGAGCATGGAAAGTCAAACTAATCCATGGCTTTTTAGTAATGATACTTGTTTATAATAAGATGTGTCTGATCACTGGACAGTTGGTAGTTACAGACATTTTAACAGTCAAAGTACATGGATATTACTATGTCACTTCTTTTGTTGCAGTACAAAAACACAGGGTGCTCTACCACTGAGCGATATCCCCATCCCTTTGAATTTTTTTTTTTTTTTTATTACATTATCTGGGCAAACCCAAAACTTGTGGTCCTCCTGCCTCAGCCTCTGGAGCAGCCTTGATGACAGGCCACGTGTGCTACAGGCCATGTGTCCATCTTACTGTGTCATTTTAAAGTGCTACCTGGGAACTTGATGGATAAGAAATGAAGCTCCTGAAAGTCACCTGGGTTAGTCTTATTAAGGACATTATGGTCTACAATGCCATCAGTGCAATGAAATTAACCTAGGGCAGAATTTGAAAACTCGTCAAGAGCTTCATGGATGTTCAGACTCAAACACATAGATGTCGAGGGATGGAAGGACTGGTCATCCTAAAATATGGACACTCTACAGAACACACACTCTGCCTTGGACTCTACAGACCCTCAGGAAACAGAGGTGAGAAGGTGTCAAGCAGAGGCTTCCTTCCTCCCTTCACGATGGCCACCAGCAGCTGCTGCAGCTGGAAGGGCCTCCGAGCACACATGGTGGCCTCCCTGATACTCCAGAGGCTCGCTGTGCAGACTGCGTACAGGACAGGCTACTGCCTTTACCCTTAAGCACTAGAAAAAGCAGAGACCAGTGGTAAAAATATTTATAAGTCAATCAATGGAATGCTTTGGCTGGCCGGTTCTTACCTTTCTTCCCTCAAGACAGACTGGGCATTCTTATAGGCCGCGTCCCTCAGGAGGCACCCAGAGCTGTCGGTAATTCCCTGTGACAAAAAGCCACCCACTTCCTCCCACCTGCCCCTCTGCCTTTTTCAGTAAAGTCCTGGTAAATGCAATGGAGTGTTCAGTTATTATAGCAGAAACCTTAAGTCTCAGCTAATCCGGGCACAAAGCACAAACATCACTTGTAAACATGAGCAGTTGGTTATCAAAGTTACTTGTGAATCTGTTCAGTACAATGTCCTTATGCAAGGACATTGACCTGTCATCCTAACACCACATCGATTTATTTATTTTTACAAATGAGCCAGTAAATAGGCAAGATTTATTTAGTAGCAATACAAATGTTTTGTCAGAATAAAATACTAAACAAATAGTGTTATAACCATGCTTAAACTCAGGCCTTTCCTTTCATCTACACACTTAATTTTTACTTCTAATTTCTAACTGGAGGGGATAAAAACCATTAGTTATTTGAACCTCTTACTTTTTTTTGGAAACAAGCTCATAGTAGCTCATGGGGTATACAGAGAAAGCTCCAGGTTGAAAATACATCCTTACTAGCATCTCAATGTAACAAAACCCCTCAATGGTGTTATTCAGACACATTTAGTTTACACTTATCACAGGGTTTGGAAAATAAAGTCAGTATTAACCCATTTTCCCCCTTTCATTTTGTAAACAGCAAACCAGATATGTTCTTAGTAGTTAGCATAGCACATTACAAAACAGTTAAATCACTCATCTTTCTTTTCACACAGAACAAAATTCAGTCATAATACTACTATAAAATATCATGTTAGCATCTATCTCCTTCCTGTTCCAAGTCTTACATAAACTGTCACTAATTCTTTTATAATTTTATTTTACAAGAAAGTTTATGGCAGTGTTTTTTTTAAGCCAAGAGACTATTTGCAATTATTCAAGTGCCTACTTGATGCATAAACAAAAACATCCTATAATTAAAAATAAGAAAGAGCAGAATCTGGCTCTTCAGTAGCTGTCTTCTTGCTCTTCATGATGGATATATTTGTGCTCTCTTACTTGCTTATGATGCCCTAACATATATCATTTTGTACAATGAATCTTGAAATAAGAAGTAACATGAGCATTGTCTATAGCCTCCTATTAAATTTTTCTCAAAATCTGTAGAGGAACAGCAAAATTTCAGTGAGAACTACTGGGTGGGCAAATTAGTCAGGCATGAATTAGCAAAGTTCTACTATAATTTGATTTTAAAGCTTATTTCCTTGTAAGATTCAAGATCATGCTCAGCTGTAAATGAATCTGAAATATGAACTGTGCACATGATTATCATTATTGCATTTTCCTTATTTGTTTTCTTTAAAGGTTCTAAGAGAATTTGCCCTGCCCTCCGTGATAGAGCAAGTGAGCTCTGCTCTTTGCTCACTCATTGTTCCTCCAAGCAAAACCCATGGGCATGCGCACAGGCAACTTATGAAAGGACATTGACCTGAATTCAAACCCCAACACAATGATTCAATTGTCTACTAAGCCTGGTGCTTTCTTTTTGACAAAACATATGATGCATAAGGAAGCAGATGGAAATATGCACCACAAAACCTCTCGAACACCTTGTATTGCCAAAATAGTTATATATGAATAGGGGGATGGTTTCTACAGTATAATGTCAGAGCTTAATTATTTAACTGTATCCAATTCCTAGTTCCACATTGTTCATAAATGTCTTGCAGAAGTAAACTCAAGATCATGGGGGCAAAATGTTAGTTGCGGCCTGCTGGTCTACTCTAGGATGCTCTAAGTCCACTGGTGTATAGAGGTAGGAAGGTACATCTCTACCTTTCTCCTAGTGCATTTTACATAGACTGACTACAGCTTGGTATTTTGAACACAATCACCCAGCGACACTTTGTCCTCTATTCATCCGTAAGTCAAGCATGCAGTTGTCTGAATTCTTTGGCAGTGGGCAAACAGATATAAATGAACTGGAATTTCATGCAGTGTGGAGAGCTGCCTTTTTGATCATATAGACCTTTATTAAGCTCCTTAGCATTTGTACAGGATAACGTTAAACAAGGGCAAAGTTAAAACTTGAACAATGTCAAATTATACAAGTCTAGCAAAAAAAGTTAAAGAACAGTTTTAAAATAGCTCTGCGAGTTTCTCAAATATCATCAGCCCACTAAATTCTTTTTGTGTAAATGTTAGTCTGCAGTTGTCAATTCTGGACAAAGAGGTTATATAATTATGGTCAAAGAACAATAAAATGTTCCTATAGATCCTTGGCCTTCTGGAAAAACCTCTACTGGCCACCATATATGGCCCTCGGATCCTGAAAACTTCCAAATGCAGGTTATACACACGAGGAAGCCCTGGGAGAGGAGGACAATATCGACGTCAGTTCTGCAGGCTGATACCAGCCCAGTGCTTGGTAGTGCTCGATACTCAATTCCTCATCCAACCCCCCCAGGCTCCTTGAATGCTGCTGTGTGCCATAGATCAGCTGCCAATCTGACATATTGAGCTGCTGGGATTATCAGTGCCTATGAAGCCTTCGGTCTGTTGGGACTTACTCTGACACATACTGATGCGGTCTGTTTTCCAGTAGGAGCCATTTCATAACCATGCAGGGTTGACTATTTCCATAGGTTGCCGCCATTATTTAAAACAACATCCACTGCCAGAAGATTACGACTAAATTAAATAAGAAACAGCTTATTGGAACGGAAAAACAAATGGTATTTTCTATGAAGTGTTTAAAAATACATTTTATGTAACACTTTCAGAAAATGTCAAATTTTGCAGATGTCAAGTTAATGTCTTGAATCATTACATTGCAGCATTACTTCCACGGGCAAATATTCAGTAAATATTTGTGGGGCTCCTTTATATTGAATTATAACAAATAATTAAGTGTTGGCTATGTTCAGGTTTTAATGAATAATACTTTTAATTTGCTGCTCTACACCTAAATATACCAATGGTGATCGACTATCTATAGACTGACATTGTCTACATGAGAACGTATCTACACGCAAAATGCTCCAATATTTCTGAAATGCATATAAATAATAGAGAACTTAAGGTATGGAAATCGTAGTTACTTAAAAAAGAGGTTAAATTCTTTTCATAGGTGAGCAGATTGAACCTTAATACACAATGTTCTATTGATTGCATAAGCAAGATAACAGCTTATTGAACATGTTTGATACGATTCATAGGAGGCTGGGGTTGTGACTCAGTGGTAGATTGCTTGTGTAGCACCTGTGAGGCACTGGGTTCGATCCTCAGCATCACACAAGATATAAATAAAGTTATTATGTCCACCTATAATTAAAAATATTAAAAACAATAAGATTCATAGAATAGATGGGTGCAGTGGCATACACCTGTAATCACAGCAACTCAGGAGGTTGAGACAGAAGGATCACAAGTTCAAAACCAGTCTCAGCAACTCAGTGAGACCCTCGGCAACTCAGCGAGACCCTGTCTCAAAATAAAATACAAAAAGGAAGATCTGGGCATGTGGCTCAGTGGTTAAGAGCCTCTAGGTACAATCCCTAGTACCAAATTAAAAGAAAAAATTCATAGAATGAAGGGTTGAAATTGAGGAAAACTGACTACAAATACAGTTCATCTAATATTTGCATTAATTTCAACATTCCACTTCCACAAAATACCTTCATTAAAAGTATCTGCATCTTAGAAAGATGCCAGCATTTGAAAAAGAACAGGTTTCAATATCTGTGTCCTAGAAGCAGGAATATCAGTTTCACTTTCTGGAATAATCTAGAATTTCTCCTGGATAGGAGTTAGCAACAGCCAGGACAGAGGGAGTGAGAGCTGACCATTCATTCCATAGAGCTGACAGGCATCCGCTACCGATGATTTCTTTCTGTCTGAATTTAGTAGAGCCTGGTCTCAGGGAAATGTCTGACTGAGGGTATCAGAAGCATCCCAGTGGAAGACAGATCTAAGAGAAAGTTTATAAACTTTGCACAGTCTATTTTTGTGTATGTTCCAAAAAGTCCCAACAGACAGAATAGGGAATATCACCTAGCCAAGGAAGTGTATCAATCCGACCTTTCTAAAGTAAAAATAATAGGAACACTATATGATAATTTCTGCAACACAGCAAAGTTAAGGCATTCACAGAAAAACCTGGAATACAAAAGGCCATTTTTTTCCCCCCTGAACTGACAAACAGTACCGGTTGAATTTTCCTGTTAAGTACCTTAGGGCATATTTAATACACTGACTCAGTCAACAGATATCCATTGTATTAACTTCAACACAAAAACGAGGTGGCAAGTGACCTAATTCTGAATAAGTGAGTAGAAATGACACAAAGAAAAGGCAAGAAACAACAAATATATCACCCAGAAAATTACTAGGTATCTTTGCAGGTACACTTTCCACTAGCAGGCTTAATTTTTTTTCAAAATGTGGTAACACATATTTTTAACAGAAAATATGTCCCCAGAGAGAAAGCTGATGCTTACCAAATGGCTCTTCTAAGCCTTAATAATGTGATCACAACAATATTAAGGAGATTTATAGGGGCACCAAATAAGATGGGGAAAAAAAATAAGCACTATTAAGAATCATTATGAAATTAAGATAAACTTGAACAGACATTATGTACCTTAGAGTTCAATTCTCCGAGACAGCATGGGAGTATGAACTGACATAAGTAAAAAAATTCAGTTAAATAGAAATGAATTCAAAGAGTCTCCCTCAAAACCATCCTTAGGAATTCTTCATAAGAACCACAAACTAATCAAAGGAAAGCTACTTATGGGGGTTTGATGCATCAACAGACCATCCACACGAGGCTATTATGCCTCAAAGACATTTCTATATATAAGCAAGAATTATAGGAGAACTTTGTTATTATCAGACCCTAAGGGAACATCCAGAGACTTAAAATGAAAGTAATAATAACTCAGTAAAAACTCAAAAATCCAAAACCCGACTACCAGGTAACTCTAAATCATTCGACATTTGTTGTACTCTTCACTAGATTTTTAAAGACCTTTGCTGTATTTACGTAATAGAGTTGAGACCAGATTTGAGAGCAATATTCACTGTCATCAAGGCAAAAACATTCATAGGATACTTTCTCACATGTTGCTCTTCAACAGAGGAGCGTAATATATGCAGCCTTAATTTTGACAGCGTGAGAAATAGAAAGTCTGGTGGTTCATTTTCAAAATACAGTATGCAGCCTTAATTGGATTCAATTGTAGGTATTTTAATTGTAGTAGCCCTTCCCTTTTGCCTGCCCCAATTCTAAAATTAGCCAACCACCTACAATGTCCAATTGTCCAATCAGGGCCATGGGCACACTGCATCGGGTATAAAAACAGGTGGACTGCCACCCAAGTGTGCGGGCTAGCCAGGTTCTGGTAGCACCCACTCCTGGCAGGAGGGAAGCTTTGCCTTGCCCACCCACTCTCAATCACAAGTTTGATTTCTTGCAGCACCTCATTATTTTCAACAACAGAATTCCAAAAATAAGATAAGCTTATCTTTACAAGTAGGGTGTATATTTCTTTAGTGCAAGAGCCACTTCTTCAACTTAATCACAAACACTTCAAGAGCCAGGCACATATAAATATGTTAAAATACCTATTTAATTAAACCTAGCAGCAAACTGCTAATGACCTCTTCTGTGCAAAAAAAAAAAAAAAAAAAAAAAAAAAAACATTGTGTCACTCAAAGCAGAAATGTGCTGCTCCCAAAATGGTCTTTCCAACTGAGCAAGTTTTATATTCTGTTCTCACTATATTGCCATCCAATGCACAAAACTTTCTGAACAAAATAAAAGTGAATAAATAATTTGTATAAAAAGAAAAACTGCAGGAACACATCACCTGCCCCTCAACAAGCACCTCGAGCAGATGAAGCCCTGGTACCAGCACCACTCTCTGTCATCACTGCTGCAGCAAAACACTTTACCTGTGAACATGCACAGTGCTACCTGGGGCTGGCCACTTAGAAACACAGAAATGGCTCCACTACCTGCTCAGATAATAGAATCAGAGAAAAAAACAGAAACCCAAATCAGCTGTACACCCAAGCAGTCATCTAGTTATGGGGGGGGGGGGGAATCCCTATTCATCCTCTAGAGATAATAGACGATGCCAGAGGCAATAATCTGAGTTCTCCTTAGGCCAAGAGGATGATTCCCTATGGTCAGTAGTGAATATACCTGCCTGGTGGCAACCATGCAAACAGAAAACAGGTGAGGACTCTCTCCATATTAAATTCCAAACAATACCATATATCCTGAGGAAAGGCTGGAAGAGTGTAAGACTAGCAAATTGTTTATTTCTCAAAGCAAACAGATTTTGAAATCCCTCAAATAAAACTCTGTTTCCTACCTTTCCTGACCCTAAGTGACCGCGTCATAATTTCCCAATTAAGTCAGTGGAAGAATGAGAAAGGGTCTATCAGTCCTCTGGCTGAGTTTCTGTGTTGAAAGCCACCTAACCACAGACCAATTTGCAGATCAATTTTCATTTTAGCTGTCAAAGAGAAACTATCAAAGATCCCAAATTATAAAGAAACAGCCCACTGATTCTTGCAGCACTCATTCTGCCACTTCAAATCTGAAACTGAATCTTTAAATCAATGCTACACCACCACAACCCAGGGATGCTTTGCAATTAAGTTTCAAAGGCAACATAATGATGTTTGCCTACAATCCTCCCTTTCAAACAGTTCCATTTCTGTTATTACCACCCTTTAGCAAAAGACAAACCGTTAGCATCTATTTCACCCCAATCAGAAATTCTTTTTTCAAAAAAGGATATTCTTGCTCAACATTCACTTGTTTGGTGGTTATAAAGAGTGTCAGGGACTTAGCCAACTGGGGCAGCACAGGCTTTCAGGATAGCCCAGCATCTACAATGAGAACTAGATTTTACTAACTTTCATAATAATACTCATGGTAATGGTTACACAAACATAATTAGATACTACTTGCCTTTGAAAAAGACCTTGTAAAATACACAAATACCCCCAAAAGCCAAGATGTCATTGGAGGATGTGTAGAATTCTACAACTTGGAAATTTTAAATTTCACAGCACACCCAAAGTAGGGAGGAAAGGTTATCGAGAATACATTAATTCATAAAGATTTTTCATGTTTCCAAACACATCTTTTTACATCATCTCACTGGTAAATTAGCTTCTCTGAGACTTTTTAGGTTTGTATACCCAGTTAATGGACCCATTCAAACAAAATCCGGAGTTTATAAGCAATAGGAAAGTGTTTCATTTGGGAAAAAAGGGATATGCTTAAATAACTATTTAGCATCTCCTACCACTAGCTGTTATCAGTTAAGAAATCCTCTCCTACAAATAAATAAATAAATAAAATAAAATAAAATAAAATAAAAGAGATCCTCTCCTCAGCTTGTGTGGTAGTATAATGCCTGTAATTCCTGCAACTTGGTAGGCTGAGGCTGGAGGATCCCAAGTTCAAGGTTAGCTTCAGCAACTTAGTGAGACTGAGTCTCAAGATACAAAATAAAAACGGTTGGGGAAACAGCATCCCTACCACTGAAGAGAGAAGGGGGGTGGGTGGAAGAGGAGGAGGAGAAGGGGAGAAGGAGGAGGAGAAGGAGGAGAAGGACAGAAGTCCTCTCCTAAAGTAACTACTCAGAATTAAATTATGCAGTTCCCGATAGAGCATTCTCTGGAGCTATAACAGCATAATAGGTTTACAATTAAACAAAAAATGCAGAATATCCAGACATACAGGTTTATCAAAATAGCGTATAGACTTTTGTTATATAAAAAGCTTTTTTAAGAAATAAAATTAAGTATTTGGCAAACTATGAAACACAAGTTTAAAAACAACTGGACACTGTCACTCTGTAGTGAGGATACTGATGGAAGCTCCCAGTGTTTCTATAATTCTCCCTCCCCAACTGTTGATAGCAACTCCTGTCCCCAAAGCTGCTGATCCCATGAAAATGTCTATATCGCAATTCTAAAGATGGATCGTTCTTATTACCACCAAGTCCCTCATTCTTCCTCTTGCTACGAATGAGTTTCTGCTAACACATTTTACTCTTCACTTCTAGGCTGGAACATGAGAAACATTTGCTAAAAGTACTTCCAAGAAGAAGAAAAGAAAAAAACAAGAAAAAAGAAAACAAACAAGAAGAGTATGCAGGCAGAATTTCGCTGCAATCATTGTCCAGGATTCACCAAACTTTCCCCAGGTCGCCCTGGTTTCAATTTCCCAATAGCTTTGCTTGCCAGGCTCAGGGAGAATGATAAAAAGTAAATTGGTTCACATATCTGTTTGCTAAGACTGCTGTAAAAACAAAAGAAAATTGTGCCACAGAGTGGGCAGAAAGTCACAGAACAAAGCCCAAGGGCTACCTCAAGAGATTTTAAAACACTGCACTCCACGCTCATGTGAATGTATTCTTGGGGCAGTCTCACCATCTCCATCGGGGTGTGCCATAAGTATGAAATAAGTCTTTTTTTTTTTTTTTTGTATGAAAGATTGAACCCAGGGGCACTTAACCACTGAGCTACACCACCACCCTTTTTGGGTATTTTATTTATAAGACAGGGTCTCACTGAGTTGCTTAAGGGTCTCCCTAAACTGCTGGCTTTGAACTTTTGATCCTCCTGCCTCAGCTTCCTGAACTGCTGAGATCACGGGCGTGCTCCACCATGCCCTGCTCAAAATAATTCATTTTTTATTCATCTTTGACCCCCTTCCACTCTTGACCTGAAAAGTGCCACTCATGCAGGTTGCAGAGAATGGACTGATTATTTGGGGATGACAGGATGAGAATTTTGATTGTCTTCTTTCTTAGCTTTTCTACAGTGAACATGGTTATATACAGTAATAAATGCCACACTTATAAAGAATTTACAAAGAATAATTCAGAGATTGAGCCCTTGCTCCTACTTCCCCTCTACCCTGCTCCACTCACCCTCCTCTCTGCTGCTGTAACTTCCTAGTGGAGGTGCAGGCAGCTTCTGGAGAGGCTCTGTCACCCAAGACAAGAGATAACCAAGCCCTGCTACCTGCTTCTTTGTGCCTCCTAAGCCCCTCCCACCTCCCCTTGCAGTGCCCATCAACTTTTTTTGATTTGTTGATGGACCTTTATTTTATTCATTCATTTATATGTGGTGCTGAGAAATGAACTCGGTGCCTCACAGATGCCAGGCAAGTGCTCTACTACTGAGCTACAACCCCAGCCCCAATTTTTCTTTCTTTATTGAAATCAACCCCTTACTCTGAACCCAGCTCCCTTTCCTCCCAGCCACCTTTGCCCAGTCCCCTCTTCACCACACAGAAAGCAGATGAAAAAATCACATTGTGCAAACAGGAAATGACACTTGGTGAAATAGTCCAACTTTTAAAATAATGTCCACAGCTTCAACTAGCACAGTATGAATTATAAATTGGATGGTCTGCTGACCAGGCATGCTCCAGGAGTAGAAGGTGCTAGAATCCTGCCTGAATCCAGACAGAATTGAATACCTGGCCTGGCTTAGAACAGAGACAAATAAATAAATAAATAAATAAATAAATAAATAAATAAAAAATTTAAAGACCATTTCTTTCCGCTCAAAATTTGGATATTTTATAACTAAACATATAATGCAATCTGCCCGTCTAAGCAGACTCTAAAATAGAGGACTGAAATATTTACTACATGGCCCTTTACAGAAAAGAATTTACTGACTTTGGAGCTGAGTTAGATGTGAAATATACAGATTTCCAGTGGAGAAAAGGCCTCTCTGAACTTCTAGGTCTGAGATTCGAGTTTATCAAAGAACTAGATGGGATTATGGACAAACTTCAATACTGGTTTAAAAATCATCAGAGAAGAAGGAAACTTTGATATTTTTTTCAGTGACAATGTGAAAATAACTGAGCCAGGGAGAAAATGCTTCTGAGATTTCCGGTTTTTCTAAGGCATTGTGCAGTGTCTCCTAGAGGAAGGTTTTTCAAGGTAGACCACCTGTCTTACAAACATCTGGAGTGTGCATAAAAGTGGAAGATTTTTGACCACATCCTGCCAGCCCTAACCAGGTAATATTCAACAACTCATAAGTAGGTAAAAATCAGCACAATATACCAATGGATTTAAAACATTTTTCCCAAAACAGTATATACAGAATCTTAAAATATAAAACACACATTATAAACATAAAACAAACTGCACAGTTCAAACTGAATCCTCAATCAACAGCCAGGACGCTCTTCATCCAATAGGCTATTTTGTCACTATGTATTTTGTTTTGCATTTAAATTAAACAGTGCCTATGTTTACAGTTGTTCAGGTTCAAAATAATAAAAGTGAAATTCAGGTCAGTATCTGCAGAATCTTGGAAGCAGGCTTGGGAGCAAAGTTTGAAACCACAGGTTTTAATTGCCACATTAAGATGGCAAAGCCAGCACAGAACAGGAAGGTAACCAACGAGCCAGCTGTCAATGGACAGCAAGCAGCCCCGGTGGGAGAGGGCCGTCACCAGTCAGTCAACATACACCACGTTAACAAGATGCCTGATGGACAACCTTCCTGTTCACTGCTCCCAGGCCCCTTCTAACCTACTGATGCTCTCCCATCCCAGAATACACCACCCCAACCAGGCGCCCTCTCTCTCCTGCCTGTAAGAGCCCAGCACCTGACACTCAGGCCACAGCCTGCCTTTCTCTGTAGCCTCAGGGATTTTCCTAGGATGCCCTTCTCTATTTTAGTCATTGCTTCTGTTTTGGCCAGGGCTTTGTTTGTTTCCCCTCCTTTGTGAAATCAAAGCTCCCAGGGCCAAGGGCTCAGAGAAGCCAAGGTTAACATGAGTCCTTATCAACAGCCAGGACGGCTCTTCATCCAACAGACCTGCCACTCAGTCTCTCTTCTGTCTTGGCTGCACAAGGCCAAGGCCAGCGCAGACAACCTGGAGCCTGGCACTGAGATGAGCACTCGCCCGGGGGGAACAGTCTCCACACAGAACTGCCAGTCATGGTCCCTTCACCAGAATGCCTTAAGACAACCACACCTGTGTTGGCAACCATGGAGACCCAGCACTCCCAACAATTACGATACCCGGGTCTCGGTGTGCGCAGTTCAAATGGAAGACCATCATGACATCATGTGGCCTTCCTTATTTGCTTAGACTTAAATCCTCCTCAGGTCTGTCTTGTGTGTGACCTGGGGGCGGGGGTAAATACTAATTGCCTCTAGTAAGCTTTTTATCATCAACACCACCACCACAATACAATCAATCACATTTGGTAAAACACACTAGCATTTTCATTGACCTTAAAGTCACCTCATCTATTCCTTATAGAACACTGCGAGCGTTGTCATCTTACAAGTAAGGAAGTAGATTCAAAAAGTCAAGTGACCACGCAACACGGAAGATGTCAGCGGAAGAAAATGGTTTTTAAATCAAGAGTTTTGTTTCTTTACTGCACTACAGTGGACTCATCTGTCTTTCCCTCTTTCTCTTTATTTTTTGGTGTGTTTTGTGAGTTACACTCCCAGCCTGCAAGAAGGCTGTTTTTAAAACTGCATACAAAAATAAAGGCAGTACTAATTTTTTCTTGCTATTAATTTGGAAAAGACCGCCTAATAAAACATTAGGATTAGAAAGTGTCAAAAGTGTCCAAAGACGTAAGCCACTCCTGCTGGCACCAGTCCACACACAAGGGAAAAGACACTGCAGCTGAGCTTCCAGCAGACCCACCTAGAACTGCCACCTGCTGCTGTTCACCTTAACTGCCGCAAGGCAGCTCTGTGGGCCAGGTCTGGGTGTTTTCCTGCCTCATGCATTCCATCTTCCTCCAGAGGCAGTGCCTCCGACCCACGAGTCTCCAGGTAACAGGTGCAGCATGGCCCCAGGCTGTTCTGGTGGCTGTGTGGAATGGCTGGTCCCGGGAAGGCCACAGCACCTAGAGGGGCAGACTGGGCAGCGGGAGTACTACATCTCAGTCACACTGCAGAGCACACCGCACCTCCTCACCCTCAGGACACATCACCTGGTCTTTCTAGTTTTCCAAAATTACTCAAAAATGTGTAATTCTATGCTTGTCAAAAAAAAAAAAAAAAAAAAAAAAAGGGGGGGGGGGGGCATGGACAGTTCCTGGGATATATGTAGGTGGTCAATCACGTGAGATAAAAAAATCTATTAAAGCATGTTGGTCTGCTTGCTATGACTTGGTACACCAGTACAGACTGTGCTTTATAGCAAAGGCAGTTAAATCAGATATTACGAGTCAAATTATTAGTACCTACAGATTAAAAAACATGTTACCAAACAATATGGCTACAGAGGCCCACGGGACACAATCCCTTGCCTAACCTTCGAGAGGAGAAAATTAAGACTAGCAACCTATGCTGAACCATTCTTTACCACTGGAAAGAAGTCCTTCCCCCTCCACTGATCACCATCCACTTACTATATCAGATTAACAGAGGACTAGGGGGGGGGGGGGGGGGGGGGGGGGGGGGGGGGGGGGGGGGGGGGGGGGGGGGGGGGGACCTTGGAGCAGGCCTAGACCAAGAACTCTTTCGCAACTTCTAAGAATATGATGAATAAAAACTTTGTATCATTCTTTAAGTTGAAACATTCTATTCCTGATAACAAAACACCCACTCTTTGGACTCACTTAGGCCAGTGCAGCTGTTTCTCAGCTGTCTTGGCCAAGTGTACCCTTGAGCTATTCCGTCTGCCCATCCTGTGCGTGGCTCCCCTCCTCCAGCTTCCGGGAAAACAGCTGTGCAGTTGCTCCACACCCCACGCTCCAAGGCTCACCTACAGGTGTGGGCTCTGTGGAGCAGGCAGAGTTGAAATCCTTCAGGATGGAATGTTAAGGACACTGACTCTTCTGACTAGCTGCCACTAACAAACCGCCCCCAAACCTACGTGCTTAAAATAGCAGCAGCTATTTACTCTCTCCCCAAAGTGGGCAGGTGGGTGGTCTCTTGGGTGACAGCAGTTACATGGACACCAGGCTGCAAGATCCAAGATGGTGACCCTCACCTGTCTGATTTGTTGATGGAGATGATTGGAACACTGGAACTTCTCTTTCTGTGGCTGAGCTGAGCTACTTTACATGGCAGCTAGCTCCCTAAAGAAAGCATTTCCAAAGTCAGGAAGCGGAAGCTACCAGACCTTTTAAAAACCAAGCATAAAACAAACCCAGCATCCCTTCCACGCAGTAACAGGCCAGCCTGGGCAAGGGAAGGGGAGATAAACTCCACCTCTTGACAGGGGAAGGATTGGGGGTGGGGAGCATGTGGTCTCTTTTCTCTGCTGTGCCCTCTTCCCATCTTTAATGAATGGATTCAAACTCTAACCATGATTTTAAAGCCAGGAAATAAAATCCACACAAAAGATCATATGGCCTTAACATTTTGGTCTGAAACAAAGAAATGTGCATGGTTAGAGCTCACAGAATGGCTAAGTGCATGTACCTAGACTACTATATAGTCACACGATCCAACCTGCAACATCAAATTGTCAACACAGGGTCTGCACAGTGAGCATAATATTGGTATTCAAAAAAAAGAATAAAAAAAATGCACTTCAACTCCTGTGCCAAATATTTCAAAAGTGAAGAAGGGCCCCAAGGAGGGTAAAGAAATCTTTAGGGCCTTACATGCTGCACTGCCTGATACCTCACTTAATAGAGGCGAATCACATGGCACAGACATTGAAGAAGAAAGAGCAAGTAGCCTCCCGTCATTTGTGTGAGACAACAATGAGAGGAAGAGACTCTTTAAAATGTCAAAGGAGATTCCACAACCTACCTATTGTGAATTGTGCTAGATGTCCCTCAGTAGATGAGTGGATAAAGAAAATGTGGTATATAAACAAAATGGAATTTTACTCAGAAATAAAAGAGAATAAAATAATGGCATTTGCAGGTAAATGGATGAAGTTGGAGAATATAATGCTAAGTGAAATTAGTCAATCTCAAAAATCCAAATACCAAATGTTTTCTCTGATACAAAGAGGCTAGTTCACAATGTTGTTGGATGGGGGTACATAGGAGGATTAGAGGAACACTAGAATGGTCAAAGGAAAGGGAGGGGAAGGGAGGGAGCAAGGAGGGAGGGAGGGAGGGAGCAAAGGGGAGGGAGGGGGAAAAGGAAAAAAGAAATTGGTGGTTGAATGAGATGGATATCATTATCCTAAATGCATAATTGAAGATCTGAATGGTACTTATATACTTTGTATACAAACAGTTGTATGTAAAATGATGCTATATATGTGCATTATGAATTCTAATACATACTACTATTATAAATAAAAAAAGAAAAAATGTCAAAGGAGAGATTAGATTCTAGCCTTTGTTTTTCCTCTGGAAACCTAAATGCTTCACACATTTACAAGGTGCCAAATTCCCCTCCCCGCCCCCACCGCTCCCCAAGCTTCAGAGAAGCCAATTCACCTAAAATTCCTATCAAGGTACCACCATGTTATTCACCACCAGCCAAGTGGACACTGTTCTACAGCAGGAAAAATCCTGGTGCCCCTGTGTATCTGTCCGCTCAGCATAGACCACTGTCCACTTGCTCAGATGATCCCTTTCAGCTCCTCCAACATGCCCGTCTTCCCAGCAGTGACCTCAGGAGTGTGTCCTCACATCTGCACTTCACAGGATGGATCAGGGCCACACCTTCTCATGCAGGAGGCCGGAGCCTACAAGCGGGGCCTGAGAGGGACATTTCCTCACCATCCTCCCGCAGAGAGGCCTCCCTGAGACTTCCTCCACCTCAACTTCCTGTTGACTTCCTAGGCACATGGATGAAAATATGCATGTGGTTATCTCACTTATCAGCATCTGTGTTATTCACGAAAACAACAACAGTCTCCGAGCCCCAGCTGTCTCATTTACCTTCAGTCCAGAACCGTGCACAGTGCCTGGGATGGAACAGGAATTCAGAGGTGTCAGCTGACTCCTGAGTACAAAGCAGCAAGGGCAGGAGAGGCACCCGGCCTTTCTGGACTGATGTTTATTCTTTTTGTTAAGTATATGTGTGTGTGTGTGTGTGTGTGTGTGTGTGTATATACACGCACGCGCACACACTCAATTAGATACTAATTTCCTCCATCAATACCACTGAACAGCTATAACCTACTCTTTAGGGTTAGCAATAAATAGATTTACTGTTTAATCAGAAAATTCATTATCATTAAAGATTTGTTTCTAGAATCTTCCTAACCAATAAGCCTAACATTGTAAAGTCTACACAAAAAAATCTAGAAAAATTTTCCTTGATTCTATAGAACGCTTTGACTCTTTGAAAAATATTTAAAAGTCTAATATAAAAAAAAAAAAATCAGAAATTTTTCTATTTTTCAGAAAAACTGAAATTATCTCCTTATAGAAGGGATGATGTCCAATCCATAACAAACTACTGTCCCATGTCTGAAGTTGTAATTTGCTGACAATCTCATTTCAAGCACATCCAAAATAGCAGCTAATTCTCTACACAGGCTTTATTAATACACTCCTAAAATTCAGAGATTAGAAAGAAGCACATTCAATGTTAAGTTGGGAAAACACACAAACTGGAAAATGAGATGTGCATTTTAACAAAATTATTAGTACCACACAAACAAGATAATAATCAATGAGGGAAACTACTCACTCAATTCCTATAATTTGATCCTACTTCACAGCAAAGTGCACAGCTGGTACGTACAGTAAGAAAACCAGTGATAAACCAACCCTCAATCACCCACACGGCTTGGTTTATAATTTCGTATTTTTTTTTGTGTGTGTGGGTGTGTGGTACCTGGGGTTGAACTCAGGGCAATCGGCCACTGGGTCACATTCCCAGCACTTTCTTGTATTTTATTAGAGACAGGGTCTCACTTAGTTGGTAAGTGCCTCGACATTGCTGAGGCTGGCTTTGAACTCGCAATCCTCCTGCCTCAGCCTCCCAAAGTGCTGGGATTATAGGCGTGTGCCACTGCGCCTGGCTATAATTTCATAATTTATACAGACCTAAAGCTTCTTGGAAAAGGTTACTAGTTATAAGTTACTTAAAACAATCCTCAATTGTTTTCCCTACCTAATCTCACCCCAAAAGGTAACTTTTAAATTATATCAATTTAGGCTTAATGATAATAATTGTTAATAAAACCCTTTTGAGAAAAGTATTCAGAGGAAAGGTGGTCATTACCCAAAAGTGATCCTGGTTTGAGGGAATAAACCACTAAAACCTTCAAAGTTCTTTAACTTAAAGTCATAAAAAGAAAAGTTGCTGATGCCTGGCAGTCAAGAGAATCAAACTCTTTTTTTTTTTTTTTGTGGTACCGGGGATTGAACTCAGGGGCACTTGACCACTGGGTCACATCCCCAGCCCTTTTTTGTATTTTATTTAGAGACAGGGTCTTACTGAGTTGCTAAGTGCCTCGCCATTGCTGAGGCTGGCTTTGAACTCGCGATCCTCCTGCCTCAGCCTCCCAAAGTGCTGGGATTACAGGCGTGTGCCACCGCGCCCGGCTGAGAATCAAACTCTTTTTTAAGAACACTTTTTATTCATGTTTTTTTTTTTTTTTTTCATGGCTCTGCCTTACTTAACAGTACAAGAGAAAATCCATTAACCCTGTATGGGCAAGGGAATCCAGATGGTGATAAAAATTTATAAACTAAAAAATGTGTCTTCTGGTAGATCCTCAATGGTAGACTTGCTATGTATTGGATCCCTGAGGAACTTTCATCTTTACTTTTAGAGGGAACCAAATGCAGCAGAACCAGCTAGCATTTACTAAGTACCAATATGTGCCAGGTACTATGCTAAACAGTTGGGCATAAATTAGCCCACTGAAATCTTACAACCAATCCTATAATAGTCTGCGTCTATAAATGTTTCAGAAGGACAAAGAAGGGTAAGCCAGCAAAGAGATGGGGAAGGAAGCTGGGCGCGGTGGCGCACACCTGTAATCCCAGCACTTGGGAGGCTGAGGCAGGAGGATCGCGAGTTCAAAGCCAGCCTCAGCAATGGCGAGGCACTTAGCAACTCAGTGAGACCCTGTCTCTAATAAAATACAAGAAAAGGTCTGGGGATGTGGCCCAGTGGTCGAGTGCCCCTGAGTTCAATCCCCAGAACTAAAAAAAAGCAAGGATATGGGGAAGGAAGATAATGGAGATCATTATATACTTCATTCAAGAGGGTAACTACCGGGGGCTGGGGTTGTGGCTCAGTGGTAGAGCGCTCGCCTAGCATGTGCGCGGCCCAGGTTCGATCCTCAGCACCATGTAAAAATAAACGCATTGTGCACAACTAAAGCAAATAAATAAATATTAAAAAAAAAAAAAAAAAAGAAAGAAAGAAGGTAACCACCAAGCCCTTGACCTCATGGCCTAAATATTCCGACTTTATAAGCAATGCTAAGACCTTCTGAGCCCTTGAGAGAGGAAGAGCAGCGGGTGAGGGAGGGAGGTGGGCGACTGTGTGGTGAGCCATAGAGGTGGTCACTACTGATGAGCAAGAGAAATGAGGAGTGGACCGTCAGCAGCTCACATCCCAAGGATCACAGGGGTCTGAGAATGTCAATGAAGAAGCAAGATGGCCCCGCCTCAGCAGTCCCCGCAGCATGCTCACAGATGCTTGTTTACATGAGGAATGACTAGTGCTCGCGGCCGGCCGACCATGGCCATGAGAGTGGCGGTGACTCAGAAGATTGTTGGATGTGCTGGGAATGTTCTACTTAGGAAGGCATCAAAGAGAGCAATTGAACGATGTGAACTATTGGCCAATCTGAAAGACGAGCTGTCCCTGGGCAATTCACCTGCAGACAACTCCACATGACCTAGATTGGGTTGTACTTAACAAAACCCCATGAGGGGTAGTAGGAAGAGCCATGGTTTGGGCATCAGGCCACCTGAGGTCCAAGCTCTGCTGCCATCTTCCTGTGCTCCTGGACAAGAGACCATACCATCTAGCCTAAAAAGTGGCCCAGGGACCCTTGACTATCCTTTTCATTTTTAATATTCTGCTTTAAATGCTGCAAGAAAGAAATTACCTATTGCCCCTTCTCTGAAATTCATGAAAATTTGACAAGTGGCCACCTCTTTCAAGAAGTGGAGTTTTCAAAAGCCACAAAAATGCACTCAGCTAATATTTGCAGCAGGAAGATATTTTAGTTACTTGGAGAAAAGGTATTTGCACACAAGCTGTAACAGGATAGACCGGTTTTGCCACGGCTAGAACTGGAATCCCACTTATTACTGACTTCTTGCAGTTTGAAACTGAGAAAAAAATTAATCCTTTCATTTCTATGCTATTTTGGGACACAAGCTCTTTTATATATATTTAGCAAATACTCAACTGGAACACTCCATTGCTCTGAATGCATAGGTATTGTCCCAGCTCACTTGAATGGAAATTTATTTTGTGGGCACTGAGCCACAAAATAAACAGCTCATTTTTTAAGAGGCAGCAAGAGGTACTACTAAACAAAATGTAGAGTTGGGGGTGATGAAGGAGGCATGAGACTAGCCTCCAGAATCAATATCTGCACCAACAGTTATCGCTCAAAAGACTGTTCCGGTTGTTAGTGGCACCAACTTCTTAAGCTAGTCATTCTTAGTCCTGACGCATATCAGTGTCACCCAGGGAATACTCCTCATAGCATGCACCCTCACCCCCTCCACAATCAATAAATCCACTCTGTCCCTGAAAGCCTTTATCATGCTGGACAATCAAAATCAGTAAAATTACTTTTACCCATTCTGCATTCCTTGGTAGATTCTATTTCACTAACAGTTCAACCTGTTAATTGGCAGAAATATCAACAAATTAAAAAGTCTGATTACCAGTGGCTTGCAGGGGGCAGAAGGTTAATACTTAATCCTTTCTGCTGTATTGAACCATTTAAACACCATTCTGAATGCGGACTGCAAAAGCCCTTCCATATTCCGAAACATGTGCATGGACCTACCATCCCAAGAGTTCTAAAGCAAAGACTTATTAAACCTGGGATCTGTATTCTATAGGTATCTCACTACTGCTGCCTCCCACTCTCCTGCTCCCCCTTCTTTCACCCTTCCCCACTTCAGCCAGATCTTCCTGCATATGTTGTGCCTGGCAACACACACCAACATTCCAACACATGTCACCTGGCCACTGACAAAAGATTGCAACATAATAGGCCAAAAAAGAAACCTGTTCAAAAGGCAAAACAATTTTTGGAGAGGTTCGAGTGAGTGAGTGAGTGAGTGAGTGAGTGAGTGAGTGAGTGAGGATCCCTTGAGCTGAAGGCTCAGGTGTGGTATGGGAGGATCTCAGTCTCTTAATTCTCTTCTCTGCCCAAGACCTTGGTGTGGCTGTGAGCTGGAAGGACTGCTGCTCCCCTCCCTCATGGAAACCATCCTGTGGCCCAAATGCAGAACCTCTGCCCAAGCCTCGTTTCTTCAGTTCAAGAAAACCTGAGGAAAATCTGTCTGTGGCCATTTTATGAGGCTCCTAGAACTTCAATCCAGGGCATGATGTCTGTTCCTCTCCTTTGTTTAAATCTACGTTACAAGAAAAACTTCAGTAGCTGAGACAAAGGAGCACCTATTTCCTTAGCAGTGACTTAATAATCCCCTGCCTTCTCCATAACTGAGGTTGTGTTCATGTGCTCATCCTCACATCCTCTGCCAATCAAGAAAATGCAGGAGATGACCCCACAATGACCAATGACCCCACAATCCAAGGAAAACATGCAAAGACCTTGCCCTCAGAAAAACGCACCAGAAAGGCCTGCCTCTCTCTGGGGGTGAAGCTTGCAGGATAAATGAGCTATTTTAAAAGCTGTGGATCTGCTTTGTAGCCCACACATTATTCATCAATGGACAATATGCCTTATAATAAATGCAATCTGCAAATCAGAAGCAGACTCTCTGGTACAAAGCTGCAAAAATACATCCACCCACGTCCTGGCATGACACAAGCAGCAGAAAGCATCTTGAAATAACCCTTCCTTAGGGAGCACAAAAGCTTCCCATTTTCTAGGCACTGCAACATGAAAAAGGCAGGCTAAGAACTAAGGTGAGAGAACCTCCTGAGAGAATTGCAAATTATCCCTGGCATCCAGGGGAATGTGTGTGTGTGTGTGTGTGTGTGTGTGTGTGTGTGTGTGTGTGTTTGTGTGTGTAGTGAAGTACCCAGCACAGACCAGGGACCAGGTTCTCCTCTTGTGTTGCCTTCCCCATCAGCGTGATGGCCAGTGTGATCTGTCCTTTCTATGCTCAAACCCCTCCTGTTTCCTTCTGCAGCCACCCCACCACCACTCCACTGGGGCCTTTCTGACCTGGGCATCCCAGGACCATTTCTCCTTATGAGCTGCACCTCCATCCCTGTTCACCCAACCCCAGCTCCAGCACAGCCTTACCATTCCTCCTACTCTCTAGGCACAGGAAAGTCCAAGATCTGTGCACCCACCTATCCCTCAGTCTGGCTGATCTTCTTCCTCCTGGCCATCTTCTCAGCCTGCCTGTATCACCTAAAGGAGGCCATCTGTGGCTACCCCACACAAGCCTCAACCTGGCCCACTCCACAGCCCCCCCCCCCCCCCCCCCCCAATTCTCTGCAACTCTCTTCCTCGTCTCCCAGTAACCTCACAACTTATTCCGTTCACCTGCCTCCCTGCCACCAGGATGTGTTCTAGTCACTGCTGTGTACCCAGCAAGGGACCCGGCAGGCAGTGGGAGCTCACCAAATTCCTTTACTGACTGTTTATACACCATCTATGGAGCAACTTCACAAAGCTTTCTACCCATTTAAGCAGCAAAAAATAAATAAATAAATAAATAAATAAATAAATAAATAAATAAAAATAAGAAAAAGAAAAAAGAAAAAGAGTTCCATCTGTGAGAAAGGAGGATTTTTACCCCCCCTGTGCAAGGGATGGACCCCAGGGCCTTGTGCATGCTAAACAAGTGCTCTACCACTGAGCTACACCCCCAGCTCAACTGGGGGGCTTTTAGGCAAAGTTTAAATAAATATTATGATTGCATGAGTCAGAATCACATGACCATCTCCTTCACCCAGACACCCAAAATACTCCAACAAAACACAGGCACTGGGATAGATCATCAACACCTCAAACCACCCAGGTTCTCTTTGCTCCTTTCGGGGGACATGGACATTAGGGCACGATCTATCTTTACTTCACTGCCCGAGCTCTTCAGATGAGGGCTGTTCTTCCCCACAGAGGCACCAGCAAGCGGGGAAGGGTGCCACTACAGATTTGTCGCTTTCACTTAAATCCACACATACATACAACACAACCTTCTCTCAAAAAGAATCCCCCTTCGTAGTGCTCGATGAGAAAAGGCCCCAAGCTTTTTATTCCCCTAGATCAAGGTATTTTTCTAGATTAAGCAACTATGTGATTTTTGTTTCTTTCTATGTCCTCCTTTCCAAGCTTTTTCGGCGAGTCTGGCTTCTGGAGAGTCACAGAAACACCTTCACTGGATTATTGCAAAGCCGGAGTCCTTGCCGCAGGGTAACCTGGGTGCCGCCCTCCGTTTGGCCAGTATTGTTTTCTGGTTCTTGGGTCAGATCAGGGTTCTCTGGGCCCAGCAAACCACTCGAGGCAACAGCTCACCCCAGGTCACGTCAGCGTCCAGCTCTCATTTGTGCACAGCTCCCGTTTTCCCACAAAATAAAGCCACTTCTTGGGATAGAGAAGAGCCCCGTGTTCCCCCATATTCTAGATACCCCCTTCCAAAGTTTAAAATGTCCAACATCTCTCTGCCATGAAACAGCTAACCTCTTTTTCAGAGGTCATCCTAGAGACCCAAAGACTCAAATTCCTTGGGAACTTTTTCAGTTCTATTTTCCCAAGTGATTCTAGCATTATCCCATAAGGCCACAGGCCTTCAAAGAATAATAGTGTCTTATGGTTCTTCGTTTTAAAAATATAAAATGTGGAGACTTTAAAAAAAAAAAAAGCTCCAAAATAAGTGGCAATCTAAATGTAGGAGATTAATTCCTGACAAGTAGAATATTTTAAATAATTATATAAAACTTCGAGAAGCATAGTCTTGTGGCACTAGGGTTTTTGTAAGTAAAAACAAGGACAAATACTAGCTGACCTATTCCAAATATGTATGGGCTGAAATGAGAATTTCAAATTTTAAAATTCTAGGTAACAAATACATTGAAGGAAAGACTGAAAGATCATTTTTCAAAAGGTGTAACAGCTTACACCTGGACGTTACTACACAATCATCAAGCCACTGTAATAGCAGTTGGTACTTTGAAAAAGATTTACTTCCATCCGTCTGCTTTATGGAAAGCAAACCTACATTAAAAGCAGAGAATAAACATCTTAATAAAGGCTCCTGCCAAGATTTGTAACTCTGTCTCAATTCACTCTAACATTTCAAAACTCAGGAGTTTTAGAACCTATAATTGACCTTAAATGTTTAAAAATCCTTCTGAAGTCATACCCATGAATACTGCCACTGGCAATTTCAGTATACCATTTTCATTCTCTAATTCTCCATTTTTATCATGTCCATTTTTTGTACCATAAAAATTGCTAAAGGTGCAAGTTAGAGCTGGTTGTTTCTGTCTCCACACACATATATTCCCGAGAGCAGGGTTGGGAAAGTTGGAAAGATAGGGAAGCTCAACATTTTTATAGTACTTACTAGAACTTTTACTACATAGATAAGAATTCACTGGCAAAAATATGCATATAGAATTACAGGCACCAAAATATATACTATATGAGAAACTAATACATTGAGAAAAACAACTATTGTTTTCTTTTTCATAGTTCAAAAATCTAATATTTTTAGGTGGCTTATTCTGTCCAGCTTTCCTTTGTGATTTCCTTTTCTGCATCTAATGTTAGGATTTTGCCATCCTCCAATTTTAACTGCTTCTTATTCTATGATGTGGCACATTTTAAATGAAATTATTTAATTTTTACCTTGAACTTAATTTGGCGCTTGGCGAGGTGTTTTGTTGTTATTCAATCTAAGTGCATATGATGTTTAAGTATATGAACTGTATATAGTTAAGATAACATTTCCCATATCCTAATGCATGGCAAAAATCAGCGTTTTCTTATATAAATGTCATTACAAACAAAAAGAACTACAGGGAAGTATTTAGAATATCCATTTCTTTAGTTCTTCAGGGTAAATTCTCCACTGCACATATGAACAGTGAACTGTCAACCCTACAAGGCAAGCTTGCTCATCTCTGAGTTGAGCTCCTACAGTACGCTATTCCAATAAAGACAGTTATCTGCTCCACTATCCAATGGCAGGAACTGAGTCTTGGTAACTCTTGCCCCTCAACCCAGCCCAGGCAGGTGTGCAGAGATCATCTATGAGGAGGGGGCCAGCAAGAAAGGAATCATGTAAGGCCACAGTGGATGAAAAGCAGAGGGGTGTTCCTGACAAAAGCTACACCCAAAATTTCTTCAATGACATTTCACACTACAAAAAGATTTCATGATATCTGTTAATCATGAACAAGGCAATTCTTGGGCAAACATAGTCACCACATCTCTGGCAGTCCCTCTAACTTCAGTCCTCCATCAGGGCTTCTCTTACAGACCCCACTGAGACAAATCTGGTTATCTTTCAGGATGCAGTTCCAAACTCCATGACGTCACTCCTGTGCCTCTGGCCCGTGTGAAAGCAGCCTGTTGCCCGCTGCCTGCTGGGTGTCAGGCTTGCTTAGAGCCTGCTCACAGGAACAAAGCCTTTCTCTGGATGAGCCTCACAAACTCAGCTGTCCTGTCCTGTCTGCGAGACTGAAAGCTCTACACACCAGGTTCCCAAATGTTTATATCTCCAACATCAAGGTCAATGCTTCACATGCAGCAGTTATTAAAATTATTGGATACCTGAGGCAAAAAGAATATCCTCCACATTGCCAAAGTCATACTCTCATATTCATCTTTAAAATTAAAGGAATTATACTACATTATTATTGAAAGCAACTATTTATTTTATGAAGCTAAAATAAAAAATGACCCCTGCACACATTAGCTGGAGAAAACTGCCATCCTATGGAACGCAGCCACACCTCTTGCTAATGGATTTCAACGCAGGGTGCAGGCTGGTCTCAGGCACATGGCACCCTGAGCCTTGGCATCTGGGTTCCCCAATAATACATGCAGATGGGTTCAGCACTGGATCAGGATTTTTAAAAAAAAACAGTTCTACTGATAAAAGAGGTTAAATCACTTTAAATATTGAAACTAAATTAGAATGTTGACAGTTATATCACAAGTTAGTATATCTTTAGTCAAGGGTAAAGCATAATCAATAAGGTCATATCAGACAGATATCACACTTAAACTATTTTAACTAATGGGGAAGTTGATACCAAAGAATCCCAGAGTATTCTGTTAGTTTACTGTGTTTAACTGGGACTAAATTCCTTAAGAAAGCCAGGGGATAAGTCAGTTCTGCAATGAAACTTTTAGCCTGAAAAACTCCCATTTTGGGGTGCAGGGGTGGGGGCTGTAGCTCAGTGGTGGAGTGCTTGCCTAGTACGTGTGAGGCCCTGGGTTTGATTCTTAGCACCACGTAAGAATAAAGGTCCATCTACAACTTAAAAAAAGAAAAATTAAATGATATATAAGTATTGTATCCATCTACAACTAAAAAATAAGCAAACAAAACCTCCCAGGTTTGAAAAGGTGGTAGGAATTTTTGGTTGGAGTTTATTTTTTGGTATGGGGGATTTAACTCAGGGGCACTTGACCACTGGGCCACATCCCCAGCCCTTTTTTTTTTAAAAAAAAATATTTTATTTAGAGCTAGGGTCTCACTGCCTCGCCATTACTGAGGCTGGCTTTGAACTTGTGATTCCTCCTGCCTCAGCCTCCCAAGTGCTGGGATTACAGGTGTGCACCACCGCGCCCAGCTTTTGGTTGGAGTTTAGAGAACACATTTCTATATTTCTAGTCCATCTCAACTTTTCTATTCAACTCAATTGTAAAAATCTGGACCAAAGTCATTTTTTTTTCCCTCCCCATTAAGCGGTAAATGCCTGGCCCTGCATTTTAAAAGACTATGAGGAAAAACTCAAGACGTATGATTATGAACCTTTAAACGAAGTCTTTCAAGGAAATGGACGAATTATGACTTATGCGTCACTTGACTGACCTGTAGAAAGGGACTTCAAATCTATCAGGAACTATTTGAATCATCAAGGACTTATATGTTTACTGAGACTCTAGCCCACCTGACCTCCCAAAAGAGGTAGATAAGATGAAGAAGGGTGACCTGGGCTGACAGCAGATGCCTCGAAGTTACTACACGGGAAAGCAAAAGCCATCTGACTCGTTGTAATCTATAAAAACTGGCTGTGTAACTTTAGGGCCCCGGGAAAGGCAGAACTTCCTGGGAAATTTCTGGTCTCTTGCTACCTGGGGGAGTTTTGTCTATCCTGCTGACATAGAATGTGTCAGCATATGGCACAATAATTAACATGAAAACACACACAGAATGGTTTCAAAGAACTAGGTAGACTGGACAGGACGGCAGGAACTGACACAAAGTAACTGAATTCAAAATGTAGCCACAACTGTCAAAACCCAAGAAAGGAGGGCTCCTTCCGCCCAGCTTCTGATACCTTCATTTCATGACCCTGATTGCAAGATTTAAACACTTGATTCAGAAGTGTCAGAATAGGCTATGCTGCTAAAATGAGCCATGTATAAAAAGTAGGCTTCTTGATATTTAATCTAGTCCCTCCTCCTTCCTGAAAATGAAACTTCCTGTTACAATATGGTTATCCAAGGGACACTCACACTTGGGACACAGCGTGACAATGACCAGGACATCTGGGACTTACTTTCAGGCCCACTCACAACAGGCCACTTGTCACACTTATTCACTTATCCTCTTCTGTATCCCAGGCTGCCCAAGTAGGCCACAGTGAATAACCATGAGATTATTTTTTTTTTAAAAAAAGGGAATTCCACTGAGAATATTATGCATTTATGCAACACAGAGTTAAGACTTTCTAAAAACCCTTCCATACTCTCCTTCGGTACAGAAATTAAAACACTTCAGCTAATATCTTCTACGCTCCCTCCTTTTAGTTCTATTCATTCTTTGAATCTGGAGAGGAATATACATAGTGGTGGGTTCTGTTTTGGTGCACTCTCTTACACAGGATAAGGATTAAATGTTATGCTGCTTGGTGAGAATTAAAGGAACCAGAAGATGGCAGACACGATAATAAACCTCTGAATAATCACCAGCTAATTCTGGATTGGGTTTTCCCAAGCTTCTTTTGGCATTTGCAAAGGAAACTTAGATATTCTGGTACCCATGCACTGAATCAACAATTTCAATGCCGTCTATGAATTTTGCTTTTTCCCTTTTGCAAATCTCTTGGCAGTGCAATTAAGAGTTAAAAGGGAAAAAAAGGTCTTCAGGCTAGCTAATTTCTCTTACCAATATGCAGTTATTTTTATTTAAAAATCTGCTTGATCATTTGAAGTTGGCACAAGTAGCATTACTACTTGGATTAGCCTTGGCTACACAAAAATATCCATCAACTAAATAGAAACATTCAATATTTATACGATTTTTAAAATAATTCTGACGTGGAATAAATTTCTTCTAGTCTTGTTAACTATTATGTAGGGACAGAAAATTTCTTACTAATATGTATTATCCAATTGGAAATTTCAATGACCAAGAACTCTGCCTCCAGGCATGGCCAAAGCAGCTGTGACATTTATGAAAACCCTTTGGAAGGCACGATCTAATAAGGTATGTTCCCCACATATCTTCCTTGTTTTTGAGTCATATGATGTAAAAATTTCATACAGATAAATAATCACTGGAAACCAATTATATATAGCAAAATAACATGATAATTCTATGTAGGAGATGCAGTCAAAATGTTTTTAAGATTTCAAAAAAAATTAAAATAGCAAATATGATCAATGGTCCTCTTCTACAATGCATAGTTCACAAGTCATTTCTTTTCAAGAACGACATCACCACAGGGCAGTGTCACGGACAAAGAGGAATGACCAGAGGTGGCAAAAAAGACATCAAAGCTGGTTGTTCAAGTCAACATTTCAAGGTGTGCCATAAATGCATGCTGTCCTTGTATTTAATGTCATGAGGATCAAAAACTGTTCAAGCTAACCTAATTAACTTCCAAGGTAAGTATTTGTACATTTGGCTCGTGACCAGGTGCTGCTATAGATGCTGCCTCATTCAGGCCTAACTAAGTCTAGCTAGCAACCCTGGAGCTGGGTTTTTTGGTGAAGAAACCCAGAAAATTGGACATTTTATTCTCAATAGGCTGAAAAGGGAGTAGCCACCCAAGTCTCCAAAGCCAGTAATTGGCCAAGGCTGCTTTTTGGCTCCCCAAAGCCATCATCTCTATTAGATCAGTGGTGCATATTATCAAATGAGTTAGCTCCAAACTTCTCAGCAAAAAAGTCACATCCCAAGAAGCATTTAAACTGCTTGTTGGCTTAACACATACTTTTTAATTATGCAAATATGTATATCTCTTATACAAATATGCATCTATTATACATTTGTCTACCACACATACGTAAGTGTATTATATATACATGTATTTATCATATATGCATGTATTATGCAAGCATGTTATACATGTTTATTGTACATTAGTGTCTTTCATACATGTGTACCTACTAACATGCATGTGTCTATGATACATGCACGTGTGCATCTATCATACATGTTCCTATTCTGTGTCTATTATGCATACATGTATTATGCAGTCATGTGTGTATTATACATATAGATGGGTGTCACATGTATGTATTGTGTATACATACATGTACATTTATCTATGTGTATATCATAAATGCATTTGTGTATCATGCACACGTGTCTATCATACATACAGGTGTCTATTATGCATTCACATGTGTGCATTATACATACATATACATATGTATAATAGTACACGTATCTATTATGCATAGGTGTATATATCTCACTATGTGTATGTGTGTGTCTATTAGCATACATAGCATACTATGACATACACAGAATGTTAGCACACCTAATGAAAAGTCACACGCCTCATAGGAAACAGTGGAAGGACCCTATGTCACATGAGAGCTGGGAAGGCCAGACGAGATGATGGCTCCACAATGGGACACTCACATATACTAAGTGAAATAAACGAAAGCATTTTTCAAATTGTGAAGTGCTAAAACATAAGCCATCACTGCAAATCCTGTGCATTCCTGTTGACAAATACTAACTGCTGTCAACTCCGCGCAGCACTGTCTACACAACTTTTTAAAGTATTCCTGGAAATGGTTGAAATTTTAAGTCCCATGTTAGGTTACTATCATATATGACCACATGCAGACGGACCATTGTTACATCCAAGGCAGCGGGGAAACGTCTGTGGAATCCAATCAGGAACCAAGCCAATGAAATGAATACTATTTTTTCTTATTCCATTACAATGTTGCTATTATTTCAGTTGTACCTCAAAGCAATGGTTAATACACAAGATATCCACAGTGGCTTTTTTTTTTTTTTTTAGGGTAAAAAAAGAGACACTAATATTCATACAAAAATTTCTATATAGTAAAAACATCTTTTCTAAAACACTCAAACTAAAACTCCCTCCAAAAAAAAAAAAAAAATTTAGAATTTCTTTTGTCCAATAAAATTTTTGTTGTCCAATAAAATGATTTTTTTATTCACAAAAAATTACAAGACTGTGTCTGCAAAATACATGCCCACTGAGGACACTGGAAAGCTCAGAGTGCCTGGAAGGGAAGGAATGGAGAGGACATTCCCTTCCTATTAGTGTGGGGAGTAGGAGTGATAATTCTTGGTTCTGCCCTGTGGTCTTCCTTCCTCTGTTTACCTTGAAAACTCTTGTGTCAGCAAGAAACTGTCCTAGTATGTAAAACTTTTTGATTAACTAGTGTAACGCTATACACACAGTAGACCTCAAACACTTAATAATATTAATGGAATTAGAAATCTGCCTCCCCAGGCTTATGAAGTGCAAAGCTTAGCAGTTATTATGCACAGGACAGTGTCCAAAGGGGCTCGCATGCTACTAAAGGTTGACCCAGCTTCCTCAGAGTAACTCTAACGCAGTTAAGAGGTCTGTAACCAAAGCAAATAATCCAAGAACTCATTTAAGAATTTGTTAAATGACTGGGAATAACGTCATGCATTGAACAGGTATTTTAAGACCTCTGAATTACTTTAGCTGATGATCACTGATGACTGGGAAGAACCAATTCAGCTTTACTAATGGCGGCTGACCTGGTGGAAGTCTATCATCACACAGGTTCCCCTGTATTTTTTCTAAGAATCTAGCTGGTTAACAGTTTTTGGAGTCACGTAGCATCTTAGATCTAGTCATGGCAGAATGTCTGGAAGGCACAGACAGATAAAAGCACACAGCGACTTAACCTTGTAGCAAGATCTAAGGCATAGCTTATGAAATTTGAGCACATTTGTAAAAGGAATCCTGAGAGGTATTCCCAAATCAAAAAAGATTTCCCACATCATTCCAAAACCAGATTGTAATGGATTTTAGGTGATTATTCATGTAAATTTAATAATGAAATGCCCTTCTGATCAAGCAGCAGATACTTGAAACGCTGAAAAGGTCTGGTGGCAGCCAGACTGCAGACGCCCAAGTGAATGTTTTCCTTCAAGATAAATAAGGCCACGGCAGCTGCTGCCTCTGCCTAACGGCCCTGGTCCATACAGATCAGGCACAGAGTTGCTGAATGGAACGGACAGTTTTATTATGTGACCAGTTTTGATTTTTAAAGAAAAAAGCTTTGCTTAAAAGAAAACCAGCTTACCAATCATGTCATAATTTATGTACACATATGAAAATACACATAACAAACCATTCACTAGATAGAATTTATTCTCCATAATAAGTGTTTTATTCCAGAATTTATATTTCTAACTTTGTAGAACTTTGCTTTCCACAGCATAGTCCTTCCCCATTAGAAGAAACCTTGTGAAATAACACAGTTTTGGGGATATTTGATTTGACTTGTTCCATTAGGAACTCCACCCCCAAATGAGATTTTAAAAAAACAAAACAAACATTTTTTTTTTTTTCCCTCAGTTACTGGGCATTGGCCAGAGTGTTCTACCCACTGAGCTGTATCCCCAGACTTTATTTTTTTATATTGAGACAGGGTCTTACTGAGTTGATAAGATAATGAGGCTGGCCTCTAACTTGCTATCCCCCTGCCTCATAATCCCAAGTAGCTGGGATTATAGGTGTATGCCCCCCAAGCTCTGCACCAAATGAGATTTTAATCATATAAATGTACTTGTCCTCAACATCTGAACTGCAAAGTAATTTAAGTGTTCAGTAATATAACTGAACAAACATCAAAATTTCAGGATATGCATTTTTTTTTTTTTTTCAATCTTCATGTGGTAGGTGGTCCAAGTTCAACACGGAATCCTGCTGAACAAAAGGCCTACAATTATCATGGTAATTTCTTGGGGTGGGTTAAAAGCTGCTATCCTATCAAAACTATTGAAATTTGTATTGTTGTATAATAAGTGGCATAAGTTCAGACCAAAATAAAGTTAATTCCTTAAAAATGGTTTGAAATAACAAAAGAAAGGACTTATGAGAAATGAAGAAGGAAAATACATTTGCATGTAGCATCTGATTATACCTTCAAAATACTGAGAACCAATGATAGAGCAGTGATAAAGTTCACTTGAGTCTGAACAAATACTTCTGAACATAAAGCAGTTTAGAACCAAACAATTCTAGAGTAATACTCAGCCCCTTGCTTTGAAAGACAATCCACAGGTATAATCCAAACAAAAAGTCCCACAGACATTTCATAATCACACCCCACAACTAGCAATCATATGGAGTCCGGGGAAAAAACAGCCAATTCAAAATATAAGGTACTTGCTCTTTAAGAAAACACCTGATGGCTAGTGATTGCCAATAAAAAGAAAACCTAACTGATTAAAGTTTTCATCCCACTCTCAAACTCTGAAAGCTGCAGAATCATCATATGCTGGAGGGGTCGGCAGCTGTCTTTCTGCCTTCCATTTCACTGAAAGGGAGCTGGAGAGAACACAGGCGCAGCAGAGCCAGAATCTCCCGCAAAGTGTTTGTGTGCACAGCTGGAGGGCGCTTACCAGTCTATACACAGCATCCTTGGCTTGGGCACTCCAGTGGGCAGTGTTAAGTGGCACTGCCATGCAACCTGACCATTGACGAGTCCCTGTCACAGCTCCCCTAACCTTGGTCCATCAGCCAATCTGCTTCAAAAACACATCTCTCACTGTCCCCAAAGTGACACTACTCTTGCTCTGTCTTACCTAACGGGACAAAAAGCAGACAATAAATTATATGACAAGGACACATCATGATCCTTTATAGCAAAAAGGCCACTAGGAAGAACCAAACTTTATATACACTTAATTATTAAGAGAAAAAACTCAAGTCTTTTGCAATACGCTTTTTTTTTTTTTTTTAACAAATCAGAAGTGATTCTTGTTCTTATTTTGTTTTAAAGTGTTGTCACTGGCTATATATTAGCAAATGGCTTTAAAAATGCTTCCCAGCATCAACATGTTCTGGCACTGACTTTTTTTTTTTTTTGTGGTCAGACTAATTTTAAGTAATAATTTTTTAAAAGTCTTTTATTCAGAAGGAAAAATAAGAGTGTGTATTTTGCTTGGATTTCTAAAACAGAGTTCTCTAACTTTGAGGACGTAAAGAAAAGATATTTTATGAAAGGCTATCTAGTTTCATGAATCTCTACCAAACACTGGATCACAAATCATCATCCCAGAACGGGGCCAAACATGGGGTTCCTCTGGCTGGAAGCAGGGAAACTCCCAGAACACAGAATGAAGTTCATTTTAATCACACCGCAGAATAACTGAGTAGGAAAATTCCCTGCTGAATGACCTGCACACTTAAACATGCGCAAGGACTTACCGGGGCGCTGGCTCCTGGGGAACCAGGGCTCTTGGTATTCTCCTCCTCGGGATTCTGGGGGGCTTCATCAGGTCCCCGAGTAACAAGAATTCGGAAATGCTGCTGCCCCGCGTTTTGATCTTGCCTGATTTTAAACGTGCACCCTTGACCCTGTGGAGTCCTCTCCATGGAATTCGTCCTACGGATCTCTGGAGCCATCCTGCCAGCCCGAGGTGGCGTCTCTGGGGCTCCTCGGTCTTCTGTAGGGCTCCCCCGCCCCGCTCGGGGCTGGGTAGGGTAGGAAGTGCTCCTCTCTAGCCGAATACGGGGATACCTCACCAACCTGTCCCCTTTTGTGCCAGTGAAGCCAAAATTGAAGTCCCCGCCCAGTCCCGGAGCACCTTGTTGGGGCTGCTGCAACTGGAAGACAAAGCACCGTTTTCCAGAGCTTCCAGAAGCATCTGGAACATGCTGCAACGACCAGCGCCTGGGTTCAGGCGCAGCTGGGCCTGCCTGGCCGTCGGGGCCTAAAGGCAGCAGCCGTACCTGGCGCACATCGGCACTGGAGGCACGGTGTTGGATGCGCAGGCCAGGGGTGGCCTCCTCTGCGCTGTTGGCTGGGCCAAGACACCTCACTCGGCGGCCACATGTGCCATTGACCTGGGGCCCCGAGTCTCGGGCTGCCCTTGGAGGGGAGCTCCCGGGGGCGTCCCCTGGTGAGGGGTCTTGAGAGCTGCTCTGAGACGAGGCTCTTGTGGCCAAGGCAGTAGTGACCTGGTCTCCCAAGTCGGAGGCGGTGCTCGGGGGTCGGTCATCAGGGCCTTCAGGTGGCCCGCACCCGTCGGTGGCACCGTCGGCGGCCTTGCGCTGCAGGGAGATTTGCACCGACGAGCTACGGGTGGGCCGGGCGTCCACGCCCGTGAGCAGCTGCGGGATGAACATGGACGTGCTGCGCTTGAGCGCGCCCACGCCTTCTTGCAGGCCACTGCCACTGTCCTCCCGTCCGTTCTGGGCGAAAGGGTGCGGGCTGCTCCTCCGCGGGAGGGTGTGGAATGCCATGAAAAAGTCGTCTTCTCTCTCCTGGTCTAGGATCTCTGACTCGGGGGCTGTGTTGCTGCGACCAGAGCCAAAATGAAACCGAAGCCGATGGGCCATGGTGACCAGGGGGGCCGGGAGGGAGAGGGCAGCGGCAACAACAAGCCCGGCACTGCCAGAAGTCAAAAACCAAAGACACCAACTCCAAGAAAAAGTGTCCCATCTGCCAAACTGTTAGCACTGCCGCACCAAGAGCGACAGATAGCAGAAATAGCCCAAGTGGCAAGCGGCATTCCATGCATGATTGGATAAGAGCAAAAAGCTCTCATCTACACTGTGACAGAGGGTAGGATGGCCAGAACCACATGACCGCGCTCTCCCCCTCCAATGCCAGCTTGTGGACTCTGTGCCGTTTTCCCCCCTCTCCCTCTCATATTTTTTTAAACAGCAAGAGCCTGAAACAGCACCTTCCCAGCTGCTGCTGTCCCGTCAGAAAGCAGCGGCCCAGCGGGGAGCTGGGGCAGCTGACTGAGGCAGCAAACACACCTCGAGCTGTGCTGCTGTAAATCTGACCGCATCACATTCGTGGGACACTTCTTTCCCAACTGCTCAGAGCCCTGGGACTCTCTAACCGGTGCCAGGGATCCGGCATTAAACACAAGCCCACACTGGTATGCCCCCACCTCCCCACCACACCAAATAATGACAAGTACAGCTCAGCTGCACGGGGAGGGGGCGTTTCACAAGCGTCAGAGGTTATGTGTCTGTTATTTATGATATCACTACACTACCATGACGGAATGCAAACTAATAAAAGGTACTATAAATATGATTACACACCCCACAGAATTAGTGTCCCTTTAGTGGGAAATAATTAGACCATGATCTACAAGTAACAAAATAGCTGCGCAGAAATACACAGGGCACAATTTACTACACGGCCAGCTGTGCATCTGGGCTACCTCTTGCTACTGTGAACATTTTTCATTTAAAAGGGGCACATGTGCGTCTCACATGTAACATGATCCACACATACAGAAGTACCAGACAAAAAGAACTCAGCTGGAGAAAATATTCTCTCATATGCCAGGTAGGTGAACCCCCTCACACATGTACAAAAAAAAAAAAAACAGGAAAGAAAAATGAAAGCGGGTATGCATGTGGTTTTCTGTAGAATTTAACTTAAGTATCATATAGAAAAAATGCTGCTTGGAGCTGATTCTTTTCCAGTAGGAAGTCAGCAATATTACCACAGTTGGGATTCAAACATGGAATCCTGCTGTTTGCAGTAAACCAAAAAGGACCTAAGAAATAAAAGGGCACATTCAAAAAACTGTCATTGGATTTGTAGTTAGTCTGGAAATATTCTTTGTGTTTTAAACTTAGTACTTTCTATGATCCAGAAACATTAGAGGTTTATTTAAGGAGGGGGTTAAAAAATTAAAAAGGAGGGGAAAATACCAAACTACAAAGAGTGACAAAAAGTGTATTTTAAAATCTGCAAAGCATAGCTTTGTCAACAGTTCTAGAGTCAAGGGTGTGGAGGATTAACTCTGAGTTCACACACATCTAAACCTGTTTTCTAAAAGCATGAGTTTTAAATGCCAAAAATGACCTCTCCGAGGGAATGGAAGCTAGCTTGTTTAATGCTAGAATTTCCAAGCACTACTATAGTCACATATTATCTTCGCTGGATTAATAGCCAACAAAGAAAAAAAAGCTACCACCAACAACCAGCATTCTTTGCATAGTAACAACACTGCAGACAGCCTGGGGCAAAGCTAAGCATTAATATTATAAAACCTTTGTTCAGATCGAGTTTGTATTCACACCAGATTTCTTAAAAGCTTTGCATTCAAAGCCTTTTTTGGTTTGAAAGTATCATTTCTGATTCATGGCAAGGTCATCTCAACTACAGACATTATTTTAGATCATGGAAATGGAAAACTTTTTTAAACAGTGAATTTCTCTTAGAAAATTAAATGATAAACTAAAACATATCAAACAAGAAGTAGTTTTTCTTCAAATTTGACCCTTTCTTGATCTTAAGAGTTATTTTACTCAATAAAACAGAGAATAAGGATCAGTGTGTGGACGCCTCTGTGTCTACAGTGAGTTAGCCTATATTACACTAAATACTGCCCATTCCTACAGTCCTGGATGGATGAAAGGTGAACAGGCAAGAATTGCACCCTCAGCAGAATACCTTCACACAAATAACAAAGGGATTTAGTTACTTGGTGCTGTCAATTATCACCCCAATGCACAAAACATCCAGGAATGCAAGGCCCCCCAGATCCCATATTTTTAATAGGAAAGATACTAGGATGGTAGGGAGGAATCTCTTAGTTTTCTATTTTGGAGAATACCACCAAGCATGTTGGATTAAATAACACTCCCAAATTTTACACCAAAGGGCAAAAATTCTGGTTATTCCCCAGCACCAGGCTGAGGCAGAGGAGAAAGGGCGTTGAACCCTGGTCCCCCGACTTACATGCTTAATTCTATAAAGGTTCTAGACCAGTGACCTCTTATCTATCAGGACAGGGAGCTGCATAATGTGTTTTAAGGCTCCTCCTGATGATACTTTATTAACATGAAGCTATTGACAACTTTGGAGTTTCAGTTGAATTCTGCAGAAAGAATTTATAAGAACATCTCTTTTAACAAGTGAATGTGCCGAAATTTCAGAGAATTTAAATTTGAGTATAACTGACTGAGTTTTAATACCACTTCTGAAGTACCTTAAGGCCTCACACATAACACAGTAGTGTTCAATGTCACAGTGGGAACACAGGTGATGGGTACTTGATTCTAATTAGGTAAAAAAGCAAAACGCATTAAGTCCGATTTGCATCTAAAGCAATTTTGAAAATGTTAGTTATATCCCATACATCTTATATCAACCTGTATATAGAACACTAGTTTGTATCAGTTATATGCTTCATGTGTATATCTAACTTTTTTTTTTTTTTTTTTTTGGTGGTATTGGAAATGGAACCCAGGACCCTGTGCAAGTCAAGTACTCTACCACTGAGCTGCACCCAGCCCTTGTTTTCCATCTTTTAAAGGTACTTTCTAAGGATCTCTTTTGAGAAAGTACCACTTTTAAAACATAGCTTAATTATTCCTAAGTATAGATTTACTTTCTCCTGTACAGTTAATCAGATTTTCATTTTGCCAGAGAATCACCATAGATGAGCTATTGAATGCATCGCAGTAATTACACTTAAAAGCCCCCACAGGTTTGTTTACATGCCTGATGGCCTCTTTACAAATTTGCCTACCATTCTGTATTCCCCAAACCGAAACCAACACACAAGCATTTAGGCTGAGCCTATCATTAGTGACTTACATTAATATTAACTGCAATAAAAAAATACACATATTCAAGTAAATTTTCTGTCCTAGCAACACACCAATATTTGTTAGAACTAAAAACGTTAACAGTATGACAAAAATAGTCCTTTCTTTGGGCATGAATACTGTTGGAAGTACAACCAAAAGACACAGTTTGGAAGACGCTACTCTAAAAATTCCGTGTTTAAGAAATGAAACAAAATACATTAACGAGGAATCACTCACCAATCTGTTTTCGTCAAATACTTCAAACAGGAGCCTGTGATTAGAAGGGTTTACCTAGAAGGAACACAAATAGCACTTCAGATATATACAGAAATCACTGGAAGGATAAAATAAGGGACGGCAAGAATAGGATGAAGCTTTATAATGCTTCCAACTGAGCTGTATAACACAAACAACCTACTTTTCTGGAAATTCTCTGTCTCCTAAATAAAATTTTCTGGTATTGATTTTTCTATAATTCTTCTCCCTAATATTTAGATATAAGAGAAAAAGGCAAGGGTCCTTAGCTATTTTTCTAGAATAAGAAAGTATAATCCTAGACAGCTTTGAAGAGTTCCTAATCTGCTGGACAAAGGCTTCCTCATGCCAATGGACAAAGTCCCTGCCTGAGGGAACCTCTTAGATCTGGTGGTGGTGGCGATGATGATTAAAATAATGAAGAAAACCTTAAGAGCAGTTATTTACCATTGTGGGCTTATTTTTTCGGTACCATCTCCTTGTGAAGTATCAACTATATCTAGTCTCATTCAACCTTCACAGAAATCCTATGATATGTAACTATCACCTTTATTTCACGCATGAGACGCCGAGGTCATGCAGGTGAAGTAACTTGCCCAAGAACCCAGCGACAGCATATGAGGCAACCAGAATTTGGAACCAGGTCTGGCCTGCTGTTGTTCAGGGCCTAGGCTGTGAACCATCAGTGACCATCAGAAAGAAAATGTCCCTGCTTCCAGCAAGCTGGGGCCAATGTCAGAGCTTCTAGGCTTTTTTTCCTTTCTTTTTCTTTCTTTCTTTTTTTTTTTTTTTTTTTTTTTTTTACCAAAACCTAACCAAAATCGCCCATGTATCATCATTCAGATTCCGGTATCATTTACTAGCTACCAACCACTTGAGAAATGGTGCCAGGAGTTCTCGTTTGTATCATCCCGCATCAGGGAAGCATCCTACCCATAAGAACTTCTCTCTCCTACGTGAGGAACAAGGCACCCAGGGAGAGGGAGAATCCTGAGTGGCTTTTCCAGGGTCAGAAAGGCTGTAAACAATAAAGCCAGAGATATAATCCAGGTCTACTGTTAGGAGGCCTTGGCTGCTTCCTGACAGAGAATGGAATGAAACTGCATTTGACCACATAAGCACAGTGAGCTCCACTGGTGCTCCAGGCCCCTTGGTTGGCCTGGAGGCTCCACGACAGAGCAAACAAATGGCCAGTGGGTTTGTGTCTGCTCAGCAGCTTTGGGAAGCAAAGCCCTGATTACCAGAGAATGAATTCACAGGCTGCAGCTGGAGCCCAGTAACTAGGTGGCAACATAAAGATTTGCAGAGGGACTAAAAACAGAGGTCTTCAAAACAAATAAGCAAAAACACTAACAAAAACCTATTTTAAATGAATCTATAGTCAAGAGTCAATGAAAAAAGTTTTGGGTGTACTATAACTCACATAAATATGGTTTAAATATAAGAAGTATGAATATTTGGAGTTTCACAGGAAGGAAGCTGTATTTGAGAGTTAACTCAAGGCAAATAATATCTCTCAGTTCCCAATAGCTGTTCAGTCCTTTGCAGAGTAATTTAAAATACATCTGGAGGAGGCTGAATACAGGATCCATGAAGTATTAAAATATCAGTGCCATATTTCAGCTCTGACTGTAACAGAAAACAGATGCAGGATACAATAATCCAAGTTTGGAGCACAGAAAATACTACCTAGACTCAAAGAAAGAAGGCAGGACAATTATGTGGGTCTAATGGCAATACAGTTCTTTGAGAATGTGCATTAATTAGAAGACCTAATCTGATAGATTTTTGGAAGTGAGTGTCTATTAATACCACAGAGATATAGATATTTTAAAAACTTTCATTTAAAGAGAAAAATCCTTTCTTTTAAAAGAAATAGCTGAGCAGTTTAATATTTCCCAAGTTTTGGCAACCAAAAAAACCAGCAACAACCAGGAAAGCTCACTAAGCAGAAATCTCAGTTAATACAGAAATCAATCATTTCTACACATAGCTGTTCTAGATAATATAAAAGATTGAAGACATTTTACCTTATTTTGTGGCATATAAATTCCAGAAGCAATTTTACAGTACACATGTAAATACATACACTGAATATCTGAATTACAGAAAAAAAATTTTTTTTTTTTTGAGGTGCTGGGGATTAAACCCAGGGCCTTCATGCATGCTAGGCATATGCTCTAGCACTGAGCTATAGTAAAAGCCCCATAATCCATACTGTTTAGTGCTTTCTTTATAAACATGTTTCTACTCCTGTTTTACTCTCTAAAATAATTCATAATCCATGTCCCATAAAAATAAACCATTGTTTAAAATTACATTTGATCCTTTTTTTAAAATATTTATTTGTTTGCTTTAGTTGTACACAGTGCAATGCATTTATGTTTACGTGGTGCTGAGGATTGAACCTGGGCCGCACACGTGCTAGGTGAGCGCTCTACCGCTGAGCCACAACCCCAGCCCCTGATCCTACTTTTTAAAGAAAAGTTTGAGTTGCACATTTGGATAACTTTCTTTTTATTTCCCCAAACGTCTTCAGATGAAACAGTCTAGATTTTGTGACTACTATTCACTCTCTTGCAAAATTTAATATACACTAGGTGTCTACTCAACTATTTCTCATCTTAAAAGGAATTTCTCATTAAAAATGTTACAGCTTTCCCTCAATATTAATCTATTATTATGTATCAATCTAGGTATCAATAACAAGTTAGTACCAAAAAAGAAAAACTTACTCTAAAATAAAATTCTTCATTCCACTTTGGGTTCAGCGTCTGGAAGAGAAATTATATTTTTAATACCTTTTACAGTCTTGGAAACTAACAGTCAACAAGCACAATATAGACTTCATATTTGCTTAAATATTTTTCTTAAAGATTTTTTTAAATGGCAATAAAAACAAAATTTAGTCAATTACTTGAGACTATTCTACAAACTACAATAGAAGGAAGTATACCTATGAAACAAATGATTCATAGATATGAAACCATATTGCATGCTATCACCAGGAGGAACAGCACCAGGGACTAAGAGAGCCATAAGCATAAAAATATAAAATTTCCTTTCAAGAAATCAGCATTAATATGATTATTCTATCAAGAAGGAAATGAACTTTGTTGACACCCCTTCTAAAACACTGTTTTGGAGAGCAATGAAACAGGTGGGGGAAATCTGAATCCTTTATATATAAATTTGACATCAGAAGATCATTTTATCAAGAATAACAATGACGATCAGACTTTATAATACACATACAAACTGCTGGTTATAATGAAAAGGATGTTCCCCCAGAAAACAAATAACTAGGCAAATAAAAATATTTGCCTACTTATCCTTCAGTCTTCCCCTCCCTCCCTCCATCCTTCCTTCCAGCAATCTATTTAAATCCACATCTCACAAGAGCACGGCAAGGGTTCTTTAGCCCTCAGTATGAATGAGACAGACTGCCCAGCATCCTAAGATGAAGTACCTTCTATGAAGGAACACACACCTATGTACGTGTGTGGTTTGCACAGATATAGTATCTATATAAGCATATCTCTTAAAACTATGAGTAGGGGGAGGAGGAGGGGAGGGAGAAGGAGGAGGGGAGGAAACGGGAAGTACAAGGGACCGAAGTGGGGGAAATTAAATCTATACATGTATGATTATATCAAAATGAATCCAATTAATTACAAAATAAAAGAAATTTTAAAAAAATATGTGTAAAAATTCAAGATTCAAAATTCACCATATTATCCTTAGCTACAAGTATTTTTTAAAGATATTTGCCTTTATCTTAACAGAAGAAAAAAAATAGTACAGTGCACCATAAAAACACAAAACCCTGAACTGGCATTAAACAAACAAACAAACAAAAAAAAAAACAAAAACCCCCAGCATTTTCCCCCACCCAACAACTCCACAGTCAATCCAATTCTAAATAACGGGGATCCATACTTTTGGATTTGAATGGAGCAGGCATGGCTGTGGGCTGGGGAGGGAGCGGCCTGGCTCTGGGCGCAGCCTCAGGGAGGGAGCTCCAGGGAAACGCACGGGTGGGCAGGCGGGAAGCAAGCAGGCTGAGAGCACGGAAGGAATAACGTCCAGTGACAGGGCCACTAGGAAACCTAGGAGGCCGACAAGGGCAGTTCTTCCGCCCCAGCACGGCACGACGCACAGGCATACTAACCAGGCTGCCGAGGGATCGGAGCTGCGCCCTCCACCGTGCACGAGGAGCGGGAGGACCTCCCCTGGGCTGGAAACATTGCAGTATCCCCAGCCGCCGCCCTGGGTCCTTGGCTCTGCGTCCAGCAGGTGACCAGGGCCCCCACTGCCTTCCCTGAAAGGTGCCCCTGCTCCACTGCTAACAAGTGACATCGCCTAACAGGGAACAATGGCCTCCGTCCTTCGCAGGCATCCTCCCACTAATCAAAATACCGGCTTCTGTTTGCAAAACAGATTTTAATGCCGGTCCCAATGCCAGGTGAAGGGCACTCTGCATTACTGTTCCCTGCACATAGTGACCTGGCCATATATCACGGCACGAGAGTTACAGTATTTTGAAAGCTGCCCAGGAAGTGTGTGGAATCAAGAGTTAAACATCTGACCACCCCCAAACATAGTGGGGAAACAGTAATAGTAACCAACAGCTAAATCTACAACAGAGGGAACTCTTGTTTTTGACAGAAAACATTCATCTTCCATAAAGCCCTCAAATATGAGGCAAATATTTACATATATTTTACATACGCACACAAAAATATGGCGACAGGCAATTTTAACTGTGGAAACAAATGTGTAATGAAATAATATACATAAAACATAGGTAAATAAAACTTGTACACATACACATGTAGTTATATTTATATATTTTAGCATTTTCAAGTAGTGAAGCAAATGTTTTGCTTCCTTTGGTAATAATTGTTTCAGGCTAAACCATTCCTTTTGTGCAATTACATACATAATTCCATTTCATTAAGTGCATTTTAAATTTGTTTTCCTGTATTCTTTGCAAAAAAAAAAAAAAATACCAATTGTAATGATTTGTTTTCAGAATGCTGTTTCTGCAGACATTTAACTAAAAATCAGAAGTGGTATCTTGGGTTAATACAGAAAAGTTTTTGTCTACGCAGAATTTTTAGATTTAATACTGGTAGATGATTAAAATAAAAATAGTGTCATCTTAACCTTAAAATATAAACTTTACAACAGTCAAATACATAACTTAATTGGGTTAAATTATGACTTAAATGAATTTTTAAAAAGGATGGGCAACCTACCTTTTTAATTGTTTTTGTCTGTACCAAAGCAAGTTCTCTATTCTCATCTGCTACATACAATGAAAGTTTCACATATGGATCACTGCAAGAAAACATTTCAGATTTAATAGGATTATACTTTTCATTTTAAAAAAGAATAAAGTAGTCAAACTGAATGAAAATGTAAAGATCAGTTAATCTTCCAGTTTGTATTAATTTCATAAACTAAGTAACAATATTTGAACATACCTGTAATATATACTCCAAGTTTATATCAACCAGAGCCAATCATATTTATTTCAAAGACAAAAAGAAATTGACGTTCTAACTTTAAAGATGATCTTCCCCACAATTAATTCGAAATAACTTACCTGTCAGTTTTTTCTAAACAGATTCTGAAAAGATTATAAAAATATTGCTAAGAGGCATGCAAAATGTGTTCACAATAGTAAAATCTAGCTAGAAAATTCAGTTTATATCTTATTCATATTCTTATTTCCCCTGTGGGAAAGTGTTTTCTTTTAGTGGAAGCAAAACAATAACTATTCATTTAAACAAGACTTTCCATTTTATAGGTAAAACAAAACAAATCAGAAACCTAAAACTAAAGCAAAAGGTCAAGAGACTACCCAAAATGACAGATTTGAGAAAAGTGTAAGTTAAAATTCAGGCTGCCTGACTACAAGTCCCAGAATTCTTTGTACAGATCACAAATAATAATTCTTTCCCTGAGAAGTTGAAATCTTCCAGCAAGACATGTACGGGAAGAATTTAGTGGAAGAATGTGGACTACCTACTAAGAGTTTAAATGTATTAACATTCCCTAACATTACTAACTCAGGGATAGCTCAGATGTAGCCAAACTGGCACTTAAGAAAAATGGGGGTCCTTCTGGAAAATCATGAAAAGGGCTCTTACATACTCCCTTCCCCAATTTTACTCATCTAATTATAATTAGATAGTTCGGGGTATAGATCAGTGGTAGAGCATTTGCTCTAGAGCATTCATGAGGCCCTGGATTCAATTCCCAGTATCACAAAAGAAATGAAACAATTATCTATAGCTGGCAATTCTTTCAATCCATCATGTTAGCTTCATACCAGTTTGGGAGTCATCCTTTAGAGCTATACCATAACAATTAACCTTTATTTTGCAACTTTCCGAATGTTCCCAAAGATTATGTACTTTAAAATGCTAAGACTACGTTAATTCATATTTGCTATCAGAAATAAATATGCCATGAAATCCTTTATGAAAAATTAGTAGCCAGGCACGGTGGCGCACGCCTGTAATCCCAGCACTTTGAGGCAGGAGGAGGATCGCAAGTTCAAAGCCAGCCTCAGCAATGGTGAGGCACTTAGTAACTCATTGAGACCCTGTCTCTAAATAAAATACAAAAAAGGGCTGGGGATGTGGCCCAGTGGCCGAGTGCCCCTGAGTTCAATCCCTGGTACCAAAAAAAAAAAAAAAAAAAAGGTAATACTAGGATTATAATCAATATACAAAAATAAAAAGTATAGCTCAGTGGAAAACATGGCTACTAGATGAATAGAGATATTAGTCCATCTTGCCTTTTGTCCTTAAAATATAAATCTTGATTTGGTTAAAGAACATGTAACCAGAGGCACCCACTGATCCTCATCTGGAAATTGAGAGTCAGGAAAAAACAAGCCAAGTGTCAGGCCTAGCCTAGGTCCCAGGCCCTAGAGCATCTTCCTCTGAGGTGTGAGTGAAAGTCACTGTCTACGTGAGTGACACTCAGGTGTCAACACATCAGAACCTCCTGGAGGAAAGGTGGTTAAAACACAGACTTGGGCCCCATACCCAAATTTTAGTTCAGTTGGTTTGTGGTAGGACCCTGGAATTTGCATTTCTAGCAAGTTCCCAGCAATGCTGAGGCACCTGGTCTAGCAACCACACTTGTAGAATCACTGTTGTGTGTGGTATTTGGACAGAGTATTTTGTAGCCAGAAAAACAAAATTTTCTATTTCTAGCCACCAAGTTACTGCTAAAAACACCTCAAAGCCTGATTATTTCCATTACTTCAAGAACAGGCTCTCAGGGCACTATGCATTACAGGGACTACCATAAACTGCTGTCGTGTCTAGTTTTTATGTCCCTTAGCTTCCATGATTGCTGGCTACTCTATAATTGCAATAAGGAGCTAAGCCTTCACTTATCCATTTCTTCTGCTAGTCACTTATTTACCTCAGTTTTTATCCCCTGAATAGCTGACGGTAAGCGACACATGCACTTGGGGGTTGTGGGTGGGGTCTTTGAGTGTGGGACAATGTCTTCCAGCTGCAGTGAGGAAGACAGAGCTGAGCACATCATGTCTCCAGTGCCCACCCAGGTAGGCCTAGTGTATGAGAACCCTGTCAGAGATCAACCAAGCAACTCCCTGGCAGGGAATTCAGCCTGGAGAGAGACCCACAGGCCAAGGTGCCTGACTGAAGGTCAGTAGGGTGTGAGCTCAAGGAGAAGGGAGGAGGGCGAGGAGCTGGTGAGAAGCTTGTCCTCTTTCTGACAGGACTTAACCACTTTTGACTTCAGACTATTTATGAATGAAACGGCCGTGGCAATTCCTAATTCACAGAGTTATCGGAAGAATCAAAGTTACGTACAATCGGTACCCAGCACAGCTCCAAACATACAGCTACATGTGCTCCAGCGATGCCAGCCATTATACTTGGTATTCTCTTCTTTCCTCTCTTAGGAAATTCGGGGTTCTCTGCTTGTTTCTTTTTACTCCCTGATTCTGTTACAATTACTGATTTGCCTTCACATGATTTACTACATAGTACAAGCTGGGAGTCGGCCAACCACAGCTCCCTAAGTATTTCATGCTTCCTTCTAATTCTGACCATGTGTGAGCACCCTGGGGATCACTGTGGGGATGTCCAAATTCACTCCTGCACCTGGTTGCTGTCCTAGGACTGGTATTCAGTACAACTCAGGCGAGAGTTAATATGACCCTCAAGAAGCTAAAATACTTTGCAGTACTTTGGATGGGAAGAGAAATTCTGTTCTGCAAACTTTGTTTTAAGCATTGCATTGTTCCTTCCAACCTTTCCAAGGAGACAGCAAACTAATACTAGCATTCAAACCACCTCCTATTTACTGAGTGCCTATTACATGCAGGTGAGGGGATAAGCACCCCAAATAGACGACGCGCTGTCCCTGCCCCATCTGAACGGAACACAGAGAAACAAAATGATGACTGTGACAGAGTGTGCCAAGAGCCTGGGAACATAACAGTCAGCACAGTAATCCCTCCACTCATGCCAGTGTCACCTGGAATCCGGGCACTTGGCCTCACCCTAGACCTGGGAATCTGCACTGACCAGGTGATTTCTCTGCATGGATTCATTTAGGCACCACTGCCAGAGAGGAGTTCTCTGCTTGTTTCTCTTCCTCCCTACTTCTCTTACAATTACTGATTTGACTTCACATGATTAACCACACAGTATGGGCTGGAAACCAGCCAGCCACAGCTCAGGTGGGGTCTGGGGTGAAGGTCAAGATCAGGGTGAGGGGATTCCAGGTGAAGGATTCAGTGGTAAAAATCAATGATGGGTTGAGCTGGTATTCTGAACCTTAAAATGTCTGTCTGAGCCGGGCGCGGTGGCGCACGCCTGTAATCCCAGCACTTTGGGAGGCTGAGGCAGGAGAATCGCGAGTTCAAAGCCAGCCTCAGCAATGGCGAGGCACTTAGTAACTCAGTGAGACCCTGTCTCTAATAAAATACAAAAAAGGGCTGGGGATGTGGCCCAGTGGTCGAGTGCCCGAGTTCAATCCCTGGTACAAAAAAAAAAAAAAAAAAAAAAAAAATGTCTGTCTGGTTGTAGTGTGAAGGGCTGAGGAAGAGCGGGCAGTGTGGGCTCACATCTCAACCAGTCAGCCACCCCACTGTAAGGAAAAACTCGTTTCCCCTCTTTACAGCTGTATGACTTTGGGAAACTCTCATAGCATCTCTGTGTCTCAGTTTTACCACTTACATAACAGGGACAATAATAACAGTTCCCTGATAGGGATGCTGTTGAGAAGACTAAAATTACAATAGTGCTCAACATACAGTAGGCACTCAATAAATGTTAACAACCATCATCATCTTCACCATTATGAAATTGTTGAAATGCAGGAGACTCACGGTCAGATTCATTATAAGGAGACGAAACAGCAGGGAGATGAGCAAGACGGCTCCTGCACCAAAGAAGGAAAAAGGACTCAACGGAGGTAGCAAGGATCAACCAAAAGAAAGGCTCAAGAGCTCAGGCAAAGGTGGACCCTATAGAACAGACTGTAGGCAGGTAGGCTACGAGGAGGGGAGTCTTTTCACAAGTTATGTCATTATATAAGGGCACAGAGTCACCTCAGATCTTTCGCTCTAAGTCCATGATGGTGTGTTTGTATACAAGTTTGACGAGCATATCAAATAATGAAGGTCTGAGCTGTCAGAGAATCCTAGATTTAGCGCTATTACAACCAGAAGTTGGAACATTCATACTGGCCTCCAAATGCCAACGTCTGGTTGAGCAGACCACAAAATGCACCCATAGGGCCTTAGGTGCTTCAGTATTCCTCAGCAAGTGTACAAAATGAAAAGAAATACTTCGGAAATTCAAGCTGTTCCCTCCCAAACAAGATACCACATCTGTACACAAAGATTACATTTGGGGGTAGGGGTTAAAATGGTGACATAAGTTTATCTGAGATGAGACATAGCACATGGGACTGCATAAAATCAATGGCTGAAGGACAGATGCCCTTAACCTAAATGAAATAGCAGGAAACCGAACAGATGCCAAGATAATCAGCGAGCATTTCCTACTGCCTGCACTCTCATAGAAGCCACCAAGAAATCTTGATCAAAAATCCATTCTGATCTTGCAAGACTTCCAAGAGAAGAACTTTTTAAACTGTCGTCTTTTCTGTTCTCCACATGGAGCCCCATCCTGAGAATTCTGAGCCTCTGATCCAGTGAACCCTAACAAAGGCCTGCAGGCCCACACTGACCTCGAGGGAGTTTACAGAGTTTAAGGAATAGAATCCTAATGTGGGGGTCACATTCCACCTGCATCACCACTAAGCAAAGACACTATGGACAAAGTCATTTCTCAGCCTTTCTGTGTTTGCCCTGTTGCTCACCCTTCTGGGACACACTGAACAAGGACAGTCAGTGTGACACGTCACTAAGGGCCTGACCCACTCCATTTGACTTGCAGAAGGGCTCTATATTCTTCTGCTCTTGTTCTTTACTCATTTTTATCAGAATAAGTAGTCTTTGCTGAGATCCACACATTTCCAGGGGGACAGAGGCATGAGTGGAAGGCAGGGGTTGCCTCCAGCGAGCCCCGTACTCAGGATGGATCCTGTTCAGTCTCAGCCGGGCTGCAGGGACACTGCCTTGTATCAATGGTAAGGGAAGGTATCTACTGGAAGAGCCCCATAGAGGCATCCTCACAGGACAGCTGGCCAGCAGCATCACAGTGAGAAAGGTCTGCCTTCTGCAGAAGCCTCAGACCATGCATTCTTCCCTTGAAAGGCAGGGCTCCACACGACGCCAGGCACCTGCAGGAAGGTTGTGTCTTTGTTCCCTATTAGCAAATAGCACAGGGCTAATGGACACAGCACCCAATTACACAGCATCATAGATCAAATTTATTGTGACTACCTGACACACTAAGACTTACTCAATTCAGAGAAAGTTTCACTGCAAAACCCGTTTTGTTGTTAAGTGAAAACTTGTTTTTGTTGAAGCTCTCCTCATTTGTAATATAACCAGTGTTACAAAATTGCTCAGATCCTCATTTAAAAAAATACACAAAACACTTCCAAGTAAAGAAGTATACACAGAAAGTGTAGAAAGTGTGAGAAGAAATAAAACACAAAAATACATGCAATAATATCAAGTCTGAAATTTGTCTCTAACTAATTATCTGAGATTGAAAAGGGTATCACTTCTGAGAGGCAGACTTTTTTTTTTTTTTTTTTTTTTTGGTGTCGAGGATTGAACTCGGGGGCACTCGACCACTGGGTCACATCCCCAGCCCTTTTTTTGTATTTTTATTTAGAGACAGGGTCTCACTGAGTTACTAAGTGCCTCGCCATTGCTGAGGCTGGCTTTGAACTCGCGATCCTCCTGAGAGGCAGACATTTTAATACCCTACCCACTACTGAAAAGACAAATGGTTGTAAGTTTTCTGGAAAATAAGATGACAGAAGTGTTAAAGTCGTTATTAGAGCCAGAGAGAGAAGTTATCAAAATTAAAAGCCTGTTTGTTTCCAGTTCGCCTCTGAACTTCTTCCCGCGGCTTCGTTGCTCCTAGCGGCCATCGCTTCAGGCGGCAACACAGAAGTATCAAGAACATTCCAAGAGTTAATGCCCTTTGATTCATCAAAAGTATTCCTAAGGACTAACCTCAAAGAAGTAATCAGAGATGTGAGTAAATATTTATCTGCAAAAAATATTCATCACCACATCCTATGTTAACAGGAAAAATTAGAAGCAAACTTCCAGCTCAATAGGGATGTGATTATATAAATTATGGTAAATTCCTGTGCAAGAATATTATAAACAATTAAAGTAATGTTTTCAAAGAATATTTTTAAATGAAAGAAAATAATCAGGGTATAATATTAAGGAATAAGCAGAATCTAAAAATGTGACTAATCCAGGCACAGTAGTGCACCCCTAATCCTAGCAACTTGCAAAGCCCGTGGCAGGAGGATTGCAAGTTCAAGGTTACCCTCAGCAACTTATCAAGGCCCTGTATCAAAAATTTTAAAAGTGCCGGGGATGTAGCTCAGTGGTAAATTATCCCTGAGTTCAATTATTAGTACTACAAAAAATGAAAAAATAAAAACAAGACTAATTAAAATATATATATATATGAAAGTGAGAAAAAATTTAATAGAAGTTCTCTCTAAATGACAAGTTTATGAATTATGTTTATTTCCTTCTTTATGGTTTCTTTTTAAAAATATTCTACTGTGAGTAGGTATTTTCTACTTTTATGAGTACAAAAAAATTACACAAATACCAATAACAGTTACACACATGCTTCAACTACAGTCTACTCTTTAATGACAGCCAGCTGACACCTCAATAACAAACCCAAAAGGACTTCACGCATTTTTTCTACTCAGAAAACTGCCTTAAATAGACGACCATTTGAAATTTTGAGAGAATATGCTATACATCCCAGCCCTCAAAACTAGCTGAAAGGCATGAAGGGTTTGGAAATATACCCTTCATTACCATTACTGAGAATGAGCCATTTACTCTAAAATAAGTTTGAGTTTTCAACAAATACAAGAGAGTGAGATTATAGTCAAATGCATTCTTACATTGGTTCTAAGCAGATATAAGGGGCATTAAAACTTTGTCTTAGGCATATTCTGTGATGTTGCTGAAAAAATACTCTTGGATTAAATACTTTAGTTTGGATTTTGTTGTCTGGAGTACCAGTGGTATACACATATCCTAAAACCTCCCTAGTCACTCAAGTCGAAGTCTCTAGCCAGGATGACTCCCTCCCTGTGACCCCTTGCCATTTACAACCAGTCACTCGGGGGTCCCCACCTTGGGTCAGAGAGACTTATGGGAGCCAGGGGGCACCTGCTGCTGTCTCTGCTACACATATACACAGCTCTCATTTTATCTTGTAGATATGAGGTGGCTCCTGAAAATATTAAAGCCAAGAGTTTGTAAGGAAAAAAAAAAAAAAAAAAGTTGGTTCAAGACCAGTGTTCTCTTTTGGTAGTATCCATATTGTCCAGAGGAAGTCACTAAAAGGGAAAGTTTCACCTGTAAACTACTGAGTCACCCATACATCTCCCGAACAAAGAGACAGCCTGTGACTTGCCTTCGCCAGGAGCCTGTTCTATTATCCATCTTTCCAACACGTGAGTTGTCTTTTTATGCTATTAATACTTTAACAGAGATAGCAACCTGTAAAACCATAAGAAGCAGCAAACGTCTGTTTCTAGAAATTTGATTCACAATTTATCCAATTCCTTAAAGAGTCATGAGCATCCATTATGGAGGACTCTGGCAGACCCCAAGGTGGGGGAGGGGAGCAAAAGTAAACAGATGCAGACCCTGCTCTCAAGGAGGCTGCCTGCCCACCTCCAGAGAAACAAGTGGGATGCGAGAGAGTTTGAATGCAGAGTCCACCTTTAAGAAAGCAGGCGTTCTTGCTTGCACATGTAGGCACTCTAAGAAGCTCATTATAGCGCATACGCTAAGATGATTGGAAACGCAGAAAAAAAATATTTATGCACAGTGGTAATAACCTCCAGTATCATGTATCAATTACTTTTTGGGTGCCTAATAAGCACTGGGCTTGGTGCCTCGTGTACACACCACCCCTAATCCCCACAACAACCCCAGAAAGAATATCAGTATCCTCATTTCACAGGTGAGGAGAAGAAAAGGTTGTATGGCAAGTTTCTGAAACTCATTCTGCCTCCCAAAACTATCATGTGTCCAGAAGTACACTAGGCTGCATGGTGCTGTTCCCCATGGTGCCATTTTACAAAAAAAAAAAAAAATCAACAACAAAACACAAACAGCATCAAAATTCAAAAGTAGAGACTAGCTTAGTAAAGAGTACAAAGAAAAACATGACTTACATACATGTGTTCTATAAATATACCTACATGCGTAAAATGCTATGTAGCCATTAAATGACAATGACAAACGAGTCACCTACATTTTGTTGAAAGATTAAAATATTCTATTTAATCATGACTATAGAAGCAAACAAAACTATTACATTTTAAAACAAACCAAACCATACAACAGTGTACTACTGGGCCAAAGAGATCATGAGGGTTTTTTCTTCCTTTCATCTCTCTATATTTTCCAAGTGACATAGATGTGTTACTATCTGCAATGCTAAGACTGAAAGGTGGTACAGCTAGTCCCCATGTGGTCCCAAACAAATGGGGGCAACTAGAAAATATCTTATGTGGGGAAGAAAAGAGGAATACTGAGGATCAAAATGAACCCTACTATTATTATATGTAACTAATGCATTAATAATTTTTTTAAAATTAAATATAAACAAATGTAATAAGTTAAAAAATCCTGTATGTTTCAATAAAATCGGTGGGGGGAAAAAGCATTTCCAACATTAATATCAATTTCTGATTTAACAACTTCCTTTTTAAGTAAGACAAGATGTCTCAAAGTACCTTTAAATAAATATATGCAAATATACTAAATGGAGTAAAAAGGAACGTTCTAGTTTTCTTAGTATCTATTCCAAATATCTTGTTGGTGCAATAGCCCTCATCATCAAAGTAACAGCAAATACCCCCTACAAGTCATGTGCTAAGGATGCAATGTTTAATTACCATGTCGATGCCTGGCATCCTCTCTACCATCCCTTTAAGGGGTTCCAAAACCCACTCTGTCAGAGACCTCAAAAGCACTACCCCCATGCATATTTAAGGATAAGGAGCAATTAAAACCTGTTTACTTGTGAGAAAAATTACCAAACGTCCAAACTGATTAGACAAGACCTTGCAATAAAGGATCTCTTCTACAAATACGATTCCAGAAGGCCTGCAAACCCACAGGCCACGTGCAAACATACAGGGAGTATTCAACAACCTGGGAGGGTTCAGAAAGTTTAGAGGAAGCCAACTGAAAATCCAAACATAATCCATTTACAGATAGAAAGATATGGATTTCTCAGATTAGAAGTGTTTCAACAAACTTAAAATTACTGCGGTCACTACTCGAGTAGTACAGTGCAACTGTTTCTCAACATGCAATATGCAATAAGCATTAACGAAACCCTCAGCCAAACGAGAACACTGCATCAAGCATCATCTCCCTCCAAAGAGCACAGCCAGATCCTCTCCTCCCTTTTCTCCAGGCCCCACTCACCAGAGAAACCTGGAGGTTGACACGGGCCAGAGTCCAACAGCTCTTATGGATCCTAAAGTACTGTGAGCCCTAAATGCTAAATCGCCCCTGCAGAAGTTCCTTGAAAACCCGCCCAATTCCACCGTTTCAGCAATATTTTATACTGTAGCAGAACTAAGAACTTTGCCGTCTGTTGATTATCTAGGCCAGGGAAGCCAGCCTACACTGGGCACATGGAGTTGTCACATAAGGTGTCTTATATCATAGAGGATGCTGATCCTACAAGAAACTATGAAGTGAGATTTATCATGGAAGAACTCCAGTGTTTCCTACCAGTTCCCCTAACTCCAGATCTTCCTCAAACAGTCTATTTCCACCTACCGAGGGCTTCATTCTTCCTCTCCCTTGGCATAGCTCCCCCTGGGTGATGCTTGCTTCTGAGAAAGATGAGCTCAGGGCAGTTGGGATGGGCAAGCCCTCTGCTGCATGTGCACGCAGAGGCTGCAAAGGCATACGCGTGGGTCCTACACCGAGCAAGGAGCTGGCAGAAGGCGAGGGATGAGGAATTCCTGGGCCAGAAGATCTCCAACTGAGCAAGTATCACAACCACCCATCACTTGATTAATTCACAAATTGCTGGGCCTCAATCCCCAAGTTTCCAATTCAGAACCTCATAGTTTGCATTTCTAACAGGTTGCTAGCCTGAGCACCCTGCTGCGGGGACCAGGGCAACTCCATCCTTTCCTCTTTCCTTCTCTGGGTTCCAGCAAAATGAGTTCATTCAACCCAGCACTGAGGATGGAAGGATGGGAAGGGAACGGAGACCAACTTATATTTACAGTGGATACCAAGGACTTTGCCTCTCTTGGTGGGCTAACTGGGGTCATTTGACACCACACCCATGTGCTGGAGTTACAGGGAGGACAACCTGCAAGGCCTGCCTGCAATTATAACTCACCAGCTAGCAGCACTTTATGTTTACTTATTTGGGGGGTGAAGGTGGAAGGGAAAGAGCAAAGTCAAGTCAAATCCTGCCTACTTTAAAAAAAAAAAAGCATTATTTGTCTAAGGCAAGAACAGTTACGAGTAGTTTGTCACAATAGGAACCTGTCAGGAATTTAGTCCTAAAAGAAATAAACCAAAGAAAAAAATCCGAGATACAATCGTGTCAGTCCATCTATTTGTTCTCTTGATAGTATGCTGGAATGCTGGGTTATCAGACCTGCTAGTCCACTTCCCTCGTGGTTAGAAAAAGTCAAGCCAACTAGAACTTCAGAAAGCAGAAGTCCAAAGATACGTTCTTGATTGTGTTATATATTTCTTTTATACAGTGGCTCTATCCATCCCCAGTTTAAAAGTAGTCTAACACACAAACACAGATGCAGAGCTGCACTCAAATCAAGTTGAGAACACACTTCTAAACAAACTTTTCCAATCCTGAAAATCAGTTCCTTGGCTAACCTCACCTGTGTTCTCATGATCTCGGAGAAAATAACACTGGACAGGCAGAGGAATGCTGAACTTGGTGCCGAAGTGGAGTTCACACCGAGCCGTGGCAAACCAGAAAAGAGGGCAGGTTCTCAAGCGCAGAACTACTTGGGGAATTCAGCCTTTATTAATTAAAAATATCTTTTTCTCTGTTTAGTTAATTCTGGAAGTCATCCCTTCCCAGGCCACAGCTTGCTTTTCACTTGTAACCAATATGACTGTGTCCTCATGGAAAGGGGAAATCTGGACCCTGAACAGACATGCACAGAGGGAAGCTGACTTGCAGACACGGTGAGAAGACGCCCTCTGACTGGAGTGACCCATCTAACAAGCCAAGGAACATTGAGTGTTGTCAGCCAGCACCAAAAGAGCAAGGAAGGAGTTTCCCCAGATCTCTCAAGAGAGCATGGCCCTGCCGACAGCTTGATCTCAGATTTTTTTTTTTTTTTTATTCTAAGTTGTTACAAATGACAGCAGAATGCATTACATTTCATATTGCACTTACAGAGCACATTTTTACATACCTCAGATGTTTAGGGCTGTCAGACAATAAATTTCTGCTCTGAGCCACTTAGCCTGGTGCTTTGCCCTAGCAAAGTTAATACTGCAGTAAAGCCAGCCTTTACAGGAAACCTATGGGGCCAAATGTGTACACAACTCTGAATTTTCTTCATTTTAGAAACATGGCTTAATGATTATAACAATTATTACACGCCATCCCCAGCAGGGCTGGGGCAGGACCCATAATCAAACGTTAATATCCAGGCAATCATATGCATGAAGAGCTGAATCAAGTGCCACACACCTGGAGCCCAGAAATACTTTCAAGTCTGTTCACGTCAGGTTTTGCTCTCAAATGAGTTTCTTAAGAAACCCACAAAGATGTTTTCAGTTTCCAGGGCTTTTTGGCCTTTGGAACTACAGATAAGAGACTGTGAACACGTATAAAGTTGCAGGACACTCGAAAAGGTTCCTAATGCCAAGACGCCAACCATACTCAGCCTGCTATCAAAACCACAAGACCGCCTGGGAAACCCAGAATTCCTCAAAAACAAAAGTACTCCCTCAACTCTTGGAAAAATTATTTGTAAAAAAAAATTTTAACGTTTTTCTCTTCAAGTCTTTTAAATATGCAAACAAACCATCAGACCCTTGAACTTTCTATTACTTGGAGTGTTTTACCATACTTCCACAAGACTTCTTATAATGGAATTTTAAAAGAGAGGGACAAACAATTCTGCTTCCCAGTATCACAAGCAACAGAAAGGGGGTCAGATTATGACAAAGTCCCACACCCCAATGTAAGAGCTGAGTGTCATAGGACACAGAGTTTTCCAGGTACACAGATAAATATATGGTAGGAATTTACATTTGGAACCCCCGGGGGCCCACGTACTACCAAGGAGGAAGTTTATAAAAGAAATGAAGCCCTCATCAACATTAAAAATCTTGGGTTGACTTGCCCCACAGTGTGAACACCAAAGCTGGACCCTACATCCGACACATCAAAAACAGATGCACACTGTGCATCATATACAGAGAAAGGAGAGTCGTGCTTCATTTGTGTACAATGAGTTGAAACGCATTCTGCTGTCGTGTATAATTGATTAGAAGAAATAAAATTAAAAAAAAAAAAAAAAGGATGGACATTTGGATCTCAGTGGTTTAGCCTGATGAAATCTATCAGGAATCTGAAGGCATTCAGTTTTTTAAACCCTCTTTTAAACTACCATTAGGTGAGACGATAGGTGAGTTGAGGCTACAGGACTTCTCCAAAACATAGTGAAGGCTCCAAAATCACGAGTGAGGCATTGTTCCTACATCCACACACACCCTCCTGTGGGTGTATGTTTGACAATTAACTTTACGCTATCAGATGACTCTTTTATGCATGTATCTGTCTCTCCCTGTCCCTGAGACCCTGAAGAGGAGGTCAATACTTATGGTATAAAAGCACAGAATCAAAAGAATTTATAAGGAATAAACTGCTCCTCTCCCCCCTAACAGCTGTGGAGTTCCGACCTCTGTTACATTTACTAAACACAGGGTCCTTCTTTTACTTCTACTGTATGCTTCAGAGTTGCTATTAGACAGTTAAGTGGAGCATCCAATTCACACCACTTGCCAGAAACAGTCACATCTGTGGTTCTCCAATTGTGTCAATCTACTGTCTTCAGAGTGCTCGGCCCTGGTACACAGTCACCAGTGCAGACGTTCTCAGCTGTCACCCCCTACCCACGGAGCGCCTCTCCCCCCTAGGCTCCAGGCAGCTGGCACCTCCTCCTAACCATCTTTCCAGAACCAACCAGCCCGCAAGAACCAGTTTCTCCATTCTCCGAATTCTTGCAGGCATGACAGCTAGGTCGCTCCTTTCCATTGACTCATGTGCTTTTCTGTATTGTTTGTTCCTTTTCAAGTGTGTAAATCTTAGTTCTCTTAAACTAGCTCCAAGTCACTTAAGGCCACTGCGTAGGTCTTGGGCTTGTTTAAATTTTCCGTGGAGTCCAGCACAAAATGGGTCCTCCATGAACAGTTCTTGGTTGCCTTCTTGCCAATCATTATGACAGGTTAACTTCTTCCCAGGGTTACACATCTGGAAACATTGTCTTTCCCGAGTGGTCAAAATGTGGAGTTCTTAGCACATTTATCTCACACCTGATAATGATACAGAGTCTGTTTTTCCACATTAATCTCATTTTCTTGAACTTGCTTCATTTCTTTCATTTTTCCACAAACTACAGGGTTGTTTCCCATAGTGTCATAAGTTCAAAGAAAACAATAAAATTGGGGAGGGGTTGGTTTACAACAAACCTCATGTCAATATTGACTAATACCCAAAACTAAAATCATGGGCCTCTTTGAAAATTTTAACAGAATTTTGAAGTCGATATATTCCTTTGGAAGGGGACCTTACCTATTCAAACCTAAAAGACAAGAAATATTAACGTTTAAAGACAAATTTAGGGAGAAAATAAAAGTTAATTGCAGAATCCTTTGTTAGATTGTTGATGGTCACTTATACACTGCATAGGAGTTCAAATTAAAAAAAAATGAATCTCTGGCTCATTATGTACTATTTACACATTTTTTATTCTAGTTGCTGAAGCTCAGACAATGGCTGATTTTTTCCCAGCCCCCAAAAGATTTCCTTGCAAAATAAAAATGGTCTCAGTCCAGATGTGAATGTTGTTCAAACTGTTAATTGGCTCTTAATAAGGGCAAAACATTGTAATTAACCTCAAATTTCTACACAGCTGCATACAATGAGCTACTAGTAAATGGTGACTACAGTTATAGTGAGCATTTGTCACTTATGGAAGCAGCAAACCTTGCCACAGAGACAAGCCCTCTCTTCCCACCGTGTCATTTGTGGGTATATGTTACTGCAGGTAACATGCAATACAGACTTTCCCGTTCTGCAAGGTAACACCGGGGGCTGTACAAAAGCAGCAGCCCGAGACCTCAGCAATCAGTTTTCTGGCAGCACACCTCCTTGTAAGTGAGCACAGAACCTTAACTGGACACCTAAATGTAAGAAACGGGATCTGCAGGCAAGACTACGCATTATAGCCAAATTCCACTTGCTAGCTGCTCATGAGCTGTATACTGTATATGTCCTGCAGTCTATCAATTTGAGCACATTCTAAAAGGTAAGTAGGTCCTATGGAGACCTACAGTAAAGATGTTCCACAGTAGCAGGATAGTGTTCCTCCAGCATTTCAATGTGCATGGTAATCACCTGGGGATCTAGCTAAACTGTAGGCTGGGTCTGCAGGTATGAAGTGAGCCCCAGTGATGTGCATCTCCAGCAGCTCCCAGGTGATGGCACGGTCACCGGCAATAGGGAGGAAGCTCTCAAGGAGATCCCCATGTGGCTCACTGGGGAAAAGGGGGAAGGTGTGGGAGAGAGCAGACTCTCACAGGGAACTCAGACTCAAGAACTAGAAAGTCGCATGTGGAAGCTCCCCAAGGCTTCATTTTTGGCATCTTTTCACTCTGGAGCTGTTTCTGGCTGGGCTCACATAGTCCCCACTCCCCTATCCCCAGGTGCACCCCCTCCTCTGTGACTATTAACTGCTGGCCAAGTCTGGCCTCCAGCTGGGACCTCAGGTTTGAACACCAGGCGGACCCATGAAGGTCTCTCCTGATCTCCCAACCTCTCCAACTAAGCACCTCAAGAATGAAACGCAGCATGAGCCCCAGCCTTCTTTCCCACATCTTACTAAAGCAGCTGATTATTAGCCCAAATCTCCAAAACCACACACGAGGGACTCACCCTCTGCACTGTTTCTTTGTAACCTATAACAAAGTCCAAACTGTCGTTCCAGACATGGGTCGCCAGCTCTGGCACTGCCTGCCTTCCAATGCCATCTTCCGTGGGCCTTATACATTTAGCCAAGTGGACTGACTTTGACTTCAGTTTTCAGAGCACACCATGCTTTTTCCTCAGCTTGAAATGCCCTGCCTGCATCTGACCTGCACAAGACCTTATTAACGACAAGCTCACCTGCCCCTAGAAGACTCCCTACCCTGAAGCCCCACTCCTACTGCCAGAAGCCCATAGGTACAGCAATCATCTACTTATGTGTCCATTTCTGCCAACTGGTCTAGAAGCTCCTTGCAAGTAGGGCCATGTCTTGGTCACACAATGGACCTACAACAAAGAGAATTGCTTTATAGTGCATGTCAATGGCCCTAGGGCAGGTTAGGCATATGGGGTGTAGAGGGTGCGGGTGGGTGGGGTAAATCTTAAGCTTAGTAGATGCTGGAAAATGCCATTGTTTATATCGTGACCATGGTCCATGGTCATCTACATTATTTTAAGGTGTAATGCTGCTAAGATAGGAGTAAGTTGAATAGATTTGCAGAAGCCTTGCTTGCAGTTTCTTTTTTCCCCCCTGGTGTCACAACTGAAACAAAGAAATGCAATAGCCACAGAGAAGCTGAAAGTGAAGGGTAATCTGCTCTTAGGGAGTTTGAACCAAGAAGCAATTAATACAGGATTAAAGCTAAGTAAAACCACAGCGGAACATGTAACTACAGCACGCCGAACACTGACAACCAGAAAGGCAATTACGTAGGGAAAACCACAATGGGTAAAAAGACTCGCCACGCCAATGAATGGCAATGAGGAGAGTCGCAAAGCTATTCCCCTGTGGACAGATCCCTTTCTCTAACAGAGGCAAGGGGCCAAACTCCAGCCCTCAGAAAAAGCAGGCAGGAAAGTCTGAGACTATGACCTTCATGTAAGAGCCACCCAACCAATTCCATTATACCAATACATAAAAGGGCGAGGTGACCTACAGATGGCTCTCCACCTGTATGGCAATGACAACTCAGAAGAAACCACAGGCTCCACAGGCCCAGATCAGGATCCAGAAGCCCTTGAGGACACCTGCAGGAAGGCTGTGTGGGGGCTCCCTCCCAGACCTCCCTGGGGCTCGGGGTCTGCTTTCCTCTCCTTTCCCTTCACTCAAAAAACACTCCCCAGGCACCCGCTTCACACTGGGTACTGCAGGTCTAGGCGTGGCAGAGAGAGAGGACTCCCTCTCACGGGGCTTACGTCCAAGCAAGAGAGGACAGGCAGCGAACAGCACAGAATAAAACTGTAAAGCACAATTTACAGGGTTAACGGCATGACCAATACTAGGGAGGCCGCCTAGCAAGGAGGACTGGGGCTGGCGAACGCAGGACACTGCTGGCTACACGTGACCTTTCTGATTTTGTGAGTTCTGTTCTTCTGGGCAGTACCATGAAGGAAACAGGACACTGCTCACTGGAGGGGGAGATCCTAATAAACATACGTCAGTTACCCCTTTGATAAAGACAGGGTGTTTTCCTTTAATGGCTGGCTTGGTTACTTTGATGTAGGGCAATGCTGCCACGTAATAGAAGGCACACAGTTAGGAGACGCGCGCAGGCCTGTTTCTCAGCTATACCATTTGCAACTCCAAATAAGCAGACATCATGATATCAATCAGCTGTTCTAACCCAAAAGGGGTGAGGCATGGGTGAGCTTAGCGGCAGGTTACTCTACTCTAGCCCAGTGCCAGTCTTTGGTGAGCTGATGGTCCTGTTAGTACTGCTTAGACTTAGACCACAGTCCCCTGTCCTCGGGTACAGCACACAAGCTCATGCCCTTATCACCTGAGAAGGTCAGAAAAAGTTTACCTTCTGCTCCACACTGCTGCCTGCAGAGGCTCAGGAGACCATGCAACCTGTGCCTCTGCACTGCACTTGAACCCACTCCTCCCTGGCCTCTGTCCTCTTGTTGCAAAGTAATAATTCACTGGGATTGGTTTGGTAAGTTGTAATAATAGATTTTTGACTAGAAAACGAAATTAATGCTCTGATATTGTTGGTCACTTAATCCGTTTGGCAAATGACAAGGCTGAGAGGGGTCCTGTGGCTCTCAATGGAAAGGACAGAAGTTTGATCCTTTACCTCTTTATCTATGCTGTCACACCTTGAATAGGGCAGAATGATTAATGTGCTCTGGGGCTATCCGACAGACGTGGATGTTGTGGATGGTTTAGTTTCCAATATTGACTAGGTGGTACTGGAACACCTGTGATGAAGGAAAACTTTCTTTTGCAGGAAGTATCATTCTGCTCTAAGACCAACGGCCATTTACCCTTCTAGGCACAGCAGTGGACAGCATTCTATGGGAATGATGTTTTAAAGGATCATGTAAAATAAGTTTTCTTGCCTTTGACCTAGTGTCAGCCACAACTTACTCTCTCATCAAAACCAATCATCCTGGACAATAGCAGCAGCTGCCATGCAGAAGAATCCAAAATTGCTATTCTGTAAAAGCTCGCCCACCCACATAATGGTTATTTCCTTCCTGATTTCTTTATGGCTCCCAGCATTATCTCTAAGTGGACTTGGTTATTACGGTTACTCAGACCCATCAAGTGACACTCCCTGCAGCCAGGGAGGCAGGAGGCCACAGGTGGTTGTGCAGGTCTCTGGCCCAGGCCCTAAGGAGCACTTGGCCTCTCCTGTGTGTCCCTGGTCTCTTGAGCACCCATGCTGAGTGGCCCCTGTGGTGGCTCAGTACATATTTATTGAATAAATGATGAGTATCACCTTGAGGTTGGGAGGCCACTGAGATTAACTGTTACTTTCCCAATCTGGAGCTTCAAATTGCTTTTTACTTTGTTCTCTGCTCACAGTTCTCCCTGAAGCAGCAGCAAAGCCACAAGTAGATGGCTAGGAGCATGATAAAAAGTCAACTTGGGGCCGGGGCTGTAGCTCAGTAGCAGAGCTCTTGCCTGGCACATGTGAGGCACTGGGTTCCATCCTTTACACCACATAAAATTTTAAAAAAAGAAGAAAAAACAAAGCATGCTATACAACTATAAAAAGGCAACTGACTTGGGAAAGACCCAGGATTAGGCAACTGCAGGCAGGTGAAGAGCTGGTGACTGCCTGCCCAGGGAGGGGCGAGGGTTTGCCACCCATTCTGCTCTGTTGAACCTCACTGTGGAGTCAGCGGGGTTTTCCCTGGACCAGTAATTACTAAAGTAAGGTGCTGGCTTTGTCATCAGGGCTTTCGTCCTGTGTCATGCTCAAAATCAAACTGTAATGACAGTATCCCTACTAACAATGAATTTATCATCCCCCTGGGACTTGCAGTCCCACACAGTGACAGGGCCCTGACTATCTTCCCATTCTCCCTTCACCCCTCGTGCAGACACTCATTTCCTTCAGCTTTCATAATCTTTGTAGCTGTAAGCTCTTTGTCTTACCCAGAAACAGAGAGTTGTCCTGGCACGGCATGAGGAAAACCACTCTGCCTGATTAGGGACTTCCATCAATAAACAAAGAATCAAAAAGAAACAGGCCGGGTGATGTGGCGCACGGCTGTAATCCCAGCTACTCAGGAAGCTGAGGCAGGAAGATAGAAAGCTACTCAGGAAGATAGAAAGTTCCAGCCCAGTCAGGGCAACTTAGTGAAATTGTCTCAAAATAAAAAATTTTCAAAAGGGATGGGGCAATAGCTCAACAGTACAGCATGCAGAAGGCCCTAGGTTCAATACCCAGTACTGCAAAAAGAAAAAAAAAGGAAAGGGGGGAGGAGCTTTTTTCAAACCAGTTAAACAAAATTGGTAGACCTATTTTTCTAGTCCGACTATTCTCAATTTAGTAAACATCCTCACTCGGCCTAATAGTGTAACTGTAATGTACTTATTTTTAAATTAAAAAAAAAACAAACCCACAACTTAATCAAGTGAAAAGAAAAAACGAACAACCTCAAAAGTTTCTTATCTCAACAAAAACTGACAAGTTTAAGGGAAAAGTAGTACTCCTCAGTACCTAGCACCAGAGATTGCTTACAAATATTTTTAGCCAGGAGACAAAATGTTTTCAAGCAATGAACAAGGCGAGCGACTTCAGCCACTAGTCAATGAGTTAAAGAGTTATACAAATATAATACCAGACGGGACAGTGTCCAAAAACACAAATTTCTTTTAGATCACTCCCTGATTAACCTCCCATCCAAACAGGCCCCTGAGAAGCTCAACAGGATAGGGTAATAGTAAATAAATAGTTAAATATGAATAAATAGTAAAATGCCTTGGGGGCTTGCCCTGCTGTTTTCCTTAAAGGTGTTGGGCTTCCTCTGAGTCTCAGACTCTTCTTGGCATAGCAGGTCTTGGTCAAACTCTTCAACACTGTGAACTGAGCTGATCGGTTCAAATCCCTGCCCTAACAAAGACTTCCAAAGATCACACCCTCAGGATGCTAAGCAGCCTCTGAAGAATCTACGCCCACATGCCCTCTGACAGGGTGACTGAGTTTCCAGTCACTGACCTTGGTCAGGGGAAGCTGTTTATACCCACATGTGATCCTCCAGGCTGCCACTGGCCACATGACTAGGTGTGGAGTGATCAAGACAGCGGTGCTTTCGTATGTAATTCTATTAAAACCCCATTGACTCCACTTGACTATAGAGTTTGTTTCCACTTAGACTGAAGTCCCACTGGTAACTACCTCTGTGAGGTGACAATATGTCTCAGAAGTCATTTCTGGGTTTTCCAGAAATTTCCATGTATTCTTCCATTCTCTGGAAGAAAACTGATCCTTTGTTTTGGGAGGTGATATCCCTCAGGAGCCCTACTTCTAACCTTCGTCAGTAACAACTACTAGGGTGAATAAACACCTCACATATGTCTCAGCTAAGAGTACAGCTCATGGTTACCTGACTAGATCCCATGACTACTGGGGCTGATTCACATTTCATGACCACAGCAGGGAGGAGGGACAATTTATAAGAGCCAGACCCCAGGGGTTGTAGAGGAGCGGGAAACAAAGTTACCTCTGACTTCAGGAGAGGAGTGGTGGTCGTTAGGGCTGACTCCAAAGTCCTGCCTGGTGGCTGGGACAGCACCTGGGAGCTGCCTGCCTGCTTCCCACTGCTCACCTGCACTCCTCTGCACTGAGAAAACCAGGCTACGCATAAAAGCAGCACAAATATTTACTATAGGTGAGGGTGTGCAAGGACCCTACTCAGGATTCTGAGCCACTGGGAACATAGTCCAAATAGACTTTGAAAACAGCTGTCATCAGCCCAGAGGTGAATGGCCTCAGGCAGTGTGAACTGAGCCCCAGGTGAGGTCTCAGCTGCCTGGCCACTTCAGGCCCACCTGCAGGAAGAAGTCCTCTACATAACTAGCACCTTACATCATCATCATCAGCCTGACACACACACAGGGAGGTAAGATTTTCATGGAGGCTAAGGAAAAGAAACATAAGTGGCCTTACCTGAGAACCAATGTGGAAAAGCCCCAGGAGGTGCAAACTAATGAAAGAGGTTGTCTGGAGTGAAAGAGCCATGCACCCCCCACCCCAACCCCAGCCCTCCTAACCACGAAAGCTTTCTGCTCTGCCAAGTGCCTGTAAGATGTCAGAAAGTGCTTCCCGCCTTGCAAACCACTCTGGAATTTAACATTCATACTCATCAAGTAGAGAAATTCCCATCATGAGACTCTGCCTTCCTTTTATATCTCTTTGTTATACAGCACTTCACAGTGACAGAATGCCCTGAACACACCGTTTTAAAATGCATTTAGTTGCAATATGTGACTCCAAAAAACCTTTATAAATAAAAAAAAAAGCCAAACTCTCAGTGATAAAGCTTAAGAAAGCTGTAACAGCCCTAGTTGACAATCACTATTTCTTTTTTCCTAATAAAAAGCATTTTTTCTTACTTCATGACTTCTTACTCAGATTCCCACGAGAAGTAAAAGTTCACCTTGTCCTCACAAACATTTTTAAAAGTGCTTTAAATTCCCTCTTCTTTTATGCACTGTGGTTGTTTGATTTTATTTGATTGGCAGAATCTGATTCAAATGCAAGTAGACAATGTACTTTTCAATGTGAAGTATTTTATTAGAGAATAGCTCAGAGTTGACTATAGGCTTTGATATTTCACATTGTTGTTACATTTTCATTGTTTTAGAATTCCAGCAATCTTAATTAACATTTGACAATGTTGGGAATACTTTGTTGAAAGTTATCGGGCATGTTAATATGCAGGTGTGGCCCATGCTCAGGTTTATTTCAGTCTTTGGCAATGTACACACGTACACTAACTAGTGAACTAACAGTTTATGAATCACCGTCAAATGAGACAGTAAAAAAACAAAAATCACGTGTTGATCATAAAGTGTATGTGTATGTGTGAGTAATTATACTCTTACATAGGAAATGACAGTAAAACCTAATGGAAAATTTCAGTTGTGTATGTTCTGGGCTTTCATTATTGTTCTCTCAAAAAAATAATAAATGCATTTAGTATATCTCATGAAACTCAAATACTAGAGGGAAGAAGGATTTCTATCACTACCTTCCAAAGATTCAGATCTAGCATAAATCATTCTCCAAGCAAACCATTTCATGACCTAAGATGGTATTTCATTTGACGCCAAGTACAGCTGGTGTCTCCCTCTTCTCAGTGAGTTATCCAAGTTAGAAATACTCAGAATTGAGACCTAACGCAGAACACGAAGAAAAACACAACTGTTGCCTCCCAAACCAGTGATTTCTAAGAGAGTAACAGCACTTAAATGGTATACATTTTCATTAATTTCAAAAAGATAATAAAAGTATCCTTTGGGGGAATGAAGAATGTACATTTTCCTAAATGGTCAAGATAGATAAGAATCAAAGAATAGAGAGAGATCAGATCACAACTCTTTTCAAGTTTGTCTACCGTCCTTTCTACACACAAGGAGAGCAAAACTGGTCAACTCTTTCTGACCCCAAACACCAAAATATATAAAATAAATACTTGTTATGTGTTAGAATAATAACGTTGATGTAAAATTAGTATTACAAGAAGATCCAACTCCACGCCAATAAATGCTAGGCGTCCCTATCATGAACATACAGTGGTGTCTTTGTTCTTACCTCTAATTTTCTTCAAGGCTCACAAAACACAGTGTCCTGCCGGTGTGCGCTGGGCTGGACCAGCGTTGCTGGAAATCTCCCTGAGTGATCCGGGGCTCCCTTGCTCAGTCCTCTGCCTTCCCTGTTTCCAAGTGGCGTCCACACTCACCTCTGCAGGTACTCGGGGAACACCAGCAAGTTCTAACACAACTGAGAAGGAATGCCGCGCTTGCTGCTTATACTGATGATTCACGTCAGTGACGGCTAGAAAGAGGTGCTTGTTGGTGGAAAGGGGAGTTAAGTCAGGCTCCGCCCCCCTCATAAGGATTAAGAACTTCGCCCAGCCCAGCAATTAGGTGGACTCCTCACCCAGTGCCCTAATGCTACGGTACCTGCAGCTCTTTCCCAGCTCCTCCTCTTCCAAATGACAGTCCAGATGGGTAGAAGGTGGACCCAGGGGTTACCCCCAGGCATGGGCAGTGGGAAGAGGTCACGTGGTTGGTGAAGGACAATAAGTTTGCCTGAGCTGTTCCGCTTGTTTTAAAGCCGGCTCCATTTCCTGGGCAGGGGGCTACAGGGAGAGCCCTTTGCCCTTCTCAGCTAACTCAGCTTATACCCTGTGCCTGTAGGGGGGTCCTACCCCAGGCAGGCTAGAGGTCACCACTTCCCAGTCCTAGAAAAGCCCCAAGTCTTGAAGGGGAAACAAGGCAGGAACAGGAAAAGCTACAATCCTAACTGGGACAGAAGAGAACCTGCCAGGGAGGGTTTGCTGTCATATGGGAGATGGCCCCACCCCGCAAATCTGCAAGCCCAGTCTGCAGGTTCTCGGCGAGGCAGCGGGTGATGGAGGTCCCTGAAGGAAGCCAGAGCGCAGCCTGCCACTCTGTGGGGCTGGGTCCTCACTGACCGTGCAGTTTGGCAGCCTGACCACCCTGACTGAACTCCCATGGGCAGGTCAAAGTCTCCTACCCTGGCTTGTGGCTGGCATCCGGCTGCTCCCACTTCCTCTTCCTGAAGAAGTCACACACCCCACTCTTGGCCCAGCAGCCCCCTCCCCAGCAGATGCGGCTGACTGAGTGAGATAGGAAGCGGCCCCACTGGCCCAAAAAGCTACCTTCCTGCCTGCACTCATATTTGGTGGCGTGCTTGCTCTGAAGTGTTCCCAGCACATCAGCCAAGAAGCTCTGCAAACAACTTTCAAGCTCCCATCAGTGCTCACCACTGCTGTGGTGGGAAAGCAAACATCCCTGGGGAGCCAGCAAGTCCTTGTGGCTGGGGAGTCAGGAAGGCCCAGCGTAGCAGCCAGGCACCAGGTACAGCGAGAGACCACACCTCACAGGGACAGGCCGGCACTGCCGCATTCTCAGTCCAATTCTCAAAACACGGCAAATACCTCCAGATTTCAGTTTCTAGCACGAGAGGACATGCAAGTGCCAAACACCAAATTTAAGAGCAGGAACTCCATCTTCTTTGAGTCTATTTAAAAATCATAAAATTAGGCTGTAATATTTCAGATTTGCATGCTAGCCAGAAGGTTTAAAAAAAATAAACTACAATGCACTGGAAGAAAACATACCTCAACAAGTTAAGTATATTTTCAAACAATTTGCCTATTCCCTTAGAGATAAAAAGAACCCCAACTTCCCATTAAATGGTCCTCAATTGTGATGGGCTAAGCTGGATGCCTCCAAAATTCATAGGCTGAAGTCTCAGTCCCAGTAGCTCAGACCTCGACTATATCTGTAGACAGGATCTTTAAAGAGGTGATTAAAATAATATCTGCAGGGTGGGGGGTGGGTCCTAATCCAGTGAGATTATGTCCTTATAAAAGGGAAATCTGGACACAGGTAGGCAGAGGGAAGACTGGGAGGAGATGGCTATTTACAAGCCAAGGAGAGAGGCATTAGGAGAACATGACCCTTCTGACATCTTGACCTCAGACTTGTAAGTGTCCAGAACCCTGAGAAAAAAAAAATCGTAGTGTTGAAGCCACTCAGTTTGTGTTACTTTGTTATGGCAGCCCTCACAAACTAATAACACTAATTAAATGACTGCCGCATTCCAAGTGTTAATATAAACAATGAAGACAATTTGGATTTCCAATTAATAACCATTCTCACATATCCAAACTCTACTTTGGTAAGCTCATGCTCTTCTTTCTGCTTTGAAATATACAAACAACTCATTGTGGAAGAAGGGAAGGTTGGTGGGGCGAAAGGGAGGCTACATTTGACCTTTCCAACTCCAATTCTGCCCCCTGCATTTGAGTCAAATTTAGTGAACCACTGGTTTACACCCACTTCTCTGCACCAATATCCTTCTCCTCACCCACAGCACCTGGCTTCTGCTGATTAAGACGCAACTGAGTCTAGTCAATGACAGTCTTAGCACTAAAAGAAGGAACGTTACCAGTGAAGGGAATGCTAGATGTCCTCCACGCAATTCCTTTTGTCTTGAGGAGGAACTCAGGGCCCAGCCCTAGCAGCATAATATGATCATCATGATCAAGTCGTGGCAAGGTGGATTCAAGCTGAACGCAGTGTCCAGCCTGTGCTACTACTCCTGCCCCACCCCTAATTAGCACAGCCTGGAACCATCCTAGCAGCCTGATCTCCTACCACCCCCCCCACCCCCCCACCCCCCCCCCCCGAGCATAACCTGCCACTACTCAGGCTACAGTGCAGACAGACAAGAATGCAGACGGCCAGGGAGCAGGATAAAGCTGGAGAGTAAGCCTCAGTGGGTTTTCTTAACCACACACTACTGACCTTTGGGGCTGGGCAATTCTCACTGGGGTCAGGGGTATCCTGTGTCTTATAGGGCGATTAACAATATTCATGGCCCCTATCCAGTGAGCCGCAATTCTCCCTAGGTGTGTGGCACAACCAAAATCCTGTCCAGATGTGGCCAAGTGTGCTCTGAGAGGCAAAACGGGCCCCAGTTGAGTACCACTGGTTTTGAAGGACAGAGCCCAGTGCAGAGTCAAGGAGTGGCAGGCCTGAGCAGAGGCTGGAAGCAGCTTCTGAGCCGATATGGAAGAAGGCAAGTGCTATGGACAGGTGCAAATCAAGGGAGGGGAAGAGTAATTTGTTATTTTCCTACTGATACTTGTTGTGTTTTCTCCCAGAGATGATGACAAGGTCACAGATTGTGTGAAGGGCTTGGAGTAAGTTAAGTATATAAAGTCTGGAGCAAGCAGCGCGAAAGGGAGCAGAGCTGGGCTAAGTCGAGGGATGCCAAGAGGTACGCAGGACTGAGTGGCCCGGGCAGGCTTCCCCAGCAGGCAGAAGCATCTGGGAGGAAGATGGAGAGGCGGGCTGGATGAGTGGACTTGAGCCCCTGACAGAGGACGGATACAAGGATGCCACACATGTGCTGGTGTTTCCAAGGTGTTTGTGGTTAGCGGAGGTACAGACAACGCAGAGCAGAAAGCCAGGGAACTTGCTGGTAACCTACTGCAGTCAAGTCAAACGCCCGAGGAGGACGCATCAATGAGGAGAGTGAGTCTGCGATCTAAAGGGGGACATAGTCTGGTCCCCTTTGATTTCGTAATTCCAACCCACTGAATCTTTCCTAAGGAAATCATCAAGGATACAAGTCAGAAAATGGAAACGAAGAAGTTCATTACAAAAACCAAGCCCAAAGACTAAGCAACCTTAACGTTCAAAGAGAAAATAAATTACAGTCCTCGATAAATTCATATCCTTAGTATTTTAAAACATGAAAAACAAAGTAAAAATATGAAAGCCATGAAACTATGCCTAACATCTCCAATTTCTAGAAAAAACTTATTTAAAAAAAAATCAGGGGCTGGGGTTGTGGCTCAGCGGTACAGTGCTTCCCTGGCACGTGTGAAGCACTGGGTTCAATTCTCGGCACTGTATGTAAAAAAAGATCCATCAACACCTAAAAAAACCAAAAATCAAAGGGAAATCCATCTAGAAGTCTTGGAGAAGGCAGTAAAACAGAGAAGAAATAGCTGGAGAGGAAAGAGGGGGAGGGGAAACCAAGGAAGTCAGTGTCAGGGGCCACACAGAGGCTGAAGCGGCACCTGCGCTGCCAAGACAAAGCTTCTGTGTTTGATACACAGGAAGGTGCTGGGGTCTGAAGATAGATACTTCAGTGGCACAATGTGGGCAGAATGCAGTCAGCCCAGGGAGTGCAGGAAAGAGCAGCCTTGGGCACAACGTGGGCAAAATGCAGTTAGCCCAGGGAGTGGAGGAAAGAGCAGCCTTGGTCGTCATTCCCCAGAATCCTGACCAAGGGAGACCACAGAAGGGACTTATGTAAATGGCCAGGATGGGTCTATCTTCCAGAAGTCTGCTGGAAGAGATGCAGCATTCTGGGTACGTCTCTTGGGGCGAGGGGAGATGTTCCTATAATTCTGTATTATTCATGATTAAATGTACACGTTTGGAGGACTCCTAACACTTTGACATGTTAGTATAATAATTTGCTCAACACTGTTCATTTAGCTTAGAAGACCAGATGGTCTGTAGGGTGGGGTTTCATGAAATACCACAATGGGTCACACTAGATCAGTGTGTGCCAAGGAAAAGGAGGGAAAGTATGCTTAAAAAGACAATTAAATTTTAGGTAACATAATCACATGGAATAAGAAAAACATGAAGACTGACTTCAGTCAAAACAAGATCTTTTATTAAGCTCATAAAATTTGAATTTCATAGTAGTGTTATGATGGTAGTTTGGTTTTTGTATTTCGTTGGCTTGTGTTTTTGATGTTGAAAGGATTTTTCACTTAGTGAGATCATCTTGAAATTTTTCCCTAACCACTAGCATGAATTTACCCATAATGTGCAGCATTCAAAAATCATGATTTAAAAATAAGTTGTCATAAAGAGTTTATCACAAAATATTGGCTAACAAGCATCATCAAAACAACACCGGGGCATAATATCAAATTCACAAACTATATTTCCTATATACATACAGGAAATAATAAAAAACAAAATGGCAGTCGACATAGCTATCGTTAGTTGGACTTATAGATAGATGGTGCCTTTCTATTTTGTCTTTACATTTTTTTCTGTTATAATAGAAATTATTTTAAAAGTGTAAAGATTCTATCATTTTTTTTTTAAATGAGTATCCAAATGAAAACAATCCAAATGCTTGGGGAGAAAACCAAGTTTCTCTGCTCAAAACTAGCTACAGTAGAAGAAAACTAGGACACTCAGAGGGGGAGGAATTAAATTGAACAAAACAAGGATGACATGGCACAGGCAAAAATCTTTATGTAACACAGGCGAGGTTCAGCAATTGTAACACCAAGTCTTGAGTTTTTCCCCAAGGTCTTAGACCCTAACTTGGTTTAGCCTTTTCTTCTACTGTCTTACTAGAAAGGACAATGTCTGGACTACCTGCTCACAGGTTCATATGATCAAGTCCTTAGTGACTATCACAGCATCTGAAAAGCAAATGGTTTCACTGAGCAGGTAAGAGGTCTCCCGAATCTTCAAACACCGTTCAGTAAGCAAGTTGTACCTCCTCTGCTCAAAAGAGGAGACCCAAAGATCTGTACCCTTGCTGTATGTATAAGGCTGCAGCTTATAAACAGTTCCTAAATCAGGAGATGATGGGGCTCCTAATGTCAACTTGGGGGGCAGCTTCCTACAATCCTGAACACCCGGTTGCAGGAAAGAAGCACTTCAAACTTCGTGGTGTCCTTGGTTCTTTAGGCTATAAGGACCAGCCAAATGCAAAGGACTCCCCAACGGCCACTCAACACTGGCCAGTCCTTTGAGCTTCGTTCTCGTGTACCATTGTCTCCTGCGCATCTCCACTTGGAGGGCCAAGAGGCACCTGGCACCCAACCTGAGCTTGGGTTCTGCCTCTACACCATTTCTCAGCTAACCCTTCCCACCTAGGTGGTCACCAGCCAACCAGTCTTTCAAACTGAAATTTCTTCAACTCTGCTGTGTTAGAAAACTGCTGAAACATAATTAACTTAGCTGGGAACACCGTGTTAGTGAAATAAAGGGTTTATTGGGGTGCCACGTGGGCAAGGGTAGGGAAAGGAAGGGAAGGGGGGGTAGGGATGGAGGGGAATAGGGACAGGCAGGAACGGAGAGCAGGAACAAAAGGCGGCAGGAACAAGGAAAAAGGGTTCAGTCTGGGGCTGGCTTAAATAGAGTAGGAGCCATAAAACCCCCTTGGAGTGAGTCCTTGTCCTATAGGCCAGCAGAGGTCATGGGAGGAGATAGTGGTAGTGGACAAGGGACTTGCTGGTCAGGTTTTTGGTCACGCTGAGGATCCTGGGAGCTGTAGTTTTTCACAAGGCACCTGGGGAGGCGTGGCCTTCTGCCTGGGAGGTGCAGCCTCTGCCTAGAATCCAACATGCTGTCTTTCTTTTACACATTCAGCCCACCAGCAGGCCAAAACCACTCCATCTCCAGATGAACCCCCAACCATCTCCTCTCCAGCCTGGATGTCACCACCCTGGGTTTTCAAACCGTTGTCTCTCACCCAGGCTACGGCAACAGCCACTACTCTGGCCAGCGACAGTAAACCACAGCAAGCCACACCCCTTGGCTGAAGGTCTCCAGCCCACTTCCCACAACCCCAACCGAAAATGTGCAAATTCCCCACAGTGGCTCACACTGCCCTAAGGAGCGCTCTCCTGCTGCTCCTCCCACCACTGGCCTCTGTCTACTCCTCAAGTCTCTTAAGTTCAATTCAGCTTTTCTCCTGAATGCACCTGCCCACATCTTCAGACTGGTTCTCTTTTCTGATAGGAGCTCAATGAGTCTTTGTGCTGATGGGAATATAAACTGGCACCACATTGTAAGAAAGCAAGTTGTTAATATGGCCCCAAAGTATTTAAATCCCCATATTCCTTGATTTAGTAATCCCATTTCCAAGAAGGTAGCATTAAAAACAACATCTAATTTAAAAACCAATGTTTTTTGCACAAAGATATTCACAGCATCTTTTTTCTCATATGAAAAATTAGAAATGTAAACAGGACATGATTAAGATAATGAACATTCAGTAAACAGACTTTTGTATGTAATATATTGGAATGAGATGAAAATAGACTGTTATGATGCTAATTACACAGAAAAACACATACTCTCCCAAAAGACAAAAGAATGCTAAAGTATTAAGAGTGACTGATGTTTCTGTCACTGATAGTTTTCCTTTTTGCAGACTTAAAAAATGTGTAAGTTTTACAATTAGAGTGGAAAACCCCTTCTTATCTTTAGCAGGAACAATGCTATAGATCTCTCCAAATCACCACAGAAAAGCACCGTTAAAATTAAAAACATCTACCCAATAGCATACACATAAATCAAATGAGGAGAACATCTGTAACATGACAGTTGAGTGAAATTCAGTATTTACAAGGAACACTTAGGAATCAATGCAAAACTACCAATCCACAGGAAAAACGGACAGAAGGATGCAAAGGAGCTCTTCATAAATGAGGAAATGCAAATACATGAAGAGACACTTTGACCTCAATAATAAAGACATAAAATGACATACTAGCAAAGATTAAAAAGACTGATAAAGCAGGGTGACCCTGACCACAGGAGAAACAGGTATTCTCAGGGCCTACAGGCACCAGTGGACACTGGTCTAATGCAAGAGGAGGCAAGTTCCCAGTATCTACCTATACTGTCAATGTTTGGGTGCTTTCATCCAAGAATCATCTCTACAAATACCTTCAGCAACACTCACACGGCCCTACCTATAAACATCATGGAGCTTTAAATCACCACAGGTGTCAGACGACATTGTAGGAGCATCACCTGGGGAAAACCACCAAAGATACGCTAGACCAGCGAGAGGGGCACAAAGACAGGGACACCCAATAACAACGGAAGGATTATTAATTAGTAGGTTCAGAAAATCCGGGAGGATATCAGGTCAAAATGAAAACAGGCTGGGATAAGAAAAAAGAATTCAAAGCCGAAGAGAAGGAGCCAGGGTTTTTAACCTCAAACCACAGCACTCTGCAGCTTCCTCCTTAGGCTCCTCTGCCACCCCCCGAAAAAAGGTTGTGGTTAACACTAGTCACAGGTACATGTCAACTGCCTGCTGACTGGGGGGGCGGGGATTGCTCCCATCAACCATGACAACCTCCGCTCCATTTCCATCTTTTCCTCACGCTCTGCTCACACAAATACACACGGGGCTTACACAGGGGCTGTGTCCTTGCTTTCACAAACAGTGTCCACTTCACTGCTCATTCATCCAGTTCCCATAGGAACCCCTCCCAAACCAACTCTGACGTAGCTGATTCTCTGCTGGATGGCTGCTGTCCTAGTACATTGTGCAAATACCCCACACGTCAGTCATTTTCCAGCCGAGGTGAGCATTCATATTCTCAGTATTTTGCAACTAACACAGTACAATAAACTTCTCTATAGGACTTTGTGCAGTTTTATTTGTAAAAGACAGATACCTGGGAGAAAGGTTACTAAGAAAAAAAGGTATGTTTACTTTATTATAATATACATTGCCATCTGCTTTCCAAATAAAAAAAATATATTCAAAATCTTTCTCCAAACGTCAAACCCTGCTTAAGAAGTTCTTCCTTCACCCGTGATTACACACGTAGTGTCCTATATTTTCTTGTAAATTTTGAACTACTTGTTTACATTAGATTTTTGAAGATGCTAGGATTTATTTCTGATGAGAATGTAGGAGGTCTGTGTCATTCCTGCCACCCACCCCCCTCCTTTGGAGATGATTCAACCTGTACCATCCATTAGACGAGACATTCTCTTCTCAGCAGTATGGAAGTAGGCTGTTTTTTAACACATTAATTCTTACTTAGTGAGATACAGTCTTGGATTACCTACCTGAATTACTTCTGTGACCCTATATCAATACCACATTGATCATGAAAACTCCCTTAGCATATTGATCACTTCTGAGCCAAGTCTGCTCTCCCTAGCTTCTCTCTCACATTCATCTTGGCTCTTCTCTAGCATCGTGCATTTAAACCTCACACATACAGTAATTACACATAAACCTCAGGGTTATTTTATTCAACTTAAAGCAAACACCACTTTGAAAATTCTAATTGATATTGCAACTTGTTTTGGAGTAAGCATATTTATGGGTTCTATATTTTCGTTCCTTTATATTTTATTTCGTATCCTTCACTAAGAAGAATGCAGGCATTAGTTCAGCTTCATTCCTAGGTTTTCTGGTGCCACCATGAAAGGAATGCTTAACTTCTATTTCCAGGTGCTTGTCTTTGAAGGAATGAAAAGATAAATTCTAAAGATTAATATTTTATCCAGCCACCTTGACGAATTCTATTGATTCTACAATTTTTTTCACTGGGAGGCTCTTGGGATTTCTAGCAATACGAACATTTCATTGAATCTCTAAGATAACATTAAATTACTGTAAAAGACATTCTTGTCGAATTCCTAATTAAAGCAGTATTGAACTTTTGCCTGTTATGAACTATCTGCTGTTGTGCACACGTGCGTGCACAGGCACATCATATACTTTATTTTTGCTGTTTTGCCCTGTTTGAAGTTATTAGGAATGGGTGCTAAACTTTGTAAAATTTATTCCCAGTTTCTGTTGGCCTGGTCATACATTTTTCCTATAATATGTTGGTACAACAATGAATGATAGTGATGTGAGTTCCTATTAGATAACCACCCCAGTTCTACTGGGGGAAAAAAAAAATTGATTAGTGCATCAAAAGGCGAGTGCACTATAGATAGTTTGTGTGTTAAATTATTTTGAATTTGTGTTTTCTTGCATTAATAATATTGGTCTGTATCTTTAAAATTTTTATCTGTTTTTTAAGTTAAATTTTTGCTAGTGCTTTAAAATGAACTGGGAAACTTTTTATAAGTCTTAGGATAGTATCAATAACACCGACATTTTCTGTTCTTTAAAGGTTAAACAGAATTTTATATATATACATATACATACATATATGTACACACACACACACACCCCAATGGAGTCCTGGTCTCTTAACTTTTAATCCCTTTCCTATCTCCACTACAGAAACTGGCTATTCAACTTTGCCATGCAATTCTTGAATTGATTTTGGTAATTCGTGTTTTTTTACTAAGAAATCAACCCTAGGTTTTCAAAGGTGTTACCTAGGCTGCATGTAGCAGCCTGACAAAGTCTTCCAATTCTTGCTGTGTCCCCTTTCTCACTCCCATGACGACTTCTGTTTTCCTTAGGATGAGCTTGATAGTGGTCCTTTCAAATAATCAGGTACTGGATTCATTCAACCTTTAAGTCTATTTTCTATTTTAACTTTTATCTTTATTAATTCCTCCATCGTGGTTGTTTCTTCATTTTCAACCTGGTCTGTTTTCTAAATTCTTATTCCTTTATGCTTCATCATCTTTAACACTGCATATAGCTTTTCTTCTAGATGACATGTTCTATAATAGGATTTTTACAAAGAATGAGAAAGAAAAATACCTCAAGTAAAACTTTTAAGAGCCACAATACAAGTAAATCCATGGAACCAATTTGCTAGTTGACACCCTCTGAGCAGGTATTAACAAGCAGTGAGAGGAAAAGGAGGACTTGTCTCCATCTCCTGAGCACAGGCCAGGTACAAGCAAAGCGATTCCCTCCCTATCACAGTTGGGTTTGACCCCAACAGTGGGAAAAGTGATTGGGTTCACATACAGGTTTTACACACACACACACACACACACACACCCCAAAAGGGGTGGGGAACTATCACCAAAATAAATCTGCAGTCAATATACATTTAGCCTGGCATTTAAACTTCTATCTGTTAGCAGAACAACGTTCCCAAGCTAAGCGACCACAGGACCCTGGAAGAACAAAGATCCAGTCTAAAGTCACAACAGTGAGCTTACTGTCAGAATTCGAATGTGGTCTGGTCCACAGGACAATCATTTCCAGCAGACATGGACACATAAGCTTTCAGGGAGTCAGAAGAACCAACCATTCAGTACCTGCTACTTTTCCAGGTCCACCAAGGTACTCTGAGAAAAAACCTCGTCAACGTGACAGCTTTCATCAGCAACTCTCCAAAACAGATGCTGCAGGGACCAAGAGGATCTGTGCATCCCGGGGTGGAGTGGGAGGCTCTGACCCAATTAGAAGACTGTCTTGAGGCCAGAAGCAAAGCTGCTGCTCTTTCCTTAATCCTCACTACAGGGGATTCTGAGACTTAGAAGGTCCCAACCTGGCCTGGGGCACTTGAAAATGACACTCAAATATAATCATATTCATTTATGCTCTACTAATTCAGAATTATTTTTATGATCTAGAAGGAGTCGGGCTCATGTTTCCATTTTTAGACCCTATGACAACAGGCTGAGAAGGAGGCTCAACCTACTTATGGGAACACATTTTAGAAGCTCTGACTCATGTGTATACAAGTAACATGCTAATAATCTATCTGCTGGTTCAAGCAAACACTTCTATTTGGGCTGCTAGCCATTAGACTTTGCAAAATCTAAAACCTGAGGGGGAATTTTAATGTTCTATATTTATTTTTCCTTACTTTGTTCCTGAATATTTTCCCTAGTGATCCCAAAAAGTGAAAAGTCACCATTAAACCCCCATTGTAACAGGAACTCCTTGGTTTCCCACTAAGGAAATTATACATTTCTCCCCTTTAGGCTATGTGCACTTTTTTTTGGAACATAATTCTATCTTATGTGAACAAACAAAAAATACTAAGCTGCCTCCTACTGAAGCCATCTGCAGCCCCTGACCGCCAGCCACATGTAAGACACCAGTGCACATGTGAGAATACAGACGCAAGTCAGGGGCCCCAAGAACGTCACTAGGGATTCACATCAGTATTGCTAATACTAAGTCACTGAAATGTTTAAAAAGTAGGAAAGGGACCAGGGATTCGAGGCTATCAAGTCTCTCAGAACCTACCAGCTGGTTCCACACAAAACCGGCAACCTAAATGCCACCATATCTTCCTGCTGCACTAACAATCCAAACAACGCTCCCCTCCTTATGTGTACATATATACACAACCCTACCCGCCTGACCCGTTCTGCTGTGAAGACAGTAACTCCAGCACTGAGAGATTCAAGGCCCTGCACTGGCTATGAGTAAGCACCATTTCCAATTTTGCAGGAAAATCCTTCTAAACAGGGTGTTTGGTTGACTAGTAGTTTCCTTTCCCGTAGCACTCTGGTTTTAACCTGGAAATTTTTATAGAATAATTCCTATTTTCTAACGTGTAATGGCAGTCAACTATTTGTTGCAATTAAGAAATCATCTGTCTGGACCAGCTGGAATTTCCAGCAATTTTCCTATCTTCCTTTGAAGTACTGACATTTCACTTCCTGGTGGAAATGTCTCTTACTGCTTCCGTGCTGAACAAGCAAGTGTGTCCTAAAGCTTAGAGAAGGGAGCAGATAGCAGAACTGAAGTGTGCCTTCACAATGCCAAGCACAGGCGACACACACATCAAGGGGCTTGTGCACAGGAGGGGTGGGAGGACCGGGGGCCTTATGGGAAATTCCATATTCCCGTCACAATACTACTGTTGGTGGTACCCCACAAGGTCCTGCAGAGGTGCCCAAGTGGGAAAGCAATTGGTTCCAGCTTGCACATATAGGCTGCAGTATTTGCCACATAGAGATCAAGGGGCAGTATACCGCCATGCCTCCCTCAAACATCCACACTACCATCCTGGCTGGTAACTCTCCTACCTGTCACTTTTGTAGCATATTTGTCCCTTCACCTTTCTATCCCCATGCACTTTCCATTTTTGTGTTATTTCTCCCACATGTGTTAAGCTATGAGGCCAGATCTCTATGTGTAGGTTTGTTGCCGCCTGAAGCGCTTGGAGCAACAGAGCCGCGGGAAAAACTTCAGAGGCCAACTGGAGACAAACAGCTTTTTATTCTGATAACTTTTCTCTCTGGTTCTAACAACGACTAACACACGACAAACACACCACTAAAATGGCGCTGACCCGATCAGCAATTTCGGCCAAGTCACTCGAGATCCCGCAACAAGTCCCGTGAGACTACGGGAGGCAACAAAGGCCAAATCTCCATGGCTCATAGTCAACCGCAATTCAAGTCAATCCCCAAACAGGGCTCCTACATAGGTTAAGCGACATTAGTGTCAGCAAAGACGATTTTGTTTTAGTACACTGACTTCTGGGGCCTTGTACCTCAGGACAGAGAGTAGCAACTCAGTGCTAACACAGTTCCACCAACACGGTAAACTGGCTGCATTTGATTGTAAAATTTGGTGTTATCTTCAAACCAACTCCATGCTGCTGAACCAAGCCACACTCATACTGGAATGGCTCCTGTACCCAGTCCCTAGAGGAGCATCTTTCTGACAACATCCTTAAATCCATTAAGAATAGTAAAGGAACTAAGAAGCCTTCATACTAAGGTGGTATCTGAACTGGGTTCCACTAGGTAAGCAAGGTGCATCCGTGCACAAAGGGAGAGAATGGGGAGCTGGGCCACAGGATTTCACAGCAGGGACAGTAGTGCAGAGGGCAGCGAGGAGCAGAGGTCAGGCGGGGAACACAGGCAGCTCGGCTTGGCTGGGATAAAGGAGGCAGAAGTGGACTGAAGGGAACTGGGTCAGACCAGCATACTCACGTGTATTTAGACTATTCTACCTGAATACCCGGGAAAGAACGGGAGGGACCCTTTCTCTCTTTCCTCGTTTCTGGTGGTTTCTCCCATTTCTCTCCAAGTCTTCAACTAATGACTAATTGGTAGCCCTGAAACTTCAAGATTCTACTTCCTACGTGTGTTCTATCCTTATTCTACACCAATTAACTTAATCATCTCATTTCCCTCTCCGGATTGACACATTCTATAGACCCTATCAGCAGCTTCTCTCTCCACACCCTCCCTTCTCTACATCCCGCTGGTCAAAATAACCCAAGCCCCTCATGATTATAAAAACAAACTAATATTTTCACTGAAAACATTTCTATTAAGTATGATTTCCATAATTTAGAGAAATGGCAAATATTTTTGCCAGGTGACTGCTTACCTTCTTTAATCTGTGATTCCTTTGGCCATTTGTGAACACAACAGGTTGCCAGCGGTGCTAGTTCCAGGCTGGACTGCTCACACGCCCAGTGCCCACAGCTGTCCCAGTTAATACTGGCTGGTGACCATGAACCCCCAGTAGTAATTAAAGGGACAAATGATTGAAATAGCAGGAAAAATAGTAGGTCGTAATAAAGAGGATACTTGTAATTGATTCCGTGCTGCCTGCTATCTTTGGTAGACCTTAGACCATCTTGAGGTTACTGATGAAATAATTTTTTTTTTTTTTCAGTAAGTTCAACACAACCCACTGGATCTACTGGATATTTGCATCTAATGTGCATTCTTCTTGATTACTGGTACCATGTCCAGTTCCTCTTTCTCCTACATTTTTAACCTATTTTTCTTTCTTCATCATACTCTGTCCAGTTTGAATGTTTAATTTTCCAAAGCATTTGATCTCTTTTTTAGCACTTTCTCGCTTCCTACCCTTTTACATGTGACCGTCAAATGTACGACACTTACCAAATTTTTTATGTAATCAACACTCAATGCTATGAAAATTATAGAAATTCTAAAACTGCTTTTCTAAAGCTTGGGAACATACACAATTCCCATACATCATGACCTGTCACTTGCTGGCATGACAAAAATCTGTGAAATGACAAAAATGACGGGCATCCCCCTAATTGTCTGATCATTCACTTGGCTGGAGAGCTCAGCTGAAGACGCTGCCCAGTGGAAATCTCAAGGTTTCTATTAGACTCAGAGCATCCAGAAGTCGAGGGATTGATTTTGATCCTTTTTGTATTCCACATAACTTGTCATAGGCACCATAAGCGAAATAAATGCTTACTATAAATAAATGTACCACCAGTGGCTATTATGTAAGTGTATTGCTGCCTATAAAGTCATATGCAGATATATACCATGACAAATCTTGGGATGAAGTCAGTGAGGCTTTTGAATTCATAAAGACTCAATCTTGATTATAAATCATTTTCTGAAACCGGTTATTTTTGTGGCTAAAAGCAATGGCTTTTTCACAGTTGTTTGTTTGAAATGGGTTCACTTAAACCAGGCTAATAAGATTAACTGGGACAAATTCTAAAATATTGAAAAAGTTTCTTTATGCTCTTATAAACTGTGGTACATAGTTGTTATTTTTCAAATGTTACAAGTTTTTAGGGTCTGATTCACTAATCTTCTCAGACAGTCTGGCAAGACTTAATTTATCTGAGATCAACTACCAACTGGAGAATTTCATTTAATTATATAAAAAGTAAAGAATTTGCAAAATGTTTTTACCATAGTTATTTTCATGTTTACTAATTTGGGTGCAGCTAACAGTTGAGAAAAAAAAAGATCATCTGTTTCTTAGTATAATATAAAAAGCTGTCTTTAAAGAAAACAACAGCAAAAACCCTCTTATTCCTGTACATTTACCAATACTACGTATTATTTCGCTAACATCTTATATACAGTCTACTAAACCTCATCGGTTCACCTGTATATTTAGATTGTTTCCACTTCCCAAACATTCATCCTCCAAAATTGAAACTTAAGAGACTGGAGATACTAAATCCAACAGTAAAGGATTTTATTATGGCAATAATTTCACTACTTGAAATCACTTCAGCTGCCAAGTCAGTTTGTGAATAAAAAGTAATTTGCACTGAAATTTGTGGTTAAGTGCATATTGAGGTCTAATATTACTAGTAACTAACACTGGTAGCAGTAAAGCAAAGATGCAGAACTAGCAATGCTAACATGGTGGCGTAGAGACAGACAAGTGAGCACCGTAAGAACCTCACCATCAAGCCGGGCACGGTGGCGCATGCCTGTAATCCCAGCACTTGGGAGGCTGAGGCAGGAGGATTCCGAGTTCAGCTAGCCTCAGCATGCCTCAGCAATGACAAGGCAGTTAGCAACTCAAGGGAGAACCCTGTCTCTAATTAAAAAAAAAAAAAAAAAAAAAAAAAAACACAGGCTGGGGATGTGGCCCAGTGGTCAAGTGCCCCTAAGTTCAATCCCTGGTACAAAAAAAAAAGTACAATTAACAACAGCTGTCTCCCACTATCCATGAGTATTTGGCTATAGACCCCCCCCCCCAATACACACACCAAAATATGAAGATGTTCCAATCCCCTACAACCTATGCACAACCTCCGTGAGGTTTAAATCATCTCTAGGTTACGTATAATGACCAATACAATGTAAGTGGTATGTAAATAGTTGCTATACTGTATTGTTTAGGGAATAAGAAAAAATTGTGTTAGTACATATACAATTTTTCACTTATTTTTATTATCCTTATTACCATGTTCACTGGTTAGCTGTACATGTTAATATGTTTCAGTGTGACACTTCCATATGTGCATTAATTGTACACTGATCACCACGTACATGTTTTCAATCTGAGGCTGGTTGAACCCACAATTAGTTAAATCTGTGGATGCAGAACCAATAGATATGGAGGGCTGATGTAAGTAGATGAGGAATGCACAAATCAATACAAAGGGAGTCATGAGATGAATAAAGCTAGGGCACTTGCCAAACAAGAGAAGGATGAGATATCAGATAAAGGAAGAGGATGGCGGCTGTGCTGAACAGATGAAGCAGGAAGGGAAGGCAGCATTGTCTGGAAAGATTCATCCACAGAGAGACCAACCCTGAAGTCCTGCCAGGGGGAGGGCAGGGTTGGCAGGGACAGGCAGGCTAGTGGGGTGCACCAGAAGGGAGGAGCCTATTTGTTGGAAGGGAGCCTGCACCAGCCACACTTACACACCCTGTTGCAGTCGCTCATGAAGGAGTCCACCCGACCAGCACCTCTCCAACTTGATTGTGCATGAGCCACCTGAGAATCCTGCTAAAAAGCAGATGCTGACCCAGTACATCTGGGGCAGGGCCCAACATCTGGCTTATCTAACAAGCTTCCAGGAGCTGCTGGTCTGTGGACCACACTTTGGGTAGTGCTGCCCTACAGGATGTTCTGGCCAAGGCAGGCAAAAGGAAGGCGAGTTTAACCAAAAGAACACACCTGCTGGGGCTCCTGACTCTCGTGTCATTTTCTGGGTATCAGGTCCTTCAATGTACAAAGGAAAGATGAGCCCATCTCTAAGGCTCTTTTCTAGTTTTTAAAACTTTGGGCAGGTAAAAAGTTTATCACCTTAAGAGCTGCCTCTGAAATGAAGATTAAAGAACAGAGTAGAGTGTCAGGAATGTGGCTAGGTAGCAGCACTTGCCTCGCATGTGCAAGGTCCTGGGTTCGATTTCCAGCAGCACACGTACCCCCCGGGGCCAGGCTTGAGGGAGCAAGAGGTTACTAAGGAGCTACATATCGACAAGACAAGAGAGGAAGAATTCGCTTATCCTGACTGGAATGTCTAGACAAAAATACAAAATGACATACGCTCAAGGCTATTTATTGCAAAACACAAGACAAGATTCAGAATAACCCAAGAGTCCCTAAGTAGGGGATGGATGTACTTTACTACATTCACATGACATCATAAAGTCATCCTAAGCCAAAGGAAAATGGAAATGTTGGATGAAATGCCTTCCAGAACTTGCGCTTCAATATGTAACCAGTTATCCCACATGAAAAGCAAGCGAGTCCTCTCACAAAGACACCACTTGATGTCAGTTTAAGTTCTCATACTGCATCATGCCAAGTATGGGTGTCATTAAATCAGATCAACAAATACCTTTGTGGGGTCCGAAACTTACCCAATACTTTTCTGGGTACTAGTGGGACCCAAAGTATATAAGCATTATTCCATTCCTATAGTTTTTAAGTCTAAAGAGTCAAGAAGTAAACGTGTAAAAAAGAAAAATTAACCTTGTAGATTTCAAAGAGCAACGAAAGAGATAATAAAAGGTGTCAAAAATGAGTGCATGATTAACTGAAAAGAGAATTAAACAGGCAAAACAACCCTAAGAAGTGAAAGGAGAGGGAAGTCACATCAGAGCAGATTTGAGGAGGAAAGTTGACCTTTCTGAACTAGTTTCTTTCTCCAAAGGAAAGATATTAGACTACATTAACTGAGGCCTCCCTGTTCTAGAATCCCACAATTCCTTCTCACTTCAGCTCAACCGCATGGCAAGAGAAGCAGCAAACCTGTCCCTATTCCTCCCCATCATGGAGATGAGAAAGTCAGTCCTGGCTGCAGAGGGCCCTAGGACACCAGGCCCACAGCCAGGAGCCTCTCCTGCCCCACATGCAAAGGTTGCCTTCCTTCTGCAGCTGATGCTAGAAAACCATCCCGCTGGGGCTGGGGAGGCAGTTAAGTGGGAGAGCACTTGCCTAGCATCGCCAAGCTCTGGTTCCATCCCCAGCACGGCAAAGAAAATAAAGAAAACTATCAAATAACTATGCTACTTAACTATTTAGCTGTGTTTAAAAAAAAAAAAAAAAAAAAAAAAGGCACTCTGCCAAAAATTTCAACTTGAGAGAAAGATATTTTATTACTCTAAAGTTGTATCATTCACATGCTCTACTAACTCATTAATTCAACCAGGCTCAAAAGAGCAGGGTTTTTGAGGAGGAGGGGGAGAACACACTTTTACTCCCTATGGATAGGCTACTGAGAGATTTCACATTTTCCATTGGATTTTTTTTTTTTTTACATTATTTAAAGGCAAGTTTCTCAGTCTCATACTCCTGAGATTGGGCTGAATCCCACAGTGTGGTAGCCACCCTCCTGTGCACTGGAGAGGGGAGCAGCTCTCCAGTCCTCTGCCCGCCAGGTGCCAGCAGCACCCACTTGCCCACCTCCCACCATCGTCTTCACCCCCAAATTTTCACAACCCAAAACATCTCCAGATGTTGCCAAAGCAGCTCTCCAGTCCTCTGCCCGCCAGGTGCCAGCAGCACCCACTTGCCCACCTCCCACCATCGTCTTCACCCCTAAATTTTCACAACCCAAAACATCTCCAGATGTTGCCAAAATCTCCCATGGAGGCGGGGTGTGCTATAGAACTTCCACAGGCTGGGAAGACTGCCTTTAAGGAATTCGTGATAGGTATAAATATAGTGAGATTTCAATGTGGATTAAATGACTAAAAACCACTTAAACCAGTATTTGTTTCACTAAGGGAGACCAAAGAAGCAAAATCTTGAATCCTTTTGTTCAAGACCAAAGAACCTCAACCGTTAATGAATCGGTGCTTTTTAAAAACCAATAAACATATAGATTTAATGATTTCCTAGAAAAAAAAAGCATTCAGATTAGAGATCATTCTTAAACCTATCCATTTATGATTCCAAAACAAACATCAGATCCTATATCCAACAGCGAGATCAACCAGGCATGAGGCAAAACTTGGTCAGGGAAAGAAGCCAACATGGACAACTCATGACCACTGTGTGCCATGCACCCCACCCCATGCTGTCTCCAAGGACCACACTGCCCAAGGATCATTTTGCCACATGTAATTAAAACAGGTCCCATTTTCTAAAAGAAAATTAAGGCCAGGGAAAGAGGGCTGGGGTTGTGGCCTAGTGGTAGAGCACTTGCCTAGGATGTGTGAGGCACTGGGTTTGATTCTCAGCACCGCATGTGAATAAAGATCTATCAACAATTAAAATATATATATTAAAAAAAAAAAAAAAGGCCAGGGAAAGAGGAAAGATCAACTGGGAAGAATCTGTAATGAATGCTTTAGCCTCATGTCCCCCTGTTTCTTACATGCGTCTCCCCTTCTTTTGGGAGTGGGAGAAGAGAGGAATACTTAAACTACAGTTAAACAAGGTAAGTTCTCAAGGGAAATCTGAGAGATCACAGTTTGGTGCCATCCAACTTTTTAAAAACTGGTTTTAAAAGTGGTCCCTCAAAAATCAGAGACGCTTCTTGTTTTTGCAGCCATGGAAGCTATTTTCTCCTCTTAGGTAGCAATGTGCGCTTGCAAAAATCACCATCACTACATATTTAGGTCAGAAGAAAAAGGCCAACTCTACCTACCCCGCAAGCAGCAAGGTCATCCAGACAGCTCTTCTATTCTTGAAGGGATGCCAATGGGTATCCTAGCAGAAAGGGAAGGGCAGATGCTTGCCACAGTGGCTACAAGAGATCCAGGCAGTCACCACCTGCAGCTGGGAGACTTAACACCCAACACCTCCACCTGGAGAGAGTGGACGGCCGAGGCCTCCCAAGGGCAGGCTCACCACAAGCTCTGAGTGTCAGGAGCTCCAAACCACCAGCGCATCTTCCACCTAGTGGCCTGCTCTGCAGTTGCTGACTTCCACAGGCCATCTTTAGTTCCACCTCATCCGTCTCAGCCCGAATTCCACCAAAGGGAAAGGAGCACATAAACAGAAAACTGGCTATGCCTGGTTCCTACAAGTGGGCAGGGAAGAACTGCCAAGTGGGCACAGGAGGACTGTGAACTGCAACCTGGGCAGTACTAACCAAGCAAACTGCAAATACAGACCTGGAATAATTTCCATTCAAGATCATTAACTAGGTGCTCTGGCCTCTTGGCAAGAGGTCAGAGTTCACATGTTAAAAAAATGTTGCCAGACACACAGTCTGGGTCATTTCAGGAGAAGGACACATTAATGGCAAAGCAGGAGCAGAACCAAATGAGGGTGCCTTGGTCATGGAGGGGGGCACATTTCTCTCTTCCATGACTGCCTTGGGTTTATTTTCTGTTCTTCCTGTTCCCCTGTAAGGTTTAGCTATTATCTCACATGCAAAGCAATTTCCAGTCAGGTTTGGGGGCTCCTCTCACCAATTTCCCATTTCTCAGTAGAAATATCTTCTTTTGAAGAGATGGTCTAGGCTCTACAATTTCAAGTCGCACACAAAAACAATGACATGGCCCTAGTCCATGAACTGTCCCTGCTGTTTCTCCCACATCCAGGGACCCAAGACTGCACAATTCTCAAGCAAAACAAGAAGTCACCATCAAGCACACAGGGTCAGAAGTTCAATTTCACACATTACCAACAGCCACGGTTCCGAAGATTTCTGACAAATGTTCTTTCTGACATGCTTCAAGTTGCTGCCCAAGCTTGGGCTGCCTCCTCCTCCTCCACCTCTCACGAATTCCAGGCCAGCTCCTATCTCATCCTTTGTCTAAGGCAGCCTGAGAGTTTCTCATTGTTTATACAATTGCCCCCAAACCTCAAGCATTGCCCTGGTTTTCCATTCAGGATTACATAATTCAATTTTCCTCAAATTATATATTTGCCATAGAGCATTATTTTTGACTGAAATTAAGAAAAAGAAAGCAGAAGATGGGGAGCCTCACTGTCCTGACTAGTGAGATTAATATCACATGGAAAAATAGAAAGGCTGTTGATTCCAGGAAATAAATTTCTACATGTTTCTTAATGACATTTAACATGAGTCCTCCCTAAAGAGAATATATGTGACAGATGGATTTTCTCTTTTAAAAAAAAAAAAAAAAAAAAAGTTCAATGTTTGGAGGCTGAGAATATGGGAGAGATTGTGAGTGATGTCCACCAGGCACTTAGTTTTCCATTTTTCAAAGCCCTTAACTGAATCTCTCCATATAAGAGCAAAATGGTTAAATCTGAGGACACACGTGGAAACTGAAGTTAGGAGTCATGTGACTCATCGCCAAGTATTTCCTGTAAAGGTATAAAGCAAATGAGGAAGATTTTGTATCCCAGGAGGCAAATCTGAAACAATGACGAGGTACACCTGTCCCACTGTGACCTAGAGGGTTCCATTAACTGTGATTTAAATTGAATCGAGTACATAATGGAGACTAAAAAGTAAAAAAGTTTAAATAAAAGATCTGTCCTCATTTTACCTGGAGTTTTAGACCAAATTTCTGAACTGTGTGTGACAGAGCCCTTCACTGTGTCTATTTTTGACATTTTCAGGAACACAGCAATGACAAATGCAGTAATTTATTCATACAGGAGGGGGGAGGCACCAAGGCATTATCTGTATGATTCTTCAGTGCACTACCCTGACAAGAAAAGAGGTTTCAAACAAGATAATAGAGGTTAATCAGGAAAATTTCACTGTATACCTTTTGATTTTTGAAGCATGCAAAAAATAAAAATTAAAAATAAAATGTTCAGTGGACACTGAAGGGAAAAAAAAGAAAAGTTCAAAGAATCCCCCAAATTCTGGCACATTTAGGTTAAAGCTGATAGACCTATGAAACCGAGACTATTCTCCTGGTATTGTCGGCACAGATGGAGTCAGCAAGAAGGAAAATAGACCCTTTGGCGGCACTTACCAGATTCCAGGCAGGAAGACCTCCTTTAAAGGGGAGAGGGAAAGGCAGGCTGGTTGGTCTTAGATGCAGATGGTTGGTCTGTTTCCCCTAACAACAGCAAGAACAGAGCGGAAGAGGAATCCTGGTCTCACCAGATCCCCGGACAGGTAATCAACAGCCTGGAGCAGGGGAGGGCGGTGCTCCAGGGGGAGGGCTCTGAGCAGCTACCGCCCAGGTAGGGCTGCTGCAGCCACCCACCCTGGCACTGACGAGCTGTGCTGGGCCAGCTCTGCTGAAGCCTGTCTGAGCTGCAAGCTGCTGCTGGTGCCTGCCTCTCTCAAATCAGGAGCAAATTTAAATGTGGGGAAGACAGAAACAGCTCATCAGAGGCAGCCCAGCCAATGACTATAGGAGGAACTCTGTGATTCAAGAGAAACACACGCGGGGGGAAAAAAAAAAAAAAAAAAAAAAAAAAAAATCAAACCCTAGCCCTACAACACTGCCCCACAGTAAAACAACACCATGAGTATTAACAGCCTATGTACAGTGACAAGTATGCACGGGTGGGCCAACAAGCCCCTGAACATCCAGCATGTCCCTTTCTGAAAATCAATGACATCGTTTCCCAAATGTTCATCCAATGTTAGAAAACAAAATATTCAAGGGAGTAAGGAAAACCCTCTGGATACTTCTGTTTAAATAATTTCTCCATTTTTCCCATGAAAATAAAGGCTCATTCCATTTTCATCAGTCAAAACTATCTTTAGGGGACATCTCTGCCAACTTACTAGCCTGGTGGTACTGAACACATTTCTGAACCCACCCCACCTCAGCTTTTTGCATCTGTAGCAATGGAGCCCTGAGACCTCCTCCACACCCTCACACCAGGGTGACTTTGAGACTAACATTCCCTAATCATTGTGCCTTTACCCTTCCGTCTGTACTTACCCTTCAAGAGTTTTGTGGCTCCCAACTGTTGTCCTAAATCAACCAAGGGCTATTCCTTTCCCCTTCCCTGTTTAAAAACCAATCCAAGGGGCTGGGGGTATACCTTACTGGTCGAGCGCTTGCCTAGCATGTGTAATACCCAGTCAATCCCCAGGAATGATCAATCAAATCAATAACTGATCTAATGTATATCCAACACAAAAGAGGTACCTCCCCCTCTTTTAAACCAACGTCTCCATGGGATTATGAAGGCCAGTTCCTGAACAACAGCCAGAGAGAGAGATCCCACGACCCCTTGAGCCCAAATCCTTCCTGGGGCACACAGCTGCAGCTCAAGGTGGAAGCAGCTTCTCCCCAGAGTTCTGTGTAAATTCCCATTTCAAGGCCAAGAACATGATCATTTTAATGAACCAGAGTGTTGAGGAAGAGAACTGACAACTGGGCCAGCCAACATGTCTTTTTCTTTAATGCCTCCTTTTTTTAAAAGGCAATTATTCTTGTGATGGGAATTCACAGATTACTTACGACTCTTTAATAAGGACAGGAGATGAGCCAACCATTCAACACTATGCCTATACAGAGACCTTCCATGGGAAGGGGAGATGCTGAGTCCCACCTGGGTCAAGAAGCCACCATCGCCATCTGGTGGTAGCTCTTGCACACTGCAGTCAGGAGCGCTGCATCCAATTCCTGTTTTATCAGTGACTTTCTGGTGGCTGCTCTTTCCCATCGGAAAGATGGAAAGAAGTTTCCAACCTCTCTTCCCCCCCTCCCTAGACTTATAAAAATTATGGTTCTCACTACCCCCCTCGTTTCCCCACCTAACACCTGGGGGTGTGGGCACAAAGAATGCAACTCCCAGGACAACTGGAGAGAGGTGCAGCAAGGAGCCAGGATGTCCCCTAAATAGAACAGCCAAGAGCTGATACTACTAAACACCACAAGATGGGCATCCCCACCAAGCTCATCGAGGAGGTCAGGGAGTATCAGGGAGCCTTGGAGCTGGGTCTGCCAAGAAAGGACTTGGGTGGGTTCAGGTAAGCTGTTCCATGCAGTGGGAATAGAGAATGTGCTGGAAATCAGGTCAGGAATAATGAGACAACAATCACGTGACATCTGAAGCAACAGTTCTTAACCACGTCTCTCCAAGCCTTCATCCATCCTTGGTGAAAATAATAGGTTCAGGAGGCTGGCAAGAGCAGATGCCAATCTTAGGGGGACACTACCAGAGGAAGTGAAGGTCATGGACAAAGAATTAGAAAATTCATATTTCAGGGGGTGGGGGCCCACTGGGATGTTCTCTTAATTGATACTAGTAATTTCTAAGAAAATACCAGAGCGAAGACAATAAGTACAGATTTTATAAGCAGCTGTAAAAAGGCCTGGGCACCACAGCTATAAATCTTCCTGTATGTGGTGGCAGAAGGGGATGGTACTTAGAGGACAGGAACGATCATAACTGTATGCCACAGAAAATGTCCTTTTACCCACACTCCCTCCATGTATTATCTGCAACACTATAAAATTAAGTGTCTCATTGATATTTAGTCTAATTTTATACTAGAATAATCAAGAGATAAATTTGAATACCCGCTGTCTTCCAATCAGGCATATACTCTCACATACCTAATAGCCCCAAGAAATAATTCTTCTATAAAATAGCTTGTACCAAGAAATAGTTTGCCTATCTGACCACACATACACACACACACACAGGCCTTCCTCTCTTCTTAGCCTCTACATTTTAAAAACCTTTGCAGTCATCACAAGTGCATTGACAGGGTCAAACAGGCTGCAGTGTTATGTTGAAACATGACAACATCCAACTTGAGCTGTTTAAAACAACCGGAAATGAAAGTATCAGGAAGAACACTCTTTACTTTTTTTTTTTTTTAAAGTCCCCCTTTTTTAAACACCTAGAAATCTGTGATCCGTGTTCATGCACCAAGGTGAGCTCACATTAACAAGTGATGATAAATATTCCTGGAGGCCCAGAAGTCTCCGCCACCTTCCCACAAGTATGGCACCTTCCAACGTGGAGAGAGGGCTGCTGCATCCACTGAGGACAGAGACAAGTCCCTGAGGCCCCCATCACCACCAACCCGGCAGAGAGCCATGAACGGTGCTGTGTACAAACTAACCATGGAGACATTGAAAGATGTCAAGGCAGCACAGTAAATAAACATTAAAGGGAGTGGTAAACTGTCAAGAGGGCTGACGTGAGTCACTCAACTAGATAAGTTCCCAATCAGGATTCCTGAGAACCCTAATGATGCCCTTAACTGCTTTATTTGACTTAATACATACAATTCAACATCTTAACCTTTCCAAAATCAGCAAGCCTATCTTAAAGAACTTGGCTGCCATTTTCTCCTCTTGCTAAGTTAATGGTGTACTTGGTGGTAGTTGGACCCGAGCATCCACAAATCATTTGTGATCCTGAACAATGCGTTCGATCTCTTGGTTTCAGAACGCCCATGTGTTAAAGTGACAGCTCTTTGTCCTGCCATTTTATGTTCCAGGTTCGTGCATTTAGGAACCCAGTCTTGAAACTCCTGTTATCTCACTCCTCAAGTATTTACCAGGCTCCTCCTAAGCATCTGCGAACCTCTGTGTGGGCACTGCATTTCTTGGATGGAAGGCCTTGTCAGGGCTTGCCTCTCACCATCCATTCTGGTCTCAACTTCTCTAAAATTTTCAGTGACTGTCATCTGTGCATATGATTCAGCACTTCGACCATACAAGTTCCAGCTTAATGCTAGTTTTCTGTAATGAGCCCGATCTTACCAACGAAAGTTTACTCTGCTATAGAATAAAGCCAAAGTCTTCCTTAGTCTTTCTTAGCACTGGAGCCAGCCTTCAGCCCTTCAGCCCAGGAACTACTAAATCCAAATAAATACAAACAGCTTCTGAATTCCAAAAGCCAGTTCCTCGAGCTCAGAGCACCACTTATTCAACAGAAATCTGAACATACATCATCATTTAGCTTCCCATTACAAAGACGAGGTTTCTGACTTTTAATAAAGTGTGCCAAGTAACATTATGGCCTCTCAACAGAAACTCAAATACATCATGGGGGAAAACCCACTATTCATTGACACATATGGTATTTAAATATCTCAGGCATTACAGTCACCAATGGTCCATCCAGAAGTCAGTTGGTCATTAGAAGCTCTGCTAGCCACTGTTAATTCTACTGGAAGGTAGGAGACGGATTTGAATCATGGGGGTAAAAGGTCAGCTGTGAGAAGAAATTATGTGTTTCTTACAAAAAGATGGGATCAAACCACAAACCAATCTGCAATTTACTTTGTCTTACGTCACAAAATGTTTCAGTATCATTAAATATTTATCTGAAAAAAATCATGTTAATGGACCTATATTACTCTGTCAGAGATATCTCATAATTCAACTAATTTAGGCGGTTTTAACTTCTGATGCTTCATCCTTACAACTATTTCATGGCACACATAAACATCCCTTGGATATTACACACATTCTCTACTATTTCCATAAAATGTGGTCCTTTGAAGTGTTTGCTAGATCAACAGAATGCATGTTTTTCTTTCTATATATTTGATAACATGCTTTTTGAAAAAAATTTAGAAATTGCAAAAACAGTAAATACTCCTACCACCCTAATGTAATGTTAGTATTTTGTTGTGTGCCCTCCTGATCATTTCAAACTACGTGTACAGGTTGAGTGTTCCTCATACAAAATGATTAAGACCATTGTCATTTTGGGGTATTTGCATATACATATGTCTTGGGTATGGGGTCCAAGTTTAAAAACAAAACCTCATTTATGTTTCATATACCCCTTATATACATAACCTGAAGGTAATCTTACACGATTATTTTTTGTGCACCTGTGTTTTGACTAACCTGTTACATGAGGTTAAATCTGGAATTTTCCATCATGGTGGAACCTTGGTACTTAGAAGGTTTCAGATTTGGAGCATTTCATATTTTCAGATTAGGAATGTTCAACCACTTCTCCTAAAGGGATATCTGGTTTGGTTTTATTGGAGTTTTGACTTTTTGTTCCAGAGCATATCACGTATTTCATCTACCTAATTTTATGCAAAGAAAAGACAAAAGATGTTCGACTTAATACGGAGGAGGGAAGAGATGAAGTAAGGCCCCGAGAAAGGTGAGAAGTGGAGGGAAAGGCGGAGACGGTGTTCTGATGGACAGCTGCCCACCATTACCTTTAACAGCTTATGACCTTTAAAAACCATACAACTGCTATTAGTTACCACCTATGGGCTCATGTACGGAAGAACCACACCACTGGCCAAAGAGGAAACTACCCCAGGCTGACCAGGTATGGTCAAGGCCCAAGTCAACACCTTAACCCCGTATCATGCAGTCTATCATTGAAATTGATGACTGCTAATTCCTTACACCAGGAACCATCAGAAGCGCTCACTCTCAATTTGGACAACCAACTGGAGAGCTCAAAGTTCAAACCAGTCTAGCCAAACAGGCTAAAAAAACGCCCCAGAGTTTTTAGAACAGACCAGTTTACACCCTGGGTTCTTTTCTCTCTGGGATCCTTGTTTGGAAGGTATTTTCTCCTCCTGGTTGTATTGTCTCAATTCCTCTCGTGGAAAGGTTATTACCTGGGGTTTTGGCTTGGGTCAGAATGAGAGCACAAACATCCCTGGAGCATCCTGGGCGGTAGAGTTCAGGTGGGGAGCAAAGGCGACCGTGCTGAACTTTAAAGACAAAGGGCCTGGTGCCGGGCACACAGCAGGCTGAGAGCAGAGAGAAAGGCAGCAAGAAAATTGATGTGGGCTTTAGAAAGTCTAAAAATAGGCACTTGAGGCAGAATAGTTTCTCTAGAGAACAATTTTAAAGATTTCCAGGAGGTGTCAGCTCTCACGACACATCAGAGGAGGACAAAGGCTTTGTCGCTGGCGGCCGGTGAGCTGCCTTTACTCCCCTGGCGCCCTGGACAGGTGAAAGAAACCTCTTTTGTTCACAGTGCTGCAGTCTGACAAAGGGGCCTCGGGGAGAAGGTCAAGGCTGGGTTTCAGATTCAGAAGAACAGAGCTGAATAGAGAGCCAGAAAATAGCTTCTATCTTGCCACAGAGACAGACAAGAGCAGCAGGCTGTGCAATGTTTTCATTAGAAAGACAAAGAATTCACCACTTGCCAGAGGAATAAATACTGATCTCTTGTGACAAAAGTCATACCATGATACGCAGCATAAATGTGCATACGTTTAACTTCCATCATTCAAAACCACAAGATGCAAACAGACTGGTGAGCCTGACTCCCTGCCACCCAGGTGATGTCAGTGAAAAGTTTAAGACCAGAGTAGGCTGCCAGGGGCCCCAGTCTCATCCAACCTCCCCCTGTAACTCAGGCCCTAGGGGTAACAAGCAGCCTCTTTAACTTTTGGTTTGCACAGCTGCAGAATGGGGCCCACTCACAGGCTCCTGACCCATGTCCCATTCCAGGTCAACCACAGTCGAAGCATTTTTAAAGTCCCCCGATGTGGAGCCAGGCTGGCAAGCCATTGGTTCTGAGGACATCCGAGTTCCACACCACACGCATCTGAACTCGTACCTCTGCTGTGCACAGAAGCCTAGAGCTCCGTCAGATGGGAAGAACTTGGCTGAGAAGAAACCAGCACAGAGGAGAAGGAGGGGGAAGGGACACGTGTGTCCGAACAGGGCATTCGGCCTTTCAAATGTTGTTTCTAATCTTTTGTGACGGTGTCCGCCAGGGAATGCACATCCTGGTCTTTCACTGTGCACGTGTGCATGTGTACCCGTCAGATAAATTGACAGGCTCCGGGGAACTGGGTCTGAGAGGGTGTGCATTTGTCATCTTGATAAACCTTTCCCAAATGCTAGAGGCTGCACCTGCCTACACACCCTCCAACAATTGTCCAGGGGTAGCCGTTTCCTTACACCCACATCAACATAGTGCTATTAAAATTTTTTTTTGGGGGGGGGGGGGGGAATGGACCAGGGATTGAACTCAAGGACACTTGACCACTGAGCTACATCCCTAGCCCTTTTTGTATTTTACTAGAGGCAGGGTCTCACTGAGTTGCTTAGCTGAGGCTGGCTTTGAACTCATGATCCTCCTGCCTCTGCCTCCTGAGCTGCTGGGATTACAGGCATACGCCACTGCACCCGGCCAAATTTTTAATTTTGACAATTTGTTGAAAATGATATTTCACTGGTGTTTTAATTGCTTTTTCCTTTTTATTGTAAGTGAGGCTATCTCAACAAGTTCACTTGCCTGTGGTATTCCTTTTTCTTTAAACTGTCTCTGCCCATTTTCCAAGATCATTGTTCATTTAGGTTACAGGTCTTTATCGATTTGTAGATGGTTATATATTAATTAGCTCTTCTGTGATAGAAACTGGTAGCATTTCGCCACTTTGTCTTTAATTTTGGCCATGCAAAAATGTTTTCTTTAAAAAAAAAAAAAGTTTAAAACTTAAAGTTAAAACAAAAACTCAAAAATTTAAAAATGTTGGCCTTTTTCCTTGAGTCTGGTCATTCATACCTTCTGGTTTTTTGTGTTGTAAAACCACTTTAAACCTTTCTTTTAAAAGCTTAAGTTAGGTGGGCATTGCTAGTCTCACAGTGCTTAATGTCGAAAAGCTATCAACCTTTTGAAGTCTGGTTCCAGCAACCTGGGGAACTGCAGGCTCTGCATCAAAGCTGAGGGGCGTGAGCCTCTTGGGGCTAGTGTGGTCCACTGCACGACCTTGGCACAGTCAAGGCCGCCCTCTCACCGGGGGCATTTGCAGGAGCTTGCACTCCGTGGTCAGCCGCACATTAGCACTGCCCCTCTAAGACGAGGAGGAGGACCGCAACTCTGTATCCTCCTGTGCCAACTCACCTGAAAACCAACATAGCCTAAATTCCCCTCCCTTGCCAGGTAGTGGAGGCTAGAAGGGGGAGCAGGGCACAGGGAGCAGCACCTTTTTGTACCCCAAAACCAAGTCTCCAAGAACAAGCATTCTGGAACACACTGTATAAATCTTTAAAAATTTTAAGCACCGACTCAGGCCCTCTGAGAAACTTCTGTAAACTTCTAATTTGTGCCTAACAAGGTTTCTGGAATGATCTGGCAGCATCTCCAGCAAGGCCTCCACATGCCCCACATGCAAAACCATGCCAAGCAGGTTGATGGCAGGAAACCAACACCAGGGGAGAAGGGGACAGCAACACCCCGCCTTGGGGCCTGTCCTCGAGACACCAAGCACGATTTCTATGAAAAGAGCAGTAGCAAGGTGAGACAGCTCCACCAGGACACCCTCCTCCAAACCTCCCCCATCAACACGTTAAGTCCTTAAGATGGTAAAACAGAAGGCCACTTCTTTTAGGTAGTGTTTTATTTTTCCCCCCTGTAACTCTTGACACCAAACATTAAGACAAGCAAAATAATCTATAAAGAGGAAAGAAGACAGAAGTTAAATAAGTGAAACTGATTCAAAATTAATTGCTACCTGGAATTAATTAATTCCTACCTGAAATTGTTTTTGTGTGTGCAAACTTAAGGTGAACCAAGCATAATTTGGGGAAATCGGATCTGATGGAGCAATCTGAAATGGTACCACAAGTCCACACAAGAGTGAGCTGTACAGAACAGGCCCAGGAGTGCAGTGCGGGCCCTGAAACGAGCACTCACTCATCAACTAGGTCAGACAGGAGGAGCTCTAGTCTCTCAGGTGAGCAAGGAACAGGTGAGAAGCCATGGCCGGGCCCAGGGCATGGTGTGCTTCCTGCCCAGCCAGCCAGCACAGGGCAGGATGCCTCCCCCTAAGACAAACGCAGTCAATTCTAACCTACATGCCACTCTCCAGCCACACGGAGTGTCTGATTTTGCCTTTATGAAGAAAAACGTTTATTTTCATCTTAAGTCTGGCCAAGTCTGCACACACCAAGGGTAACAGGACGGGGCAGGCCACCTCTACCTGGAGCTTTATTCCCTAGTGGCAACCCAGGGCCAGAAGGAAGCTTCCTCCACCAGCCACCTCCTGAGGGTCCCCCCCAGGGGCCGGTGTCTAAAGGAAATGAGCAAGACGACCTTATATCAATCTAGCATCAGGACTGTCATGGGAAAACATTCTCTCGTGAGAACCAACTAATAAAGTATTAAAAATCCATCAGTGCCTATGTCACTGTGGTCAGTTTTATCAATTATCCTACCAGCCTTGAGAATAAATCTTCATGTCTGCAAAAGAAAACACAGTATCTTTATTCTAAAATCACCTCAAAGTGACACTCTCCTTCCTAAGTGCTACTCCACTCCCATCCCACTGAAGATATGCCTGGCTTTCCACTTAGTTTTGCTTTTGGCAGTTACTGCAGACATTAAAAGATGGCAAAGGAAGGGAAGGACATCCCTGCAAAATAAGGAGCTGAATCACCCACACCGTTTCCTCAGTGGGTGTTTTAAGCACCCCTGCTCCGTTTGTAATTCTTAGCTGCAACACAGCCACTTCAGCAGTCGGCGCAAGAGTTCATCCACCAAGAAATGGACTCTTCCTCTGTCTCCAGCAGAAGTTTGCCAAAAAAACAAAAACAAAACTCAAGCATACCAGACAGAAACTTAGCCATACTTGCATTAAAAAAAAAAAAAAATTTTATAAATTGCTATCATTGAGGGTTACTGTCAAGGAGAAGAATAACACTATGTATATATTATTGCAAAGTCAGCTACAAGGAAAAGAGAAAAAAATCTTAAAGCCCTTTCTATACCCTCTTCTGGGCCTCTTTTTATGTCATAGGCAGCTCAGTTAATTTCTCTATAGTACTGTAAACACCTATGAACTCAGGTAGAACCACATGCAAAGGGAGTTTTTTTTTATTCCAAAACCAAATCTAAATTCTTCTGCACAGATATAGGCAACCATTTATAACAATATTATTTTACTGTAATTAAGAATGTCAGTTTGGGCTGGGGTTGAAGCTCAGTGGTAGAATGCTGGCCTCACATATGAAACATTGTTTGATCCTCAGCACCATATAAAAATGAATAAAATAAAGGTATTGTGTCCATCTACAACTAAAAAAAATTTTTAAGACTGTCAATTTGAAAGTTTCTTTCTTAGAGAAACCTAAAACTGTTGAAGTTCTAAACTATAAAAATTTGAACATAAAAACACATTCTAGTTCATATCATCTATGGGACCATATTATATAGCACTTCTCACTTGAAGAATTTTATTTCTTTTCAACATCTATTATTTATTCCTTTTTAGAGAGTGGCATCTCATTTTGATGAATCTACAAATTTAGCAAATAGTTTGGTGGAGAAAAGAAAGGAAAAAAGGGGAGATAACATTTAACACTATTACTTTAAAAACAACCAGTAAAAATACTTTATATAAAACCAACAACTTGAAAAATTGTGCTGTTTATGTAATATAAAGTGAAATGTACTCTGCAAACATGTATAACAAATCAGAATAAAAAAATTTTTTAAAAAGAATGTTGAAAAATATGCACTATGAGTTGTACATATTAAAAATTATAAAAATAAAATTATATATAAAAAATAAAATTAAAAAAAAAGAATGTTGAAAAAAACAGGTGGAAAGAATTGCTTCAAATAAATAACTCGCCGTTTTGTGTGCCACTATTGATGACTTAAACACCTGCAAAAACAAACAGGATTTGAATTAATACTGTCCTTGAAGAAAGAACTCCAATGATTTAGTATTACATTTGGAGACAATTTTAACTGTCTGGAATAAAAAGGCACCTGCTGATCCTGCCACCAGAGGGCGCTGTAACTCCCCAATACACCTGAGAGGAGCACAGGTAGGAGTCCTGTGCAGAGGCTTCAGAATTCCGCCTCTAGTGAAATCTATGGGCAGAGAGGCTAAAGGTGGGGCTTTCCTTCAAAAGAGAAGCATCTTTGCTAACTTTAAAGTAGGAAGGTGCTGAAAACGAATCTGATGCAAACCCAAAGATAAACTGATATTAAAAATTATAACTTGAATATTTTAAAGAATTGAAGGTTTTCAAGATAGAGAATAATAAAAAAAAATAGTTAATGGAATGAGTATATGTGCGCGCGCGTGAGCGTGTACACACACACACACACACACACACACACACACACACGGGCATGTATCAAATCACTTGGAGAGCACTACAGGAAAGAAATCCTACAGAGGTGACCACTACCAAGGGTCTGGAAGAATGAATACTAGTTTGCCACACACATGCAAGGGATGAGATGGGCAATGGTGGCCGTGGACTTTGTGTCCTTGGGCCAATGTGGGACTACTCCAAGTGCAAAGGACACGGCTCCCACCCACCTGAAAGCCCAGCAGAGGAAAATCAACGTGTGTCCTAAGCATCACCCGCCACAGAGACCTGCATGGGCTGAGGGATCGAAGGCCAGGGCCTGTATGTCTAGGGAGGTGCACACGGAGACCTGAAAAATAAGCTCCAGACAGGACAAATGTCTCTGTGCAGAGAGGGAGAGGGTGATGTTATGGGCCCTGCAAGGTACTGGGGAGGGACAGCACAGTTTCTCACAGGACTGAGTGGGCTACTCTGCTCAGAGCTCAAGGCAAGGGGTGTGCTAGAGGACTTCACAGAGGGCTCTGTGTCAACACCAATCCACAGCCAGGGGCCATCACCACAGGATCAGCCAGGGCAGAGCACAGTCTCCACTGGTGAGAGAGAAACCCATGCTTTTGCAGGAGAGAGAGAGGACAGCAGCCAAGAATCCCACTGGAGAAGTGCTCTACCTCAACATGAGAGCCAGACCTGGGACAGGAGGGATGAGAGCCCAGGACAACCCCCAGGTCCCCAAAGTGGATGCCTGAACAGATCATTAAGGGGGAAAAAAAAAAAAAAAAAAAAAGCTGGGTGCAGTGGTACATCCTATAATCCCAGTGGCTCAGGAGGCTAAGTCAAGAGGATCTTGAGTTCAAAGCCAGCCTCAGCAACTTAGTGAGCCCGTCTCTAAATAAAATACAAAACAGGGCTGGGGATATAACTCAATGGCTGAGGGCCTCCGAGTTCAATCCCTGCTACCTGCCCCACCCCCCCCACACACACACACACAAAATAGTGTTAGAAATGTTGACATTCCAGGCCAAAAAGTTGCAAAAGGACAAATGTTTTTAAATTATGTGGCCCCACTGGTGGTTCACATCTCATTTCCAGAACAAGTTGGTCTGGTATGTATTTAAATAACAAGAAAACATGAAGTCACGCTATGGTGAGTTGGTAAACCATGCCCCAAGAGAAGGAATTAACAAAGTTTTGTTGTCCAGACTCACTAGATAACATTGGAAATCACTTCAACCAACTTTAAAGTCACTGTTGTCAAAGAACCTCCAAATCAGTACAAGAGACAGTGAGTTCTGATATATCACATGACCAATGCTATCACTTCCTGACTGAGGAGAGGAGGGGAGGGAAGAGGAGATGGTGATGAACATTTGGATTTCCCACCCAGTCACTCCCAAAACTTGAAACGCGGTATTTCTTCCAACTTCCTCTGCACTTTCCTACCACGAATGCTTAATTTCCAGCATCTAAAAATAACAGTGACTTGAAATGATAATCAGTTCTCCGAAATAGTAATTACAACAATGTCCCTACATCAACGAGGACAGAAATAAAAACAATCCTTCAAGTGTCCTCACTGCTCCCTCCCCTCGGAATGCCAGAGAAATGTCTGCACACAGTAAGAGTCAAGGCGAATTTTATGTAGTCTGTGTTGATATTATACAGTAAGAATGCTGATTCTTTTAATAATTTACTAAGGAGTTACACATTGTAGATCCCTTATTAAACATTATTTTCACAAAGGTCATGAGTCTAAGAAATATTTGAGAGGAAAAACAGGCGACACTTTAATTGCAACACACTAATTTATGTATCTGCATCTGCTTGTATGCATACAAATTCAACTTTATTTATCATTCATGCATTTTATGTGCAAAGCAGTGAGAATAATTACTTTTTTCTAAGACAAAACATTTTATAGTGGCATTAATTTGTAAACCTTAGAATTCACAGTGCATATCCAAAAGTTTCATAAGCAACATTTTAAGCTTGCTGCCCTTGAACAGAAAAGAACATAAATAAACAAAAATGAAAGGCTACTGCACTATCTAGGAATCCCACTTCCCCAGGCCAAAACAAAAAAAGTCAATATTAGCAGAATTACTGTTTGGCATTGACCAATCAGCAGCTCTATGAGAAGGCTGAATTTGGAAGTCATGACTATTTAACTACAGGCACTTCCAATTCTAAACATACCTGTGTTAAAACGCCAGTGCCTTGTACTCAGGGGTTGGCACAGACACACCCATTTGTTTCATTTGGGGCTCAGAAAACAATACTCTAAAATGAGGGCCTCAGAGGCAAGGCGTCTCCCTACCCTCTGTTCCTTCACCCCTCTTCTCCCACTAGGCAGGCCACAGAAATGACAATGCCTCTTCCCCAAGGCAAACAGAAACCAGAGCCCTCTTCCCCAAAGCCAGCCGTAAAAACATGAAAATACCACTCTAACCTTTCCCCTCTGCCTGTCTGTGCAACAACCAGTCAGAAAGAAGCCAAGACCCTCATCCCAGAGGGGTCCTGCCTCGCTTGGAAAAAGAGATGCTGCCACTGAGGGGCCTCAAAGGACCTGGACAGACAGGCCTGGGTTCCCCGCTGACCATTTCCATGAGCTCAGACCCTCTCAGTCCAAGCACATTCTACAGGGCCGTCCCTGTGCTGTTGAACCCGAGCACAAACATGGACAGCTCACCCTGGGCCTTTGGATCTTCACTCTGATGGCTCCAGTGTCACATAAAACCATGACCAAGTGCGTGGTATGCTTTTTCTCCTGTTCATCTCATCATCAGTTCCTCTCAGCAGGTTCAATTCACACTATTAAAGGGCAAGTTTGAACTTCCCTACAGTTTATATGTCGTCCAGGCTGCTTGTGTGATATGTTGGAGAGCATAAGTCTCACAAAGCCTCAGTTATTTGTCTGACCCTTTGTAGGAAAAAAAAAGAGAAGTTCACTGGCCTCTGATTTAGGTACACAACCCTTGGGAAACATTTTATTTATCATTTAACAAACCTGACTTTTCACTTCATTATAAACAGCCTGAAAAATTGTTATCCTCCTGGCCCTTGCCCCAAATATAAACAATAGTTTCATGAAGTCTATGACAATGTTTCTTTGAGTAATACAATATATAAGATGTATATCTGAGAATATGACATTTTGGAACACCAACAATGTGTTTTCAAAATGGATCATAGATTGTCTGCGAGACATGCTTTGGAAAGTGCACATAGCGGGACATTTTTTGCCTTCAACTATGCAGGTGCAACGAGGCCCCAGGTCACATTCCAAGTCCCCTGGGGCCTCACACAGGGAATGGGTGCAAGCCAAGGCGGCTGTCAACAAACAGCCATTCCAGACTTTGGGAGGGGAGCGGGCAGCAGCCCTCTGCTCCAAGGGCAGAGCCACCCTCAGCCACAGCACCTTGTGCCCATGCTCCTGCAGGTTTGGGGGCTAGCTCAATCTTTGCAAAATGTATTTTTTCCTCCTTGTCTTACACATTTAAAATGTTTTCCCTTCTGACTCATCTCAACTTGGCAACTCTCTCCTTTCTTAACGCTTTAGATTCTCCTTGTGCCCTTTCCTAACCCCCAGAAGGGAAACAGAAAAAGGCACGCGAATGAAATGGGCAAGGGCACAGGGACACAAGGTGGCAGCTGAGAAGTCCAAGGAGGGACAGAGGCAGACAGCTGAGGGAAAGAGGAAGAAAGTGAACCGAGCATGCTGGACAGTGTGAGGGAGGGGAGACCAACGTCAACTGTGCCAGTCCCACAAGTCCTATGCCACCCCTCTTGCTGTCCTTTGTAGTTAGGACTCCGCACCCCACGCCCCCAAGATACACAGCCACTCTGGGATTTTTCCATTTTCTCTGGCTCTTCTCCGATTAGGTGAGCAAAATTTATTAAGCACCTACTATGTGTCAAGCACCCTCACCTTCCTAAAAACACATCAGATTCTTGGTGCAGAGTATAGTAAAAAGAGCAACAAGAGACCTACTATGTTCCTTCTGTTCTCACACCATTCACTGGGGCAAAGCCTCCTCCACGATCCTGTGTGGTCGTGCATCGGGACGCAACTGCGCGGAGACAGTTCTGACAGAGGGGTTCTCACAAAGCCAACACCGAGAGCCCTCTCCCCTCCAATAAACCCCAACGTATGTGCCAATCTAAAAACCGATCACACATTCCCTGCATTCCCAGCTACTGCACACTGGCCACTGCATGGTCTATTCTCAGTGATTCAAGATCATCAAGAAGACTCATTGTCCTGGCATTGGCTAGAGCCCAGCAAGCCTTGGGGGTCTCACACAGCTGGGGACATGCTGCCCTGTGCATTTACCTATCTGCCACCTCAAGTGTTTCCCTCAGGAACCTGGTGAGCTGGGTGGTGGGAAAGCCGTGACAGACATTCTACAAGGAAGCTGTTGACATTCACGTTTGAAGACCAGGAGGTAAGCACAAAAATGTAAACAACTGCATAGTTATAGAACTAGAAGAGGTTTTATTTGTGTTTGGAGAAAGGGCTGATATCCTTTCGTGACACTTTGGTCTTCTGCAGTGGGGAGAAGACTAGTCTGAGTAGGGTCCTCTGGGGCTCTCACATGAGTCACGGTACACGTTATTTGGAACAGGGATTTTGAGACAAACACGTTTTGGCCCAGAGGCCATTAGTGGTGGTTGGTGTTGTGATTCTCAGCAATGCCCTAGACGGCTCGGCTGCTCCAAGAGGCCTCTGGAGAGAAAGGGGGACTTGGCAGGAGCTGCAGGTCGCCAGCTCGGGCTCCGCACAGCGCTAGGTGCTCTCCACGGGGGAGGAGAAGTCAGCTCTAACGCTAACAGAGATCTCGCACAGGGCTCAAAACCAAACGCAGGCCCATCCCTCAAGGGACCCCCTGGCCTGGGGGAAGCTGGCTGCACGTGAGACGACAGGAGCTATGGGGCCCTCAGTGACCCCAGGGGCTCTGTTCCACCCAATTCCACCACTTATCCAGCCACACCCCCACGCCCAGCTGCCAGCCCGTGTGTCTGCATCAGCAAGATTCTCCCGAAACCTGGAATATGAATGTTTAATTCAGAATCTCCCAAAATGTTGGCTCAGGGTTTCTGCTGCTGTTGCTCTCAATGCTCCACCGTCCAAAAAAACCCATCAATAGGCGCTGTCTGATCCCCAGGGACCAATGCTCTGTACAGTGCAGCCTGAGCACTGTCCCCAAAGTGCTTATGCTTGAGAGAGGGGACTTCAAAACACCTACAACCTTGAAGTTTCCAAGATTTATTTGTTTATTTATTATTAAAGGAAAATAACAATTTCTAATCCTTTGGGAGAAAATTGGGATTGGGGATCTATCTCAGCGGTAGAGAACTGGCCAACATGTGTGAGGTTCTGGATTCAAGCCCCAGCACTGCCATCATTAATTTGTTAATTAATTAGTCACAATTGGCAGGTTTATAATGTGAATACATCCCTTTACCAATTACTTGCTGGTCATCTGGGGGTAAAAATGTCATTTGACACTGGTGGAATCAGACCCCCCTAAGTTAACCAGAGGTCGATCTCTGCACCCCTGACAAGGGCATAACCAGACACCGAGTCCCTCCAGGTGCGCACACCGTCACTCATCCTGCCCCCAACATTTAAACTGAACTTGATCTAAGTTTTAGACCCAAGTTCTAAGAAATGGGAAATGTGGGAAAGAACACATTCACTAACTTATAATACTATCAGGAAACAATAAAAAAATGGGACGTAAGACAACCTATCAGTCATTTCAAAGAGGGAAAAGGAGAAAAACTGTTCTAGGTTAAGAGTCTGAACAGACCTACCAATTAAGTGCAAAACATGATTCTTAGCTGAATTTCAACAGCTCAGATACAAGAGGCATTTTAGGGACAGTTGGGAGAATGCAGATAATGGATCTGGTAATACGGTCCATTAGACAATTATTTTTAATTTTATAAAAATAGTCCTACAGTTATATAGAAATAAGTTTTATTTTTATGAGAAGTGGACTGAAGTATTTAGGGACTGATTACCATGGTGTGTATAATTCACTTTTGAATACCTGGGGGGGGAAATTGATGAAGCAAACAGCAAAATGTTACCACCTGAACTCTAGATAAAGCAGACCATCATCAGCTGGTGCCACAGACCAGCATCATGTAGCATTGAGGCCTCATTAATCTCAGTCACTAGGAGACACAGTAGTTTGCCATCTTTCCAACGCCTTCAAGCCCATGTGTTTTAAATTTCAAATCCCCAGCTGCCAAAAGAAAAAAATGGATGGCAACTCAAACAGGTATAACATGATGCTCAGGGCTTACCACATACAATGAGCTATGGAACCAATGTCCTGCAACGCTCTCTCAGAGAGCAAGGAATTCTGCAGTGGGTCTGCCCTTATCCACCACTGCTAAATGTTAAGGAGCAGCTTTAGTCTTAAATGCATCGTTTATAGCCTCATTTTATAAATGAAAACTTATTGTCACTGAGGAGGAAAAAATTAAGAGGGTTAGACTAAAATTGCAAAAGAAGGTTGAACATCTAGAAACAAAAGTGTAACTGAAAAACACAGTTTGAAACCTGAAAAGATATCCTAATCTTTCATATCTTACTTAGCAAAATATATCTGTTATAAACATAATAATTTATAATACTACCAGTTCAAAAAACTTGGTCAATTATCACCAAGTGCAACAGCCAGTTCCTTAAAATCTTAAAAAAAAAAAAAAAAAGAATACCATATCATCCATCTCAGTTGTAAGGGGAACCTGATGGTCATCTGGTCCAATGACCCACCAATGCCTGAACTCACCTCAGCAGGAATGTCAGCCTATCACTGGAGAAAGCATGATATCGAACCCATGTAAACCTGGACTTAAATGGTCCCCCACTTCTGACAGCTTTGTCTGACCTTGGGCCAATGACAACCTCTCAATTTCCTCACCCATCAAATAGAGACAATTATTCCCTCCTGAGAAAGTTCAGACAGGATCTGATGTCACACTGGGTTCCACCACGCTGCCAGCTGACTGTGAACACTCAATAACCTTCTGTAAATAACTTCTGTGAGGTGCCAAGGCTTTGGCTCAGTTCCCAGCTCTCCAATTTAGTGGTGGTAGAGAGGTAACATCTGAAAGAGTCTTTCTTACCTCAGTTTCCCTATCTGCAAAATGGGAAGAACAATAGCACTGAATGCACAGAGCTTCTGAGGAGATCAAATTAGCTCCCACCTAAGTAGTTCAAACCACATTTGGAGTCCTCTTCCTGAACACCCCAGTTACAATGCAGGCACGGCCACGTCTAAGAACCATAGCACAACCAATTACAAAAATGGCATCCAGAAACCCTGAATACAAAGCCATCAGTCTCGACTGGGTAGCCCCCAAGTTCCTGAGAATATGCATTTTGTCAGGAAGCACAAGCAGGCCTGAGAACTATGCAGGCCAATATGCAGCTCACGAGTGCCCCTGCCAAGGCTCTGGAGGCCCCCATAAAGCCCAGGGAGACTTAAGGCCAAGATCCCAAGGGTGTCGACTGCAAGCTCAGTCAACTGTGGACCTCATCCACCCGAGGCAGGAGCGTGTGCTCAGCCGTTTTGCCAAGGTCTCAGGCTCTGCTCGGGCATGCATGGCTAGATGGTGCCTATAAGGCACTTGGGCAAGTGACCTGTTGATTGATCCCCACCTGTAGCTCCTGATGGGGTTTCTGACACTTCAACCTAATTCCTGGAACTGCCTTGGTGCTCACCCTGGTTAGCTGGTGCTGATGCCTGGCCCATCACCTCCACTTCTTTGTGGGGTGGCAGGCAGCCAAGGTGACCTTGGCTGATACCTGATGCTAAGGGGTTGGTGCAGGGCTCTGACCTGCCATTCCCAGCCCAGCAGAAGATTCTGGAATTTAGCACAGTAAGAGTATGGGGTATGAGGGAGCAATTTCGCACAGACATTAGCGTCAAGTGAAGACCTTTCCTGCCTTCCATCCCCCCAAGTGCCCAAGATTCTTTTCTCTGGTACTTCCCTTGTCTCCTCTCTGCACTCATCTTTCATTTGAGTCCCGGGCAGGCCTCCCTCTGCAGGTCCACACAGAGCCCCCGTGACAACCAGAAAGAGCACCTCCCCTGTACGCCTAGGGCAGACAAGTGCCAAGTCCACAGCACCTCAGGAGGAGGAAGCCGGCAGCCTGGGCTACAGCACACCCTAACCACATTGAGTCTCGGGTGCAGTCTCTCTGGGCCTACAAACAGAAACAAGGCAGGGACTGGGAGGAGACTGTGGAACCACAACCCAAGAGGCAGCTACCGTTCTATTCTCAGCTGGGGTCATGGGACAAGGGACTTCAAGTATACTGCCACAAGAACTGGCCCTTGATGCATGCATGAGTAGCCGCCAGAAAGCCCAGGTGCAGGTTCCAGACAGAGCGGGAAAGAAACAGCTAAGGAAAGAAAAGGCAACTTCACAGAGAATGGCGAGTTTTCCTGACAGAGAAGGAAAGGAAGGAAGGAGGAGAGAGGCCCCAGTTCTTGTACCCTTGGTAAATATTTCTTGAGGACCCACTAAGTGCTGCTCTCAGCCCTACAAGATAAAAAGCAAGAAAGATGCAATCCTGGCCATCAAAAGCTAATGATCTACTTTAGGAACAACTATGAAACAATTATAGGAAATAAGTATAAAACAAATCAAGTCCATTAACAGAACCATGCCCAGTGCTGCCCAGGAATCATGGGCACCACAAAGACAGGAAGTAACCTGCTCGAGACCAGGAGGGGACTCGAATGCCCAAGGAGATGAGGACTGGCCAGCTGAGCACTGAAGGCCAAGCCATCAAAGGTGCCACCGTGACCTGGCCAGGTAGGAGTATGGTCTCGGGCATAGAACAGAGAGCAAGAGCTGAGGAAGGAAGGCTGTGCTGGGACCCGCCACGCTCCTGCGGAGGGGGCTCCACCTCCCTGTTGATGATCAACGGCATTTCCCACTCAGTCTGCTCTCTTAAAGGGTTTAATTTTCCCTTGCTTAGCATTGTTTCAAAAACTGTTTTGGAAAAAAAAAAAAAAAATAGTGTTCTTTTCATGGCATAGATAGTAAAGACGAGAAGACTGACCCAGAGTCATCAGCACCTCAATTTATACCTTACACCCTAACATCCACCCAATGTGGCATTTCTTCTAGACCAGAGTCCCACTTTAGACGCACACTATAATGACTGCCCTTTCTCCACCTCCAGGTACGGCCAAAGGGGACCATCCTTCACCACTGCTGTCCTCAAGTGTGCCCAGTCCAACGCTGAGGCGGGCTGCAGCTCCACCATCGAGTCTTCTCTGAACAAAGGGGCCTTTAATAAAGTCGGGCTTTGCTGGAGGGAGGATGGAAAATGATCCGGCATCTTAAGCACGGGATTGAGGCCCAGAGAGACAAGAAGGACACTTCAGACACAGGCCTCTCAGGGAGGACCAGTCGCCTCAGCTGAGGGGCCCCAGCACCCCACATACTCCTGCCCCGCTTGGGCCTCCCGCAGCTCCCACCACCTCCCTGGGAGGGCAAGCAGGCATGAAGTGCTCCCCATCCCCAGCTGCCCCGCCAACCACATCCAACCAGCACACCCTGCCCCCACCTCAGGCCAAGGGACCAGACGACCTCCCTTGGAGACACAAACGGAGGCAGAGCCGGGAGACTACAGACCCAGGCCTCCACCACGTTCAGGGGTCTGACAACGCTGCCCACCAGCACGGCCCCTCCTCCTCCTCCTCCTCCTCTCTTGTGCCAGGGCAGGTGGAGGCACCCAGCCAGGCACGACTGGGAGAGAATACTCGGGGTGGGCTGGGGTGAGGGGACACTTCCTGACCTAGGCTCGGAAGGACACAATGGATGGCAGAAACACACTGTCGACCCTCCTTCGCTGGTGACCACCAACCTCAGAGCTGCCTGTCAACCGGAGTCACTTTGGGTTCCTCCCCGAGTCCCACAGGCTTTGTAGGAGGAAGCGGTCATCCTGGTTCTACAAGGAGCACACTATGATGTGGGTGGTTTTAAAGGATTTACCCCAGGCAGCGTGGAGGTCATCAGGCCAAATAAAAAGGTAATGGCTTAGCTGGGCGCGGTGGTGCAGGCCTGTAATCCCAGCACTTGGGAGGCTGAGGCAGGAGGATCGCGAGTTCAAAGCCAGCCTCAGCAATGGCGAGGCACTTAGCAACTCAGTGAGACCCTGTCTCTAATATAATACAAAAAGGGCTGAGGATGTGGCCCAGTGGTCGAGTGCCCCCAAGTTCAATCCCCAGCACCAAAATAATAATAATGGCTGGTGCTACCCCGGTTATCCCAGAGTGTCAACATGGCACAAACCCACGCTGTCACCGACCCTTCAGATTTAGCTCACTCATCAGCAAACAGGTCCTTAAAGAACAGTGGCACTCAAAACTCACCTGACACCTGAGAGGAGGAGAGGGAAGGAGGACGCAGGCAGGGAGAAAACGAGGGACAGAATGAGGATTCAGTTTCTGGCTCATTTTCTGCCAACTGGTGCGTGAGGCCAACACACTATTTGTCTTTCTAATTAACATCTTGGAGGACAGCTCCTTTTTTACCCTGTCCCTAAACACACAAAGAATAAAACTTCAAGGCTGAAATTTGCTCAACTCTTCTAAGATTCTGAGCCTCATTCCACTACAGTTTCAACTTCAGACCTTCTTAATAGGCAGATAAATACAATCCTGAATCAATTTCATTTTTTTGAGGAAGTTTGGATAAAAATGCAAAAGAAAATCAACTTTTAAAAACAATCAAGAGTATCTAAATCCAACTTCTTTCACATAATAAACTTTACTGGAAACAGTAAAACCAATAGACTTTGCTTTTTTTTTTTTTTTGTACCAGGATTGAATTCAGGCATTTAACTACAGAGCCACATCCCTAGCCCCTTTTTTTATGTTTTATTTAGAGACAGGGTCTCACTGAGTTCCTTAGGGCCTCCCTAAGTTGCTGAGGCTGGTTTGAAACTCGTGATGCTCCTGCCTCAGCCTCCGCTAGCCACTGGGATTATGGGTATGCACCACCAGCAATACGCATTTTTAACATAACAGCACAACCTACTAGTAGTCATGCAAATGTTTAAATTTTTTTTTACTTTTTATTTATAATATTAGTATGTATTACAATTCATAATGCACATATATAGCATCTTTTTACATACAACTGTTTGTATACAAAGTATATTCGTACCATTCAGGTCTTCAATCATGCATTTAGGATAACGATATCCACCTCATTCAACCACCTTTTCTTCCCCTCCCCCTCCCTCCCCCTTGACCATTCTAGTGTTTGTCTAATAAAATTTTTTGAAACAAGTTTTTGCTCTGGTTCTTGGTGCTGTGTGTGTTAAGAAGTGCAAGACAGGAAAAATGTGAGATGTCTGTGTTCAGCACATTTTTAATCTAACAACAGAGACCAGCAGAAAAAACATTAGGAAGCCACCAGATAATACACCTGGCGAATCCTAAATCCTAGTGCCCACGTGGCCCCAGAAGGAGTTGACAGAGGGCGGACACAAGAGCCAAAGCCTCCAGCGAAAGGGAGGCTCTGAAGCGGGCTTTACAAGGACAGACTGAGAATTCTAGGAAACGGTGTTTCATTTCAGGGGTGAAGAGCCACCTGAAACCGGCAGGAAGCCTTGCTCTGCATGGGAAGAGTGGAAGCAGGGAATCTCCTGCCGATGTCCCACTCTGGCCTGCCTGTGTGACTAAGTGTGACTTCACTGTCCCACTCTGGCCTGCCTGTGCCTAAGTGTGACTTCACTGTCCCACTCTGGCCTGCCTGTGCCTAAGTGTGTGCCTACTTCACTGTCCCACTCTGGCCTGCCTGTGCCTAAGTGTGACTTCACTGTCCCACTCTGGCCTGCTTGTGCCTAAGTGTGACTTCACTGTCCCATGGGAAGGGCCCTCCAGGTGGATTTGCTTCCCTTCCAACATCCCAGCAACTCAGGCTGCTGTCAGTGTCAAGACCACACTCAAGATGGGAGGTCCCCCGAGACACCACCTCAGGAGCTACCCCTCCACTTGTCACCTGAGGCACACACGGGTGGCAGGAACCTTTTAAGGATTTTACCAATATTCGTTTCAATGGTATTTCTTTGTCATTTCTCTACGTATCTTTCTAATAACGTACAATTTCTTTGACAAAAGTAAACGGCAGGTGGGAAAGTAGAGGTGTGACCACTGGTGGTGTGGGCTTCTGCTGGGGCATGTGGAGAGGAGAGTCCGACAGACGGAAAGGGGCCTCCTTACTCCGAGTCTCCTGCATCAGGCGGAGGCCCTATACAGGGGCCACTGGGGGCCACAGCACAGGGCCAACAGGAAGAAACCAGTAGCCTGATCAGAAGACTCTTCAACAGCCACCTGCCCTCACTGAGGAACCCATGATAAGCCAGACCACTGCCACAAAGTGACCAGAGCCCAGGGCAGGGACAGGAAGGTTGTTCTGGTCACTCTTCCAGCACCCTGCCTTGTGTGACCTGGGCAAGCAGCTCCTGAACTTGAGCTCTGTCAACCACAAAATAGGAACACAGGACGAGACCATCTCTAATGACCTCCTGGGTCTAAAGCTCAAAAGATCTGTTGTCCCAAGCCCAGTTCATTCCTACTTCAAAGTGGCTTTACCCTCACCTGGCCACCAGTGCACTAACTGAAGGCCACACATCAGAGTCCAGTAGGACAAAAGGGTGGATTTAAAGTATGTGAATATTACATGTAGAACGGGGGTGGGGGGACACCCAGAAAGCTCCAGCTGCTGCCCCTAGTAAATAGCACAGCCATCACCAAATCACCAAGTCTCTTCCCTTGAGCTATACACATCAAGGACATCCAGTCCTCCCAGGAACAAAATGACACTTTCATGTTTCCCTAAGCTGGGGGGGTGGGGAGTAATAGCCATCCCTTAGCATCCCTAGGGGACTGGTTCCAGGACCCCCCATGGCACCAAAATCCAAATCCCTTATATAAAATGGTGTATTATTTGTATATAACCTATGCACATGCTCCTTTATACTTTAACTCATTTCCAGATTACTTGTAATACCCAACACAAGTGCTGTTAAATAGTTATACCGTATTATTTAGGGAATGATGGCGTGTTCAGCACTGACATAATTGTTTTTGCCCAAAAACGTTTGGCTGGAGGTTGGCTGAATCCATGGATGTGCCTGTGGATGTTGAGAGTGGACGGTATTAAAATGAACACAGACACATTTCTGAAGTATTTCTTTCCTGAAGGCAAAAAATTCCAGAGCCAAAGACTCTAACTTCCTCATGCAATCGGCCCACACAAAGGACAAGCCTGCTAACTGCCCTTGGGATGCAGTCAGATCCCCATGCAAATGTGGCCCTGAGCCAGTTCCATCAGCACCAGGCAACACGTCAACCTCTGCTGGTGGCCTCTGGGGAAAAAAATCCCTCCAGATGGTTCTGACATACATCCAAATATGAAAAGTATTTGACAAGCTCCCCAGAAGCCCACCCACCCAAACAAATAAATCACACGTACCTGGCTCCAAAGATATCCTTTTTGGCGAGATCGATTCCAGAAACAACTTTTACTCTGAGAATACGGGATTCTCCCTGTTGGAGAGGGGGAAAAAATAATGTTAAAAGCTATCTTCGATGTATTGCACTCTCGCACCCAACTTTCAAGGCCATGACTTCTGCCTAGCGCAGCCCTGGCACACAGAACAGAGAGCCCGGAGCATGGGCCACTCTTCCTTACAGTGAGGTCCAAAAAAAAAGCACAGCAGCTCCCAGATGCCAGGGCTCCCGAGATGGGCTTCACTAGCTGGCTGCCTCCAAGTTTAATTCAAAGAAGTCGTTACCATCAACTATTCCTGCCCAAGGAAGAGCTTCCCAGTTGTACCAAAACCCAGCCACAGACATAGTACTGGCCACATAAAAGTCTAAGAACAACCAGGTAACAAATGTAATAATTAATTCCTCCTTACAGTTTGTTTGTTAAGTGTGGCCCGGGATAAAAAACAAAGTTTCCTGTGGTTAAAAAAAATTCTCAAAATTTCAAAATATTTGGTGTCAGCAAGCAAAAGCAATCCCTTCGTTTCCATAAAAATAAAGAAAAAGTATCATCCTGAATAGTAACTGTCCCAAACCATCTCAGAAGCTAGAGAAGTGTTGGTTCACTCATTCATCAGTCCACTCTTCATTCAATCCAACATTTCCTTGCAGCTCCTCTACACTGGGCACTGAAATTGACCTTGAAATAAAAATACATTATCTGTTCCTGGGTCTATTGGAGGTGACAAGCAGACCAACAATGTAGGACTCTGTGATGTCGTGATGGCTTAGAAGGATGTGGGTGATACAAGTCCAAAATAAATCTCGTTTCCAGTTTGGGTCACTAACTGTTAACATCAATTGAAACAGAGCTCTGAGTCCAAGGTGCTTATGAAACAATCAGATGGACCAAACAGATGGCTAACTAGATAAATGGGAGAAATGCCTGGGCTGTGCTAGAAACTTCTACCAGTGTAGAACTGGTAGATGGTAGTTCTAGCCAAGTCTGCAAAAGAATCGAGAGATTTTTAAAAATGCTAGAGATGGAGTCCTTGGGAACACAAGAGCTGATCACCAAGAAAGAAGTATCAGCAATTCATGTCTAACGCATTTAGTCAAGGCCTAGGTGAGGGAAAGAAAAATTATATATAATTCAAAGGTAATTATCAAGCCATGTCGAAAGAGACAAGGCAGGGCAAAATGAAAAACGGAGGGGACAGGATGCAGGGCCTTTGCCAATCAGCCACAGATCAAACATACACGCATCAGTTGGAACATCTACCTGAGATCATTTACACTCCAGGATTGGACCATCCACCCAACCATCTGCAGACACAAAGCTGCCCATGAACAAATGTGTGGGCAGTACAAATGATTTAAAGTGACACACTCAACTCGTCTCTGCTTTTAGGACCAACTCCCTCTCCAACATTGTGTGGATTCAAGTTTGACAGCCCCCATGAAAGGATTAAGAGATGTGAACTAACACTAGACAAGTGACACACAGCCCTACCATAGCATAACAGGTCTCCACAGGCTTACAAACACGCCGGGGCGGGGGGGGGGGGGGGGGGGTTCAAGTGCTGATCCCCTGGTTCCTCCAAGCATAGACCTTTCTCTTGTACACACACAGGCCAGAGGTCACAGATCTCTCAGCAGCATGGGCTGTTATGTAGATGGAGGTGCTTTTCTATTTCTCAGCAAGTTGGACCCAGATGTCAATCATCATGTGATCCTCCCACGGCTACTCAGCTCAGCTCAAGGGCTGGCACAGTTCAAGTATTATTTTCTATATGGGTAAAAATTGGGCAGCACACCTGTGTGGAGTTTTTTGCACACCTGGGAAGTGTTTGTGGCCTCCTAGTACCCACACTATTGACAACCGTGGGTGGATGGTTAAAAGGAAACCCTGGTCTGCCAGGCAAAGGGGTTCAGATTTGACTTGAGGTAAAGAATCATTCAAATGAAAAGGATGATGAGAAACTTCCAGAGAAAAACGAGCCGAATTACAAATACTCCAGCCAGCAATCTCCTAGACGCTGTGTGCAGGAGGGGGTGGGGACTGCTAAGGAGGGGCTAGGTCTCAGGCCTGATCCCCGCTGGCTGAAGGGGCAGATGCTTGAGCTGGCAGCAAGAAGGGAGAAACAGGCCTTCAGGAGGAGCAGCTGAGGGACTTGAGCAGCAGCAACTCCTGCTTGTGGCCACTGCAGACACAGCCCTGGTTCTTCCTGCATGGCACAGCCTCGCATTTGTGACTGATCCGAGGACGAAGAAGGGATGGTGTGTAGGACAGGAAGTAAGGTCCAGGGGGTCCCACACCACACTGCCCCTTTCTTGGCATTTTCAGAAATCCCGGGTGGAGTACTGAACTTTTTCCACAGATCTGATCCAGGACTCAACCAAACCTGGCCTGAATTTGAAGGAATACGTGCAGGCGACCCACACGTTCCCCGACTTCGCACTGATGTTGGGTGGTCTTAACTGGGACACGGCAGATACAGCCCTGGTGCTTCGTGTAGGCAGTCAGGTAACATTTATATGAATGAGTGAAGAAAAATAAATTTAAATGAATGAATAACTAGAATTTTCTAAGGTAAATCATTTGTTTTACTACACAAAACAAATACGACCTTAGATTCTAAGATGTAAGGTCACAGCAATGAAAAAAACAGAACCCCTCCTCCTGACTATATGGGGCTTGGGAAACCAGCAGTCTTTTCAAAGGGCAAATGACAACACACACCAAATACCTTAGAATTCCACACACACCCACCCTCTAGTAAATAAAACCTCATTTAGATATCAATACTAAGCAGCACGGATAGGAGTAAAAAACCCCAACAAAATGACTAGAAAAAGAACAAACACCTAAAAGCTCCTCTCTAATAAGGGCTAAATTCCATTCAAGGGGGCATAACACCGTCGCCGAAAATGTGCAAGAACCTGTGGCGACTTTCCTCTATCCCACAAGAACTTACTGACACGGTATCTGGGGACAGAGCTCCTGCCTCACAGAATCCAGCATGGAGCAGGCAGGGGACAGCTCAGAGTACACGACGCAAACCAAGCACTCAGGACGGCAGCCGATGGCCCACGTGCTTGGAGACCACAGGACAGCTAGTGGCAGCACCTGAGCAAAGGCGGGGCAGGAAACGCAGGACAATGTGACACTAAAGCTCTCCCAGGAGGACCCCAAGCCGAGACGTGAGGCAGCAGAGTGAGGAGGTGGGCCAACAGCAGGCCTGGCCCAGCATCGCAGGGAGAGGCCAGTGAGGGAGCACCCAAGGGGTGAAGGGCAGCGGGTGGGGGATGGGCAGAGACCAGACAGGCGGCCCCGGGAGAAGGTGGGCATCATTCCAACGATGGTGGGGAAAGCTTTCAGGCCTGGGGGTGATGAAATCTGACAAGTACCACTGTGGCTGTCGTGGGAAATGGGCTACAGGGAAAGGACAGCAGCAGGGCCAACAGGCGGGCAGAGACCCTGCAGCTTCTGAGAGGGTGGAGACAGGGAGGACCAGACTCAGCCCGCAAAAACAGGCTCAAAGTAAAGTGTTTCTTTTAAAATGTTGATTTACAGCCAAGGAAGAAGTGCAAGAAGCTGTGTCCCCTTCGAACCTGGACTCTGTTTCCCAGCTTCCTTGCAGTTAGGGGCAGTCCTGTGGCTAAGTTCTGGCTAATGAAATGGGGACCGAAATGACGATTGGCTCTTCCATTGGCCATAAGCCTGTTAAACTCCATATCCTCCATCTCAGCCCAACCTCTCTGCTCAATGGAGAAGGTGCCCAAGATGGGGACCCTCAGCAAGCCAGTAAAGCAGAGTATATGTACCCCAAAATGACCTACGAGCCCCCCAGGGCATGAGCTGGCAGCAGACTTCTAGGTAGTCCCACCTGGAACCAAAGGTTGCTGTCATCTCTTTTCTCAAGTCAAAGGTCTGGAAAGGATAATGCTAATAGTGATGACCTCTGAATAATTATTTTTGCTCATTTGCAGTGTTTCCTTCTGGAACACCAATTTTTTTTTCGTTTGTTTTTTGTTTTTTGTTTAAAAACTAAACATTCAGCTGAAGGAGTTCTTAGGGGACAAAATGTGCTTGCCTAGCATGCATGAGGCCCCAGGTTCAATCTCCAGCACCAAAAACAAACTTTCATAGAAACCTCAGCATATACACAATAAAAATCTTGAATCACCATCCAGGCTTACTACAATGAATACACATTTCTGTCATGAAGGAAAAAAAAAAAAAAAAAAATCAAATCTGCAAGTTATCTTTATGGCCAACTCACAAAGGTATAGAGTTGCATGTTTGAAAGATGTTGAATTGGAGCAGATTTGTGTACTCTCTAGGCGACAGCTGGGAGGTGAAGAGAGGAGAGAGCATTTATTGAGTACTAACTGTTTACAAGTACCTGATGCAGGAAGTTTCGTTCCTGTCTGAAGTTCACAAAGAGTGTCACTCTGTAAAAAGTTTTTATACGCGCAGCAAAAATATCTTGTTTCCTCAAAATGAAAGCATAAATACAGATAAGCAGCCATGGTCACTTGGTAAGGAAACACATGACAAGGTGTGTGACTAATTTATCACAGGCAGTGGGCCCCATGCTGAGCCACTGAACTTTATGGAACATTTAATTACTTTCATAAAATCTATGCATGATATTTTGATCCGTGTTTATGACTCCAGTAGAATCAAATATTTAACTAAGGTGGCTTGGCATAGACAGTGAAGATATTATTCATATTATTCACTCAGAGAAGGAGCAGGCAGAGAAGAGGCGAGGCCAAGCCCAGTGGCCTCGTCTCTTCCTGTTAGTGACCTATATGGTTTGCACTGCTGTTACATAACACGATTGCTTCTGTGCACTTGATGTGTGCTTTTCTTCACTACCGAATTTTCTAATGTTTGTATCAAGGCAGGCAGACAAGATAAGGTGCCCAAGCCACACAGGACACAGCATACTAATAAACAAGGTGTGCACGTAGAAACAGGCAGGACTCGGGTTCATCTGTACGACAGGCATCTGGAACTGCAGCAGCTCTGCTCCTTAAACCGGCATAAGCATTACTAGATTCCCACACCCAACCACGAAGCCTCTGCGATACATAATCAAAATGGTCCTGATAGTAAAATCTTTCAAGTTCAAACTCAGGACACGGAAATTTACCTTTTCTTCTGTGACTCTGGAACTTCTCCTTTCCTACAATGTCAGCTGCTGTCCCCAAAAGGGTATCAGGGTGGGGAAGTCATGTTCATTGTCCACAGGGAGCCACAGTGACCCCTGGTTGTATATACACCAGTTGTCTACATGGACACGAAGTCCTAAGTCAGGGACCTCAGTATCTTGGCCATTCCCCTCTAAATTAATTTATGTATTTGCCTTCTGTATTCTCAACACCTGCATATTCACAGTAAATACTTTCAGAAGTATTTTGTTGGACCACAGAAATATGTAAATGGTGCCCATATAACTTTGTTTCAAAATAAAAAAGGTAACACATGGAAAGTGCCTACTACAAAGTAGGTATCCTTATTCTACCTATTCTAGGCATTCTAACCCCCAACCCTGAGACAGAATCCCGTCTCTCTCCCCCCATACACACACACACACACACACACTTGGAGTTTTTTTGGTTTGGTTTTCGGTATTGGGGATTGAGCCAGGGTGCTTTAACTGCTCAGCCACATCCCCAGCCCTTTTTATTTATTTAGATTCAGGGCCTCACTAAGCTGGATGCAGTGGCGCACGCCTGTAATCCCAGCACTTGGGAAGCTGAGGCAGGAGGATCCTGAGTTCAAAGCCAGCCTCAGCAATGGCAAGGCACTTAGCAACTCAGTGAGACCCTGCCTCTAATAAAATACAAAAAAGGGCTGGGGATGTGTCTCAGTAGTCAAGTGCCCCCAAGGTCAATACCCAGTACCAAAAGAAAAAAAAAGACTAGCTTCAGGGCCTGGATAAGTTGCCAAGGCTGGCTTTGAACTTCCAATTATCCTGCTTCAGCCTCCAAAGCAGCTGGGATTACAGACGTGCACCATCGTACCTGGCTTCACATATTTTTTAAGACTATTTTTAGAGTGGTTTTAGGTTCATGGCAAAAGTGAGTGGATGGCATAGATTTCCCATGTGCTTCTTGTCCCAGAAAACAGCCTCCCCGCTCTCAATGTCCTCCTCAGCGGTGCACTTGTCACCAGTAACGGGCCCACACGTTAACACATCAGGATCATGCACAGTCCACATGCACCTTAGGATTCAATCTCGGTGTTGTGCTGTCTATGGGTTTGTATAAATGTATGATGATGCGTATCCGTCACTGTAGTACCATACGCAAAATTCTCTGCCTACATTTAAAAAAAAAAACCCCTATACTGTCCTATCCCCTGCGCACATTCCCATCATCTCCAAATCTTAGCCTGCCCCCCACACTCTGTCTTCTCCACCCCATCCTGCCCTCGAAACCTTTTCCAGGGCTGGGGTTGTGGCTCAGCGGTAGAGTGTTCACCTAGCATGTGCGAGGCCCTGGGTTTGATCCTCAGCACCACATATAATTAAGTAAATAAATAAAATAAAGGTACTGTGCCCAACTACAACTAAAAACAACAGGTATTTAAAAAAATTTTTTTTTCCACTCTTCAGGCTCCTCAGCCCTCCTCTGCTGCATCCCTCCAGAAATCTCTACTGGTCCTCCACTTTGACCACCTGGTGTAAGTTCAACAAAAGTGCCCTGAGTTAAATACAGGGAGCAAGAGGAATCACTCCCTGCCCTTGGGGCTTACAACAAGGCAGCCCAGCAACTCAGGCTTAAGGTACCTATGGTGAGAACAAAGAGGGTGGAAAATGAGAGCGCCCAGGACCAGGACCACAGGTCCAAATGGTGATGACAGCAGCAAACAGCCCAACTCACAGACCACCATATGGTCTGTTCACCACTGTCAGCCCCCCCCCACACACACAGTAAAGTTCCAGTTGTACAACATTCCAAATCAGCAGAAGTCACACGGATATAAGTGCCTGAAAAATTGCAAAAACACAGGATTCTAAGTAACCTAAATTCCTCAACCTCTAGTAGATGATGACTGTTCTTTTACTAGGTGGAAAAAAAATTAACAAATAGGAAAAACTAAATGAATGGCCCTCCAGAGCAAATCACCACTAAATGCTCAACAGGACTCTAACCTGAAGAGTAATAATCATATTGTGCGGGTTAAAATATGTCTACAAATTCTTGATATGGTGTGTTCAAGAAATTGGGCTTGATTTCCCTCCCCTTGATTGGGGGCTTGACTTAGCAACTATTTTATAATTAAAAGAAAAAAAACCCACAGAGGAGAAGGTAGTATGTGACTTTGATGATTAGGTCATGAAGGACCTCCTGGCTCTCTCCGTGGATCACTCACACCAGAGGAAGCCACTCAGCAGCAGTGTGGTGAGGATACGCAAGCGGCCCTACTGAAGAGGTCTGCATGGTGAAGAACTGGGGCTTCCCGCCCACAGCCATGGAGAGACGGGTGCTGTGGTTTGTGCATCTGAAACGTTCCCCCAGAAGTCCATATGCAAAGACTTGTCTGCCAGTCTTTGGTGCGACTGGGAGGTGGTGGGACCTTTACGGGGTGGGACCTCCTGAAAGGAGGTTGGTCACTGATGGCATGCCTTTGAAGGGGATAGTTGGGACCCCATCTCCTCCCCCTCACTCTTTGCTTCCTGGATTCCATGAGGTGAGCAGTCTTACTGCACCACACACTTTCTACCATGATGTTCTGTCCCACAGCAGGCCCAAGAGCAGTGAGCCAACCATGGACTGAAGCCTCCAAGACGGAGTCAAACTAATCTTTACACTTTTAAGTTGATTATCTCAGTTATTTTGTCACAGCAATGGAAAGCTGGATAACATGCCCAGAAATGGACCTTCCAGCTACAGTCAAGCCTTCAGATGACAGAAGTGCTAGCTGACACCTTAGCTACACCTTCACAGGACCCTTGCCACTACATGCTAGTAACCATGCAAGGCACGCATGGAGACCAGCCACCAAGACACTCCTGACTTCTTGACTCATAGAAACCATGAGATAATCCATGTTTGTTGCTTTTTAAGCTGCTGTATTCAGGGAACATTTGCTATACCACAATGGATAAATTATAGAGAATTCCGCACAACAATTAGAATCTATTTTATCTCTTTGCTAAGTTGAGATTTTCCTACGCATTATAAGGACCTTTCAATATAAGAAAAAGACACTAGTGAGAAGTAAAGACTGTTGCCTGTTTTCTGTCATATAAAAGCAGTAGTGTTTTTAAGGCAGAATTAACAGAATTAGTAACATGACCAACTTAAGTGCGGGACTGTTATTTTTAACAACTTCGGAACCTGATGCCTTAATACATACTGTCTATCTGAAACTAAAGCAACTCCAGAAAATCTAGGATATGTACCATTCATGAGCATAAAATTTTGGGAAAAAAAACATCCAGGAAAAAATAACATTAAAGAGTAGCTAAGAAACTTACATTTGCCATTGAAATAACTCTAAATCTGCCCCTTCTGTACTCCAGGGCTTCAATCTGTTACCAGTAATGGCAGGATGGTTCAACCCCAGCTAGCATAATCTCATTTGTTCGTTCTTTCAAAAACTATTGAGCATCTGTTAAGTGCCAGGCTTTGTGTAACTGCTATTGATGTGAGGCAGTTTCTCTCCATTCTAATTTACTTGTCACCACGAATCCAATCTTCTTAAAAATGTCCCCTCTCCATTGCTCCAATGGAGCCTCCAAATGAATGAATGGATCAAATTAAAACTTCTTGGCACTGAAAACTCATCACCATGGGCTCTACTGCCGCCTACAAGGACAACCTGTGCAACTCACGAGGACCCAATGCTCTTCTTCCTGCATTCAACACCTATCCATCTCCAGGGGTCTGCTCATGTCCAAGCAGTGACTCGACCCGAAGTGCCTGCTTCATACTGAAAGCAGTACAGCAATAACCAATCAATGAGACAGAGGGCAGGCCTACAGGAACTCACCTTCCACATACAGAGAACACCACTCCTGCAAGTGGTGCCTGCCACATCCAGCAAAGGCCCGTGTACTGGAGGCTTGATCCCAGCTTAATGCTATTGGAGGTGGTAGAAATTCTACAAGGTAAGGCCTCGTGGGAAGTCTTAGGTCACTGGGAGTGTAGCCTCAATGGGGATCATGGGACCCCGGCCCACCCCTTCCTCTCCTTTTACTTCCCAGCCGTGACAGAATGGCTTTACTCTGCTGGTGCTCCCACCACGATGTACTGTGCTGCCACAGGCCCAAAGCAATGGGGCCAACAGGCCATGAACTGAAACCTCCCAAACTGAACCAAAATAAACCTCTTCTCTTTATGAGTTGCTTATCTTAGGTATTTCATTGCAGAGTAATGCAAACATGTATACAAGTAACTGAAATATGACAGAAAAAAATTAATAACAGCAATGGACGATATTCTACAGGAACCCACAAGAGGAAAAAACTAGTGTAACATGGGAGAGGTGGCGAGGGCTGGAAAATTGGGGAAAGCCCAGGCGAGTTAAATGTTTGAGCAGGGTAAGAATGAGGAAATGGGAGGAACAAACTTCAGACAAAGAAGAAAACATGGGCACACTGGGAGGGGCAGGCATGCAGAAGCAGGTGTCATCCTCCAGGTGGATGACATCCTACAGGGCAGACCTACTCAGCAGATCAGCAACAGGAGCAGAGGCAGGCTAAGGTGATGAACCCAGAGAGAAAAGGGACTAATTCTGCAGTTTCCTATGCACCTGGCAGAGAAGCGTGAGGGTTCTGGGATCTCGGAGGACAGGACTAGTTCCCAAGTCACCCTGGGAAAACAGCATGGGTCAGGCAAACTGGGCTGCAAGGCAGAGGAGGGGAACCCACTGAGCCTGCTGTGTCAGTGCTAGTGGAGGCTGATGGGCTTAGCTGCTGGAAGGGGAGGGTAGAAGAGCGGGTGCTGGGCTAAGGGAAATAAGGAACTTCGGCTTCCTGAATTTGAAATCTCTCCAGCAAGCAGGTGGAGATGTACAAGGAGCAGGGAGCAGTCAAACTGGAGCTCATCAGAATTGAAAATGGAAACCAGTATGGGAGGTGGCTCCATGCCTTGGCCCTCCTTTAGCCTGGTGTTTCATACCTGCACTTAATAGGCCAATGTAACCTTTCCCCCACCTCACAGGCAAGTCTTATTTCCTCAACTAGACTAAGGCTGCACTGCCTAGTCAGCAACACGCGGCTGTTTTCCTTTAAGTCAAATTAAAAGTCTGTGTCATGGAAACATCAGTCAAGTGCTCAGTAGCCGTGCACATCTAGTGGATGCAGAATTGGATAGCACAGATACATCCACAATCCAGAAAGATCTACTGGAACTATGCTGCTAAGGGCACTAACTCAATGCAAGAACACAGCAGGAATGTGCACAACCTCTTGTAAAAGGAAGGAAAGAAGGTGGAAGAGGAAGCCAAGAAGGGAGCAAGGGAAGATCTCTACACTTCACCCAGTGATGGCCTAGAGCACATCACAAGAGTGGCCCTGTGGAATTTGGCTACCACAGGTTCCAGGATCAGTATGTCCTCTGCATCATGAAAGACTGGCATGTCAACTGGTGCCTATAAATTAGTAGCTGAAAAGTCTAGTTATTCAAATACTGTGTAGCACAGTACAGTCTTCCTGCATCTGGACACTTTTAAAACCACATCACAAATACAGGAAGAGTGGTGAAGGTGGCTTAATAAAGTGTAACAAAAATCGAGGACTTTCTGATGAATCCAGCTCACGCCAAAACCCTAACAAGCTTGCTAAATCTCACGCAGTATTGAGAGCAAGCAGGCAGGAAGCAAGGGAAGAGGTAAAATCCCCAGCCAGGGTTCCTGGCCCCTTTAAGAGAACTGTTGACATTCTGGAAAGTACTCAGAGGGGAAGTGCCCCTAAGAAAACAGAATTGAAACTCAAGTCCACTGAGAACAGCTGAAGGAACCAGAGTGGGCCTGCCTGAAAGCTACCCCTGGGACCCGGTGCAGGGGGGCCCACCAGGCCCACAGGGTATGGGAAGCCAGCTGCAGGACGATGGGAGGAAGGTGGCCTTCCAACAGCTGCATGTGCCCAGGAAGGGGCTGGCAGGCCTGGTGCAGACACACCCACCTGCTCCAGGAAGGTGGTTGGCTGCAGGAGACAAATTCCAGCTCAGCTGCACTAGAATACTCCCAAGATCTCCATCGACCCCAGTGCCAATTCTGTAGGGCTTGCACTGAATCATGCAGTCACTAGATCCATTCTGAGCCGTGCCTTGAAAGTGCTCATGTGACATCCCCCCTGTAAGGGGCAACACTGGATGCCTTTGTTGCTAGCTTGAGTAGAGCACAGCCCTGGCACTCCAGTGGTTACCCTGCAGTCGTGGCAGGCAACGCCGTTCCATATCCCATTTCACCCATGACCTACCTCCATGCAGAAGAGAGGGGTGCACAGGTAGGCTCAGGGGCAGCAGGAGGTTGAGGGTGGCTGGGCTCAGTCTCACCTCAAGAAACATGCTCACATCTCCCGTGACCCAACTATTGCCTTAGCAAGAATGTAAATTCTTCCACATGTGGATAGATTTTTTGGAGTGGCTCTCAATTAGAAACGTTAAGTCTTCTCATGCCAAGATTCCACAGTAGTTCAGCAATTATGGGGCAGAGAGGAGGCTGTCACTGAGCAGGGGCCATGAAATGAATGAGCTGGCAAGTGTTCTCTCACAAAGGACATGGTCACTCTTCCGCTAATTAAAAATTCTCATTTTACCAGAATAGTTGGTCACACTCCCTGTAACAGGGCTTCAAAGAATCCATTTATCAAGGGTTCTTTTGTTCTGAACTTCTAATCATAAGACAGGAAACATTTTTAAATTCCTCCAAGATCACTAAGATGAGAATTATCTTGTGTTTACAGTTCTAAAAATGGTCATAATAAACAATGGCACTTTGTTGAAAGCCAAAAATCATAACTGAGGATCTAAAATTCTAGATTTTTCATGGCAGACGTAAGCCTGACCTCTAGCAATAGAGTGAATTCTGGGTTTTGGCAGAACATGCAGCTTAAATAAAAAGAAACAAGGAGTCCAGGCTCTCAAGGGCCCAATAAGAATGCCAGGGGGAATTCTGTGGCCTCAGAGCTGGGACTCACCAAGGAGGATCAGAAAGATGCACGACTCGGGTCAGCGTGCCAAGGGCCCCCAGCATCTGGGTGCAGACACACACGAACAAAGCTCCCAAGAGGCTCAGACGAGTGTCAAGCTATGGATTTTACAGAGAAATGGCCTATGGTGGAGGTGAAGGCCCCGGACCAAAGACTAGCATCTCCACTCTGCAGGCAAGTGGAACCATGAGGCAGGCTTCCTGGAGAGCCTGTGCTCGGAGCCAGGGCTTAGCCTGAGGACTGCAACACACAGGACCACCCCCCCCCCTGCCCTCAATGGCAGTTTCTCTCCATCACCATGGGGTTTAATAAAACCAATGGTCGAGTTCAGATACCAGGTGCCATTCCAGTCCCTCAGGGTCTCTGGGCTGTGATCCTCCCATCTTCATCTAGTACCCCTCGTGCCACCGCTGAGTATCGGCGCAGGCAGGCTGCCACCTGTACATCACAGACTGGTCAGGCCTCTGCCAATGCTACCTCTTCACTACATCTGCGCCCACCTCCTGCCTGTCGGGGAGGTGTCAGCCTCACTCTTACATTTTTTGAGAAGTCTCTGCAGGGCTCTAGACCAGGTAAGTCCTTTTGCCATAACCTCCACGGTTCTATAGCCCTCCTCCTTCTCCTATTGCTCTTTAAACTAGTTGTCCTGCCCCAACAGGAAGCTCTGGAAGACAGGGGCTGGACAGCAACTGGCAGAAAATGACAAGGGTCACAGGGTATGTGCAACCATTTAACCAGACAACCACAAAGCACCCTCACCTCATTTAACACAGTCCTCCCAAACTCTGGCAAAGAGCTGGGCACCCAACTATTGCAAGAGAGGGACGAAATGACATCAATCTGAGCAAAGCAGGAAAGAGAACCATTACTTAGCCTGTGAACATTTGGAAAAGGAGAATAAGGTATACCCAAGGTTTGCTAAGAATATGATTTGCAGACAAACATTTCCTGGTTTGGTAAGGTTAGTAGCGCCAGGATACACAGCTCACATCTTACACGCAGACTTCAGCCAGCCGGCTGGTAACACCAAACACCACACTCACATTTTTCCAGATGAGATGATCCTAAACCGATAGTAAAGTTGGTTGGGACTCAGTTGTTCCCAGGCACCAACTCCTATCCAAAGTATAATCATTAGGAAACTCCAGGGAGGTTTCAGGGGGTTATGTCATGGGCTCTATGATTAGATCCATCCTGTGCAATGCTCTGAGCCAGAAAAACTTGGATGAGGATTTTGATGGCAGGCTAATGCAATTTGTGGCTGATATACACAACTGGATAAAATGTCAGATGACCAAATCAGAATCCAGAAAGATCTCATCAGACCAGGTAATGGGCCAAATGGCACAGGATGGGAGTACTGTAGTGGTGTGTGTGCTTGGCTGCCTGTCAGTGGAGAAGGGCAGGAGGAAGAGACACGACAAAGCAGTGGGGGGAACCTTAGGGACATATTTTAAACCTCAAGTTCAATATGACGAGCAACAGGACAGTATAAATCACTTGCATTATTAAAAGTCCACAGCCAGGGATGTTATCATTCCCTGCCCTGGGTCAGCATGATGTTCAAACCCAAGGGGCATGATGAAGGAGGGTGATTCGACGTTTTGCTTTGTTTTTTTTAAGCAAACAGGATAGAATCCATATGATACAGCACTAAGCAAACGTAAGAATGACATTCTGTATGTGAAGACTTGAAATCCCAAGACAGACTGTCACATCAATTGGAACAGAATATTCTGCAAGGTATGCCAACCTTTATATTAAAAGGGGTGCGTGCGCACAAATATTTGCTTGCAAGTACATAATGTAAACTTCATCAGGACACGAGAAACTTGGGAACACAGGCTGATTCTGGGGACAAGTACTGGTTGATTGGGGGGAGGACAGGAGTGGCTGGGAAAGAGAATGAGACTTTCACTACACAGCTTTCTTTATTCTTAGACATTAAAACCATCTGGCTATATTAACTCAAAAAGTAAATAAGAAATTTAAGTAGCCAGGATGGTTAATAAGCAAAAAACACAAGTCACATGAAGGCAGATTCTTCCAGCAGGAAGGGGTTGGGGTGACAGCAGAACCAAAGTCAAAGGTAATTCCTATGACGAGGCTGTCGGGGGAGCAGGGCAGAACCCAACCTAGGAGGGAAGGTTGAGGGGAAGCAGATGTGCCTCATTAAGGGGAGGGAACTTCTGGTCCTTACCCCAGGGCCAGCAGGGAGCAGGTGGCCTCCAGAGGCGGGTAGCTAGCCAGTTCACACTGGTCAGAGAGCCCAGAAATAACAGGGGAGGAAAATGAACCAGATGGGCCCATGTCCCTTCCCAACTTGGAGATGCTGCAATTTAAAGACGTGCACAGGAGAAGTAAAAAACTCAGAAAAATTGTGTAAGAAACATGCATAATATACATGCGTGTGATATCTCTAAGACAAAGCACAGAAATAATTACACTCCCATTTGCTTAACAGTGAAAACAAAAGATTATTCACAAATCAGAATGCTTCCTACTTGCAACCAGTTTCAAATGATCACAAATGCAGCAACCAAAGGAAATGAAATATGAGCATCTGTCAACAGCAATTGGGGATATCTATTTACTGCTATTCTTATTCCAAAAACGATTTACAGTATCTAACCCACTCTGCAGGAGATGTTTAAAATTCCTCTCAGGAAGAACACCAACATTTCTGCTACGATGAGTGGTTTTCAGAGTAGTTTTAAGATAGAAAAACCCAAACGGAAGGACTACATAAGAAAGCAAGAAGTCGCTGGATCAAGGAGTGGCTGGAGCCCTGCTCAAGTCCTGCAGGCTGAAGGAAAACAGCCCAGGAAACCAGGCTTGCCAGCTGGGAAGAACCTGCCTCAGAAAGAGCTGCGCAGAGGACAAGCCGTGTCATCAAAAACGCCTGAGAAGCCACAAGGCCCAGGGCCGCCGACCTAGGAGCACCGCAGGCTTCAGTCCTTGGATGGCAGATTCGACTGCCCTGGATGACAGTCGTGCATGGCTAGAGACTCCCAAGTCAAGTCCAGCTTTGAATCCATCCCCACTCCTCACTTCCCTTCTGTCACCTCTGTGGCTGACAATCAGCCATGCGGTGGTCACCTCTAATTCATCAACTAGATGCCTTACATCAGAGACAACCCATTCATGGTCAAAAGAATTTCAGCGAAGTCCTAACTTGGAGATTTTTTGTTTTTTGGTTTTTTTCCTTTAACGTAAAACCATCAAAGTCAAGTTATCTAGTTTTCTTTCCCAAACCACATGATAATCACTATTACCATGTGCACGTGTATGGCCTCATAAGAGATGCAGAACTAACAAACACAAAAAATGAAAATAACAATTATTGGGTTCCTTGCAACAGCAATCATTCATCTTTAATGGAGGCAAACATGCTGGGGGTGCTGGTTTCATGGTGAGCAGAATCACTGCTTCCACAGTTGCACGCCTTAAAATGTGCAAACATCCACAACCAGATGGAGAAGGGCTGCAGCTCAGCCCTGTCACACAACAATGCAATTTTATCACAAAGAAACACTCATCAACAACTCAACTGCAAAAAATGACTCTGAAAAGCTCTATTCCCTAGCTTATCTGGAACTTGCCTTGTGTTCCAAAGCATGCATTTTTTAAAAAGCAAAACAGAAATTTATCATTGTTTCCACTTCCCTCACATAATACCCAAGACTAAAGAATTTCAGCTAAGTCCTAACTTGGAGGGTTTTTTTTCTTCTTCCTTAACTTAAAACTATCAAAGTCAAGTCATCTAGCTTTTTTTCAAACTACAAGATAATCACTATTACCATGTGTATGACCTCATAAGAGATGTAGAACTAAGAAACACCAAAATGAAAATAACAAATATTGGATTCCTTGCAACAGCAACCATCCATGTTTCATGAAGTTCCCGGACTTGCTCTTCCTTTCAATCTTCAAACAAACTCTCTGGGCCACACAAAAGTCAGCCCCTTCCCACCTCCAACATAAAGCTCTCCAACCACAGCTCTGGGGCATATCTGTACCTTTTTACAAAGTTTCTGTTGTTTTATAGATTCACCTACAAAGAGCCTATTGCATTTAAAAGGGAGATTTTTTTTTTTTTTTTTTTAAAGAGAGGTTGTGGAAAGACATGAAGGAATGCTTCATCCCAGGACAAGTCTCACACTGTAGCCACTACACAGAGAAGTCTGGGTGACTGAGCTTGGGACCAGGTGTCAGGCACTGCAGCCAGGTCCCTCGCACAACCAGGCCTGTTCACCTAACTCCCCTCCCCACCAGCCCCAAAGACGCAGGAGAAGCATCAGCAGTCACACAGATGGCTGTGGGCCGTCACAGGAGGCTGATACCCATCCTGGGATTTCCAGCCGTGGACAATGTAAGAATCTGTGGCAGCAGATGTGCCAAGATGCCCCAGGACTGATGCAGAACAGTCTCTTGGAGTGCCAATTTTCTGAAAATCTAGATGGGTAGATGAGGGGTTCTCAGAGTGTGGACCCCTGACTACCGGCATCAGCCAGGGACTTGCTGGAAATGCAGTTTTTTCAGGCCCTGCCCCAGACCTCTAAAATCAGAATCCCTGGAAGCAAGGGCCAGCAATCTCCATCTACTGGCCTCCAGGTGATTGTGCAGCACTAATAAAATGTGAGAAACAATGCTCTGTTACAATAAACAAGGAAGTATTATGGAGCATAAGAGGCCATCTGCACCCGTATTTAAGATCTCACATTTGAACTGGGCTGTGCTGGACTCCTCTGCAAGATAAGGCCCACTCCCTTCTCCCCAGGGAAAAGGGATGGAATGCTGGGAAGCACAAACAAACTTGCAAATTCAGACAACTCCCAGATCTGTTTCCATCCCAGCCCTGAGGATCCGACTCTGGGAGCCAGCAACGCCAGGAAGAGCGCGCTGGGTCTAAGCAAAACACCGAGCAGCTCCCAGGGTTCACCTCATCCCTCTTGTTCCACAGCTTTGCTGCTCCTCAGTGATTCTGGTCAAGAACTAGTCTGTGTGAAACAACTCACCATGATGTCAACAGGTTACTTTAGCATCATGGGAATAGGGGACATTTTAACTGTGAGTATAATTCTCTATCACGTCTTCAGTTATTTCATTTTTGCTTTTTCCAAATGCCATGGACTGCACTTTAATAAGAAATTAAATTGCTTCCATGGGAAGGTAGAACCACTTTACCTCATCCACTTTTTACCAAATCTCAGTGATTCTGCCTATCTTATGGTAAGTAGTATTTGATAGTTTATTTCATCAAATACGTATGAGTAATACATTCATGTTGTTCCCCTGATTGCTGCAGTAATCAGTTCCTTCCCGTCCTGACAGATGAGGACACTCGGACAGTGCTGGTCACCTATCAATCTAGCCTTTCCCTTGAGAACCACCCTCCTTTTTCTCTAACTTCTGAAGGAGCACTTGATCTCCTTCATTGCTAAATCCAGTCAAATAAATGACAATAGGTACCTGCCCCCAGGTGTCCAGCACTACTTGAGCCACCAGCAAGCCTTTTCCAGGTACCCTGCACATGTGCACACACTCAACCACACACACTGCACCGAGTCTGCTCACTAGCCTACTTAGCACACAGCCTCAGCTTTCATGACCATGATGTGACACCAGGCTATGGTGACTTCTGTGTGTCCACCTGCCTCTGACTCTCAACCCCCGTACTTCACAAACATTACCTATGATGCACCAGAAATTTAAGTTTCAAAGTGACTACCACTCATCCAGACCTCTTGAAGCTCTCACCATGATGCAAGATGAAGAGTAATAAGGTGGAAATGCCTCAAACAGATGAGGGGAATGGACAGTACTCAAAGAAAGATCCAGAACAAAGATAAGGCAGAGGAAGAGAAGCAGCTGGTTGAGGCCGGCCAGCAAGCGCAGCACAACCCTCCAGGGATCTCCCCTCAAGTCCCACTCCAGGGTGCCCTGTAAGACCCATCAGTGGGCACATGTTTAAGAATCACGTGAGAAGAGCACCTAAGGAACTCGTGTTTAGCAAAGGAGGGCCTCCCAAAAGTCAAGGCTGGCAGTCACCAGATGCTAATAGGAAAGTGATGAAATCCCTGAAGAGGTCTTTCTAAAATAGGTTAGATTCCAATCTCTCTACCTGGCTGAGATGGTGCCTCAACTCCCAGTGGAATCAAAGCTCAAAGTCTGCTTCCAGGAGGAAGCACCAACTAGGCTTCCCACTAACTCACCTGGGGTGGTGGTAGGGGGTCACTCAGAACACCATCCCACAGGAGCATGCCCTCCTCCACGGACAAGGGTGCCCTGGTGAGGCTGCCAGCCAGCCACACCCACTGGCGCAAGTGCGTCCATCCTGAGACCACACGCTGCAGCTCTCAGAGGGGCAGGGTTATCTGAAGGAGCACTCGACCCCCTTCTCAAACAGAGCTGTCCTAGTCCTTGCCTGCACCTTGGCAAGTAATTTCGAAGCAATCCAGCTATCTAAGACCTAAAATGCTTTTTGTCAAACCAAATCTCGGAGCTTTTCCTTTTCTCCTTTTAAGCACTAGGAACAAAAGTTGCAAACCACACAAGTTACAACGTATCAAAAGCAGGAGGGGTTGATGGCACCGGCCAGGAGGGCAAATGGATAGGCTGATTCTAGAATGCCAAGGTTTAAGTCTGCCTTTGGCAGGAGTTGGAAGTCTTTGCTGTTGCGCTAATTCTATGGAAATCTTCACCAATTTCTTTCTGGGCAAATAACGAGACATCGAAAAATCTAAAAGAAAATACATCTCCCTTCCAAAACCAGCCCAAACAATTCTCAGCATTCAATACCAGAAAAGAGCCTCTCACCCAGACTAACCACCTAGAATCACCTTACAACCCATCATAAGTAACATTCCAGTTCCGGCTGCATGCCTGGAGGAGAAGACACCCATCCCTCACCCCCTTCCAGAGGAAAGAAATTCATAACTTTCAGGGTGCTCAGGCAACTTTAAATGCATTCGTTTTCATAATTTATTTCCCAAAGTGCCATCTCCATTTAGAATACTAACCAGGCCCTTTTAGACTTGCTCCTAAATAACATTCACAACCCTGAGGTGTGTTCACAATCTTGCAAAAGATTAAAAATAAAAAAACTAAGTCACCTATGTCAAAGAATCTTGAGGTACAGCGGGGGGGTGTGGCTCAGTGGTACAGCACTTGCCCAGCATGCCCGAAGCCCTGGGTTCCATCCCCTGCACTGTCCCCCAAAAGAATCTCGAGTATCATAAAACTATTATGACGTGGATGGATTCAGGGTTTGAAAAGGCTGCAGAGGAAGGTGAACCATTCTCCATCAGGAAAATTCTCACAGTAGTAGTAGTTTCTTGAAGGCGAGATGTCTCATTGGGGAGGACACACTACTTGCTAATGGTAAAACTCCGGAACACTCAAGGGCATTGGCTAGCTTGGAAGAGTATGCAAAAGCCTTGGCTGTGACCACGTAACTTTGCACTAGTGGGTGGCAAGGTCTAAGGAGAGGACTTTAAACTCGGGACGGTGCACAATAGGGTTGCTCCTGTCTGGAAAAGTCCTCCTCTGCTGTGGGATCATGCCACAGCACAGGATTCTAAGGAAACTTCCACCTGGACACCAAAGTGTGGACTCAGAGGCCTGCAGTTACCTCTTCAGAAACTATGAATTAGGCCCAGAAAACTCTGGCTAAGATAGCATCAGCTGTCCACATCCCTCCACCTTCAGTAAATATTTGGAGGTACATACCGTCTTAAAGGAACCCTCAAAACATTTCTTATTCCCCTGTGCAAATGTTTCCTCTCTGCCACTTTCAGCTTATGAAAACATATGGTTGGCTGTGAGCTTCTCAGAAAAAAAAAAAAAAGAAAAAAAAGGATCTGTGATGTTTCCATCAAAACAAATGCAAGGCCAGTCATTCAGCCAAGTCATATTTCAAGTCTCACCAACTTCTTAGGGCAATCAAATAATGGAAACTGAAGACACCAAAAACATGGGGTCATGCTAAGAAAGAGTCAATCTCTACATTGGTTCATTCTCACAAAAAGCTTAGGTTACTGGCTGAATTGTGTCCACTCAAAATCCGTTGCAGCCCTACCCCTTAGTCCCTCCAAATGTGACTACATTTGGAGACAGGACCTTTGAAGAAGGGGATTAGGTTAAAATGAAGCCATATGGTGGCCCTAATCCAACACAACCAGAATCCTTATCAGAGGAAATGTGGACCCGGAGAGGGACACCAGGGCCACAGGTGGGCACAAAGTAAAGATTGTGTGAGGACCAAGGAGAAGGCAAGCATCTTCCAGCCAAGGATGGAGACCCTGGAGAAATGACCCATCCAGCACCTTCTTGGCCTCAGGTCTCTGGCCTCCAGGTCTGTAGGGACGTATCTGTGTTGTATAAGCTACCAGTGTGTAGTCTTACTGCAGCCCTGCCTCGGAGAAAATAGGATTACGGTGACCAATCAATTAAGCATGACAACAGCATAAAATATAACATGAGCAAAACGTTCTCTAGATGGGTGACTGCAGGGAGAAAGGCAGGGGGAACTCCAGGGTCCTGTCCTTCCCTGGGCACAAAGCGTGACCAGCAAACCTCATTCCAGGCCCAACCCTTCTGTGGCAGCTGGGACACAGCTGGAGTACATCGAGAAAGGCCTGGGGAGATAAGATTTGCTGGCAGACAAGAAAAAGCTCAGCAAAGAGGTGCCACAGCCATCAAAAGAGCATTCCCTCCAACTCCCAAGTGGGAAAGAAATGAGAAAACTGGACAAAAGGCAAGAATTGACCCCAAAATACATAATGAGCAAATACACATATAAAAAATTGATCTAGCCTCGGGGGCTGGGGTTGTGGCTCAGCGGTAGAGCGCTCGCCTAGCACGTGCGCGGCCCGGGTTCAATCCTCAGCACCACATAAAAACACATTGTGTACAACTAAAAGCAAGTAAGTAATTTTTTTTAAAAAAAAATTGATCTAGCCTCATCACAACATTCGAGTTAGAATCACATGCATCTTAATGCCTCAAATTAGCAAAAATTAAGAAAATTTTAACACTCCCTGACATTTATGCAAAACTGAGCACATTTAAGAGCGATGGTATTAATAACTATCATAATTCTCAGACAGGAATGCTGAGGCTTAAGAGATTTAAGAATCTTCCCCAAGCCCAAGTGGCTGCGGGGGGGGGGGGGGGGGGGAGGCAAGACAACTCAGATCTTTCTAGAACAGTGCATCTCAATATCACCCCCGCAAAGGAAAACATGATACTATCTAGAGACATTTTTTACTGTCACAATGGGGATGATGTATTACTGGCATCCAGTGGGCAAAAAGCCTGCCACATGGTGAACATGCCACCAGGCACAAGCCCCTGCAATAGAAAACATTCCAATCCAAAGTGTCAGCAGCACCTCACCATGGGGAAACCCTGTGCAGAACCAGAACCAAAACCAGCACAAATGCCCTCTCGCAATCTTTCCCTTGTTTTGAAATAATTCTATTTTTAACCCAGAGAAATGTCCCAGTCCTCTAGCTCCTGCACCATCCTAAGCCCACACCTGCAAGGGCTGCACTCACGAGTCCTTCGCCCAGCTCACCCAAGCATCCTCCCGGGCCCTGCCTCCCACCACACCCCCCAGCAGTTCTCCTGCCCACATCTGCTCAGCACAATCTCTCAGGACTGATACAGAATCTGTGGGCCCAGGGCAAGATGAATATGTGAGCATATGTTCAACAATTATTAATACAAGATGTGAGCCAGGCGCGGTGGCGCATGCCTATAATCCCAGCTCTTGGGAGGCTGAGGCAGGAGGATTATGAGTTCAAAGCCAGCCTCAGCAATGGCGAGGCACTTAGCAACTCAGTGAGACCCTGTCTCTAATAAGATACAAAAAAGGGCTGGGGATGTGGCCCAGGGGTCAAGTGTCCCCTGAGTTCAATCCTCGACACCAAAAAAAAAAAAAAAGAAAAATACGAGATGTGGAGAGCACAGCTTTAGACCTAACACTAGGCCCGTCACAGAGTGACACCAGTGACAGCACAGGTCACCCACCCACAACACCCACACTTAGCCCTCCACGCCCCCAACCTCCTGCACCAAGTCTTCATTCTTCAAGGCTCCCACCACTTCCTGGTCAAGATGGAAGCTAGGCTGTGCAGAGGACAGGCCCAGGGAGGTGCTTCTCAGGGCCAGGGCTGAATCCTATGCCGGAACTTTCCACCCACTCCTTCATGTCAGGAAGGGTTCTCTTTGCCACATTACCAATAGGGCACTCAGCACCCCAGCACCCATCCCTTCTTCTCAGGGAATAGGGAACCTGGGTCACCGTCTTCCTCTCTGACCCAAAGCCTGCATCATCCTAGACAATGTCAAGGTCCATGTCCACACAGCACCCTCGGTCCAGAAATGACCCATCATTTCCATCCACCCCATACGACACCCACAGAGCCAGGCTGGACTTGGGCAACTCTCACTGCTCCACCTCTCAACACCTCACTCTGTGTCCCCTCCTCTGCTCCTGGGCCTCCCCTGTTCCCTTTCCTGAGAATGAACACACCAAGTAGCTAAACAGACTAAAGCACACCGAGCATCCACCGAAAGCCCAGCACTGACTAGACACTCTCCCATCATATCATGGCAGCAGTCATGTGAGGTGGACACACTACTTCTATCCGCAACCTCCAGGGATAAGAACAATGCCCAGAGAGAGGGAGAAGGTTGACCTTGGCAAACAAGCCAGTAAGCGACCCCACACTATTGATCACAAAGCCGAACTGTTTCCAGGGGAATCTATGAAAAATACTCAAGTTCACTAATGAATGCAAATAAAAAAACAATAGTATATGTTTTTTTCAAACCATCTGACTATCAGAGAATAACATCACTCAGAACTGGTGACAATGTTAGGGTCAGGTACTGTCAGGAGAAGGACTAAAAATTGATACAGCATTTCTAACAGGCAGTATGGGAGATATACAGACAGTCTTGAGTAGTGGAGATACTGATGCATACAGACCACTTCTAAAACCTATTTGACAGATCTCAGGCAAGTGAGCAAAGATGTATCCGTAACAACATCTATCAAGGGAGAAAAGAATTCCCAAGACATCCATCTAATAGGATTGGTAAAAATCAGGTCCAGTAATTAACATTTCTATCCTAATTACTAGGCACTGTCAGCTGGATGAAGTGCTAACACTTTGACATTTTATCATTTCATCCTCACAACTTCGTAGATTTTGTAAAAGAAAATGTTGCCCAAGTCATTAAATGAGTAGCTCAGCTGGCATCTGAAGAGGAAGTCCAGCTCCAGAATTTCATCTGTCAAGAAAAATGATGTGCAATTATATTTATTGATATGTCAATGCCCGTGATATACCATCCACAGTAAAATATGAGTTATATTAGAGCATGGTACAATTTGATTCCAGATGCAGTTATTTAGGAGAACACATGGCCCGATTATTTATTTACTGTCTTCTCAACTCCAAATCTACCCTTTCCTGATCTGGCCTGTGACCCTGGGACTGGGACCTTCAACCACATTTTCTCAACTCCCTTTTTAGGTGGCTTCCTGCTAGGGCTTAGAGCAACCTCCTCTCAGAAGCCCAGGATGCTTCAAAGGGATTAATGAGACTCCCTGAAGGCTCAAAGGGAAAGTTTAAGAAAAAAGTGCTGCTGCTCTCCACATATAATCATACTTAGGAAACAACATTTGTGGTAAAATGTTTTATTTCCGTCCAAGAGACAAACAAAAGATCCAAGATACCGTTACAAAAAAATCCTAACCGAAGTGCCTGCTATTTCTATCCAAATGGAAAGCAATGGCTTAATAATAGCTAAAATAATACTTTGGATAGCTATCATCAGACCACAGGGAAATAGGCCTATTTCTGTGTAGTATTAAGTCTCTTCTTTCTTAGATGTGAGACAAGATAGTGCTTTGTGGCCTAGTAAGACTGATATCTGCCAAATACTAGCACTGGCCCTTGGTCCCCTTCTTCTCCTTGCTTGGACAGCTGTAGAAACCCTTTGGTCCTTCTTTCACACTGCCAAGTCTTTACAGGGACCATTAGCAGAAGGGTTAATTCTACTTCCTGTTGCTGTAGTTCACTCTGCATCACATCCACTGTCTAAGTCTCTGAACACAGAGAGGTGGAGGGGGCAGGTCATGGAGTTCCTAGGACATGACCCTCCTGCTGTAAGCTGGCTCTCTGGTTAAGATACTTAGCTGTCTTTAAACAGACTGCATGGCTACTGATGCACATCTAGGCTTGAAGATCTGAAATGCCTGTCTGGAGCCCGTGGCCATTACTGCAGATAAGGAAGGAAAAAAAAAAAAAGAAAAAAAAAAAAAAAAAAAAAAAAATCAAGCAAACCAATAGCCCTCTTTGCATGCATACTCATGTGAATTACAGAAATTCCTGGTAATACCATAGACACTATGGCTGTTATGTCCCAAGCCTTTTGGAAGAACAGTCAGAGCAGCTCAAATAAGCCTAAGTCAAATGACATCATGCAAGATCGAGAGCTGTGTGACCCTGGGCTCATTAGGTCCAGCTACCTGATCAATGATATAATATATAACTGTCCCTCATATGTGTCCAGGAGGGCTACCAGGAGTGGTGACTGATGCTTATGAAGTAGCCAGGGAAGAGCCTGGGACTCAGAAGACATTGACACCTGTGGTCCCCTGTAAGTCACGACCTGTAGCCAGGAGATGCTAACCAGGCCCGTGTCTCCTCGTGCATGCAGCCTTGTCTCCAACAGAGAGGTTTCAATGCCAGCCCAATCACAGGCTTAGGTCTCCTGTAAAGCCTGCCAGCATCCAGAGACACGTGACTGGGTAATCAACAAACATTTGAGATAAACACTCTCCTTAAATTGCGTTTAAAAAAAAAATCAGAAAAAGACAGTGAAAAGTGAGGTCTGCGATGACCAACTTCAGGCTCCTTTCATTGCCACATGGGATGGGAAATTAAATTCTCATTTCCAGAGTCTTCGAGATCTGGACCTAAGTGTTCCTTAAACACCGACATTAAAATGGAAAGTGGAAAGACCTTTCCCTGAACACACAAACATTGTTAAGCCAGTAATGAAGAACATATTAAAGGTGGTTTGTGCAGAACACAGCACGAGGTAAGATTCCCAAAACTTCTCTCATACAGCTTGAATTTCAAGCTGCTGTGCAGGTTTGAAACACGTGTGAGCCCGTGTGCCAGGCCCCGAAATGTCACAGGAATCTCTGTAAACACCAGCTCCCTAAACACCAAGAGGAAGACACGAGATACTCTTTCTGAAAATTGAAGAAAATCACACTGCATTCAGTCGGAATTTATTATTAGGACATTCAAATTCAATTAGACATTTTTGTAGGGGAAAGACGGACAAAACGCACAGGCGCCTGCTCCACAGCATTTCTCTGAACTATGCGGTGACAATAACCTCCTCCTGGGTGTGCACAAGGCAGGTGGCGCTGCCTTCACAGTCCCGAGAGCTTCGTCAGACCGAGGCTTGGAATGCAAGAGCTGAACAGGGTTTGCCACCCACGAACAGGGACTCCAAGATCACCTCACGTTTCATTTGAAATGTGAAAATTGGGGATAGGGCAGGGAAATTATTCCAATATTCATATTAGCCACATTCAGTCTAAAAGGTTGATTTAGATAGGTCAAGTATACAGAGATTTAAAAAGATGATTTATATGTATACACGTTATTTACATATCTAAATACGTGTGCACATATGCATATCACTCATCACATATTTATTATTCATAACACTAACCTAAAGGGGTAAATGGAGCTCCTTCATAGAATTACAATTATTTGTACCACAATCAGGTCCTGCTTTCAGAATCAGAGAAGAAATGAATAGACCAGAGTCAACTTAGCTATTTTTTAAAACAAAAAACTGCTTTTCAAAGAAGGGGTCAATAATTCATCTTGTTTCCATCCTACACCTGTATCTTCGCAGAAGTTGCTTTTATTGTGTAACTCAAGATGCCTTTTTAAAAATCCCACCCCATCAAATCACTGACCTCTCCATGACAACACTGAACAGAGTTCCTGTGTTGTCTACTCTGAATAACTTGCCTCGTTAAAGCCTCACTGTTGAGAAACAGTAAATGACACTTGAAAATACTCTTCCACATCCCCTGTAAGGTGACAGCCCCATCAGCAGGGGAAGGAGAGACCTCTCCAGTCTTGCTAAGGAACCTCCGCCCTGTGAATTAACATGAACCACAGCAGTGGCCACGTGTCCTGTGCTGCAGTGTGCCTGCCTGGGCACATCTTCCCACCAACCTGGGAGGGCAGGGAGACTGCCATCCTCCCGGGTTTGAGGAAACTGAGGCTCAGGGAAGTGAACCAACAGGCGTAAGAGCCACATGCAAGGGGGAGCCAGGCCTCAACCACAGAGGTGTGGACCTGCAGCAGGCACAGCACTCCCCATCACAGCCATGTCACGACAGCATCAGGGCACAGAATGAGATCCTGGGCACATCTTCTGAGGCCTCCAATAACCTCAGAAAAATAAGCAGTAACTCAGAGCCAAAGGCATTGCACCTGTTTTTTCTCTCCAGTGGACACCCAAGAGTGTCTAAGACCAGCACAAAGGTTTAATTCAGCACAAGTGTGTGACAAAAAGGATGGATTACATGAAGAAGGCAGTGTTCCTCAGAAAAACCCTGAGAACATACTGCTAGAGACGGCAAGGCAGGCTTCACTCAAAAAATGGACAGAAGAATCCATTATTACCATATAAAGAAACTAATCTGAATGGGATTTTTATCACAGGCAGTACTAATCCACAATTTTAAAAAAAAAATGATGTGGGAATATCTTGTGCATTTCCTCATGCTGATAGCCCTTCATGGAGCAAACACTGGGCTTTTAAAAGCCTCAGGAATGATGATTTTAATCAAGCAGCAAATTTGCTGGGCAAGACTTGAGCAGTTCCTGGAGCTGGGCTTATGCAACGGAATCCCCTGGCACACATCTGCCCTCCGTGCTTCATCTGCCCGGCGGCTACAAGACTGCACACTTCGCGTAGTCTGTGGCTCTCACCAGGATGACCCACACGGCGTCCCAGCTCTGACCCTGCCTCTGCTCCTGCCCTCAGCCAGTGCAAAGAGCACTGAACCAACATTCACTGGCGACGCTGCAAAACCTCCACCGGATCACACCACACTCCACGGAAAGCTCCACGTCCAGGGTTTTCACGGCTCCCACCCCATCTGCATAACTCGCCAGCCTGGCCTCGCTCCAGCCCTGCCCACCACATGCTCCGGCCGCAGCCTCGCTCGTGCTTGGGATGGGGGTGCTCCGCCAGGGTTTCACGAGCCTCCCCCTCCGGAGCACAGCAAGGAGACAGATGTGTGAGCACAGCTGCTCCAAAGCTGGCTCCTCAGGCACAGCCGTCTCCACTGGGCAGCTCTGCCACAATGCAGTGATATCATCAAGTAATGTAGACAAAAGGCTTCCTTGACCCTCCATCTGTCCCCAACCATCACCACAGGTCTCCCGCTTTCTCCATTTTCTTTGGTGTTTGATTATTCTTCACAGATTAAGTGTGTTTTTCTGATTATGCAACGGATAAAATGGTTTGTCTTGAGAATGGGTTATCTTGAGTATATCAGAGCTATTTTCTCTCCATGTCACAAAAAAGTTTCTCACAAAAAAGTTTCAGTAAATTATGTTCCCCAAAATATGTAAGAGGGTGCTGATTCAAATGTATTGCAGGGTCTCCGACGCGTATGGGGTAGGTAATAAGGAATTCTATTATGGCCAAAGTATTCTCTTTTCCCCAGTCCTCCCTGAGAATATATGCAGCAGTCAGACAAAAATGATAATCTTTCAGCTTTCAAATACAATAGTACAAGTTTCAGTTACATTGTTAAATGGCCAAGTATATTAAGTAAACAGAAATAAGGATGAGAACTTTAGCTGTCAGGTCACGGGAAGGCAGACCTAGAATAGAATGCGAAGAAAAAAAAAAAGGTAATGATATCCATCACATACCACCAAGTGCATGTATGAAGTCACGAAGGTGTGAATACTTTGCTTACAACCAGAGGTACGTGAAAATGTCTGGGCAACACTGATCCTTTGCATGTAAATAAATAATCTGTGCCATTGTAGCTCAAAAAAAAAGGGGGGGCTGAGGACTGGTGACTGCCTGTAAAATGAGCCAGTGTGGTCCTCATTGAATTAGTGGCATAAGGGGCATGCTGTTGTCAGCCCCATGACACTGCATCCCAACTGGCAGGGCCTGAATGTTTGTGTCCACCTGTCGTGAGCATGCCATGTCATTAACAGAGCCAAGCACATTTGTGTCTTTCCACAATTTGTTGAATAACCCCCACACAGGCTGTATCACTTCATCAGTGGCAGTTCACTGAAGACTCGTGGGCCACCCGGTAGTCATAAGCCAAGCAAACACGAGTCCTTTCACCCCAATCTTAATCTCTAATATCTACAACACTCAAGGCACACATCATACTTTGTACAATTTCACATACAATATCCACGCTATAGGAAGGCTAAGAAAGGGTTAAGGCAACCCCAGGGTTCAGGAGGCTGAGCTGAGAGCAAAGGCAGAGATCAGATAGGAATGCAGCATCACCACAGGTGGTCAGGTAAGATTAGGAACCAGCCAAAGTACCAGATCAGGGAACAGAGCTGTGGAAGCGCAGAACTTATTCTAGGCCAAGGTCCAGACGGTGGCAATTTCACATTGTCAGCCTGGAATACCAGCTTGGAGCTGGGCTTGCGTGGTCATCGCAGGCAGGAGAAACCACACTCTGCTAAAGTCTGGAGACAGATTCAAAGGTCTGTCGCTGTGGCAATTCTCCTGGGCAAGGCTCACGACAAGTGACCAGGAGACAGGGTCAAGGTATTGCTGTGTCCGGTCTCAGAGTGCCCCTCCTTTTATGGGTCTCAAGTGAGGGGGCTGCACCATTTGGTGGTCTGGTGCGTTCACCAAGCTCACAGGCCTCGTTTTTCCCAAGAGTCCAATACTAAATCAGGATGCATGGGTGTGAGTTCAATGGTGGTCATTCTTCTTGTTTCAGTTGTAGATGGACACAATACATTTATTCATTCATTCATTCATTTTTGTGGTGCTGAGGGTTGAACCCAGTGCCTCCACACCTGCTAGGCAAATGCTCTACCACTGAGCTACAAGGCAATTCCTGGTCATTCTTGTTAGCATGATTAATTTATTGTTTTGCGCTTTACGGTTGTGCCAGGCAGATGGTGGTTCTTTAATTGTGCACACCACACGTGGAGTCATTCCACTTCAGCACTTGAACAGCCGTTCTCCGACTGTGCCTAAACCTTCGTTGCTTCATTTTTGCCGTAAGCGGCTGTTCTATACGTCCTGGAGTAACTCAGAGGGGCACGGCCTGCTCTCCACAATACCCCAAATTACCACTCAATTCCTAACCCACAAGGTGATGGTATAAAGAGGTGAAGGTGAACAGGTCATGAGGTGGAGCCCTGATGAATCAGATTAGTGCCCTTATGAAAGGACATGACAGAGCCTGCTTTTACTATTGAGAGAAGACAGTCACTGTGAACCAGAAGCCATGTTCCCCCCCCCACCCCCCCAGCCACCAGTCTCCCAGCCCCTTGGATCTTGGACTTCCCAGCCTCCAGTCAGGAGAAATGTTTTCTTGTGGAAGCCACCCAGCCCACAGTACTGGTACAGTAGATGGAGCTAAGACACTGTCCCCCGATCAAGGAGGGATACGTAAAGTGTTTATTTCCCTCATTATTTAGTAATTTATTTTTTTTAAAAATGGCTTGTTTTAAGATTCCTAAGTAACAGAGCATCAGGTAGGCACCTGTGCATGTGTCTAATGCGGGCGGGGAGGGACAGAGACAAAGTGCCAGCAATGCTACACAGCATCCCCTAAGTGGCTGCCCAGCCCAGTGTTTGTCAAAATGCAAGTCACTCAGCCTGTGGTGATGACATCAATTTTGTGGATCCTATTTACTTAATGAGATAAAAATAGATTAGAATGGAGTGAACAAGCACCACCCACCTACCAACTAACAGCAACCAAGAAGGAGCTGCCGGCTCAGAAAACAGTACCCCAGGCAGGCCACAGAAATGACAATGCCTCTTCCCCAAGGCAAACAGAAACCAGAGCCCTCTTCCCCAAAGCCAGCCATAAAACATGAAAATACCACTCGAACCTTTCCCCTCCGCCTGTCTGTGCAACAACCAGTCAGAAAGAAGCCAAGACCCTCATCCCAGAGGGGTCCTGCCCCGCTCGGAAGAAGAGATGCTGCCACTGAGGGGCCTCAAAGGACCTGGACAGACAGGCCTGGGTTCCCCGCTGACCGTTTCCATGAGCTCAGACCCTCTCAGTCCAAGCACATTCTACAGGGCCGTCCCTGTGCTGTTGAACCCGAGCACAAACATGGACAGCTCACCCTGGGCCTTCAGGTCTTCACTCTGATGGCTCCAGTGTCACATAAAACCATGACCAAGTACGTTTGTCATGCTTCCTCTTGCTAACCTGCCTTTTGTTATCAGGGCATTGGCCAAGACCTTTTTTGATGAGCAGGGACAGAGTCATCCCTTTTCTGTTCTTCAGAGCATTAGACAGACCCCAGTATTAGCAAGAGGTCAAGATGTTCTCAGCGTTGGGGCAGGAAATCCCAGGATGGGTACAAGCAGCCAGGGGCACTGTCCAGAGCAGACCGCCACAGAAGCCCTGGGAAAGACTTCACAAACATAGGCCAATGCACCATCTAGAGGTATGCAGGTACTCAGAGGACACGAGACAAGCGGAATGAGCTGGGGATGGGAAGAGGCAAAACTGGGCAGGAAAAGTAATTGTGGCGCCTGTCCTACCTAGTCCTGTGCCAAGAGCGTTCACAGAGGTGTCACAGGTGAATGCAGGAAACTGACCTGACCTACACTGCAGTAGAACAGCACTGGATGTGGGAGGGTCCGGCATGTGTGGATGAGAAAACGATTCCTTTTCAAAAATGGAAATCCAGTCCAGAAAGCCAAGTGGCAGCAACAAAATCATGTTTTAGAGATTTGTAGGTAAAAGCTGAAAGAACCAGAGATAGAAGTGGCTTCCTCTGAGGAATGGGGAATAGAGGCTTAGGGTTGGGTCTTCTCCTCCCTTTTCCTTTCTCAAGTGGAAACTTCTCTTCTTGGTCTTTAAGGCCTTTCCCAGCTACCAAACCACTGCCTGCCATGAACCCTCTCCTCACAGAGCTAGTCCTCACCCTCCCTCCAGCACTTCCTGCAAGTCAGGCCTGCGAGAATCAAGCTCCGTCCTGGGCCTCTCACCTCGTGGTAGTTGTCCAATTTCCTATGATAAGGAGCAAAGCCACAGAAGTCCCATGGCCCGTAAGTCACACAGGATGTGTTTCCCTCTCAGGAAACCAGAGTACAGCTTCCAGCCTTGAGGGCACCTCCCACCCCTCAAGCGGGACTTTCAGGGCACTCCAGGGGCTGCTTGCTGCTATCTGAAAGCCAGCTATTGCTCAATCACACTTAATGGTGTTCTTGCCAGATTACCTTGTTACCCTGTAATTCAAGGTAAGTATGAGGTAAAAGCTCAAGATAAAATATACAAGAGAAATTACTTAAATGTTTTATAAAACATACATTTCTTCATTTTTCCTCTGAAAATTGGGTATTATTCCATTCTAGTGTCAAAACCTATCAGTTGGTGCCTACAACATTGATTGGGCCACTTGTGGAAGACCGTGTTCAGTTTTGGGTCCTGTACTTCGAAGGAGTCAACAAAGCACAAAACATGCCCCAAGAAAGTTACGCAACAGTGCTGGGTCCAGAACGGTCTCCCCTCTTGATCCCAAATCTCAATGCCCGACTTCCTCGGCTTTCCTGGGTCCTTCTGGAATACCACCCCCACCCCACACACACACACACACACACACACACACACACCTAAGACCTGTAAGTTTTGCTTAAATCTCCCTTCCTTGATCACCCTTTCCCTTTCTACTCCAACAGTACTGAAGGTCTTCCTTTTGTGAACATCCACTGCAATCACAGTAGTTTCCAGAATCCTGCCTATTTGTTATCCTCCTGTTTCCTGCATATCAAACAAAAGTGCCTTTTAGATAGAGAACCCCACTGCAACCTCTTTGTGTCATCGGTGCCTCACCCCAAACCCATTTCACATCTTGGGGAACCAGAGCACTTAGTAAATGGATAAGTGTTTGCCACGACACTTAGTAAATAAGTGTTTGCCAGAGCACTTAGTAAATGAACAAATGTTTGCACCAGTGTCCAAGCAAGCAGATGATTTGTGATTGAAAGACTATCTGGAGCTAAATTCAGAAGAGATTATTTCAACCCAGTGGCAGGAAATGCAGGGGGATTCTTACTTGAAATGCCATTTTCCCTGCTCAGGTAGGACGAACAATTCTCCCTGAAGTACTTTCTTTACCAGCCAATACATGAAACTACTTCCCAAAGAGAGCCAAAATTGTTATTAACACCCACAATAACACCACATGAAATGCCCTCAGCATGAGGACTGTTCTTATTTTCCTGCTTTACCTCTAAGAAACAAAAAGTTTCAAACCGAGTTTACATTTTTAGTCTTCCTTTGACTCCTTAGTGGAAGCAGGAATTCCCTTGGTTTGCAGTAGCCGGTACCTATATTCAGCCACAGGAGGGAGCAAGCGTTCAGCTTCCTGGTCAACAGCACTGGGGGTACTGACATCAGTGAGCTGAAGAGAAGCCAGTGCCTGTCCAAGTGACCTGGACCTCCCTGCGGGAGACACACTTTTGTTCTTTCCATGCCCCATCTGGCATTGGCTTTCCTCTCCTTAAACATGTGACCCAAAGACAAACAAAACAATCCCACAAATCAACGGGTGAAGAATATTCCAGTCGATGCACTAGGAATGCCAATGAAGAGAACTTTGTGAATGTGTTAATTCGACAAGAAAAGCCAAAAACCAGTGGGGAATTTACTAGAAAGAGGTTGGCCATGGCCAAGTATGCCAAAGGTTAGTGTTTGTCAGATGCCTGAGATCACAACTTGGAATTTCAGCCTGCACTATCACGGCTTTTGGAAAGGAGAAAGTCCTTCTCACCTCTTTGCAAGGTCAGATGGCCTCCATGTCTCTGACTGTCAACTAACAGTCACACTGAAAAGCTAACCAGACCAGGGACATGGCACAAACGCAAGGTGGCCTTGGCCCTTGGAAGAGGGAAAACACACTCAACCAACTGCAGCATGGAGCCGCATTCTCCAGAGAAGAGACAGCTGCTAAGCTAGAGCACGAGATCAAGGCACTAGGTTCCCGGATGCTGGGTGAACCTGCGACACCCTTGACCCTTCTCGCCCCACTCCCAATGTCTTCTCATTCGTTCCCTTCATCTGTTCCTTCACCACACACTGGTCCAGGGCTCCCTAAGGTTGGGCGTCCTCACGGGAGCAACAACAGACAAGTGAGGAGACCAGGCCTTGCCTGCAAGACAAATACAGACAGGAGATTACAGTGAACCCCCTATGTTGAGGATTTAAAGGGCATAGCAGCCCTAGGGTAAAGAAAAGGAAAAAAGGGAGAAGGGGAAAATAAAAAGTTGATTTTTCACTTGGGCGACAAACGCCAGCCAAGGTAAGAACACAAAGCCCACTCTGGTTCTCGCATCCTCACCCCTCAGCAGGGGTGGGAGGGCTCAGGCCTACCTGAGGAGTCGGGATTCCATGGGAGCAGTCTGCCCCTGGAGCGTTCACAAGGAGCAGCACAGCACACGCACACACATGGGCTTCTGTCTCCTCAGAGCCACCCAGGGCAGGGCAGCGTGGTACCCATGGCTGGGGAGAGGCAAAGCAGCGTTTGACGCATTGTGAATATTAGTACAGTAAGAAAACTGTCAATTTAGGAGTTTTGCTCCTTGTTCAAATACTTATGCATCTTCCCCCCAGCCCTGCTACCAAAACACTGGAGAATGTAAAGAGCCTAGGAACCCAATCAAGTCCTGTCCCAGGACTCAGTCCAGCACAGTAACTGAATGAGTCCGTATTCTTCTGAGCCTCAACCCCATCTACGAAGAGAGGTGCCGTTCACCTCCTCGGGCAAGATTCAACAGGGCTACGGAGAACCCCGTGTTGATTCTGGAGCTGCACAAACAGGAAAGAGTGGCAGCAGCCGGCAGAAAACGTTTTAGAAGCAAACTCCTAGTTATCACTTCTCAAATTTCAAATGATAAACAGCAACATTTATATAAGTATTCAAAAAAAACCTAAGAATTCCATTAGGGTCAAAACACAAGCTCTCCCAAACAAACCAGAAAAGGTCCCCCAAGAACAATTGTTACCCATCACAGCTTCCACCTGCTCACCTGAGAAAGGCTTCCTCTGTCACCTCCCCAGGAAGGTGCCGGTCAATTGACCTGCTAAGCGCATGCTGGAACAATTTATTGTACTTTGCCACAGAGGCTTCAAAAGTAAAGACCGGTAAGTGCCCCGTTATGTTGCACCCAACAACACCGCATAGCTTTTCCACAGTGCTCCGTGGAGACTGAACTCAGCCCTGCAAAAGATTCAGTCATTTCAATACAACACTATGTGGCAGCCCCACATGAAAGTCATAAAGTTTCAGTGGTCTTCCTTTACCAATCCCCTCTCCTGTGGAGGGCCAAAACAACAACCAACCAATCACTTCAAAAACCCACAACTTACTTTTATTTTTCCCCCTTTTTGTAGAGGTGGGTATCAAATTAAGGCATTGTGCATGGTAGACAAGTGCGCTACCTCTGAACCACAGACCCAGCCCAAACTTTCAAGTGATATGATAATATGGGTTAAGTATCTCTTATCCAAAATGCGTGGGACCAGAAGTGATGCAGATTTTGGAAGCTTTTGGATTTGGGGAATTTTTACACATACACAATATTGGGGATGAGACTCAAGTCTAAACACAAAATTCATTTTATGTTCACATAAACCTTATACACATACCCCAAAGATAATTGTATACAATTTTAAATAATTTTGTGCATAAAATAGTTTCATGGTATTGAATTTTTCCCCTTGTGGTATCATGTCAGCACTCAAAATTTGAGGGTTTGGAGCATTTGGGATTCTGGAATTTCAGATTAGTAATGTTCAACAGGACGTGGCTGAAAGGTAAAAAGCCTGCCTTTTTCATTTTGGTACGGGGATTGAACCCAGGAGCACTTCACTACTGAACTACATGCCCAACCCTTATATTTTTTATTTTGAAAACAGGGCCTTCCTAAGTTGCATTAGGGCCTTGCTAAATTGCTGAGGCTGGCCTCTAATTTTCAATCCTTCTGCCTCAGCCTGCCAAGTTGCTGTGATTACAGGCGTGTGTCACCATGCCCAGCCATGGCTGCTTTTTGAAAGCCACTGAGCATTACTCAATTGCACTTGGAATAACTACATTTTTGCCATATTGATCACAGTATTACCCTTGAATTCAAGGTAAACGTACAACAGCAGATACCCAAAGTTTAAGATACATTATATAGGTGAACAGGACTTAGGAACTTGCTCGGTCCACCTGGTTCTGTAGTTTTCATAGAGGACATTAGCCCTGGTGCTTCTAGAACTACACAGGCTGAATTCCTGTACTCAAACAACAGGAAACGGAAGTTCAAGCGGCACAACCTAGCGAACAGCTTTGTGCATGTGTTCTACCACCAGCAGCTCTGCCAACACAACCAATTGGACCACATCGGAGCCAGAGATGAACAGAAAGAGTCCTGGACTGACTGGGTTCCAAGAGCCACGTCTGGGTTCATCTGCAGCAAATCTTACAAGAGTTCATCAGGGATGCCTTTTACATGCAGTTGAATGAAGTCCTATTGCCGATCACCACCTCCAGCGAGGTTTCAAATTCTTCCCCAACTCAAAAGGGCCAGAAAGAAAGATGGAACAGGGTTGGGTGCTCTATTCTAGTGGAGCGGAATAGGGCCATGTGCGATGAGGCGGCAGGTGGATTCACAGTGCGTAAATGCAGAAGACTTTGCTACTGGGTCAATCCACTAGCTCTGTTCCCCTCTCATTGCTGAGAACTGTCAAGAACGAAGCAGGGGGAGCGGCTGCAGCCACGGCTGGTCCTCAGTCCCACTCTTGTGTAACAAGGCACAACCAACCCGCCGGGCCACTTTTGGAGGGCATTCTCTATCAGCAATCTGGGCTGGACCAACAACATGTATAAATGTTAAATAACATGATAAAGCACAAGGTTGTTTTTTCTTTTTTAAGTCTCATATGCATCATCTGGATTCTTGACTGTTTTGGAAACAAATGCTGGTCAGTCCTGTCCCCCACCAAGCCCCCTCTTCTCCCAATAAGAGAAGCCTGTTATACATGCGTGACAGGCGCTTCATAGCTTGGAACTAACCGCACTGTATTTGACGTACTCAGCAGAGCAGTTACTGTAGGTAGGAAATCATTAACAGTACAGTGTGAGCGCTCGGTGATCCCGAGGCCACGCTCAGCCGGGAGAAACAAAAGCCACCACTGCCCTCTGCGTCCGTCCGAGGGAGGCTTCGTCTTACGCTCCGGGCATTTCAATGTGCTCTGAGGCACAGGGCAGGAAGGGGGTATGAAAATCCCAGCACATGAAACAGCAAGAATGAGTCCTTGCCACACCTGCCACCAACCCTAGGAAGCAGAAGCAGGAGCCAAGGCGCCCTTCCTTGTTAAAGCAGTCCCCTGAGAGAGCAAGTGTCCAATGGGAGAGGGAAAAGGAAGGGGATTTAGGCTGCATTTCATGGTTTAGTATTATGGAATCTGCCCTTTTAGGATGTAATCTTCACATTGCCAAGATACCTATTATTTATTCAGAAGCCCCAACATGGGCAGCTGGACATATCAACTCCTACCCAGCCCCATCAAAGCCACTGCAGAGCGGGGGTTCTTACACCTATTACATTTGGGATAAGAAGAATTTTACAACCAGCCACAGCAACAGATGTTCAGATGAATCAATGAGGCTGGCGTCTGGTATCTCATCTGGGTAACAACCAGGGGACTCAGAAGTGACAACTGGTCACCCCAATCATCCAGGCAGGAACAGACGGTATGAGATTTGAAAGCAGGTGGTGTAGGGGGCGGATCTGCTCTCCCGGGTCACCCTGCACTGTGAGGGGCTGAAGAGGGGCAGTGTTGTGAAATCTTTAAAAGAGAAATGTTGTGAGGCCAACTACCATGCCATTTGTAAGGATTCAGAAGAAAGGGGGACATTAATAATGCAGAGTAAAGAAGTCAGCTGCAGAAGTGACATCTCTGAGACAGTGGGAGAAGACACGGAGGAAGGGGGGGTGTGGCCTGAGGCCCAGGGGCAAAGCTTCCACCTCCTGCTGCTGCAGGGAGAGGCAGCCAGAAGAGCTGGAGGTACGCAGAGGAGGCCACCAGACAGCCTGAATGGCTTCTTTCCCTCAGTGAGAGACAAAGCAAAATCATCAGCTAGGAAGGGGCAGCGGCAAGGGAGAACTGAGGAGAAAGCGGAAGGTGTGAAACAGTTTTCTTGGAACGGGTGAATGAATGGAAAGGCGTAACAAGATGCTGACAGGGTGGTGAGCACCGTCTGGGGTAAGTTGTCGTGACTGTGACATGAGCCCAGGAGGCAAAATTGTCAAACAAGGAAAATGAGCATCACCGGGTGGGAGTGCAACAAGGATTGGGGTCTCTTAATAGAGTACACGTGGTTTGGTTGTTCCTAAGAGGGGACCCTGAAGTCTAAGCTGCAGAGAGAAGTCAAGTCCCTTGAGGGCATGTGAGGGGAGTGTGCAGTCAAGACCGTGGACTGACAACGTGCTGAATTTCCATTTCCAAGTGAGAGTTTCGGGGACGAAAGCTGGGCATGGAAGATCATGGAACAGGAGGCTTCACATCAAGGCCCTGAACCAGGACTCTAAGGCCAAAAGAGGGTCACTGAAATAAGGCACTGAATGTTGCGGGGGCTGGCGAGGTCGAGGTGAAGCATCAGTGCACACCGAGGCTTCCACAGGTAGTGAGCCGAGTGAGCTGGACAGGGAGGAAGCCATGCATGGACAAGGGCCAGTGACGAGGAGATGGTGACAGCAACAAGGAGGCACAAAGGGGTAGGACAGCTGATGGCAGAAGGTTCAGAGGGAGCGGAGGTTTTAGAAGGGGAAAGACAGGCGAGTTTCAAATGAAAAGTCGGGGGGCGAGGGGGGGTGGGAATGTAAACACTGTAAGGGAAGTGGCAGGCAGCAGCCAGCCCGGTGTCCAGAGAGCTAAGTGACGGAACATCCAGAGGAGACAGGATGTGGGGACTCTGCCAATGACAAAGAGGGCACAGGGGAAAGAATGGGACAGCCAATGCAAACAGCCTTTGTCATGGTGGGCATTATTTTAAAACTGTCTTGATGGCCAACGATAAATAACCCAAGTGCACCCTCACCGATTCTGCAGTAGCTAAGCATGCTCGATTGTGAAAACTTGCAGCAAATTCTGTCTTTTGCAGAGGGCAAGCTGAGATGTAAAGGCAACAGTGACTCCTGAGCGAACTAAATTGTGTTTTAGACACTTGTCAGCAACTGAAGATAGACTAGCCTGTCATCGGCTTGTTGACACAGAACCATCACTTTCACTCCAGCCTGGGGCAGGACCGCAGCTTTAACCAAAGCCAGCCACCACTAGAGGGCGACACAGCCTCAAAACTTGAGCAACTCCCAGGACCTGGCTTATGTAAAACTAAGCTCTCAGTGACAGCAGACCTGCGGTGAAATTTCTTTCTAGTTCAAACACTTATTTCATTTTTTTTAATGAAATAATTCTACTAACGTATAGAAAAATATATTTGTATGGATATGCAGATTGAAAGGTCTCAAACTCCACACCAAACAGGTAAGAATGACTAATCTCTGGGGGAAATAAGGTACCAGGAGAGATGAGACAACCCCCCCCCCCAAATGGTGTAATTTCACTTTCTGACCTCTTTCATTTTCCAAGAATACATTTCACATACTGGTATAATTTTAAAATACCCTTAAGATTAGGAAGTACTATACGTAGGCAAAAAACACGACTGAGCAAAACTTTAGGAAGAAGTAGCACAAGACACTACCCACTGCAGACAGACCTCCAGACAGCAGTGTTCAGAAGGACGTGAAATCCACCTTGTCTAACTGTATATTATCCCCGAGGACAACACAAGATTAATTTGCTCCAAGAACAGGGGCAAAATTAAAATGGCACCCAATTCTCACCCAGACCCCCATCTGTGGGGACCCTTTCTTTCTGTGAGAGCAGCAGCATGCGATGCTTAGTCATCAACCCCCCCACTCCCCGTCCATCACCATTCTCTTCCCTCCACTCTTAAGCGATCACCTACCTGAAACCGCGTGTCTTCCTCAGGTTAAATGCAGTTTCAACAAATACCTGTTGATGATTCCACCTCGTAACATCATAACCACCCAATCGGTAAATACAAACTCCAAAACGCGTCACGTCTTCAAATCAGCTGCAATTTGCAAAGACAGACCCAAGCAAAATATGACCACCCAAGTACAGAGAGATTCAGATGGAGGGCTGGTGGTTTACCACTGCTGGATTGAAGACGACCTTCCTGAACTTCACAGTAGGAAGGGGCACTTTTCAAGGGGTGGACACCTGATGAACACTCACTATGGCTGGGCCTTGTTCCGAGAGTATTGTATACGGCTATCTTGTTTCAGTCTAAGAAACTCCCCTCCCCCACCCCAGTAACCTCATTACACACTGGAGAAGATCAGAACCAGGATTCAAACTCGGGTCTGCCTAACCCGCATCTCCTCCGGCCACAGTCCCTGGCGGTTCAGATCAAAAGGCTGGGTCTTCACTCCTTATCCATGCACCTCATTCCAGCCCCAGCCCCTTCTCCATTCTCACTGCTTGGACTTGACACTGTCCTTTGGGTTGTCCAATCTGGCTGACAGCAAAGCAGGCAGAAGGTGGCTGGTGGGCCTAGGGTCCTCAAGAGAGGGAGGGAGGGGAATGCAGAGATGGGAGGGGCAGATCTTGGGAGGGAGGAGTCCTCATGGGGTCCAGCTGTGGAAGGAAGCTCTTCACAGATGGATTAAGAAGACTGCCAGGTGACCTGCTTCATGAACTTGGTGACACTCGGCAGGAAGGTGAGATTATGGGGGGCTTGGGGAGCAGGAGGAAGATAGACCTTGGTTCTCAACTCTGGCTGTTCCTTAGAACCACTTCGGTGGCTTTATTTTTTTTTTTTTTTTAAGTTGTAGTTGGACACAACACCCTTAGTTTTTTTTTTTTTTTTTTTTTTTAATTCTTATTTACTTGCTTTTAGTTGTACACAATGCGTTTTATTTGTACGTGGTGCTGAGGATCGAACCTGGGACGCCGCATGCTGGGTGAGCGCTCTATCGCTGAGCCACAATCCCAGCCCTCTCCATCTTTACTCATTTTTACGTGGTGCTGCGGATCGAACCTGGGCTGCACACGTGCTAGGCAAGCACTCTACCGCTGAGCCACAACCCCAGCCCCTTGGGTAGCTTTTACACAAACCCACAATAGACCATGAAATCACAATCTCTGGGTATGAGCCAACCTCCCCCAGGTAATTCTAATATGCAGCAAAATTTGAGAACCACAGCTGGGTGGACTGGACAGTACCTCAGGGCCAGGGCTGGGCTATAAACTCTTGATCTTCCAGTCAAAGTCAGAAGCACCCTCTTGCGATGTTCACCAGCATTTTCTGTAACTAGGGGTAGAGAGCACGCACCAAAGCCACACAGGACAGCGGATCAGAGGAAGCATGTGACATGGGTGCAAAGGCGCTGTGACAGCAGCTTAGGAAGGACTCCAGGGTGAATATGGGGATAAGTGATCTGAGAACTGCACCTGCCAGTCTGGAAGATTCCAGAGAGGCTAAGGGAGCCCAGGCTGAGGGCAGAAAGGAAATCAGCATGGCCTGTATCCCCTTCTCAACAAAGGGTGTGTATCCAGACATCCATCCCGTCCCTCTACCTCCCCCTTGGTTCCAGCACTTGGGAAAGATGAGCAGACAACTGTGGACTGTCCATGCCCTCCCAAGAGCTTATGATGCCCTTGCCCCATGAGACCCACTGGAGCAGAAGGGGACGGTGCAGGCAACAAAGAGGAGATGCAGGTAAGGTCAGGACGGAAGCCTACTGAATTGAAGAGCTTCAAGGTAAAGCATTTTGAATAGCAACAGGGGCTTGAACTGAAGAGGCGGCACTAGCACTGAATTTCCGGCAATGAGAAATGACAAGGCCACTCAGAAAGCACATCCCCAGGGACATCAAAGCCTTGAGGATGCTGCTTCAGCCCTGGTAAGGTCAAATCCAAGGCAGATGCTGAGAGATGGCCCCCAGGAAGACGGCAGCAGGTAGCTGAGGTAAGGACCCTAAGAGAAATGCTGCGTAGGCTGGGGTGCCCAAGGTGATCGGAATTGGCATTGAGTGTGCTACCAGCTCCCTGGGACAGTGGGACATGGGGTCCTTCACTGACCAGACAGAGAGGATGCTTGAGTGACAGTTATTTTAGGTGGAAGTGGCAGCAACTTCCTCAGCTAGGAAATGAAGAAATCAGACTGGCGTCCCTTCAGCTCCAACAGCTGATGGCTTGCAAAGTGTTTGGGGGACACTGTCAAATATTTGGTGCAAAAGTTCCTGCAGTGGTGGGTGAACAGGCCTAGCAAGGGAAAGAACACGCAGTGGCGCATGCCTGTAATCCCAGTACTTGGGAGGCTGAGGCAGGAGGATCGCGAGTTCAAAGCCAGCCTCAGCAATGGCGAGGCACTTGGCAACTCAGTGATACCCTGTCTCTAATAAAATATAAAAAAGGGCTGGGGATGTGGCCCAGTGGTCAAGTGCCCCTGAGTTCAATACCCGGTACAAAAAAAAAAAAGGGGGACAGAACAGTTCTTACTACTAATATTTTTGTTTTTGTTTTTAATCAATTTGCTTTTGCAAAAGTTTTAATGCACTAACAAAGCAGAACTTCTAATACCAGGATATGAGATTTCAAAAAAATAAGCCACATGTTCACTTCACCAGTTCGATTTTCATTTCCAGGTCACAAATTCTGCATCAGCCTCATGTCACATGCATCATGAAGCACAGTTAGCAACAGTTAGCAGGCACACAATGTTAACCAAATGCAGAACACGTAAAAGCACCATACATACTGACAATATGTTCTGAACGAATCTGTGTTCAGGAACACAGCAGATGTGAATTCCAAGTCACAAAGCTCACTGGAACTTTCTGTAATTCTGTGCTTCAGGGACTATTTCATGAGTGAATAGGGAAGTAGAGTGAGCTAGTTCAGTAATCTAGGGGAGACCGACGATCAGGGTTGCACATCCTTGGGTGTCAAGAACATTCCTTCTCCTGGGCTGTCATTCACACGCACTCTACGTTTGGAGTAGCAGTTGTTTTAAAAAAAAAAAAAAAAAAAAAAAAAAAAAAAATTGACAAAAAGACCTGAATAGAGCAGAGGCAGCTGCCACCCAGAGGTTCAGAACTGCGTTAGGAGGAGGAAGGGAAATGTTCATACACATCCCAGGAAAGGGGACAGGGGACCCTGAGCCACGTTGGTATGGTTTCAGACACTCCCAGGGAAACACATTCAAAGGCACCTGTGAGGTAATGAGCAGGATTTTTCATTTGTACAGAGCGGTCTCCTTAGGTTGTAATTTTACTTTTTTACTACAATATGGCTCCCTAGTAAGAAGCAAAAATGGCTGCTGCCCATAAATAATGGTGAGCATGCAGGGGCGATGCAGCTAACTTCCAGACTCAGAACTGTACTCAAGTCAAACTCCAACCTAATAAAAAATGGATTGCATATTACCTTGAACATAAGTTATTCTAGATGGTAATAAGGATGAGCTGTTTTTCCTGCTCCTGGGCCACCGAGCCTGGATATATTCCTACATACTCAATAATATATGTGCTGATATAAATTAGCATCTGGTGTCTTGAGCTGAAATGCATCTGGAAAAAACAAAAGTGTTCAGGAAAGAAAGAGGTGGTTCTGCAAATGCTTTGGACTAGGAAATTCGTAAGTTTTAAAATTCTCAGGTCATTCCGTAAACGTTTCCTGAGCCCTTCCTTCTCCTGGGTGTGGGGGCTGGGCAGTGCTGCTTTCCCACGCCCGAGATTCCCATCCAGATGAAGGGGAGCTCCAGCCAGCAAATCCTCCTGCCTCCCCCACTCTCGCTCCCTCCACTCAGGGCGAGAGCAGCCCTGGCATGAGTTTAGACGCAGAATCGGCTGTGCCAAGCCAAGCCCCCTCTTCTTGCTCTACTTCATCCTCTACACGAAAATGTGTCCAAGGATACTCTGGTAACACCGCCCCGTCCTACCCTGGTACTTACCAGCGTGGCACAGGGGGAATTAAATTCGCCTCGATCTGCATTCTGAAGTCCACTGGGTTGGCCATGCAAACAAACAGTGGCTTCAAATCCACAGTGAGAGTCTCACCCAGAGAGGCTGTTTTAGAAACGCAGATTCCTGAGGCCCAAGCCCCTGCATTCTGCTGCAACAGATCTGGAGAGTGCTCAGAGAAATCTGACCTAGGACAACTACAGTTGAACCAAAACCACACTTCAAGAAAGCATAGAGGAAAATTTCATGGCTCTGTATGCTGCTGAACTTTTAAAAAAACAAAACAAAAAAGAAGACAAAACATTTCAATAAGTCTGATTTTTCACTTTCATAAAATGAAGTGATTTTATGATCTATGTGGTAACTCACAGAAAATGACCATAGGACAAGACAACCCCAAGTGAGAAATGCAATTCCAAGTGTACGGTCTCAAGTGGGCATCAGAATCCAATAACCAGTTGGTCACTGTGTTCAGCCAGAATGTCAGTCTCACGTTACAGCTGCCCAACAGGGCACTCTGTGATCAGCATGGTCTTTGCCGGGTGCAGCAACCACTGAGCAAGGACACAGTACTTTGGGTGAAAATTTGGCAGTACAGAGTATGTCAATTATCTAAAAAGCATCAGATCAAAACCTGCATTTCTCCTCCAGCAACCCCAATCTCCAACCCAAACTTATATTCAGCCAAAGTCGTATTAGTGCTAGGGCCTACCACATGGACACACCACACATTTTTCTAAGCTATTAGGAAGGGAGAGAGAATCTTATTCCAAGATCTAAAATGTCAAGCTTGCCCCAAAAGTGAAATTAAAACTCACCCACACTGTGTTAACATTCGTGAAGTTTCCCATTTATCAACTCCACTGGGCTCATGTCCCCATTGTCCCTACCACACTGTCTTACAACACACCCACGACACATCACCTCTCTGTTGAAGCAGTTATGAAGCAGAACGAGGCAAGTGCACAGCATTCTTTCAAGAGTCCCAAATCCTGACTCCCCTTTGGACTCTGCTCACAGCCTCCTCCCCACCCAAGTGTTGCATGTTAGAATCCAGAATTTCTCATTAACTTCTACAATTATTACAAGCTTTTAAATTCATCTTGGGAGTACTGGACTCCTAGGTGTCTCTTAGTATTTTAATATCCTGCAGTAATGAGAAAAACACAAGCTAATCCTCTCTGCTTCCTGAACAAACTTGTTTTCATGAGAAACCTGAACTTAAGCAGGTAACAGCACCTACCCGAAGACTGCTTTAAAAACTTCGACCATTAGCACACATGAATCCCAGAGTTCTAGTGGGGGCTTCCACACATTCCCAGAAGGCAATTCAACTTTGTGATCTGATGTAGCTATTGTGCACTCAGAAGGGGGTAAAAATGAGAAGAACAAGGCCAAGGAGTCAAGTTCAAAATGTTAGACGACTGAAAGTCAAGTCTGCTACTGCAGAAGGCGGAGTAGTCCCCTAAAATGTCCACGTCCTAATCCCCAGACCTGTGGTTACGCTAGGTTACTTGAAAAGGGGAGCAAAGGCTGTAGCTGTGTCAAGGCTGCTGACCAGCCAATCACCCTGGGCCACCCCATGGGCAGGGTGGAGTCCCAGAGCTCCCGCAGAGCAAGGCAGGCAGAAGAAAGGCAGGGAGGGGGTCAAAGGAGCTATGACAAGGCAAGTGGCTTGAGGGCTGCTGCCCCACTGCCTCTGCAGCTGCAGGACAAGCCCAGGAAAGCAGGACCGCCAGGAGTCAGGAGGCACCTCTGGGAGGAACACAGCCCGCCGACACCTCAATCTAGCCCCATGAACCCACGGAGAACTTGAACAAATCTATGCCGTTTTCAACCCCTACACTGCGCACTTGTTAGCAGCCATAGGAATCTAGCTTTGATGCCACAGAATGTCTGTGGTTCCTTTCTGCATGTGCCAATGACTTCTGCTAGTCTGTGTCAAATGTCACACAGAAGCACAGGCAGGATTTTAGAAAGAAAAAAAAAAAAAAAGCTTTTAAAAATCTCCAAAATGATTCCAATGGGAAAAAAATCTTCACCCTTTGAATGCTGCCTCACAGCCTAAGACTGTCACTAGAGGCGACACTGTCGCTTCCATCAGAGATAACCAACCTGAGTATCTGAAGCTTGTAAAGACACATTTTCAAATGCAGTTGATGGATTTTCATTATGAAAGGGTCGCTCAGTTGTTTAAGAATGTGTGGCCCTACAAGCTCAAAACCCATTTCTGCCTTGTCTTTGCCAGTGGCTGTGTTTGTATTTTTAAAGAACACGAGACCTCAGAGGAGACAACTCCCAACCGCGTAAGCAGCAGAGGTGCAGGCGGCTGGCAGGAGCGCGCAGAGCGCGGCCACGTCTCAGCGGCAGCTCCCTCATCCGCTGGGCTCTGGGGGTGGACCCTCGAGACCCGTCTCTGCTCGTAACCATCTCCCTGAACCTACTTTGCCACTACCCCCTCTGCTAAAATGCCTCACGATCTCACTGCCCCCTGAATGACATCCAAATTGCGGGCTGGTCCTCAAGCCCTGTGGCTCTGGCTTCGGGAGCTTCCTCTCTGCCCACAGGCTCCAGGCTGTGGGGTGGTCCCCAGCCTGACGGTGCCTCCGTGCTGCAGAAGCCCATCCAACTGTCATGCGGCCTTACTCTGGCAAGCTCCTCCCCTCCCCTGGGTCTTTCCTGAGCAAAGAGAAAGTAAAACCAACTAGGGAGCCTCCCTCCCTGGCCCTCACAGTCCCTTCCTTCCACAGCCCTGGCGCAGTCTGCACCCACATCTGCATTTGTCCCCAGCTAGACCATACATACACTCCACAAAGACAGGGACCCTTCCGCTGTCACCACTGAACACCAAGCAGGCATGAAGTGCTGACTTGCAACTCAATTAGGCATGCGACAAACACTTGACACCAGAGGGGTTAGCACTGCTCGCTTCTTTAGGAATCACCTTGGCCAGTGTGGGCTCTGGTCACAAACTACTGCACACAGAGTGGCTTATGACCAACTGCCATGGAGGCTGGGAGGTCAAGACCAAGACACCTGGAGATTCGGTTTCCAAGAAGGGCAGCTTCCTGTTCACAGCCAGCCATCTGCCAGCGGTACCCCCGGGTGATGGCAGGGTGAGTGAGCACTCTGGCGTCTCTTTCAGGAGGGCACTAATCCCATCCAGAAGGGCTTTGCCCTCATGACCTGACCACCTCCCAAAGGCTCCCTGTTGTGTCATGTTGGGGTTAGGCTTTCAGCATGAGTTCTGGGAAGGAGTCTGTGGCAGAAACCAAATGACCACCAGGACAGTTACACTCCAAGAGACAAGAGCACAGGTCGAGTAGAGTTCTACTCGGCCATGGGAAGAAGGAAACTATGGCATTTGGTGGCAAATGGATGGAACTAGAGAACTTTATGCTAAGTGAAATAAGCCAGACTCAAGGTCAAGGTTGGAATGTTTTCTCTCATATGCAGAAACTAGAGCAAAATAAGGGGGGGGGGGGGGAAGCAGTATGGGAGGGTACCATGAAAATAGAAGGGAGCTCAGTGGAGCAGAGGAAGAGAATAGGAGGGAGGAGGATGGGAAAGGGAGGAAATGTGGAGTGGAACTGACAACATTGTGCTGTCTACATATGTAAGTACACTACCACGCATCCCACCTTTATGTCCATCTGTAAAGTACCAATTTAAAAAGACACAATGAATAAATGGAAGGCAGACCAGTAGAGTAGAGGAAGTGGAACAGAAGGAGGGCGATGAGGAGGGAAAGTAGCACTGAGTACTGAAATGGAGAAAATTATATTCTGTGCATGTATGATTATGTCAAAATGAACTCCACTACTATGTATAACTATAATGCAATAATAAAAACATTTTAAAAAGTAAAAATAAATTTAATACACAAGAGATACTTCTTCCAATTCCTTATGCATTAAAAAAAAATTAGGGGCTGGGGATATAGCTCAGTAAAGTGCTTGCCTTGCATGCACAAGGCCTTGGGTTTAATCCCCAGCACCACCAAAAAAAAAAAAAATTAGTATAAAGAATAAAGATTAGAATTTCAGGGCAAACAATTTTATGGGCCAAAATTTTATAAACAACACTGAACAATGGTGAGCATGAAGAGTGGTGTACTTTCAGAAATATCACGGATCAGGCTGTATGCTTTCAATTGTTGCAAATACCATCATATAATACAAGATCCTTAATAAAAGTCAATCTTGTGCCAGGCGCGGTGGCACACGCCTATAATCCCAGCACTTGGGAGGCTGAGACAGTAGGATCGCGAGTTCAAAGCCAGCCTCAGCAATGGCGAGGCACTTAGCAACTCAGTGAGACCCTGTCTTTAATAAAATACAAAAAAGGCTGGGGATGTGGCCTAGTGGTCAAGTGCCCCTGAGTTCAATCCCAGGTACCAAGGGGGAAAAAAAGCCAATATTATGGAAATGGTGGAGGGAAAAGAAAAGTACCCATCAGTGAAGATGCAGAGAATCCAGAACCATCACTGGTTGCTGATGGGAATGTAAAATGGTACAGACACTTTGGGAAACTGTCTGGCAGATCCTCCAACAGTCCAACAGAATTGTCAGGTCATGGGCTAACTCTAAGTATAAACCCAAACAAAATGAAAACAATCACCAAAAAAGCCATGAAAGAATGTACATGAATGGTCACAGCAGCACTATTCTTAACAGTAAAAACGTGAAAACAACCCAAATTTCCCACCAACTGACAAATGCATAAGCAAAACCCTAGGAGTCCACGTGGCTTCCATCTTCAGAAACCATACAATTTTATACAATATTGTGTTCCAAATTGTGGAATACTGTCCAACCAATAGAAAGAAATGAAATACTAACATGCTACAACATGGAGAAGCCCTGAAAACATGACACTGATAAAAGTCGTTCACAAAGGAGCCCACAACTGCATGATGCGATTTATCTGAAATGACCAGAACAGGCAAATCTAGAGACACCCAAAGCAGACTGGAGGCTGCTGGGGATGAGGACAGGGGCACTTGGGAGAACTGGGGAGTGATGGATGGTTCCTTTGGGGGATCATGAAAATACTGCAAAATTATTATGGCTGCATGACACTGAACACAGTGAAGCCACTGAACTGTAAACAGGTGACCAGATGCTATGTGAATTACACCTGAAGTTTGCTTTTTTTTTGATAAGCACATACTTTTCTGATAGTCAAGTCATTAAAAAAATACCTATGGCAAAATGATAATGGTTGCACAAGAAATGTTTTTGGTCCCAGCTATAAGTATCAACCTGTGTATGTGTATGTACACACACACACACACACACAGGCATATATGAACAAAAAATAAAATCAAAATCGATTTATGGTTTAGCAAAAAATAAAAAATAAAAAGACAGCCTCAGGAAGAGCTGGGTTATGCTAGAAAATACCGCCCAGATCTCAACACTATCTTCAAAACCTAAAAGGTTCCTTTCTGAGTGTAGATCCATCATGGGCACTCCTCCCTCGGGGACTCAGGTAACAGCAAGCTACCCTCTGTGACACACCAGGTACCTCGGCTGGGTGAGAACAAAAGCTTCAGCACTCCAAAGTCCTGACGGGCTCAAGATCACCAGAATTTTCATTGGTTCACACAATAGTCAACGCCAGTCTCCTGGCCGCACATGGGCTCCGTGGAGCACAGGGAGTCCCCCCATCTCTTCCGGAGATGAGCACTCCAAAGGTTTGGGAACGATCTGGATGGCTACCCTAGATGCCAAATCTCAAGTCCTATTCTCAGGGCCACGCCCCTGACGAGGAGCGTGTATTCATTTCCTGTTCTTCCATTCCCGTGAGGAACCAGGGCCCTGTGGCTGTCCAGCTGCCTACAGGAAAGGACGAGCTCCACCCCTTGGGCATCTCTGCCCACCCTGCCCCCCCCCCAGTCCGGAGGAATGGCACTGACAGGGACACTCAAGCTCCACACCCAGGACCCTCCCATCCTGTCCTGGTCACCTCACAGCAGCCGTCTCAGCAGCCCTGCAATCCTCCCCCTCCCAGGGCTCCCTCAGCTCCAGGCCAAGCTCAGGACCCCAGGCTCAGCAAGACCACAAGAATCCCTCTAAAATTATCTCCATCTTAATCACCCTCCACGCGGCCATCAGTTTAGCCTTCCTGAACTATAAATATCACTGTGAAGCTTCAGAGTTCCTGGTGATCCGTCCCCTTCCTAAACTGAGGCTTGCCTTCCTCCACTGAAACTCCATGTCCTACGGTGCCTAAAATGTCACCTTCCAACCATGCCACACACGCTCTCCCCGATCTCTGGACTTCAGCACATGCTGTCATGGCTATGTGACAGACCTTCACTCTTCCCTGGGTGGGTGATGAAGTCAAACTTCAGTAAAAGCGCCTGCTCCCCTGTGAAATGTGCCCCTTCCGCAGGCAGGACTCTGGAGCACACCTGGGGGGCAGCACTCCTCGAGCCCCCTCGGGCCTCCCCACCCGGCCTGGAAGCTGGCTGGGCACAGGGCCCTGCACTAACCCCATCTTAAATTGGGGGGTCAATCTGGGCAACATAAACCCTGTTGTATAGTTTTGTTTTTTTTTGTTTTTTTTTTTTTTTTTTAATTAGAAGGGCTAGGAGGTCTGGGGTTGCAACTCAGCAATAGAGCACTTGCCCAGCACTTGTGAGGCACTGGATTCAATCCTCAGCACCACATTAAAAAATAACAAAGTTATAAAAAGTGTTTAAAAAAATTAAAAAGGAGCCGGGCGCGGTGGCATACGCCTGTAATCCCAGCACTTTGGGAGGCTGAGGCAGGAGGATCTCGAGTTCAAAGCCACCCTCAGCAATGGCAAGGCACTTAGCAACTCAGTGAGACCCTGTCTCTAATAAAATACAAAAAAAAAAAAAGGGCTGGGGATGTGACCCAGTGGACGAGTGCCCCTGAGTTCAATCCCCGGTACCACAAAAAAAAGAAAAAAAAAAAAAAAAAAAAGGCCAGGGCCATAACTCAGTGGAAAGTACCCCTGGGTTCAATCCCCAATGTGGAAAACAAAATTATACAGCAGCCCATAAGGAGCTCCATTTTTATTTTTTGCAGTGCTGGGAGTGAGCCCAGGGCCTCATGCACAATAAGCAGTACTCTACCACCGAGCTACACCCCCAGCAGCACCATGTTTATTTGCTCAATGAATAACTCAAATGACTACTAAAATAAAATACTAATTTCTCAGCCTAATATTTAGCACCCAGTCAGTTAACTCTGTAGGCCCTCTAACACAACCTTTGACCCAATCAATGTGCCTGCTGATCCCACCATGGATGGCTAACCCCAGACTCCGTATTCTGAGGGCACTTACCTCTCCAACTTTCCCCCTTGTCCATGACAAACTCCCTTGAAAACCATTTCCAAACATCACCTAGACTAAATCTCTGCCTTCAGCTCCAATCCATGCCATTTACGTACTCGACCTTTGGTTTTGATATGAATCCTCTTTTGTCATTCACTGGCCAAACTGTGTCCCTGCTAAGTTCGCACACTGAAGTCCCAAGCCCCAGTGGCTCAGAATGCAACTGCATTTGTAGACTGGTCCATAAAAAAAGTAGTCAAGTTCCAGTGGGGTGATTAGAGTGGACCCTAATCCAGTGACAGTGTCCTTTTAAGAGGAGGAAATTTAGAAGCACAGAGGGAAGCCCACGTGAAAACACAGGCCACCCACAGCCAAGGAGAGAGGCCTCAGAAGAAAGCCACCCTCAGACACTTCAATCCTGGACTCCCAGTCTCCGCCCAGTCTGTGGCAGAGATATATCTCCCAGTCATTCTCCTGCCTTCTCAGTCTGGATTTAGTGGTCAAATTCAGACCACAGATAAATTAGGCTTCTACTAGGGATAAAAATCCCTGGCTGGAATTGAAGGGATGAAAATGCAGGGGGCTGGTAAACAAGGGGCCTCCACAACCCAGAACACATTCCTCCCATCAACTGGACACAAGCTCACAGCCTGAACGCTGATCTGGACAACATCCAGGGATCCCAGGCCACCTCTGTAGCAGGAACGTCCCCCTACAGGTGTTGTGCCTGGATGAGACCACCTGATACCTGGACCAGGCCTCAGTGAGGGAGAGGTCTCTCCCCTCACTGGACACACCCAGCCAGCCTAAGAATGACTTTGTTTCTACAGGGAAAATTGGCCCTGGTTGAGCTTCAAGCTGGTTGCAGATATTCTAAGGTTTCTTAGGATAGTTCCTGAAATCTAAAAACACCCTGGATGGCTGGTGGCTGGAAAGGAGAAAAAGAGCATTTTAAAAGGTAACTCAGTCTCACAGACTGAGAACTTCTGGATGATTTCTTCTGGGTTGGCTTTCTTTTTCCAAAAAAAAAAAAAAAAAAAAAAGCATAATTTGAAAGCACACGTAACACTAATGGAGAAAACCTGGAGTTGCTATGTTTTAGTTTAATTAAACCTCAGTGTAAGCTCATGGTTGGAGTCATTAAGTTAGCTTCACGATAACACTGACTTGCAGTATCAGGCCATGGTCCATGCTACCTATCTCTAACCATTTTCATAACAGAAATGAGAGAAGAGTAAAACCACAGTTCAAAACAAGAGTGGGGTGGGGGGTTGGATTAAACATTCCCTTGGCAATTTAAAAGACAGACTAAAATCTTGATTTTTTTTATTTTGTCACACTTAACAAGTGTTTGTTAAGCTGCTACTATATGCTTCCAGGCAAAGGGGTCTCCAGAGTGACTACACACACCTTGCTACCTTTGAAAGTCTCATCTGGTGGGTCACGTTGTAGGCCGACTGTACAGTAAGCACAGCCTGAATGAATCATGGGGGAGAAGAGGGGAGAGACGCAGGATGGGTCCTTGAAAACAGCATCAAGTGAATTAATGCTAAACAGTAGCATCCTGGCCCATTTTGGCATTCCTGGGTATTAGGCAGCTTGCCCTGTAGCCTGGTTCATCTCCTTGTGGATGAATTTCCCGAAGCTAGAACATGTCCAGGGCCACCATTTCTTCCATCTGTTAACCACACAGCTGCTAGCCAATCCCAATGAGCTGCCCTGATGTTCACCATACTTTTTAAGTCCCAGACTCTCCACGGAGTCAACAGAGTCTGATCTTTACCTTCCCTACCCAGAAGCAGTGGAAATCCCATCTACTTAAATGCTAACACAACTACTCTTTCCTGGCAAGCCCAACACACTTTTTTCTACTGTAGAAGACACATCTCAGAATCCTCTTTGGCAGAGGGGGTACACGATGCAGCAAGGTCCTACACTGGACATGCAGATCAATCAACTCTCATGCATTCACATGTATGTACAGGAAGTCCTCAATTTACCCACAATGGTAAGATCATAAAAATGACCAAGCAAGCCGAGTCCATTGCAAAAAAATCTCAGCAGTCGATGAGAAAAGGTTGCAAAACATTTTTGTGAAAACATTAAAAATTGTTACGAATGTACAGGGCAATCTTCTTTAAGGAAAATATTTAGTGTACTGCCAGTTAAAACATTGGAATTAAAGTGGTTTTTAGATTTTTTTGTTGTAGATGAACATGATGCTTTTATTTATTCTTAGGCGGTACTAATGATCAAACCCAGTACCTTACACATGCTAGGCAAGTGCTCTACCACTGAGCTACATCCCCAGCCCAAAAGTGTTATTCTTTATGCAAATTATTAAAAACAGTTGAAAAGTGTTTGCCTTGTCACAATAAAAAGCAGCATCTTTTCTAGGTTTTGGCAAAATGTCCTAAGTTTTTGGTGGGGGGGGGGTGAAATTCATGTAACATTAACCGCTTTAAGGTGAACAATTTGAAGGATTGAGCACATTCAGATTTGTACAACTACTATCCAGTTACAAAATATTTTCGTCACCCCAAACATAACAGGAACCCTTGCTTGTACCCACTAAGCATTTATTTCAAGTCTCTCCCAGCCCTGTCCCTGGAAACTACCAATCTGTGCCTTATCTCTATGAATCTACCTCTTCCAGATATTTCATATAAGTGAAATCTTAAGCTCTGTGACCTTCTTTGTGGCTGCCTTTACTGAGCATAATACTATTGAAGTTCCCCACAACGCAGCATGCATCAGTACTTCTTATGACTTGATATTCCATTGTACTGCTCAGCAAATCCACTTTTTATGTTGTTTTTATTTTTTATTCTAAGATGTCAAATGACAGCAGAATGCATTACATTTCATATTACACATATATAGAGCACTTTTTTACAAATCTCTGGTTGTATGCAAAGTATATTCACACCATTCGTGACTTCATATATGCATTTAGGGTAATGATATCCATCTCATTCTACCATTTATTTTCCCCTTCACCCTTTTGCCCCCTCCCCATTGGCCATTCTAGTATTCCTCTAATTCTCTTTATGTTCCCCATCCCAACCCGACTGTGAACTGGCCTCCTTATATCAGAGAAAACATTTGGCATTTGGCTTTTTGGGATTGGCTAACTTCACTTAGCATTATATTCTCTAACTCCATCCATTTTCCTGCAAATGCCATGATTTTATTCTCTTATTGCTGAGTAATATTCCATTGTGTGTATATACCACATTTTCTTTATCCATTCATCTAATGAAGAGCATCTAGGTTGGTTCCACAGTTTAGCTATTGTGAATTGTGCTGCTATAAAAACATTGATGTGGCTGTATCCTTGTAGTATGCCGTTTTCAGGTCTTTTGGGTAAAAGACCAAGGAGTGGGATAGCTGGGTCATAAGGTGGTTCCATTCCAAGTTTTCCAAGGTATCTCCATACTGCTTTCCTTATTGGCTGCACCATTTTGCAGTCCCACAATGTATGAGTGTGCCTTTTTCTCCACATCCTCGCCAACATTTATTGTTTGTGTTCCTAATAGCTGCCATTCTGACTGGTGTGAGATGAAATCTTAGAGAAATGCAAATCAAAACCACTCTAATTGCCAGAGAGCTTGAGCATTTTTTCATGTATTGATTGATTGTATATCTTCTTCTGAAAAGTGTCTGTTCAGTTCCTTGGCCCATTTATTGATTGGGTTTTTTTTTTTGGTATTTTGATTTTTGAGTTCTTTATATATTCTAGAGATTAGTGCTCTGACATGCATGTGGTAAAATTTGTTCCCAATTAGTAGGCTCTCTGTTCACCTGTTTCTTTTGCTGAGAAGCTTTGTAATTTGAGTCTATCCCATTTATTGATTCTTGGTATTAATTCTTGTGCTACGGGATTCTTATTAAGGAACTTGGGACCTTATCCAACATGTTTGAGATTAGAGCTTACTTTTTCGTCTATTACGTGTAGTGTCTCTGGTCTGATTCCTAGATCCTTGATCCACTTTGAGTTGAATTTTGTGCATGGTGAGAGACATACGTTTAATTTCATTTTATTGCATATGGAGCAAATCCACTTTAATATTCAGCAGTGCGTTAATCTGTTTATACCTGATGACACTGCTGTCTTTTCACCTGTGAGCTACAGCGAATGGCACACTAGAAGTCATAAATGTGAATGCGCACACCCTCTGTCCTCTGCACTTTCTCTGCTAGAAAATAAACTTCTCATTAAAGGAACATTCAGAGTTATCTGGCCAGCGTCACTCCCTCTAGGGCATCTCTCCTTCCTTCAGACCACCTATTCCTGAGCATCAGCTCCACAGACTGCAGGCGTGGTCCCTCTAGTGGCCCTCCCAGGGGACGCCAGCCATCTATGACTTCAGCAACTCCACTTAGGCTTTAACGTCACTTCCCACATGGTCACTTTTAGCTTCTCGGCTGCAGTTTTCTTGGTTCATCCCTTCTCAATTTTTGACACTTTCGTAAAATGTCACGTAGACATATCCAGGTAGACAAGAAGGCCACGTGAATACACAGTGCTTCGATGTCTTTAGGAGCACCGAGGAACACTGGCAGAGATCGCAGCTGCGCTTCGGGAGGTGCACCTGTTATGCATGGGGTGACCTGTGGGCTGAGGAGCCAGCAGCAAGGGTGTGCTTCATGCACTTGCCCAGCTCAGTCACCACCTGGGGAACTGAAATGTGAACTGTTGTTGGGAAAATCATTTAAAGCATGATAACAAATTTATGCGAAGTGTGGACCGAGTATGTGATTATATTAGTGATATATTTACATATACACACTTATGACATATATAGTAATTAGTTTGAAGTTAAATATTGTCTCCATTCACTGCCACAATTGCCACAAAGGGAAACAACTAGGGGCAGGCTGTTAGAATTTAGGCAAAGTTTCTTACGCAGGGAATGCCATTTTAATAAAAGGGAAGTTTATTAGGGGCCACGCGTGGCAGGGGGAGAAAAAGAGAAAATGGGGAACGGACGGGAACAGGGGCAAGCGCGAACAGAGAGCGATTTCAGTCCGGGGGTGGCTTAAATAGAGTGGGGGGTCAGAGAGCCCCCCCTGGAGTGAGTCCTTGTCCTATAGGCCTACCAGAGGTCAGGAGGTAGTGGCCAGGGAACCTGCTGGTCACAAAGCACCTGGGGAGGTGTGGCCTTCTTCCTGGAGGCGCAGCTTCTGCCTGGACTCCAACATTCCCCCCTTTTTGATTTCTTAGGAAGCGGGGCGTCGTGTTTCAAATCTGGCTGCTTCAGAGCTGAAGTGGGGCGACGTGGGGTAGTTTTGAGGGGGGAGATGGAACATTAATTTAAGATTAGCTTACTGGATGGCTAAGATCAAACTTTAAATTAATCAAAAGGGCCAAGAAGACCAGTATTTGGTTCTTGTCTCAGAGTCTGCCTGTGAGGGAAGAAGGAACATCTCTACAGAGCTTTGCATCTCTGGGTCACATGATCTCCCGATAAGAGAGATAAATGAGACCGATAGAGGAAAAGCCAATCAGTGCTCTTGCTAAAAGGAGGGTCCATAAAAAGGGAGAAACATCCCTAATGCTTCTGAGGAAAGCCACAAGGTCAAGCAAGACCTGGACCCATCCTTACAGAAGGCACCAAGCAGAAAATCTGCTCTCAAGTTTCCCAAGATTCCCATCAGAAACAGCTGACTCTTACCAATGGTCAAAACAAAAGTCAATTTGACAAATTTCATCCTAGACATCCAGTAACAGTTTAAAACAGATGCACAACCATTTCTGAACATTTTAGAAGCAAAGGTAACTTCAGCCCTAAGTAAAATGTTGTGTTTACATCCCTGATAACTCTATACATGTTAAAAATTTAAATTAAACTCCATGATATACATTGACATGTTCCAGATGCTGCAACATTTATTCAGTACTTTATGTTTTTTGTGTTCTCTCATAAAAGTTCTATCCCTGTTGACTTTATCCTTCATCAGACATCAGCTACAGATGTGCCAAGATTACATCCTACCTGACCCAAGTAGACTCACTGCTTCATTTCCATTGGCACCTGGTTCTTGGGTATATTTCTCCCCTCCCCAGGACACAGGAACAGTCTCCCTTGTCCCAAAGTGGACAGGACCCTTCCAGGTTGTGCTGTGCACACCACAGCTGCTAAGCTTCGTGAAACCTCAGGAAATTTAACTTCTTGGATTCATATTTCCAGACTAAAACCAGCTGCTCAACCAACTGAAGATCCACAAAAGAAGACAAACAACTACCTCAATATACTTGCTCTTCCAGTCCCACTGATCCCTTAAAAATTCGTTTCTCTCGTGTCCCCAATACCAAACTCAAAATAATCTTCTCTGTTTTTCTTGTTTTAAACCTCTAACCAGTTTTTCTCAGGGACAATCAAACTGTTAAAAAATCAACGGATGACTTTCCAACCAGACAGCCCTGCTGAGTCCTGCCTTATGCTGCCACCTGATGCTCATTGTGATGTGTTTCGCACTCTCCATTGGCCTCTTCACCGTAAGTCCCACCTGGTGGAACACAGGCCTATGGACAATAATCCATCTCACCTTCTTTCCTTTTGTTACTTCCATAATAGTGTTACCTGCAAACTCACAAGACCCACAATTTCTACATGCTCTCCGGCTGACTTCCTCAGTGACTTTCTGCAGAAGCCTGGTTTGACACCCTCACCGACATATGGCTTCAAAGAAACTTCATCCATCCCATACCTGGACAGATTCATCTTTTCCACGCCTATCTCCTGGAAATTTTTTCCACCTCCAGCGGGACCTGCCTGCCCACATCTCCCCCCTCAAAACTGCCCCACGTTTGGGCGCCAAAATGTTAGAATTTAGGCAAAGTTTCTTACGCAGGGAATGCCATTTTAATAAATAAAAGGGAAGTTTATTAGGGGCCACGCGTCAGGCTCTGGTGGTCCTTTCTGTGCAGTTCATCCTGAAGTGTCCTCCAAGAATGTTCCCTGCATGCATAATATGGGGACACTGCCACCATAAGCCAGGACTGCCTTGGTCTCACTCAGACAGCATCGCAATCTTCCTCACTCTGATCTTAGAAACCAAATCACAAAGTGGTTTTGAGCACACGACAAGGAAACTTCTACAAGATGAAACTTCCAATATTATATTTTTATGTGGGTTTATTTTATGCGTTTTTAAAAGGAAACTCTGATGTCAAAATTGGTCCTAGGAGAGAGACTTAAGAGAATGCACTAAAAGAAAAATGTATTTGTTGTACAGAATTTCTGCTAGACATTTCCAGGGACCAATTTTGCGCGCTTTCTGGTTTTCATCAAGTTCAACACAGGGAGCTGTGAAGTAACAACTTTCAGGGAGGTACACTGTGGACAGCAATCAAAAGGGGTTCTTGTTTTTTTAAAAAGCAGACCTTAGTAGGACCCTGAGCCTATGCTACTCCACTGTACTCCAAGCCAGGGTCCTCCTTCCCCAGTGTCACATGATAGGAATGTGATAAGATGCTGTCCATGATGGACAGGAAAGAAGATAAGGGCAAGAAAGAAAACCATACTGAGACCCGATTCCAAGATGAAAAATCAGTTTGAGAAAATAGAAGTTTAGAAAAAGAAACAAAAAATAAAAATAACCTAGGAGTGCATCAACGGCTATGTATGATATATCATAGTGCATAAATGCATTCTAATGTCATAACTAAAACAAATTAAAAGTTAATAAAAATATATTTAAAGAATTAAAAATAACCTAGGAGTCAAGTCGATATGTAAAACAATTTAAAAAAAAAAAAAAAAAGGGACACATTTTTCCCTTGTTGGCACCAAAGCTTCCTGGTAGCCAAACACTAGGCACTTAATAAATGGGTTGTTAACCATTTGCTTCAAATCTTAATAAAAAAACATTCATTTCATCATGAGTTAGTCACCCACTTTCCAGGAAGCACCTAGCATGATACAATGAAACTAGGGCGCGGAGGGGACTCCATACCGGCTCTTCTCTTGTTTCACAGAGCACATTTCTATATAGTAATCCACAAAGGCCAACCAACCATCAGAACAGGGTTTTAAAGGATCTATCCATCCATACTGAAATAAAACCTCACAGTACAGGGATCAAATTTCCATCTGTGAATACAGTTTTCTCCTGATGTCACTCTAATCTACCAATTGAAGGAGATGCAAAAATCTAATTTGCAAACGGAGGCTCAGGCAGGACCAGCTCCGATGTGCACCAGTCCCTTGTTATTCAAATGACACTTGACACCAGCCAAACCGAGAAATACTTATTGGAAACCCGCAGCCCTCATTACCCAAAACAAAGAATGGACTCTTTCCCTGACCAGGCACTCCAGACACCAAATGCAAATTAAGCCAGCAGAACAAAACCAGTACTGAGAAGGCGCAGATTGCAAGAGCCTGGCTGTAAGTTCAGCCATTCACAGGCCCTCAAGGAGGACGTCACTCAGAGAAACAGCTGGGCCAGGCTGAGTGAGATGCTCCTTCTAAGCCCAGAAACATTGGGTTCCACCTCCCCAAGTCTCTTAGCCAACCAAGAGAAGGGAAACACTATCAGGTTGAAAATTGAAAGCTCATCTTAAAAAAAAAAAAAAAAAAAAAAAGCACTCCCTGCAACCTTTTTTTAAGCTATAAACTTCCTTAATCTAAAATATTTTTTTGCTTAAAGAAACTTCATACTCCAACATCCACTTCCATTAGCTCCTCTACCAGCCAAGTGGGTAGGCAGAGTAGATTTCCCTCAATTCACAGGAAAAACAAGTGCCCCTAAAAGAAAAAAATTAGGCCTCTGAAGAAAGATTTGTAGTTTTTTTTAAATTAACTAAAGTCCATGCTTTATTTAGACTCCTTAGTTTTTTGAATTTTTTATTTTATTTATTCTGGTTAGTTATATATGACAGCAGAATGCAATTCATATTACACAAACAGCAAAATTTTTCATGTCTCTGGTTGAACTCAAAGTAGAATCACACCATTTGGGTTTGCATACATCTACTTAGAGTAATGATGTCCACCTCATTCCACCATCTTTCCTACCCCATTGCCTTCCCTTCCCCACCCTCTCCCTTCCCCTACCTAAAGTTCATCTATTCTACCCATGCTTCTTGCTCACCCCCATTATGAATCAGCATCCATATATCACAGAAGACACTTGGCATTTGATTTAAATGGGATGGATTCAAACTCAAAAGCTTCTTCCAAACAAAAGAAACAGTCAATGAGGTGAATAGCCTACAGAATGGAGCAAATTTTTGCCACACGCACATCGAATACAGCACTAATCTCTAGGATATATAAAGAACTCAAAAATTTTAACACCAAAACAAATAACCCAATCAATAAATGAGCCAAGGAACTAAACAGACACGTCTAAGAAAATATACAATCAATCAACAAATACATGAAAAAATGTTCAACATCTCTAGCAATTCGAGAAATGCCAATCAAAACCACCAAGACTTTATCTCACTCCAGTCAGAATGGCAGCTATTAAGAATACAAACAATTGCCGGGCACGGTGGTGCATGCCTGTAATCCCAGCACTTTGGGAGGCTGAGGCAGGAGGATCGCGAGTTCAAAGCCAGCCTCAGCAATGGTGAGGCACTTAGCAACTCAGTGAGACCCTGTCTCTAAATAAAATACAAAAAAGGGCTGGGGATGTGACCCAGTGGTCGAGTGCCCCTGAGTTCAATCCCCAGTACCACAAAATAAATAAATAAATAAATAAAAGAATACAAAGAATAAGTGTTGGTGAGGATGTGGGGAAAAGGGCACACTCTTACATTGCTGGTGGGACTGCAAATTGGTGCGACCCATCTGGAAAGCAGTATGGAGATTCCTTGGAAAACTGGGAATGGAACCACCATTTGACCCAGCTATCCCACTCCTTGGTTTACAGCCAAAGGACCTAAAAACAGCATAATACAGGGATTTATAGTGTTTTGTAGCCAAGCTGCAACCCAGCCTTGGTAGGAAGGAGCTCAGGGCTGGACTTTTTCCTGTTTTTGTTTTTGTTGTTATTGTTGGGGGGGGGGGGGGGGTAGGGTGGGCTTTCTGGGAATCGAACCCAGAGCCTCATGCACACTGAGCACATGCCCTGCCACGCGTCTTCTAAGCCTACTCGTGAGACTCGAGTTCAGGTTAACAAGTGGGCATGGGAAGGGCATACGGTCAGGAAATGGGAACTGTGCCTCTAGGTCTGCTCACTCAGGCAACAGTTCACCACCTTGGAAGTCCCTTAGATGACAATTACCTCTCCAGCAGATGACAGAAAATTTTTGTTACATTCATCATTACTCTGGTCTCCAGGAGAACTGGCTTCAGAAAGCTACAGTCTAACATAATGCTCAACTTTCAGGGGGAAATTTTCAGAATTTTGGCCATGATGCCAAGGGGCCTTAATGACAGCCCAAGGATGGGTCCTCTTTAACCCAAATACCCCTCCCAGCTCCAGGTGGGGAAATGCTCCAGCAACGCACCCCCCCACCCCCGCACTAACCCACAGCAGCAGATGTGGCCCCAGCTTTTTTTTTTTTTTTTTTTTTTTAAACCCTGGCTGCCAGGAAACTCAGTTACCATCTGTCTCAAGAGACCTTAAAATCCATTTCTTACCCCTTACTTCCAGGTTCTTTGTTAATCATTTTCATTTTATTGGGCCTTCACCTTCATTATAAGCAGTCTCAGATTATTTTGTAAAGCAAGCAAAATATAAAAGCAAGCAACAGGAATGGAACATTTCCCATCTTACTTGAGAAGTTTTCCTACATTGTGTGCACTACTAAAGGTCCTGCCACTAAGTAGTCCCTGTCGATCACTTGGGCTGTTCCCTAAACCTCAAAACCAAAGGTCCATTCCTCTCTCCTGCAAGGTCCACTTAAACTGCTCGTCAGATCCTCCAAATCTTTCAACACAGGTTGAATGGCCCTTATCCAAAATGTTTGTGTCCAAAAGTGTTCCAGATTTCAGAGATTTGGGAGTATTTGCATAGTTTTTACCAGTTGAACATCCCTAATCCAACAATGTGATCTCCAAAAAACGCTCCAAAATCTGAACATGATGCTCCACCCATAGAAGAAATAACCAAGTAAGTGGGCCTCTTGATGATGATGTGCACTTTGCTCCCTTATTGGTATGCAATGTGGTAATCTTGTTTAAGGCATAAAGCAAATCTCTTAACTGAGGATTGTCCTAAATGTCCACCTGGTGATGTGAAGCATCACTCTCCCACTCTAATAGATAAGAGCACTAAAAGAAAGGTGCCAGGCACAGTGATTCACACCTGGAATCTCAGTGATCCAGGAGGCTGAAGACAAAAGGATCAAGAACTTGAGGCCAACCTCAGCAACTTAGCGAGGCCCTACATAACTCAGACCCCATCTCAAAAGAAAAAATAAAAAGAGCTGGGGATGTGGCTCATTTGTAAAGCACCACTGGGTTCAATCCCCAGTACCCACCACCACCACCACCCCCCCCCCAAAAAAAAAGTACTACCTGGGACAGAGACGCTTAACAAATGTCATGTACATGAGAAACCAGGCCTGATTACTTTTCCATTCAAAATAAATTCAGTGCATTCATCAAATACCTGTCATGAGCAAAGGCACTGTGCCCAATGCCACAAGGGAACTTGAGATAAATATTATAGGTGTTGGCGTCAAGTAGTCCTCCTTCTAAGGTAATGGGGTGAATAAAGTCAAAGTATCCAGAATCTGGACAAAAATATGTACCAGATATTCAAAAGACAATCACAATTTCAAGTATTTGCAAATAAGTTCATTTGATTCCATGTCATGTGTCCCAATTTAGGTTTGGGGAAAACATCACAACTATCATAAAGGTGGCAAAGCTTGTCATGGCAACTCAAAGATGAGCTGGCACTCGAGGAGAGCACCTGCTCACACCGTGGCTTGGATTCACTGACACTCACGAGATGGGAAGGGCATCACCAATGCTCCTTTTACTTCAGGAAACTGAAACAGCCCCTGTAAAATTGAAAGCAACTTCCTGATAACTGCTTTTCTGCTTCTGGTATTTCCTCATGCTGAGAATAAGAACTTCCTCATGCTGAGGACAGACACCAAGGAGATTAAGACTGCCATCGTCTCTGCAGGCACGGCCAGCTACGTCTACACATGTGTGTCACCTGGCTTTTGTCTCTGAAACTTGTAACTGCTTCTTTACAACCAGAAGAGGCAACTAGCTGCTTTTCCCCAGGTTGACCAAAGTATAAAATTTCATTCTTTTTTTCCATCATTTGCCTCTTTCTTACGCAGATCAGTGGGGATCCAGGCAGGCTTCCCGGCCCAGCTGCTGGTAAGAAAACTGAGGTTCGGGGATGAAGCAATTAAATCCACTCTCAGACATGGTAGGTACAGAGTGAGGATGCTGAGTCACTGTTCTCTCTCCCGTCTCTGACCTCCACAGGGAATCTAGAATGAAGATCACTCAGGGAAGTACGAGGGTGTGGGCCTAAACGACAGGAGATGACTATCATCACCATCACAGCGACTAACAATTATGCAGCTTGACGACACTTGTGAACACCGCGCCTACTGTACAGACGAGAAAACTGAGGCACGGACAGGTCACTCGACTGGAAAGGAGCAAAGCAGCACCTGGGATCAGAAACCCGGGCTCCTAAGCACTCAAGACATCACTGTCTGTGCGTCAGTCCCTGATGGAAGACGGGAGGGCCGAGCCTATTCAGGAAATGCCAGGCAACAGCATGAAAAGGAGGTACAGAAGGGCCTTACTGGACCTTGTGATCCCAGGAGCTGAAGTCTCATCAGGCAACACGGGGCCTCCAGGCACCCATCAGAGTGACCGCGGGTGGCACTGGTGTCCCTGCAGCAACGTGTGCATGGCCTTGGCTGACATATATGCACGCCACTGCTTCAGTCCCTGCCACTGCAGGCTGGTATGGCGGCATCTGTCCATTACACTGTCCCTTGCTACTGGTCTCCTGACCCAGGGGAGAGCTCTTTTCATTCTCTTCAAGGCATCTGCTCAGCCCTGACCTTAAACGTGAACTCTCTCCTTTACAGCGCAACACTGCCAGATTCTTCATGACTAAGTCTCAAAATTTTCTGCAAAGAAAACCTAGGGGGAAAAAAAGCTATTCTCCACAATCATTTTTGTAATGCCGCTAAGTGCTTCCTTGAAACTCCTTCCAACACAACATCACCAAGTTAGTACCCGAAACCACTTCTCTCCCTGTGCGATTTGCATATCTGACTCCAGTGTGTGTCTACTCTGAAGTTAAGGTCCTTGGGCTCAATTAACTTTAAAACCTCAGATAAGGTATCACACCCTCTGTGACTCACTGCAATAGATAAAGGGCTGAGGATTCCTGCTATTGTGTCACAAACCGCTGAGGAGGCACCAGGGGCTCACTCTGACCTTTTGTTTCTCATGTCCTTCACCAATTTTAAGTAGAAAGAACATTTTGCCTGCTGCTGTATTGGTTCAACTAAACGTGTTGAGGTTTTCTGTTCATTCCTCTGGGAAACAGAAAGCTCCTCCCACCTGGAATGGCCCCAGCAGCCACATGCAGACAGCACCAGCTGGGGCCAAGATTCAGACTCAGAGGCTTGATTGCTTTCTCCATCTTAGCAGCATTGGGTGAAGAGCTGGCACTAAAATATTATGCTGAACAGTAATTTACAATGGTCTCATTTCTTTCCCATCAGAATAAGAAGCCACAGAGCTGGTGCATTGTGCCATAATTCTTGGGAACAAAACAGTCCTCATACAACATTCACTTTTTCTTTTTGTAATTTAAGGACGAATTCCAAATACTTTGCTTCTTCAGATGCCATGGCTCGATCTTAAGTTTTATGAAGCTCTGGCTTTAATGCTCAGAAGGTTAGGACCCTCAATGACTAATGTGAAACTGCAGAGAAGAAAATTTCCCCGAGTTATAACTGCCACCTGCTATTCTTCCGCGTGTCAGTTCACCACAATGCTAAAGAGATTTTGCAAGGCTGAAAAGAACTCCCATTCCAAAAAAAACCGCATTCCATGATTTACAGGTCTGTCGTACAGATCAATTGTATTTTTCCATTGTAAAGGAAAAACCTATACAGCAAGGGGAAGCAGAGGGCTGGTTTCTGAATTCACTAATGTTCCTTGTTTTTTTAAACCAAGACCAGGAGGTGGGGGTCTACAGCCAGGGGTTGAGTGTTAGATAAGGATGGTCACAGAATGATAAGTCATCATGCCACCCTGAAAAGTGATCCAATACCCAAAGATAAGTATTCTTCTGAAATCGGAATTAATTGACCATAAAGTAGCCTGGCAGAGATGAAAATATAAATGAAAAGCAAGAGCCATGTGCTAATTTAGGTAGCTGTCAGTGGAAATACATGAGCTCACCAACGGGAGCCCCAAAACATGAACACCTAGCATTTCCCAAACCTACAGCCTAAAGCTCCTGGTCCAGGAAGGTAAAGCTTTCTGGCACAATGTAATGTATGTGGGCACACTTCGTGCTCACGCAAAAATCCCAGGAAAGCCGGGTGCGGTGGCGCACGCCCATAATCCCAGCACTTGGGAGGCTGAGGCAGGAGGATCACGAGTTCAAAGCCAGCCTCAGCAATGGTGAGGCACTTAGCAACTCAGTGAGACCCTGTCTCTAATAAAATACAAAAAAGGGATGGGGATGTGGCCCAGTGGTTGAGTGCCCCCGAGTTCAATCCCTGGCGCACACACAAAAAAAAAAACAAATCCTGGGAAATCATCAGGATAAAAAAAATAGAACTATGGAAATAGCTTGAGCATCTCTGCCCATTCTGTCAAATTAACAGTGTCAGCCAATGTCCAGGACCCCAACAGGTGAAGGTGGAGGGCTCCACTCCTGGGAGGCTCTCCATGTTCTAGTCCCAGCCACCTGCTCGGGCCTTCTTACATCCCACTGTCCCTTTCTGTCACAGGCAAATCTGACCTATCATCCCTGGGGCGGGCACAACTCTCCCAGAACCCAGCCTTCCCCCTGTGCTCGATCCTGCTCCGCCTGCAATCCCCTTCAACTCCTGAAGCACCCAGGGGCATCGACCCACAACCCAGCCCTGCAGAAGGGATGGGCACCCCTCCCTCCTGGGCAGCATGGCCCCGACTGCCTTGCACAGGCCAGAGGATGAAGGAATGGAGACGTGTGTGCGCGCGTGGGAGCAAACAGATGGTGAGAACATGAGTGTGTGCACAAGGGTGAGCCAACACTGAGGGGCACAAGTGGGCACAGGTGGGCATGCCTTCCCAGTGGTGCCCTCCTTCAGGACTAGCCACCAACCATGTCCTTTATGCCTCTCCAGAGCCAATGCCTGGCACCTGACCCTCCGTAAGAACTAGATAGATGCGTACGCCCCTTTCCCCACCCCCACCCCCCACCCGCCTACTTCCAGGGCCCTGGTGCAAGCACAGCACGGAGCTCAGTACTGTGGACAGAAAGCCGAGAAATGCCATTGGAGTGGATAGGAGAAAAGACAAGGGAACAAGGGGACCGGCAACAGCCTCCAACATCAACCTCTGGAAGAATGCTAAGGGCTGTGCAGCGTGCATTCGAAGCCATCTGAACTCTCGGAAACACTGCTAGGGGCTTCTAACCCGCCAGTGCCGCAGTCAAGAAAATGCTAGTGACACAGCGGAATGACACTGGGGGTTTTGTCTTTCGACCCACAGGTCATAAATAGGGCTCTCCCTTCTTATTTTTCAAAGTGCTCTAAGCATTCAGAAGGAGATTGACACAATCAAAGTGCAAGACTATACATTTCTACATTTCTTCCGTGTAATTCAGACACATCTGCCTTCGACCAGCCCCAGCAGCTGGCTTCCCTGGACCCTCAGGCATAGCCCCTACCCAGTGCAGCCTTATGCCCAGCAAGTCTTCTGCTGGCAGCCCCCTGGGCACGGAATGAGGGATCCTCCAGCTCTGCAGAGTGGACGGAGTCCAGGGCAGCATGAAGAGCTCTGCAGTGTGATCAAGAATGAGAACGCCACCAGGGGAGCGAGCGAGGAGGACGGGCCTCCAGGAACAGGAGGAGGAGAGCACAATCCGGCACAAGACTGCCCAGGAGGATGGGAGCAGCTGTCCAGTGCACAAGCGTGGCCAGGGTCACAGGGCAAGAAGTGATGCAGGCAGTGCTGGGGGCAGCCCACGAAAAGGGCTTTGGAAGCTGCACCCGGGGACCAAGCCCCAATTGTGCAGGCACTAGACAATGACATGCTTATCTGTGCTGTCCCTGCCACTGCCAGAAGGGAGAAGAGGGTCCTGGCCCCAGGAACCTGTACCCCAGGCCTGCCTCAATCTCCCAGGAAGCACATGCTAGGCAAGGGCAGGACTGCTGCTCCTGGATCAAGTCCACACGCCGGCATGTCCTTTCTACCATTTATCGGGCATGAACAATTTTTAAAGAACGTCTCCAGTTGTACAATAGATAACTGTAATTCCTCAATTTTAACCTTAAACCTTTTATATCACTCTTTCCCCCTCTACTCCCCCCCCCAAAATTAGATGATTCCCTTAGTATGTTGAACAAAATGGAGAGTTGACAGGAATTCTCTTTCTTCAGTAAGAATTGCACCATGTTTGGCCTCTGCATCATATTGTCAGACAACACGTGAGCGCATGCCACCAAGTGTATCACACTTTATGAGAAGGTTCCTCGAGCAAAGTTCTCACCATGAAAATTGAACACCTGAGCTCCCTAATGTCTTCCCATCCAGCCTTGCTTTGGGTGGGGTGGGAGACTTTTTTTTTTTTTTTTAAACCCTGCTAGAGGTAACTCTAGTTTGCCATTCCTGCTTTTCAAGAAAAACTTGCTCAACTATAATCCCAGCTAGCCTCAAGAACAAAGATAGCTCTGAAATGTCATTACTAACCAACTTTGATAGAGTAGGAAGCTGAGTAAGAATGAGTGTTGAACATGTCTTACACATTTTTTACCAAACTCTTGCTGTTATTCAAAATACCTGTGCAATTAATACTTGTATGAAGAACACATTAGACAAAGAATTTTTTAACGTGATACTCAGCAAATCCATCCAGACTCCCCAGAACTTGAAATCTATAAAAAGAACTATCATCACCATTTCATTGAAATGTCTTTGCGTAAGTGACACTCACATTACATAATAAAGACTGTCCACAAACCACTGAGACACCATGTAAAAGAGGAAATACTCAATACACAGACCTTTTTCTTTAGTACTTGGGAGGGGGTTTTTTGTTTTGTTTTTCCAAACCTGTGAATATTAAAATTCCACATAAACTGAAATTCCGGCCATTTGCACTGCATCTCAAGTGTTACGGCTTTTATGCTTTTAAATTAATTCTTCTAGACCAAGAAGTTTCTACTGTCTTCTCCTGCCCACTGCAGCTGAGCCTGTGCTATGCCCAGTGGCTTGCAGACTCGGTACACAGATGGCAATTCCAACTAGCATTCATTTATTCCCCACAGTTTAGCAACATTCCTCCTAAAAACCTTTGTACCTCCCATGTTGGAGTCTCATGAGAAATCTCCCACTTCCTGCTCCTTACCTGCCTGTTCTGCACCTGTGATCTGTGCCATGCCCCTTGGATGCCCCAGGCCTTGGCATATGGTGCCCCAAACCCACCCCACCCTCAGTTCCAGAGGAGAGCTGCTCAACAATCTTCCCCACATAAGCCCCACCCACAACCCCCACCTTACACAGATGTCAATCTAATATCCTATTGTCCACCTCATGAACCGAGTATGAGAAAAAGACATCTAGTCCATGTCTACATTTTTTTATCTCCATCAACAGTGTCCCCTAACTAGTGTCCATATGAAGATACCTCGACCTGAAAGGAAGATGCTGGTGGCAAGTCACAGGACCTTCCCCGACTCCTGGCCCAGGCCACCCCACCTTTTACCCCTATCTTAACTCAGTTCTTAGAGGGCTTGTTTACCATGCTTGGAACCAACACAAGGCTACAAAGAACACCTAACATGTGGAATGACAGAAGGAGTTCCGACTAGTTCCAGAGATGAGTGGGACATCCCATGCCTAGATCCAGAAAGCCAGAGTTTAGGGCTGGTCATGGAGCAGCTCAGCTCTCAGGGGATGGGAGGGGGCTCAGATCCTCTAAAATCATAAAATCAGACCTCAGTAGTGCGTAGCTGCCAAAGGAGCTGCCACAACCTCGGGCAACACGAACAACGCTATCGTATATGCATTTCCATGGTGACCAACAAATCTCCCACCACAGTGCACAGCAGACCACAGCAGGGCAGCTGAGAAGGCAGATTCTGGAAGACACTTATAAATGAAAACCCTGGTTTCCCCATTTACCAGCTGCATGAATACTGCCAGGTTCTGTAACCTCTCCACAACTTCAATGTCTCATGTGCAGGATGGGGACAAGTGAATAGTTACTTAATCTTTACTGTGGCTTAGAGGGTAAGCAAAGCCCTGAGCAGCTCAGAGGAAGCTTTCCACCAAGGGAAGGAGGGTCAGCCGTTTGTCACTGCCAGCAGCCCCCACACACTGGCACCAACCACATGCCACGCCCAGCAGGGAGTCTGCACATGCTATCCCACTGCATTTCACCTTCATTTGTGAATGAGATGAGGTCTAAGAAGGCTCCATAATTGGACCTAGAACACTTGGGGAAGACAAACGGGGCACATGAAGGTCCTGAAGGGCATTGTGGGGACACAGGCTCACCTGGCTCTAGGGTGGAACGAAGGTGGCTGTGTAAAATGTACAAGGCAACAGATTTCACCTCAAAATAAGGAAAATCATTTTTACCAATGCCGCTCTCCCCAGGGCACAGCAAGGAAGCTCAGGGTTCCCCATGACCAGCATACTCAACCAGCAGCCCCCACCTCAAAAAAAAAAAAAAAAAAAAAAAAAAAATCACTTGCTGGAGGGTCACCTGCTGGGACAATGCAGTAGGACACCTTAAGGCTATCACCCAAGTTGGGAGTCTACTATAAGACGGACGGTACATTTTTGAAATGGTAAACCTCTATGAAAAATGGTTCTACAGAAAAAACAAGCAACAAAGGCCAAGATCTCACCTGCCATAAATCAGGAGTGCTATTGGACAATGTTTCCATGCTGGGAAAGGGCAACGGACCCAAGAAAACAGAAGGAACCAACCAAAGCTCAGGAGCCCACGTGCAACACAAACACAAAACACGGAGGGCCTTCTGCCAGCCGTGCCGGGCAGACCTCAAGACCCAGCAGCAAGGACCTGCACCCAACCCCCCCCAACTCCTGTAACAACTTACACACAGTGCAACCTTCTATGGGCCCCTAAACTACTCAGTTTCAACAAATCCACATGAAGAGCAGCAAGCAAAGACCAGAGGAGAAACGAAAGGCGATGCTGAGTAAGAATAATGCCCAGTGGCACAGCCCTACTGTCGCGAGCCATCCGTGGACTGTGTGTGTGAGCTGTGCATATGTGAGCGTATAAAGGGACTGGTCTGGCATTAAGCGCTTTTTGGGCTGTGTGACGTGAGTGTGCCTTTTCTCTCACCCTACCTAGGATCCCACACAGTACCCGAGATGGGTGAGAGTTGCCAAGATATCAATCTGCTGACCACAAGACATCACCAAGTAAGACTCCACCCTTCAAAACAAAACCCCTTGCCTTATTTGGGTGGAACTTTATATGCAATGTCCCTTCCCCAGTAAATAGAGGGGATCAGGGCATGCTTGCTCTCTTGCCTCCCTTGCTCCCCTAGCCCTCCAACATGGGAGCTGATACCTGAGGTCTCTGAGCCGTCCCTGACCCCTGAAAAAGGCATTTCTGTGTTTGCGTGGTTTTTTTAGTTGCAAGCCGGGCCAGCTGCCTACACCCCAGGACCAAAACTCTCAAAGTGCCACAGGCATCTCCCAGAGGCTCGCAACCCCATTAACAGACTGAATTGTGCACACCCCCCCAAATTCATAGGAAGTCCTGTTCCCCAGTGCCTCACAATGTAGCTGCATTTGGAGCTACATCTTACAGTAGAATGCATTTTGACATGTAGTACAAAAATGAAGCACAACTTCCCATTCCTCTGGCTGTACCTAGTGCAGAGTCACTCCACTAGTCTAATCATCCATGTATATATGGTAATAATGTCTTTCTCTTTCTACTGTCCTCCCCATCCCCACAACCCCACCCCTCCCTCACTCCCCTCTACACAAACCAATCCTTCATTCTTCCCTGTCTCCCCGCCCCGCTGCTATGGATCAGCATCCGCTTATCAGAGAGAACGTTCAGCTTTTGGTTTGGGGGGATTGGCTTATTTCACTTAGCATGATATGGCGATAGGGTATTTAAAGAAGAAAGTTAAAAATTAGGTCACTAGAGTGGGCCCTGCTCCAACATGACCGGTGTCCTTACAAAAGGGATTAAGACCCAGACACACAGAGAGAATACCACCACATGAACACGGAGAAGAGCCATCCATAATCCAAGGAGAGAGAGAAGAATCCAGCCCTGCTGACACCTCGATTTCACCGTTCAAGACTCCAGAACTGAGAAAATAAATGCCTACCATTTATGCCACCGGGTCTGTGGCACTCTGTTACAACAGCCCTGGTAGACCAACATGCTCTCCGAGCTCCTGCTCTCGATGGCCATCCCATCAGTCACCTGGGACCTTTCTGAGGTGCACAGAAAACCATTCAAATATGGGGCTTCCAAAGATTCAAGTTTTACTTCAAACCTTCCATCACCCCATCTCATTCACCACCAACAACCTCTTCCAAAAGCTTTCTCCAAAATCAATACCTCATACTAGCTACATTTCATCTAGTCTTTTTTTTTTTTTTTTTTTTTTTGTCCTATGAACTGCAGATTATGAAGTGTGAATGAACCAGAAGGCAATATATATGAAGTAGGTCTTCTCAGAGGTCAAAATTTTCACATACTGGAGCGAAGGTTAAAGTATTTTCTAATTACTAGGTTGCAAGCTATACAAGAGCGGGGCCCTTACCTACCTGTCCATTGCCAAATTCATGGTGCCTGGAACAGCATCTGGCAAGCAAGTGGAGTTCAACAAAACATCTGTGGAATTCAATGCCACCTGGCTTTTGGTCCCACAAACAAACTGGAACATCTTATAGCAACACATAAAAACAAAGGAGAGTAAATATGCCAGTCCACAGGTCAACATAATTACCACAATGAACCACAGACGTCACTCAGCCTCCTCACACCCAGGACGACAATGGAAACCAACATTTTGCTGATACCGATGGGGTAACCATGTAGACTTAGCAGTAACACAAGGTCCTCAGATGCATTTATGCAAAACCTAATCATGAAATTCATACCATCCTTTCAGAAGCACCTATTAATAAAAGCAGAGGACACATATACAGTATTAAGCTTCGCCCCAGAGTGTAAGAGGCTTTATATATTGGGGCAAAATGGTTTTTAAAAAATAGCAATCACAGTTTAAGCTAAAAACAGACACTACCTGGACCACTTGTCCCTAAGACAAGCTATTCTCACAGGTTTTACAACACACGGGTATGCTGTAATTAGCTATGACTGTATTTTATACCAACTGTGTTAGCCTCCCTGGTGACCCCTAATAATTCATGATGTATACTGGCTAACTAATAACCTGATTTTATCAGGGCACATCATATACATGTATTGAACTAACACTGTACCCCATAATTATGTATTTATACAATTAAAAGAAGTTCTTTAATTTCTTTTTTTCTTTGAGACAGTCTCCCTATGTTGTCCAGGCTGGTCTCAAACTCATAAGCTCAAGTGATCCTCCCACCTCAGCCTCCCAAGTGGCTGGGACTGTAGGCATACATCACCACATCTGTCTAAAATTTTTTTTCAAAAACAAAAAGAACTCTGGAAAAAAATCCAAGGCAGCCCTAGGGAATCATTCAGACAAAAAGGCTTCTAAGACATAAGGGCCTTCCTTATTCCCTACCAGTCTCAGCAGAAGTCCAATGTACAGAATGACTTTTGTCTTGAAAAGATCTTTGGGTGTGGCTTTTATCTAATAAAGTCAACCCCAATGAGAGTCATCAGATACCAACAACATTTTTAAAGGAATTATACTAGAAGAACCTAATTGGTTTGGGCTGAAAGTCACAAGGACAGAAATATGAAATTCTATTGGTAAGAAGCAGACCAAGACGCCCATTCAGCTGGAGACAGGCTAATGTTCATCAAAATAATGAATCTTTGGCATAATAAATGCTTATTGTTTTAAAAAGGCTAAATTTTGAGGTTAGTAGTTAATCAACCTTAAATAATATCAATACACTTTTCCCCCTAAACAGTGAAGATTCAAGATTATCTCTCGAATTGCCCTGGCTTTTAAAATGCTTTATTCTTTTCTGTTAAAAAAAAAAAAAAAAAAAAGTCAGGAAATCCAACTTACAAGTAAGTCAACCCAGAGCCCTGGTTATAGACACTAAATCAGAGAATAAAAAGTTTAGGAAGAGTTCTTCCATAACATTTTTAGGGAATACCTTCAGTAATTCAGAAAAACACATGAGAAGGTGCACCATAAAAACATCTTTCTCTCACCCTGCCCCCACTCCTGCCAGTCTTCCTTGCCTGCCACATACCCCATACAGGAAACCACTGGCTGGTTTCCTGGGAACTCGTCTGAAGTTTCTTCCCGTGGATACAAACGAATGTGAAAATCACATCTTCTCTCCCTCCTGATGCACGGGTAGGGTCCTTTACACCCCACTGCGCACTTTGGAAGCTGTGCAGCAGCTGGCCCACCCTTCAAGGCACCGTCTCTTGACTATGACCTGGACGACAGATATCCTACAGAGCCCATAAAGCTCAAGTCTAATGTTTTAAAGGATTACAAGTCAAAAAAAATATGTATGAAGTTCAACCACTCAAACTTCAACATCTAAAAGGAAAAGTTTCCCAAACCATGGAGTCTACCCCCGTACTTCTAATGGTTATAAACATAGTAAAACTCCATATAATTAGCAGGAATCCCGACCATCCACTGGTGTGGACAGTTGGCTGTGCCCTGCTCCGAGTTACTCCATGATTAATACACAGTGGTTTCTAAGGCTGTGCCTAACCCCAAGTTATATAACCATTTTATTAAGTAGTGGTTTTCCCCGAGTTACTCCATGTTAAGTGCTGGGATAGAATGACCTTGTAACCACCATCTGCCTAATACAATCAGAAGACACCAACTGAAATTGTGAGAGTAAATGATGACCACCTGTGAACTTACAGAATTAAATTGGTAGCACAGGGCCCGTGAGTTCACCCAACACAGAGCAGCAAATGAAGCAACTCCTTCACTTGACACCCATAAGAGGCGGAGCACCCCACAACTGGTTGCCGCAGCACCCACTGAGCTGTCATAAGGCCAACCAGTGAGCACCTCACAAGTTCAACAGGCGATAAACCTTCAACTCTCTTCCACAGGCCCAGCTCAGCTCATCTCCCTACTTGACAAGGCTCACTTCAAAACTGCCCGCCAGACCCTGGCCTAGGGCAAGTTCTGTGCTATAACAGCTCTGTGCCCTAATCAAATTCTTCTGGTTCATAATCTTATCCGACTACCTGCAGCAACTCTTCTGCATTCATATCTGCGTTCTGCCTTTGCTCTTTGCAGAGTCTTGGACCCTTGTGGCCACCATAACCCTTTCTGTAACCTATATACATCATTGTGTAAGAAGAGGTGTGTGACTTAAATGTTATAGATAGTAGCAATTAAGATTGGAAGAAACTGCCTGGTTTATTACTACCAGGTGACCCATGCATACACAATGAACTGCCAATGAAAATTATATAGTTTATAAATTTGTTATTCTATAAATTCTGACATTATGGAAAGAGATGTATTTGGGCTCTGTTAATGACCCAACTTGCTCATGAAAACTGGACAAGCAACCAAGTATAAAATCTTAAACTGTAAAAATCTGAATGAACACAAATGATTAACAAATTTACTTCTCCAGCCCTGAGGGTCATGTTTCTAGAAACTCTCCAAGAATAATCTGTGGTTCATCAGTATACAACTGGGGGCGGGGGGCGGGGAATCCCTTTTAAAGGGGGGAAAAAAAAGGACTGGCTTCGAAGATTCAGGTTGGAAGAAAACTACAAACGCTGTTTTACTTTAAAAATACAGACAAAACAGCAAATCAAACAGTATCAATGCTTTACATATCTTGCCAACGAGAGAATCTGTTTTTCAAATTTCCCTATTTCACAATTCTGTGCTTACAAATCTCTAGGTTCATTATAGCTAGGACATCATCTCAGACTCCCCTGCTCTGAACCTCGGGTTCACCCTGCCTCTGGGGTCTCCCATCCTTTTACTTGCTGTTTGCCCCATCATCTCACACATTCATCTCCCTCCTTCCAGTCTCATGCATACCTCAAAACGGCAGGGGTCACCAACTATCCTGAGGTGTTTCCACAATGTCGCCCTCCTTCAGTCCCCTGAAACGGCCCCCCATAGACCAGAGGACCAAGCCCATGCTGCTACCTGGCACACCTCCCACCTCTGCCAAACCTGTGGCCTGTACACCTCCCCTCCCTGTGTCAGTTTCTTGTGCAACCAGATACCCACTGTTAAGGACTGTGTACCTTCAAAATGCACACACTGAAGCCCTAGGCTCCGGTACCTCAAATGGGACCATAACGAGAGATTGGAACTTTAAAGAAGAGGCCACGATGTGGCCACTGAGGTGGGCCCTAATCCAGTCTGACCAATGTCCTTATAAAGGACAAATGTGGACAGACACCACGGATGTGCATACACAAAAGACCACATGAGGACACAGGTGGCCACCTGCAAACTCAGGAAAGTGACCTCAGGAGAAACCAACCCTGCTGGCACCTTGCTCTTGAATTTCTAGGCTCCAGTACTGGAAGAAAATTAATATCTGTGGTTTAAACCACCCAGTGTGTGGTACTTTGCTATGGAAGTCCTGAACTAATAAATCCACCCCACCTTCCTTTTGCAATGCTAAATCTCACCCAATTTTTTAATAGCTTTCAGACAAAATTCATACATGAGACACTTCATCCATTTGAAGTGTACAGTTCAGTAGCTATTTTTCTTCGTAAGCCCACAGTTGTGCAACTATCCTAACAATCCAACTCCAGAACATATTACCTGAAGAAAAAAAAAAACTCAGCAGTTACTCCCTCTCCCCCAACCTTGACCTTCCACTCACCTGTCTATGGAATGGATTGGCCCATCACAGACAGTTCCCATAAATGAAATCACCACATGGCCCCTCGTGACTGGCTTTTTCAGAACGTTGGCAAGGTCCATCCACGTTATAACAAGTACCAATGCTTCATTCCTTTTATGGTCAGGTAATATTTCAATGTATAGACATACCACACTATCCATTTATCAGCTGAAGGACATTTGGACATTTCCACCTGGATTTAAAGTCCTATTTCCATCCCAAAGCAGGATCCATCCCCGTAAGACCACACAAATCATTAAGTCAATACCTGGTGCTAAATTACTACACGATAAGCATTCAGTTTTACCTTAATATGTACCACTGAAGCACTTCCTGCACATACCACTAACTGCACCCTTCTTTATCATATTTTCAAGTTCATTCATTCCATTGATAATTACTGAGCCTCTACTATATTAAGTCCCTCTGCTAGATCTACATTATCAGTTAACATACACCTTTATCCTTGTAAAACTTAAGATTTCTGCTTAGAATTCAAGTTCCTAATACATGTGCTTTTTGACTGATTAAGAGAAACTGACACCAAAGGACATTTAAAAAGAGGCTGATGAATAAAAATGCTTCCCATACCCTTATTAGTAATGTGGGAGGGAGGAATCAGAACTAGTCAAAGAGCTCAAGAATGTAATCAGACACGAGCAATTAAGTGAGCATCCACAAACGGAATATTTTGCCATAATTCATAATGTTTACTAAAGCTTTTTTTAAACAAATGATTTTATAAATTTTAAGGATAGTACAAAATCTGCAAATAGTACCATCCCAATGTGTTAAACAACTCACTAGAAAACTAGAAAAAAATGATTAAGTTGTATATTTCATTAAGTTACAATCATTTTCTGCACCATTCCTTTATTTTAAAAAAGTGAAAGAAATCCTTTTATATCACTCTAAAATGGAATAAATAGTCCTGTCAAACATAATGAGAGATTATGGAGTTATATTAACTTTAAGCAAGGTATTTTTCAGGAATTCTATGCAAAACACATTTGTCAGAAACCGCCCAGCCATACCAGACAGTTCAGTGGAAATCAGCCAAATCAATTTTTCTACGACAATTAATGTAAGTGTGGTGACACAGGGACAAGGGCTCAACTGCACACACAGGTCCAGGAGCGGGACAGAAAACAGCAAAGGTCGCACCTCAGCAGCAGGGCGGGGAACCACATGAGCCTGTGTGTTGTGTTTTGTTTAGATGGAATGAACTCAAGCACCCTCTTGTGCAAATGATAAAGCCCCTGCTCATAAATGGATTTTGTTCCAAAATTTCATTTCTAAGTTAGTGTTCTGAAACTTGGGATACATCTTCCCAAACACAAGTCAGTTCCCAAAGCTAGTCCACTCAAAGTCCCTCAAGTACTGCAAGTTTTTACTCTTTGAAAAGCGCCGAGAACAGGGTAGTCATTATTACATGGCAGCTTTAACAGACCCAGGCAACTCTCTGGAACTCTGGTGCTTAGGATTTGGGTGGCTCGTGTTTCTCTGACTGGAGACCCTGGTTGTCTGCCACCTCCCAACTCCACCTCCCTGCAAGCCTGTTTCTTCACAGCTTGGGAGGTCGCTCCATGGAACTGCTGACCCCCTTCCTGGAAGTGTGTGAGTGGGGGTCAGAAAGAGGCCAGTCATCCCAGGTCTACACCAGCAGGGCAAGCCCGCCCCTGGAGTAACTGTCCCATCTCCGACCAGTTCACTCACCTGGGACAGCCTCCGCCGAGCTCCAGCATTCACCACTAGTAAGTGATTGCTTTCTTTTCCTTTCTTTGCTTATACTTTGATAAAGGCCACTCCCCAGGCGGAACAGCCAGGAGTGGCTACACCTGTTGGCACGTGGGGTACGTTCCTAAGAGCAGCAGGTATGGGAAGCAAGAATTCCCTCCCTGGCAACAGCCGCTTGCTCGTGACGGATCTGCATCCACACCAGCAAGCACCAGCTGGCGAATCCGCAGCTCACCTTTGCAGGCCAACACTGTCCTGGGGGAGCAGGAAAGCACCGGGGGATCCCACTTTACCACCTCAACCCAACCACAAGCTTCGGGGTCTCCAACACTGAGAACCCAAAACCTCAGGGGCTAGGAGGTCAAACCTAAAGCTTTTAGTCAAACTCTAAAACCAGAGGAAGATGCTGCTCCTAAGAAATAGCTGGCGCACCTTGAAGACAGGTGTGCAGGACCATCCAGGAGGCTCCCCAGCGAAGGGGCTCCTTTGGGAGCACTGCATGCCATCCCCCTCACCCTTCTCAGAGACCACCCTCCTTGTCCCCCTTCGCCCTCTCCCCCCAACACATCCCTCCAGTGTTCCTGTGCTCATCCCACAACCAGTTTAAAAAGGAAAACAAAAAGAAAACTTTGCCACCCAAACAGCTCCTGCAGTTCCTCATACTCCCTGAAGCCTCACCCTGAAGCCAGCAGTGCACCCACTCCAAAGCCCCCACCCCACGCAGCCTTCTCTAGGACCTGAGGTATGGAAGTGGCCAGGTAGAGGCAGACAGCCCCACCCCACGGAGACCTGCCACCTCCCACCTGCAACTTGTGCAAATCAAACTTCTGAGCCTCAGTTTCCTCATCTGTAGATGGGGATAGCAGTACCTACCTTACCTGATGTTATGAAGTTAAAAATGATATCTTTAAAATCCTGAGGACAGGGCCTGAAACACAGAGGGGCTCAGCGTTTGTTTATTTAAAATTAAGAAGCGTGTGTTCAACGCTATCACCACACTCTTCACTACAGCCACCCGTTTCCAGAAGCCGCTCTTCCCGCAGGCGCCACACCAGAAGCAGGGAATGCTAAAGATGGACACTCAGGGTCGCCCCAGAGCCTGAGTGTCCATCTTTGTCCATGAAGAAATGAAGGAAATCAAAATCACAGTCATTAGTCAACTTGCCCAAGGTTACATGATCATTTAAGCCCAGAGCTGAGCCAAGAGCCCCAAGGAGAGGACTTCACCCGCACGACCAGCAGGTTCCTGGCTCCGGAGTGGTAGGTGTCCACCTTCCAGGCCCCACAGGTACCAGGTCTGGGTGGTACCACACCCAGCACTAAGTGCTTCCTCCTCCCAGAAGGGAAAGAACGCCTTCCAGCATAGCACTGCACCCGAACTTCCACCAACACCCCACTCGCCCCGTTCACCTTCCAGCAGCCACACGCAGTGATGTGGAATGAGCAGACCCTCCAGAGACTGAGCCCCGTCCCACCCAACCCAGTCCAGCAAGCGGTTTTCTCACCATGCGGTTCCACCAGGCGCCTGAAATCAAGCTGGCGAGAGCGGCCAGGCCCATACGGCCCTTTCACCTTCGTTCTCCCTTCCCTGGGGCTGAGAGAAAATCCTGCTGCCCACTGGCCCCTGCCGTTCTCATTTCTGCCCTCTTTCTGTTCCATCTTGTTTTCTTAAATCCAGTAAATCAAATGTCAAGGAGTCAGAGCATTAACTAGAAAGCCCTCTTGATCAAGAGACCAGGAAGCCAGTCCCCGCCGCAGCGTCACCTTAGATGCTGTGAAGACGGCCATGGTTCTACTGGGACTGCGGGGAGTTTTCTACTAAGAACAATTATGGAGAAGCCTGCCCTCCTCGCCCTCCTCGCCCTCCTCGCCCTCCTCGCCCGCCCATCAACACAGCTATATGCAAAAGAGCTGTGCTCACATTAATTACTGCAATTCCAAAGCACCGTTTTCTAATTTTCTGTTATAAGCTACTTTAAGATGTTTTAAAAGAAACCAATGAGCATAAGCAACACTACCTTTCACAGATGAATATACTCAGTGTGATGGCACGGACCTTCTAACAAGGTTTTGAAAATCAGCTTATTTTAAATTAGGGACTTCTGGAACATAATTTTGTTTTGGGCAGAAACCAGGTAGATATTGACAAGAGGATCTCTTAAAGGTTCCATCCAGCTCTTAAAACTTCATTTCATGTGATTTTCCTCTTAAACAACTGTTTATAAGCAAATACATTTCTCAGCCTTGACACTATTCATACTTCTTTAGGTCCATGCAACTCCTCACTCTAGGGAGCATCGGGTATATTCTAGGATTGTCAGGGAAGAAGACAATTCTCTGAAGAAGGGTCAGAGGAGTTTCAGAGAGAAGGGGGGATTCAACTCAGGAGCAGCAGGGTTCTTTGCATACCTAACAGAAAATAATTCAGCACACCCCAAAGGCACAGACAGAGGTTTGTTTAGGAAAGAAAATACATATTCAAGGGAAAATGGGGTGATCAAAAGAGAGACAACTTTAAGATAAGGCAAGGAATACGCACTCCTTATAAGGAGAATGCGGGCCATCCCCAGTAGGAGGGATGGTGTGGGGCGTTCACATTTACAGAGGGCCAAGGGCTAGGGGCTGAATTGCGGGTGCAGCAGGTGGAGCTGCCCGACTTCCTGCCAGTTTTCCCTGCATGCTGCCCTCATGTTACCAGGTATAACCAGTAGTTGAAATTGTTCTTGGACGCTTTCTGCATCTCAGGGGTTCCTGGGTGTTTCCCTTAAAACTCCAAATGCCTAGCTCAGGATGCTCAGCAGGATTCCTGGCCTCTAATTACTCCTGCTCCCAGGTGTGACAACTAAAATGTTCCCTACGTGCCCAATGTCTCTGGTCAGAAAACTACCCCCAGCTGGGAACCACTGTTTTAAAGCAAATGATTCCAGGGAAAAGGAAATGGAGCGCCACGGTCAGGACAAGGACAATATTCCAGCAGCAGGTCTTAGGTGAGGGTTGGCCATGACGTAATCCAGAAGGACTCCCTTGGGCAGGGGACCCCAAACCAATTCCCCATGAGAAGTACCTGGGAGCTTGTCAAAGCCTCACTCTTCAACTCGGAAAGCTCCATGACGATGCTTGGAATTTCATCTTGAAAACAGAGTTCCTGGAAGAGCTATGGAGCAGATACCGAACGGCCGTTAACGACTCCCACACTCGGAGTCGTTATGGACTGAAGTGTACTGATGCCTGTCGTGTGCTTTGAAATGCACCCACAAAGAAGATGGATGGGGGGTTGGCGGGGGGGGGGATACAGGATAAAGCAAGTACAGTAAATTATCTATTGTTGAATCCAAGGGGGGGGGGGGTGTGCAGGTGCTCTCTATGCATTCTCTCAACTTGTCTCCAAGGCTCAAAAACTCCGGGAGGGAGCTGGGCACAGCTGTAATCCCATCAGCTTGGAAGGCTGAAGCAGGAGGATTCCAAGTTTGAGGGCAGCCTGGGCAATTTAGCCAGACTCTGTCTCAAAATAAAATCAAAAGGGCCAGGGGATGGAGGTTGGTGGTACAGCACCCTGGGTTCAATCTTGAGCATGACAAAAATAGTGAACAAACAAACATGCATGGTGGGGTGGGGGTGGGGGGGGCATTTCTCAGGATCAACAGGATTTGACAAGTGCTGAAATAGCATGGTTCCAACTTTACACCGGCTGAAGGCCACAGTCTCAACTCACTTCTCTCCTCACCCATTATGTAATTACCCAAAGGTGACTAAAAATTTCAAGAAAATGGAGCCAAACCTCAACAAGGATTAAAAAGCAGCCTGCTGGTCCCTTTCCCTCTGCAGCTCTGCTAGCTCTTGCTCCATAGGCTAACACTCATTAAAATAAAACAAAGCTTATCACTTTGCCTAATTGTGTTTAGTTTAGTTTTTCTCATTTTTTAGCCTGAAGCCTGTCCTCATTAGGCTACGGAATTTCTTTTTATCCTTTGCTGCACCCAATTTTAGAAAGGAAGGTGTCCTGTTATGTATCATGAATAAAGTCACAGGTTTGCTCATTTTGTGACATTTGCTGCCACCTCTGTCTCCCCACATTACAGTTTATCCAACTCAAGTTACTCACACCCTGTCACAGTCTGGCTTAGTCCCAAAATAGACCCTCTTCAGTTTGCATGTCTGTGGTCTTCTCAACTTACCCAAAAATCTGACCACAAAAAATGGACAAGTAACATTTTCTCTGAACCCTGTTTCAAGCAATCAAGGGAAACACCTGAGTTATCTAGTTTACTGTTTATCAAATGTGTAATCATTTCTCTTGATGTCAGCAATGGTCATTTTCCAGTGCTTTGAGCCAACCTAATGATTACTTTGTGCCACTAAAGCAGGGGAAAGTAACAAAATACATCATCTCCACTCCACAGAAACAATGTTCTCACTTCCTGGAGTCTCATACTTTCCACTTTTTTTTTTTTGCTCTCTAGTACAGGAAGTCCCTGCTACTATGCTGTTCTCTGGCCCTAAACCTCCCTCCTAAAACATGATGTGTAAGAGAAATCTGTAATAGAAAAATTGAAGGGGTTTGGAGTATAGCTCAGTGGCATCACATACACCATGTTGGGATTTAATCCTTAGCACAAAGAAGGATGTTATGGTTTGGATCTTTTAACGTATTCTGAAAAGCTCTAGTGTAATGCTAGAGTGTTCGGAGGTGAAATGGTTAGATCATGACAGCTGTAACCTCATTGGTGGATCAATCATTTGACTGATTAATAATGTGAAAGGACTACTTGGTGGTAACTGTACACAGGTGGGGTGTGGCTGGAAGCAATAGATCAGTGGGGCCATGCCCCTGGACTGTATCTTGTCCCTGGCTCCTTCCTCCCCACCCCCATCCTCCCTCTCTCTCTCTCTCTCTCTCTCTCTCTCTCTCTCTCTCTCTCTCTCTCTCTCTCTGCATCCCAGCTGCCACAAGGTGAGCAGCCGTTTCCCCTACACCCTTCCACCATGATGTTCTGCCTCACCACCAGCACCAAGCAATGGAGTAAATCAACCATGGACTGACACCACTGAAACTGTGAGCCCCAAGTAAACTCTCCCTTCTTGTCAGGTATTTTGGTCACAGAAACTAAAGGCTGACTAGCACAGAGAAGCAGCAGCAACATTTGAGAGATATGCAGGCTTATTATTATTGGTCCTAATAACTGCTGTCCATCCAGCTGTTCACCCATAGAGAGGTACCTCTCCCCCAACGCCACCTGCCCCATAGGCTCTATCATGCCTCCTTCATATTTTCCACCATCCACTTTCTTTGGGCCATTCATCCTTTACCCATTGACACTGTTCACAGCCAGCCCTACGCCCGGGCGCCACAGAAGCCCCTCTTCCATTTGCCAGCCACGTGGGCTCCATGTCCATGTCCTGGAGCGGCACCGTTCCTTCCCCTCCAGCTAACCAGAAGAGATCAGAATCTGTCTTCTTTACAACAAATGAGCCTTGCCTACTTTGGAATCAATTACTCAACTTCAATGTCTCACACCACCTATTAAGGAGGGCTTTTTTTATATACTCAAGTTGGCCAAGATCATATCTCTAAGACTTTTTTCCTTGTTGTGTTACTTTAAAATTGCTTTTTTAAGCCAGGATGACACATGCCTGTAGTCCCAGCTACTCAGGAGGCTGAGGGAGGAGGACCGCATCGGTCCAGGAGTTCAGGGTCAGCCTGGGCAACACAGTGATGACCGGTCTCAAATAAATAAATAAATCTTAATATATATACACCTTAGGATACGTATTGGCATGTATTTTTATTAGCATATATATTTCTCACCATATATATTTCTGAGCGTTTTGGAAGATGAGAGCAAAATACAAGGGTACAGGGAATGGCGAGAATAGGCAGAAACGGTCGCCACATCTGACGCTGGCGGAGAGCTGAGCTTGTGTATCACACCGGGTACACTCAGGGCCCTCTGGCTCATGCTGCCCTCTTAACACCATCCTTTCTGGAACGCTGGAATGCTTCTGATACTGCTCTCAGTGTAATGACAGAGAAGCGGACCTGGCCAGCAGCAGTCGGGTCAGTTGTGTTTGTGTGTGTGTGTGTGTGTGTGTGTGTGTGTGTGTGTGTGTGGATACCTTATAATTTATACAAAAATGCCATTTGAGAGGTAATGAAAACAAAGGGTTTTATAATTGTGCTCATCACACTTTTAGCACTTGCTGAGAAGGGCATACAAAATTAGTCAGACCTTCCGATAAACTATTCTATAGTGGAGTATGCAACAGGGACTCACAGGAAAGCACACTCTTTGAAAAGACCTAAGCCCCACAGACCGGCTTTGGGGGATAGTATACCCCTATCCATTCAGGGTGACGGTCGTCCACCTTGCTGACATCTCTCAGGCTTCTCCCATGTCTCCTGCAGAACAATTCCCAGTCAGTGAGTAGCACCTCACATGAGACAATTAGAAGAATCTGTTCACTTTTATCTCTGAGTGACCCCACATCATAGTCATCATATTCTCTTTCCTCATCGTGTTCTCTCACTTTGCACATAACAACTGTTTTTCCGTCTGTCTGCGAGAAACAAAGCCTAATTGAGAACAGGGCTAGAAATGTCTCTGTTCTTTGTGCCTGAATTCTGAAGCCCTGCCGCAGAGCAGTGCAGTCTTCAGGAAGCTCACCTCCCCCGGTGCCCGGTTCCCACCTTGACAGACTGCATGCCTGCCGTCACCACCAGGTGCCATCTGAGATCCTTTATTCCTAGGCGACTTCCCCAATTACCTTGTCTCACCCCACCTGCACCATACCTTCCTCCAGCTTCCACGACTGCAGAGCTCACTGGGCACAGACTAGACATCAGAAAAGACAATCTGTCTGGCAGCTAGGAGAGCACTGACAGCGTGGCGAGGTCCCCACGGAGAGACTCTTCTCCCTTCCCAGCACAGACTTCCATGTCTTAACTGACAGACCCAAGTGTGTGGGAACTAGAGGTGTGACCCCATGGGCTCCCAGGCAGGCATGCTAGTACCAGGTAATCCAGAAGTGCCCTCACAGGCCTTGTGTGACAGTGACTCGCCCCACCCAGCAACCGCTTAAAACCAGGAAATATCAAATCCAATCATCCCATGATAATCTCTCCATGAGAAAAGCAGAAGGTGTCGGAGAGCTGAGTGGTGATAGCAGGATACTACATCTTTTTTTTTTTTTTTCTGCTTTTATTGGTTCATATTAGTTATCTACAACATTAGGATTCATTTTGACATAAGTATAAATGCATGGAATATAATTTGCTCTAATTTAGGCCCCAATATTTTTCCTTCCCCTCCCCATCTCACTTCCCTGTTTCCTTTCCTCTACTCTACTGACCTTTCTGCTACTTACTTAATTTTTTTTTAAATTACTGTCTTGTGGATGTATATATAATGGTGAGAATCACCGTAGTATATTCATATAGCTATATAGGAAAGTTAGGTCAGATTCTTTCTGCTGTTTTTCCCTTATTCTGTCCCTCCACCCTCCCCTTAACCTCCTTCCTCTACCCCAACTATCTTTCTTCTAGTTTGACTACATCATTTCTTTTATCTTTACTCTTCAACACCTGAGATCACTACTGTATCAGATACATAAACACACCCACAAAACTAGATTCAAACATTTCTAAGTACGATATGTGAATCTGAATTTTTATCTACACCTGTTATATCAGTCGACTTTTCATCACTATAATGAAATCCCTGAGACAGGCGAACTTTATAAAAAAGAAATTTACTTAGTTCATTGTGGAAGCTGATAGTCCAAACAGCCTGGCACAGACTCTGGCAAGGATGCCAAGCAACTGGTGGGAGTGGGTATAGGAATAGGAGATGGCATCTTCAAACAGGAAGCCAGACCTGGGTGGTGCCAGACTGACGCTTTTACAATAATCCTCTCTCTAGAAATAACCAGGATGCCGTGAGAAATACTGTAATCCTTTTCAAGGCTGTGATCCATGATCCCAGTTGACCCAGGAGCTCCCAAGAGGCCCCACCTCTTCAAGATTCCACCTTCCAACCTCTCCACACTGAGGACCAAGCTTCCAACACAGGGACTGCTGGGGGACAAACCTCCCTGTTTTAATGCAGGACTAAACATTGCTTAACTGATCACAGCCATCAACCAGCGAGGTACTTCTCCATGTCAATTTGCTACATTTTACTGTACTTCTCATTGGTCCTACTGTTGCTCTTTCTTGGCCAAAATCAAAACACATTTAAGCTCAGTTTAAGACTTTGGAACTTAAAATGTTTAAATTCATAAGCATATTTAAATTTTCTTTTTGAGGATGACAAGTTCTGAATTATACCATGGGTGTGCATGAGGAGATCTAAGTTTATAATCCTTGTGAAGACAAAACCCAGCCCCAAACAAGCTGGAAGCATTCAATGAGAACTCACACACACGCATGAGCGTGCATGTGCTCTCTCTCTCTCTCTCTCTCTCTCTCTCTCTCTCTCTCTCTTTCGCCAGTTATTTAATTTTCTGGTGCCCAGAAATTAATGGCAAAAGTAAAACCTGAACCACCTAACTTCTATGAAAATTGAGGCCTTAAAATAGAGCTTATGCAAAAAAATGTCACAGATACAACAATAAAGTCACAAGCAAATGAAGTGACTACAGGGGAGAGAAAAGAAAATGTGTATATATTGTCACTGTGTAAAAATTCAATAATAATTGCTACCATTTCACTTTTGTTACAGTGGAGTAAGATGTACCAAGTTTCTAACACACAGAAAAATAATAATAATCCAATCAATAAATGGGCAAAGGAACTGAACAGGCGCTTCACAAAAGAAATACAAATAGTCAACAAATATATGAGAAAAATGTTCAACTTCTCTAGAAATTAGGAAAATGCAAATTAAAAATACACTGAGAGCCAGGCACGGTGGCGCATGCCTGTAATCCCAGCACTTGGGAGGCTGAGGCAGGAGGATCGCGAGTTCAAAGCCAGCCTCAGCAATGGTGAGGCACTTAGCAACACAGTGAGACCCTGTCTCTAATAAAATACAAAAAAGGGTTGGGGATGTGGCCCAGAGGTCAAGTGCCCCTGAGTTCAAGCCCTGGTACCAAAAAAACAAAATACACTGAGATTCCATCTCACTCTAGTCAGAATGGCAATTATCAAGAATACAAATAACAATAAATGTTGGCGAGGATGTGGGGAAAAAGGTACACTCACACATTGCAGGTGGGACTGCAAATTGGTGCAGCCATTCTGGAAAACAGTCTAGAGATTCCTTAGAAAACTTAGAATGGAACCACCATTTGACCCAGTTATCCCACTCCTTGGTTTATACCCAAAGGACTTAAAATCAGCATACTACAATGACACAGCACATGAATGTTTATAGCAGCTCAATTCACAATAGCCAAGCTATGGCACCAACCTAGATGCCCTTCAACAAATGAATAGGTGAAGAAGTTGTGGTACATATACACAATGTAATATTACTCAGCCTTAAAAAAAGAATGAAATCATGGCATTTGCCAGTAAATGGATGGAACTGGGGAATATCATGCTAAGTGAAATAAGCCAATTCCAAAGAACCAAAGGCTGAATGTTTTCTCTGATATGCGGATGCTAATTCACAATACGGGAGGGGGCGAGAATACAAATTCAGTGGATCAAAGGGGAATGAAGGAATGAGAATAGGAAAGACAATAGAATGAATCAGACATAACTTTCCTATGTTCATATATGAACACACCACCAGTGAAACTTCACATCATTCATATACAACCACAAGAATGGAATTCTAATTAGAATAAGTTACACTCCATGTATGTGCAATATGTCAAAATACACTCTACTGTCATGTATATCAAAAAAGAACAAATTAAAAAATGTAAAAAAAAAAAAAAAAAAAAAAAAAGTTGCAGCAAGCTTCTTCCCTGATACTGATACTAACTCTACAAGATGTGAATATCAAAGAATGTGACTGCTTCTTAAATAGTCTTTAAACACTAAAGACTCTGATGTACCTTTATAGTCTTGGGACTCCAAACATCATTTCAATAATAAGTCATCACTCAACACCTTCTTGGCCCCTCTCTACCAGATTGGTAGCCATTGAATCCCAGATTCTTTCACAAACAACACTAAGAGGAGTGGGCACCTGTGCCAGCCCAGGAGATAAATTTAATTTCTAGAAACAGCTTTAAAGCCAACTAGAGTGACTAAGGTACGTTTTCAACATGGCTAAGACCCTTTTAATGAGCTGATATTGTACGGTCACAAGACTGCTATGGCTAGTGACCTGGCTAAGAAGGCAGTTTGACAGAGTAAGGAATACAGAGAAATGCACTGACCCATGGTCACCCAATTAAGAGTAAATGCAGGGCTTCCTAAGAAACCACCTAAATGGCAGTGCTCATCTGAATGGCTATGTCCATCGTATCTCCTACAAAAACAAATAGGTCCTTATTTTGTTGTCATTCCTAGCTTAGAAAGACAAAGGCATTTTTAAAAGGCAAGAATATGAACGCAAAACAGGAAACTAGTGCAACTCAAAGTATGGTGGTTGAGACTCAGGGACAGGCTGGGCAGGGAGCCGGGATCAGAGCTCCGCCTAGCCAGGCACTGCAGAGCAATGACAATTGATTTTTGTTTGCCTTGGGGGGGGGGGGGGGGACAGCAAAAGCATTTACCACTTGGAAAATCAGCAAGGTCATCTGATGGTGAAAATGGAAAAAGAGGGCTGTTAACAAATGGGAAGATGAACAACTAAAAGAATTATGTTTATTTATGGGAGGAATTTTCAGTACCAAACTCTCTTTAAAAGTGAAGCCAAGACCTGTGCCAGAACAAACAATAGATGCACAAGATATCTTAGGGCTGACAAACTCATTGGAGATAAGTCACTAGGACCAGGCGAAGATCACCCACAATCTGATGAACCACAGCTGTGTAAGGGTACCTGCACCACCCAAGGAGGTTCCACTACCAGTAAGATTCCCTCCTGGTTGGATATGGCTTCCTTAAGAGCAAAGACCACATCTGGCACAGAAGGCTAAAGCAATGAGGATCTTTATATATTAACACAGAAGTTCCTCAACTCCTGGCTCCATCCAAATAACCTCATTGTATAGTAAAAATACCATAAGTAAAAAATGCATTTAACACACATAACTACCAAACAACATAGTTCAACCTAGCCTACCTTGAATGTGCTTACAATACTGCCATTAGCCAAAGTGGTGCAAAAATCATCTAACACAAGGTCTATTTAATAATAAAGTACTCACATTGCATATTGAATACTCCACTAAAAGTGAGAAAGAGAATGGGTATGTGGGGGTGATTTTCATACCAAAGTAAAGTCAAAAAATAATAAGTCAAATCAGAGACCACCAGTACAAACACAAGCACCATATGTAATCTGGTGTTCCTCCATGATTTCTGGGCCTTGACCAGCCCTGGTAGCGATGATCAAGATGGCAGCAGTACTTCTGCTGTGTCTCCAGCTAACATGACTTTAGGTCAATGACGTCTTTATACTCTAGCATACAGTATAACAGAGATCTGAATAAAAGGAATAAAACCACTCTGCACAGCATGTGAGAGGTCAGAAAGGAAAAGCTGTCCTAGCAGGCAGTACTTCCTGAGCATAGATGATAATGTAATTGTTTTTGTTTGTCTGTTTATATGTTTATTTCCAGTACCAGAGATTAAACCCAGGGGTACTTTAGAACTGAGCTATATTCCAGCCCTTTTCTATTTTGAGACAAGTCCTTGCTACGTTGCTGAGGCTGGCCTTGAATTTGAGACTCTCCTGGCTCAGCCTCCAAAGTTACTGGGATTACAGGTGTGCACCACTGCACCCAGCTTGATAATATAGTTTTAATAAGAAACTATCACCTGTTACATTAAAATCATATCATTAATTTAAATTGTCTACATTTGAGATTTTAGATTTCTAATGAATTTGTGTATTAGTTGTGGTATTTCAGTGATAGCTTTGGTGAGATACCAACTGTAAACATGTTTATTATTCCTTTTTAGATATATTTGAAGAAACATAGTAATAAACATAATTTAAGGTACCATATACCCCTAACTGATGCTTACTCTCTAAAGGGGGTCTGCTTTATTCAAGCTTAAAGATATACTGAACTCCATCACATCACCTGCTGTATTCCCACTGCAGAAAAGGAAATTCAGGATTCACTGTTCTTCCCAAGGAAAGCAACGTTAGAATAAGACATTCCTTGTGGGCTGGGGTGCAGCTCAGAGATAGAGCACTAGCCTAGCATGCATGAGGTCCTAAGTTCAATCCCCTCTACTGCCACCAAAAAAAAAAAAAAAAAAAAGGGCAAAGATATTCCTCAGTGGAAAATTTTGGACTAGGGAGAAAAATAAGCAAAACCAGTTCAGTACTAATATTCACAATATTATAATAAAACATTTTGATGGTGATTTTTCAATATTATGCTAAATTTAGGAGTGTTCCTTTATTTATGCCCTTCCATTTGTCAAAATTTCCTTTCACGTTACATATGTGAATCTAAACGAGGAACCGGAAAAGAAGAAATCAAGTTGAAATTCGACACAGCAGCATAATCTAGGCTAGCCACCAGTGGCACTGACATAGCAACAAACCAAGCAGGTTTAAGTTATTCTCCACTCTTTTGGTCTCACTTTGTGTTAATCTGTGCACAATTTAAAAATGAACTCAACTACAGGTCCTTCCCTGGATAGGCCTGCAGCCCTATTCGCTTACCAAAATTCACAACCCCCTCGCCTGAACTACAGTGTCCCCACCTTCAAGACAACTGCTCCTACGGATGAAATAGGCAAACATCACACTCACCAGACAGTCCCAACTGCCCAAGTGCCGCCAGGCAAAAAAACTGAGACTTGGGACAAATGTTAAAACTTTTTTTTTTTTTAACGCAGAGAAATCACTCCCACAAAAGCAACTATCTCAGTCTCAATCAAGCAGCCTCATTCAGAGAACCACCCAAAGGCATTAAAACACAGACATAACTTGATGAGGTATCACGAAGAAGAGTTCAACTCTGAGAACTCTGTCCCTAAAGCGTCAGTATGATGGGTCACCAAGGAAGGCTTCTAACAAATCCACAATCTTGCCAGAACTGGGTGGTAACTATTAATACAGGGCAGCAGCTGAAAGACCTGCCAAGCCCTGGCTCTGACTTGAGCTAGCTACCCAAAGCCCTCCGGTCATCCGAGAGGACACTCTAACAAGCTCATTCTCAGAAGGGCTCCTCACCTCTGGCAAACCAAGATATTCTTAATAGCTCAACCACTTCTAAATCCAGAGGGGACTCCCATGTGACCCCACGAATTCCCCTTTCCATCTTATCCCTTCTCAAAGGAAGGTCATCAACGTGAACGCCTGCAGCAGTTCACATGCACAGGGAATAAGCTGGGCTTTATGTTACAACTTTCATATTTTATCATGCCTTAATCACATAGAAGGATTTTTAAAGGAAAAGATAGTAAATGTTCCCATATGTGTATCTGCAGGGGAACCCAACACCTAAATGATAATATATTCCTTTGAACTACCCGCTGCCAAGTCCTTCAAGATTGGAAAATTCGATCCACTGCAGAGCTGACTATAAATAGCCACCTTCCTTCCTGCCTGCCATCTCAGTCTAGAGCCACCACCACTGAAAAGCAGCCCACAAGCCCACCTGTATCTTCCCTCGTGTGGGTGCGAGGAATAAAGGAGTAGGGAGAAGAGGGCACACCTGGATAGGGACATGCGAGGACCAGGTTCAAGGTCTGCTTCTAGCACTAACTAGGTAGCTTTAGCCAAGTTGCCCATCCAAAGCCTCCGTGTTCTGATCAGAGAAACAAGACACGTGGGATGATCTCACATGATCAGCTTATGGGTTAATTAGATAACCATGTGGAACTGATAAGGTACCAGACTGGCACTGCTCAATGCCAGACCGTTGTTATGGAGGCTGTAAGATTAGCAGCAACCCTGGCCTCCACCTACCAGATGCTGGATGCACCTCCCAGGTTGTGACAATCAAAAATGTCTCCAAGTATTGACAAAAAGCCCCTGGGGAGAAGAAGGAGTCAAAAGAGCCCTCAGCTTAGAACCACTGCTCTAGGTATTTAGTAGACATAGGTTTCTTCCCTTCCATCCACATAGTCTTCTGAAGCAAGAAACCTGGAGGATTGTTCTGGATGACTCTTTTTGCGTCACCTAATCAAGTGGTAACCAAATTCAACGGGATTTCCTCCTAAATACCTCCTGCTCTTATCCCCTTTCTCATTTCCACTGTCATCACCACCAGTCCTGCTGGGACAGCTCTGTGACCTCCTAGGGTTGTCCAACTCCAATCCATTCTCCCCAGTGCTGTATGGCGAGACTCCTTCATTCCTTCATCAATCTGAACCTCACACATGCTGAGCATGCACTCTACCACTGAACTCTGTCCCCAGTCCCCACAGTGCACTTGACTGAATTCTAGATCTCAACAGGTTTCTCAAGGTGCCTCAAGCAATAAAGTCCTGAGTGCCTTGCTAAGGTCCACAGGCTACTCAGATGCAGCCCCTTCTTCCCCTGACTTCACAGTCTGGTAGCCAGGCCTCAGCGGAGTGGAGGCCTATCTGCTCACCAAAAGCCCACTCTGAAAAAAAATCACCGACATTCCCCAGCACGATGGTGGCACTCATGGTCCCAGAGCCAGGCTGCCTTGGTTCAAGTCCAGGTCCTGCCACTTACTAGCTCTGGGCACCTCTTTGTGCCTCAGTTTCCCCATCTACAAGATGGAGTGAACAAAACCGGCTTTAAAACACTATCATGAAAATTTATGTTCATTTTTTTTTTTGAAATTTATTTTAACTGATAAATAAAATCACGTTACTGTATACACATTTTGAAGTATGGATATACTGTGGAATAGCTAAATCAAGTTAATTAGCATAAGCATACCTCACATACTTATTATTTTGAGGTGAGAACCCTTTAAAATCTACTTGCAACTCAGTGAGACCCTGTCTCTAATAAAATACAAAAAAAGGGCTGAGGATGTGGCCCAGTGGTCAAGTGCCCCTCAGTTCAATCCCTGGTACCAAAAAAAATAAAATAAAATCTACTTGCTGAAGAATACAATAAATCGCTGGGCGCGGTAATCCCAGCAGTTCAGGAGGCTGAGGCAGGAAGATCATGTGTTCAAAGCCAGCCTCAGCGAAAATGAGGCGGTAAGCAACTCAGTGAGACCCTGTCTCTAAATAAAATACAAAATAGGGCTGAGGATGTGACTCAGTGGTTGAGTGCCCCTGAGTTTAATCCCCTGTAACCCCCGCCCCAAAAAAGAGAATGCAATACACTGATAACTACAGTTGAATTTGGCTGCCACTTGATTGGGTGAGGCAAAAAGAGTCATCCAGAATAATTCTCCAGGTTTCTTGCTTCCAAAGACTATGTGGGTGGGAGGGAAGAAACCTATGTCTACTAAATACCTACAGCAGACAGTAGGACAGATGAGTCTGTTCTGTAACACGTTTGAGTCATTTACTATGGATAGCACAATATGGGCTGGCAGGTCCCAAATGTCATACCGACCTTGCTGCTCTAGGGGGAGAAGTCTCAGTTTTCTAGTGTGCTGTGCTGGTTTAACACTTGGGCAGTAAGGACACTGCCCTCCTGGTCAGGCAGCTTAAATCCTGGGGTCTAGAAAGAAATGTCAGTTCCAAGCAGCTGACCTGGTATCAGCAACGGCAGTTTCAACCATTTCTTTGCCCTTGTAAGAAGGTGGTGAAACTATCAGAAGTGAATTTGTGCCCCTCTTCTGATAAGCGTTATTGCCTCTCCTGGGGCTAGAGAGAAAGTTTTCTCACTTACAATTCTGCAAAAAAAAAGAACAGTTAAAGAGTGAAATCCTAAGGAATGGTATAGAGCAGAAGAGGCGGGGTAATCTATAGCATTCAAAAGAGTCTTTTAAAGGGTATTTGTTTTTGACTAACTGATCTCATGAGATGGTCTGTGATCTCTGCTTGGAGAAAACGTTCCAGGGGCCTGACGCTGAGCTTGGGATGGGGCGCCTGCTCTGAGGAAGCGTCTTATCTGAGCCAGGCAAGTCCACAGAGGATCGGTAACTGCAGTCAGGGAAGGAATAGAAGGACTAAGCTGCAAGGGGCTTTTGAGTCTGGAGCGTGAAGATGGGTGCAGAGACAGGGTATCGACTTGGAATAGTGATCTCTGAGACAAGTTTTAAGTGAAAATATGCTAGCAGCTGCAAATTCTGGAAGCCCCGCTGTCCTTGTTCCTCAACCAGTGTCCAGGCCTGGCTTCCAAAGGTCATTCACTCAGTTCCCTTTGTGTTCCAGTTCACTAGAATCAGTTGCTGTTGCTTGCGATCAAGAACCTGACAATAGGGCTGCGGATATAGCTCAGTTGGTAGAGTGCCTGTCTCACATGCACAAGGCCCTGAGTTCAATCCCCAGCACCACAAAAAGAAAAGAACCTGACAATGGCCAGGCACAGCGTCACATGCCTGTATTTCCAGTGACTCTCCGGTGACTGAGGCAAGAGGATTGCAAGTTCAAGGCCAGCCTCAGCAACTTAGCGAGGCCCTTAGGAACTCAGTGAGACACTGCCTCTAAATAAAATATAAAAAGGGGCTGGGGATGTGGCTCAGTGGTTAAGCACCCCTGGGTTCAATCCTTGGTACCAAAACAAAACAAAACAAAAAAAAAAAGGACCTGACAACAGGACAGGGGGTTCAGCTCAGTGACAGAGTACCCCCCAGCACATGCAAGGCCCTAGCACTGCCAAAAAGGAACCCTACAACCAATCTCATGGCAAAAAGAAAGGGTACTACAAATAGAACTGGGCTGGCTAGCAATGGGGAGTTACTGGTTGATGAGTAAGGTGTTTCGGGCTTACAAAATGAAGCCTTCTGCAGGTGGACAGGGTGACGCTGACAGCAATGTGAATGCACTTATGGCCACTGAACTACACGCCGAAACAAGGTTAAGAGAGCGAATTTTATGTTGTATGTATTTTGTCCCAATTTAAAACTTACTTTAAAAATTGGAATAGCTGGTGGAGGGAAGGGTAGCTCGTACCCTGAGTCTACAACCACAGTCTGGAGAAGAGAGTCATTCTCTAAACGCAGAGCGAAAGCACAGTGGCTTAAATTTCCCCTGTTGTCCGCTGGACCCAAACCTTTTCATGCAAGCCTATTTTAAAGTTGCCTTAAGGCAGAAGTAATAGGGATGAGGAGGGGAGAAAGATCTGATGCTAACACCCCAAAATTCCTACACCCAGAGACTTTCTCTAGATAAAATCACTGGCTGTGGTTACAATCCATGGAATGGACTGGAAGCAAACAAACCAGGTGCCCAAGTTTTCACAGGAACAGTTTTATCAAAAAGTCCCAGCTCAGGTGACATCAGTCTAAGGCTATTCAGCCTGAGGCAATCAATCCTAAAACTCCCAACTCAGGTCAAGCAGGATCCAAGAAAAGGAACTCTGCCAGTGTCCTTCCCATCAGGTCAACAGGGGGAATGGTGCACCAGAGGCCTCCCAGCCACAGGGCCGGCCTCCTGGCCAGCTACCCACTGTAATTCTCCTGTTTTCACCTCCTCCAGACAGGCCTGCTGCACCTGTTTCTTCACCACTGTAGGTTGAATGTTTTGAGGAATCTAACCTACTTGGTCATAAGTCATCATACCATTTAAAAAAAAAAAAAAAAAAAAAAAAAAAAACTTGCAGGTATAAGAAAATAACAGCATATCACCCAGAGACCCTTGCAATACTGACATGGGTATCCGGGTTGCCTCCAGGGAGAGGGGCACATGCACGTCATGAAGTCAAGGGCATGCTGGGGGGGAATAATTATCCCACCAGCAGACCACATAGGTCACCACAGCAGACCAGACCAGCTCACAGAGCAGGCAACCAAGGTCATCCCACCCCCTCCTTGCCATGGCTGGTAGAGGGACAAGTGGAGCTAAACCTCAGTGGGCCAGCAGGACACAAGGAGACACATCCTGGGGGAGTCTGGGAGTTAGATGTCCTTGAACTTAAGAGAAAGCCACAGGAAGCCATTCTCTGTCCTCTACCCGTAGTAAAAAAATAAAAGTATATGCCTCTGATTGCCAATGGCAGCCAATAAGGCCCTGGGAAAGAGCCAGACTGCAGGTGGTACAGCAGAGAGAAGAACAAGCACCCTCCTTGATGACATCACTGAGCTGGCACACCTCCCCACTGTCTAGGTGGATGCTCCCTAATTGACCCATCAAAGCTGATAAGAGAGTCCCTGTGACAACTATCAATAATCTGTCATAATACCTGGGCAAATGGAGATGGGCCAACTCAACTCCACCAAGTCTAAGATACAGCAACTGGGAACAGTAACCAGCAAGGGGTGAGCACGAAGTGAGTGCAAGGAACCCACCAACATGGGAAACACATAAACTGTAAGACGCATCCTTATTGCAGAGATATTAAAAAGCTGAGGCAGGGCTATGATCACTCTAATCAAGGACAAGGCTCAGATTAGAGGTAACATGGTATTTGTCAACTCCACCCTTTTGTTTGGGAAGGGAAACACTTTAGATCACATTCAAGACTTAAAGGACATTACAAGTCAGCAAACAAACAAAATAAAGAGCATATGGGGGGCCGGGGCGCTGGCAGATCACTCGCCTGCAGGTTCAATGCCCAGAGCACCCCCTCCCCTGCCAATAAAGAAAGGATAATAGAGCTTTGGCCACTTACATATTTGTATTTGGCCACTTAAATCTATGCATAGCTATTATTCTGATATCTAAAACTATTCACCAAGGGTGGTGGCACACACCTGTAGTCCCAGCTACTCAGGAGACTGAGGCAGGAGAATCACTTTGACCCATGAGTTTAAGGCCAGCTTGGACAGCAAGACCTTGTCTCAACAAAAGAAAAAATTAAATTAAATTAAAGTATTACATAGAAGCCAGGCGCGGTGGCGCACACCTGTAATCCCAGCACTTGGGAGGCTGAGGCAGGAGGATTGTGAGTTCAAAGCCAGCCTCAGCAACGGCGAGGCACTTAGCAACTCAGTGAGACCCTGTCTCTAAATAAGATACAAAAAAGGGCTGGGGATGTGGCCCAGTGGTCAAGTGCCCCTGGGTTCAATCCCCGGTACCACAAAAAAAAAAAAAAAAAAAAAGTATTACATAGAGTGATAACTTTCTGGTTTTGATCTCTAACTCAAAAACCATGAAAACAAGAAAAAGAAAGATAGATTTGAGTTTGACCACAGGTCATAATTTTCAGAGCACTCAAAAAGTTCAGGGAATACAAAACACTACTAAAATTACTTTTATGCGGCTATCATGCACAAATATGAAAATATAAATATCAAGTGTTCATAGTTAGAAAAATAAAACATCTATTTTATAAGCTGCATGCCAAAAAAAAGTCCAATTTAATTTATTTTTTAAAAATGCTCATTCCTTTATCTATCCCTCTATCTCCCAACTGGGTGGGAAGGTCCTAACAGGCCAGTTCAATGACACTGGTCCCAGTGGACACAAAGCTCAAGACCACCCTTGATAAACACATTTAACTAAAACAACTTGGAATCAACATTTGTAACAAACAAAAGCTCTAATGTGCACCTGAATCTTGAAGTATATGTTTGGGGTGGGAGGGTATCATCCTACATTATTTTTATTTACTTAGTCATTTTATTAAGCATTATTTTAATTGCACATGTTCACGAGATGCAGTGTGATAACTTGACACACACACAACATGTAATGATCAAATCAGGGTAGTTAACATCTCCAGCTCCTTAAATGTTTTTAAAATTTCTAATCAATATGTAATAATTGCACACATTTATGAGGTTTAGTGCGAATTTTAATACAGATGCACAATGTGTACTGATCAAATCAGGGTCAGTAACATCTCCATCTCTTCAGTATTACTTTCTGTTTGAAGCCTTTGAGCTCATCTCTTTAATTATTCACAAAATATACAGTAGGTTATTATGAACTATAATTACCCCACTGTTCTACCTTACTTCTAAATTTATAGTAAGGAAAAAAGCTTATTACAAGTAAGCAAGAAAAAAAAAGACAATAAAAAATTACCTGTAATCCTTTTGCTCAAAGATAACCACCATTTACATTCTGGGATACATTCCTAGTCTTTTTTTGTATGTGTAAACACTTTCAACCACAACAGGACTCTACAGCACCACTGTTTTGTAAACCACTGTCTCTACATACCATACCACTGACACCTTGTGAGTAAAATATTCTTCAACATCTCCCTTCCCCATCCCCCCGACTCCCATAACTCTACCTTAGTCTTCTCCATCTTACTTCTCACAGAAAAAGAGCAAAAGCTCAGATTCCCACTTAAAGTGTCATCTTTCACTAATAATAGTCAATGAAAACCAAGACCTCGACTCCAAGGCAGGCATGGCCTGCAGGGCACCCACCACTTTCTCCAGAATCAGCTTAAACATACACCAGCACTGATGATCAGCCTAGATTGCTCAGCTCCCTCTCCACACAGCTCAGCCCAAGAGCCACACTCCTGCACCCTGTGGCTTTAGGAAAAAGGGGACACAGATGGCCAGACCAAATTCACAATCAACTTACCAACTGTAATCATGGTTGTATCCAAGTATTACGCAATGTATGGAGCACAGAAATCAGAGGAGGACAAAAGGAAGCAATCTGACTTTCAGTTTAAACCTCGGGCTCTTCCCTTCCCAAACCACAATAGGCTGAGGAAGACAGCATTATGACAAAGCCAAAGCCAACTCACTTATTAACTGAGAGGGAAGAAAGGACAGCAAAAACAAAGGCAGATAGTTTTTGGAGGAAGGCTCTGCAGGCAGTAAGGATGGTTAGAGCTCTGAGTCATGCCTGAGTATGCACAACCTTGAATTCAGTGGGACACACACACATTTTACTCATTACTAAATAGTTAATGTTGGGGGAATGTAGAAAGGGAGTCTCGATTTGATCACTGCACACTGTACTATGCATGTGTTGAAACAGCACACTGAACCCTATCAGTATGTACAATTAATATATGTTAATCAAAAATAAAATATTAAAACATAAGTTGCCACTGAGTACTCACTAAACAAAAGGATTCTCCAAATAAATTA